>OX637305.1:6873477-8073477 GCA_951799385.1 Hyppa rectilinea
CGTCTGTACTTCTCGCGCAATTGGCGGAGTGCAAAAGTGGCGTCCACTGTTCCTCGACCTGGCATAAACCCAAACTGGTTTGGGGTAATCTCACTCTCCTCTCGCAATCTTTTCTCTATTATTTTCTCCCATACCTTCATACTGTGGGACATGAGCTTTATCCCTCGATAGTTGTTGCAGTCTTGAACATCACCTTTATTCTTGAAGATGGGCACTAACGAACTATTGCACCATTCTTGTGGGATCACTCCTTCTTGCAACAACTTATTGAAGAATAAAGTCAGCCACATACATCCATCTTCTTTTAAACACTTCCATACTTCTACTGGTATATCATCTGGGCCCAAGGCCTTTCCATTCTTCATACTTTGAACTGCCTTTCTTATTTCATCCATTAATAATTATTATCATCGTACAATTAAAGTGTAATGACTCCTAGTTACTTAATATTCAATGTTTTTCTTCAAAATGTAAAAAAGCAAAATGTAATAAACTCACCCGAAATCCAAAATTGACGACAAATGCTCTGCGCAGCTCCCACAAAACTCTAAAACACGTACGTGTTGACGCAAATCGTGAGCAAGTTGCTCACGATTTGCGTCAACTAAAACGAGGTGGCAGACGCGTGAAGCGCCCGCGCGGGGTGGCGGGGGCATATAAACTCGCGCGGTTTATCGCGATGGCGCCAAAATCATTGTTTTAATCAACGTCCTAATAGTCAATCCATGTAACATTTTGATCGTATTAATGTGTATACTATTCTTATTCCGTTTAAGAAAAACTGTTTGAAGTACTAGAACTTTACTTTGTTACAACTGAAACGACACTGCAAATCAAATATTGAACAAAAAAAATAAAACCGACTTCCAAAACAAACACTACAAAGTGACAAATAATTTTGATTTCGGAAGTCGGTGTCTTCGGTTTTGTATTTTCATTTTTTGCCACCGACTTCCGAAATCAAAATTATTTGTCACTTTGTAGTGTTTGTTTTGGAAGTCGGTTTTATTTTTTGTAAAAAAGTTTTTATTTTTCACTTTTTAGTTGTGGTACCTACCTACACATTCCCCCCTGTCTTACCCCCCCCCCTCCCCCCAAAATTTTAATACCACTACCTGGTATGTAAATTACAGTGACGGGAACTTATTAGAACATCGTCCACATATATTAAGTAGGATATTTTTTAGATTTTTGTTGATTTTTCAAAAACCGCTTATTCGATTTCGATAAAAATTTTATGGGACCATTTGGGAAGTATACCCTTTCCAACAAAAAAATATTTTTTCAAATCGGTTGGCAAGCAACGGAATTACGCGCGAACAAACATAAAAAAAAAAAAATCTCCTCCTTTTTGAAGTCGGTTAAAAAATAGGTTTAACCATAATCTTTAAATGTTTACTGTTAGAATACTAAATAGTTCATGCGACCGACATATCATTATCTATTGCAAGCTAAATGGTTGAAGTGACAACATCTAACATTTCATGTACAGAGCTAAATGTATGGATCGACACTGGGTATGAATTTGACAAAGAGGCTAAATGTATTAAACGACATTCTTGTATATTTACAAGGTAAAGCTAATTGTATTAAGCGATACTGGATAAGAATTTAACAAAGAGGCTAATTGTATGAAGCGACATTTCTATATATTTATAAAGTCAGGCTAAATGCTTTAACGTACGTTGCCTGTTAATTGTTGCTCCAGGAAAAAACGTTTAAACGACTGCCTGGTATTTGGTAGTCAGCTTAAGTACACAGTTCCTAAACTTGTCAATATTTTGTGTCGCTTCATAATTTGCAGTCCAAAATGGGCCCAAAAATGCGGTTGTATTAAGCGACAAAAAAGTGCCCCGATCGTCACCAAACCCAGCTCAAATGACGCAGAAAAATTCGCTGATTCCAAATATGTATATAAGTCTATATCGCTCAAAGTGTCGCTTAATACAATTAGCCCGGAACCCGTCGATATATATTTTATGTGGACTAAAAACTGGATACTATAGTCGTAGAAATTAAATACATAACGTAATACAACATGCTCATACATATTTATGTATTAGATAAAATACACATTACTTTTTAAATATATTTATGTTAATTCAACAAGCAGTGCATAGTAATTAGGTTGACAATTCTCGTGAGAAGATGCTTGAATAAGTAGATCGGTAAGATATTTTATACAGATTCTTACAAAAAGTATGTATATTAATTGTGACCAAGGTTGACCGTTACATTCGTTATGTTACCCTACGAAAATCTTTTTTTTTTCGACTCATTTACTTATTATTTCATAGGATTTTTAAAGATCTTATCTTCGGTATTTCATAGATAAATTGTTGCCATATTGCGTTTGTTTTATGTAAATCACGAACATAAATTGGGTATCACTCTTTCAAGTTTTTGACGGAACTTGGTATCTTATTTCTGCCGCCAATTATTGAAATGGCATGGCAACGAGATTGCCCCTATTTGGGTTATTCGAAAACCACACGATGTCCTGAATTTGTATCTAAATTATGTCAAGGTTCGCATCCATTATTAAAATGTAATTATTCCCGTGTTCAGTAGATACGATAAAAAATCAGGCCAACCCGAAATATGGATAGCTACAACCAATTTGTAATCAAGTAGGATAAGAACACCGAGGTCATTATTTATTAAAATATTTTATATATTACTAGCTGACCCGACAGACGTTGTCCTGTCTTAACTGTGATACCTACCCTACCTACCTACCTACCTGCCTACCTACCCTACCTACCCTAGCTACCTTACCCTACCTACCCTAGCTACCCTACCCTACCTACCCACCCTACCTACCCTACCTACCTACCCTACCTACCTACCCTACCTACCTACCTACCCTACCTACCTCTCACCCTACCTACCCTACCTACCTACCTACCTACCCTACCCTACCTACCTACCTACCCTACCCTACCTACCCTACCTACCTACCTACCCTACCTACCTACCTACCCTACCCTACCTACCTAACCTACCTAAAAAAAAAAAAAAGAATGTATTCTGCTATTCAGGGCGGAGACAAATCCAACGAAACAAAAACCATGAAAATTGGTCCAGCAGATCTCGAGTTATAACGAAGGGAACAAACCCGACTTTCTTTTATATATATAGATTTGCAGGTTAAATTTTGTCATACAGCGCCATCTAGCGGTAATATAAAAAACAGAACATAAACTTGTAATAAGTACAGTGTTATAATGTTAAGTTTTTAAAGGAATGGTAAGTCACATCTTGAAAAACGTTATTTTGTGTTTATAAGGCACTCAGTACCTACTTAGGATAATTTCCGAAAACAAACATTCATTTACGAATCATCAGTACAACCTGACGCTAACCTGCCAATCACAAAAAACGCAAGTCAATTAGAATTTCGCGGGCTATCTTTGCGCATTCACCTTAAACCATTACCGTCAAAGATTTACGGTTTTTTCTACCCATTCTTTGGCACCAACACACCTGTTGTATTTACGAGGATAGCAATTATTTAAGCACCTTGGAAACGACAGGTGTTTGTAGATCGTTTCGCTTTACTTCAATGATATGCTGTTTCAAGGGTGACGTTTTAATTTTAAGACAGTATTTTAATCTCATCTAGTGTACGTTCTTCAGTGACAGGATTAATACAGGAGGATAGAGTTATTCATCTACTTTTCAACGTTAATCATGTCACGATAATCTCTTACTTCTTTGTATGTTGTTTGTTGCAGCTGTCTTTTGAAAAAGTCCACTGTCGGCAATGCCTTCATAAATAAATACAAGCCACAGCCATAATATTGCACATTTTTTGTTAACGATTAATATTATAAAACCAAGCGCTTATTACAGCCGTGACGGGCCGCAGCGCAATGCATTTTCATACAAGAGGCGCGCACGTCCGTATGCGTTGGTTCCATAGAAATGTGGGTTCATTGAAAATGTACGAAAGTGATGAAGGAGGATTTTGCAATGCCTTGCATTGCCGCGTGCTCCAATGTATGTTAGCCTTTAGTGGGCTGTTTGTACGTAGAAACATGGTAACTACAAAGACGATACTGGAGATATTAATGACGTAAATCCCTGCAAGACGCTCCGTGGCACCATTGACGCGTGGTCTTTAATCATAGTAAGTTGTTTTTAACCATAAATACATTAATATCTATGTGATCTTCAAAAAAATATACATCCGCGTGTCCTAGGGAAATTGAATAAAACCAGTGATTCAACGTCAAATAGCAGTGGCATGGCATTGAATGTGCCCCTGTCCGTTTAAAAACTCGAAGCTTCCGCGTTGAAGTAACGTTAGACGATTTACTTTCTATAATTAGAAAAAATATACAATCCCTGATGAAATATAAATTTTAAGGTATCCTTTTAAATAAAATTCATCGAACGATAGGGATGGAACCATAACCAGCTTCAAAAGGTCGCTGTTCGCCATCAATTTTTTAACGATTTATGATCGGAATGATATTTTTCGCTAATTTCACCCCTATAAAGTATGCGCTAAATAAATAAAGTCGACTTGTACTCTCGTCGTTGCAAATAAAAGCTCAACCTACGCGGCGCACTTGCAATGAATTCGTATCGATGAATTATTTAAAATTCTGAGGTTGCAACGCCATCTTGTGAACAAACATATTAAATGCAAACACGGTAGAAGTACAATATTTTTTCTTTTCTTTTGCCTAACTACAGCTGGCGAAGGATGAGCTTTTTGAACGCATTCGTATTACAAATGTATCAGAGCCTAAGACTAATATAAGCTATATTAAAATTACTATAATTAACGTACGATCAGTCTCCACACAAATAATACTTAAATATTTACATTACGAAGCACATCAATGAAACGGAAAATTCCAACAAGGATAAATATTAATAATTTCCGCCCCGATAACGTCACAGGAAAGTAGGTTGAAAACAATTTCACAATACGTACAGTACCGGCAAGGGAAGGAAGGTTTAGATTTTGTCGACATTTTCTTTTATAGGTAATCTTTTCTTCAGAAATTTAGGCGACAGAAACGAGAAAATCCAGCTGTGTTTGCAAATATTGAAACTTGCAATTAAATGTTTGGCAACAATGACCCCTGTAGCACTCCAGGCTAGCATACTTCAACACAGATGTGTTTTCTCCATTCATTACTAGAATTATTCAGTCTACTTTATTACATTGCTATTATAATGATAACCTATGAGTAAGGAAAATATTTCATCTGGAATAATAGGATTTATATTACCAATCCATATCAAATGCCTGTTCTAAGTCATGGAATGCAAACAAAAACAGATGATCTATAACTTGGCTTAGAATGAAAACACATATTTACTCAGTGGATCTCATGGATGCATAAAGCCTGAGAAGGCTGAGTCAAAGTTCAATTGCACAAAGCATAATTTAATCATTTTGGAACTATCTTGAGTATGTTAATTACACTTGGTAAAATACACTTTATAAATATAATTTTCTCAAACACTTTAAACTAATTTAGAATTACATGTAGGTTGAGTTCTTTTTAAGTTTTTAGAGAGTGACAATAGTCAGATAAAATGAGTTAAAAAAAAAAATTATAGCCTCCGGTCAGTGGGATTGTCAGAAAGGGTTACCGCTACTCCGGAACATAAAGGGCTAAGGAAGGAACATGGATAGGTTTTAGTCAGTAACAGTCTGACACTCAATCATCAAATGACCCCTTCTGCTCTGGGTCTCTCTCTGACCGGAAGGGGTCTTTTGATGGTTTCCCATCCTCAAAAAGAAAAAAGGCAGAAAGATAAATAATGCAGGCTGGCTTTTAACTTTTAATAGGAAACTTACCTAACTAAATCAATGGTTAAGACGTTTAAAATGACTGAACGTGATTAAATGTAACTAATGTGGAATAATAATTGTTTTTCACTCCCAACCCAAAATCAGAGCCGTTAGTACATTTTGCGGAACAATAATAGCAATACAATGACGGACGTCGGACAGGGTAAAAGGGTTAAAACTTTAAACATTCATTGAATACAATCAGATGCAGTGTATATGACAGCAACAGGAGCTGGGTCAAGGAGAGTATGGAATAGTGTCAAGAGTTCTAGAGTATAAATATACATGATAAAATACACATTGAAATTATAGTGTGTGGAGCATGCAATACTCTGACAAATACAGACATGTTTGAAATCTATTATGTCCTCTGTAGTGTAAAGTTTAGAAATAACTTTCAATTTCCAATTCAAAAACTTAGCGAGTAAGAGATTTAAAAAAACAAATTATTTAAAGACAGTGTGACATAGCTAAGTATTTTTATTATTTGACAAAACAAACATAATTGATGAATGATTTGTTATATTTTAGTGAAGTTTGAAGCAAATAATAGTAGGATAGAAACAAAAATACAAACAGCCCTATACTACAGTGTTGCATAATTACCTAAATGTCTGCATTTTGAATGATTTCTGTGTCTGTGTACAATATCACTTTTTTTTCAAATTAAATAATATATTTATAAATTAAGTTATAATAGATTTGTCTTAATATTAAAATGCTTGCAGTTTTTGTAAAATAAAGCTGTTGTGTTTGCTCTATCAAATTAAATGCAGAATAATTTTGTTGTACCTAAAAAGTATGGTTCAGTTTGTTTTTAAATTGAAAATTAGGTAACTATTATATTTATTTGTTACTATAAAACTGATAGCTATGTTGGTAAATAATTGGGTAATAACTTTCAAATCCCAGTCCAGTAAAGGAAAGTTAAACTTTCCTTTACTGGACTGGCATTTATGGGGTGGGAGGGGGAGGGGGGGAAAGGGGGGGAGGAGGGCTACCCCCCTGTACCATCCCCACACCGCGAAACCCCATGGTTATGGAGATATCCATGGTTAAAGTTTTTGAGGTTAGAAAAACAAAATCCATAAATTTCCATCGATTTATGGTGCGGGGATGTCCGGGGCCCCCCTTGTACCTGTGGGGGGTGCCCCCCTCCACTCTGGCACCACTCCCATGATAAGGTAACTCACCATTTCCGAGAAAAATGACTTTTCCTAACTTAACCTCAAAACACTCAAAAGTTGCTCAAAAAGCGTAGTCTGAGCCCCGCTTCGCG
This sequence comes from Hyppa rectilinea, assembly GCA_951799385.1. Classification (NCBI taxonomy): domain Eukaryota; kingdom Metazoa; phylum Arthropoda; class Insecta; order Lepidoptera; family Noctuidae; genus Hyppa; species Hyppa rectilinea. The sequence goes on from OX637305.1 coordinate 6,880,575, forward strand.
GGGCTCAATGGTTTAAAAAAAAATAACCACGAAGGGGATGGCGGGGTCTTTCAGACCCCGCCATCCCCTTCTAACCTAACCTGTCCGAGTCGGGGTAGGGCAAGGCGGTTTTGGATATTTTTCGGATATTCACAACACTTGCACTTCACTACACTCTTCAGACACAGAAGCATAGGGCTTCGGAGACGCCATGGTAGTCAAACGTAAGGCTTACAGGAGTACGTAAAACGATCTCAGCTGCAAGTGCAACAAACGATGACTGACACTGACAGCAACACAAAAAAACGGTAACGGTAAACAAGAGGCAACTTTGCGTTCCGTTCCAAGTGTAAACAAAAATTCGTTATTTTTTGTGTAAAAAAGTCTATGTAATTGCATAATATTATTAAAAAAAAATGACATTTGGTCAAATAAAATACACCTTTACTGTAAACGGAATGTGAAATGACAAATTGACGTCTACCATCGTAATTTATCAAACCTAAAAATTGAATTTGTATGGAAACTTTGAATAATTATATCTCGTAAACCGTGAATTTTCGCATAAAAAAAAACTGTGTGCTTGCTTTTTATTTGTGAGTATTAACTACAAACAACATAAGGAACTTTCAAATCCCAGTCCAGTAATGGAAAGTTTAGCCAATAATTGAAATAGAAACAATGAAATCAGCATAGCAAATAAAGTAGGTATTGAATATCAATTATTTGAAATTATAATGTTTACAAAAGTATTCATTAATTTACAACTATGAGTGAGTTTATAACATAATAAGATTTAGTTACCTCGTATGGTACTCTTTCTAGCCAACACATGGCAATTCCAACATACAAAACACCATGGTTCAAGGTCACTCAACACATTAAATACTTTTTAACCAAACTGTTAAGTAAAATTATTGTATATAATATAATTATGTTACTTGCTTCAAGCAGGAACACCTAGTGAAATTACTAGAAAGGCAAAGGTGCGTGAAACAAACATGAGCTATCGCGAGCAAAGGAAAACGTTCTCCATATTGCCTTGACGTCACATTGAAATACCAAACAATGGTGTATGAAACGAATCCGTTTCAGTACATAATTTTGTACAGAATATTAAAAGATAAGCTCGTAAATGTGTAAAAATGTACTAAAAATCAAACGTCAAGGGCGAAATACCATTATTAGTTTGACAATTCGCGAATTCTAAAATTACCCACTTACCAATTTCTGCCGTTTTCACCACACTTTTGAAGATCACCAAACACTTGAAATGATAAACTCAAAAGAAAAATAGTTCATTAATTACTTTTTACCTTAAAATTAAGGAATTAAAAACAAAAGAAGAAGAAATATACAGTAGTATGGAAGGGGTAATGCAAAGCCTACGCTGTCAAGAGTGTCAAGATGTCAGTCAAGTCAATCATGGAAATCCTATAAAAAAGTACTTATGTGTAGAAGTAGCAATATCGAAATGTATATTCATAAGTTTCATAATATTAATTTGTATATTTTAGAAATAATGTTTTAAACGAAAACTAGAGTTATCTCTTAATAAATTTCTTCTTGAAAATTAACAGTTTGATGTTGGCCCAAAAAAAAATCGACGAACGGAACAATTAAACGTATTATTTTTCTCTTTGGTCATTCGTTCTGAAATCTGACAAAGATGTTATTTTCCATATTTTTTTACTTTTTATTTTGGACACCAAGAAGACATTATTTTCATCATAATTTCAGCATAAGACGTTCAAAGCTGGACATGGACCACCTCCAAGCACCGTCACTTCGATAGGATATACAGATAAATAGAATCCACTGACTAGCCGCGGCAAAAGTATTTAGCCACAAACATACATACATACCCTGTTATTATTGTATGTTTGTTCACCCGTTGCCTCTTACTTCCTTAACTACCCATCGTCGAAAAAAGAGAAAGTAAAAACACTACAGTTTAAAGACTACGTCTATACGACAACCAACGTTCTATGCCCCTATTTACTTGACGATTTTATAATCGTTTTTTTTTTTTTTATAGAACCAATGTATTTGACTTGAGATCAATCTTAAGAAAGTAATTAATGGATTCGATCTATTTATTACTATCCAACATTAACAAAGCGTTTAGGTAACGGGTGTATTTATTAATTAAATACGCTGTAAAGGGAATAAAATAAAACATGGCTTGAATGTTAAATATACTGGGCGTGCTGTGGACTTGTTTCTTGAAAATCGGGAATCATCAATCCATTTTCAAACGAAACTTTTAGATAACCTCAAATGAGCGATCTCATTTTATGGTTTTCGATTGACATGTCAGTTTTGTTTGTAAAATGAATATTTAGTTGGAATTTCCCTAAAAATAATTAATTTCCAATATAAGCCTCAAGGTAGAATAATTATATATCGAACAGAATGGCTGACGAAGAAATTAATGGTGATACCGACGATATCCAGCACGATAAAGACAAAACCCAGAAGAAGACTGCAAAACATGATAGTGGAGTAGCAGACTTGGAGAAGGTTACAGACTATGCAGAAGAGAAAGAGATTTCCTCTCAGGATATATCTGGGGTAAGCACTATGTTATTTATATTAAAATACTGAAATATATTAGGTTATCTTTTCATGTTGTTGCTCTCAATGCGTTAGGATACTTTGAATGTGCGATCTCTTTATTAAATGATTACCCCTTTCAAGCTTCCTTGATTGTTACAGAATCAAACTTGATGATTCTTTGACCTTAGATATTTATCATGTCAGTTAGCATTACGAATTTCATTCAAATATCTAAACAAATGCTGCTAATCATTCCAGGCGCTGTCGTTAATCGGTGACAGGAGAAACAAGGAGGCTGCTGAACGTCTTGAAAAGGAGAAGGAATTACAAAAAGTTTCAGTTAAAAAGGATGATATAGAATTAATTGTAAGTACATAATAATATCTAGGTTTAACGATAAGAACAAACCTATAGTCAATTATTTCTATACTATTTCGGCTGACACGGAAATCCTGGGCAGGGCTACATCTAAGGGCGATTCCTGTGGCATGTGTTTTGTAAAGATGTGATTTTATTTCTATTCTAAGGGTTTGTCCCACTTGGAATTTGGAATAATGTCTACACTAAAACACTTAATCTTTCTAAATGATTAGTAGGTAATAGGTAATACACTTGGGTACAAAAAATATATTATTCAATCCACCCCAGCCCCTCGAGGCCATTAACGCTGTGAGACTGAGTGAGTGAGTGGTGGCCACATATAGGGCAAAGTACTTTACCACATGAGTTTCTGTGTTGCCAGCCTCCTTTCAGGCCCTGCACAGCTGTCTGGGAAGATAGACAGTTTCTAACACAAAGAGGTGTTATAGTTGTAGCTGTTATTAAGTAAACCTGTTTTGTGAGGTGGCCAACAGCCGTAGGGAGAGCTTCCTTAGCTTTCCTGCACTCACTCTAGTCTGATCATAGTTTCTGATGTTGGTCCTCCATGGTGTTCTTCTTACCAGATTCCATAAATACCTGACAGAGAGTGGCGCAATGCTCAACCTCCTTGCAAGTTCACCAGCTGCTAATGGTTATGTTATTAAAGATATCTACCTGATTGTTGTGGACCTAGTGGTCCAGTAGTATCTATTAGCCCAGTGTCAATTTTATGACTGCTTATAGCTTGCTGGACTGCCATGCGGTCTGAGAGTATGTAGATTGAGTGGCCCTTAACTTCCTTGCCTATGATGGCTTAAAAATTCCCATGCATTCAGCTTAGGACACTCTGTCATGGACCCCCAATGGTGTGGCTATGTGTATGTTTAAGTCCTCCCAAATAGATTCCAGCACCTGTGTCACTACCTGTTTTGAATAACAAAAACAAATGTGAAGATCACATGTGGAAATCTTGTTCAGTTAAAGATAAATTGTTTGGTACCTGATTATTTATGACTTTTGTAACCGGGAACTACTTATTGAGTACCTCAAGCTGTGGGTTTTGTACAAATGAGTAGTAGAAAAGTTAGCTTCATGCCTCAGGGCTTAATAAAGACAACATTGTAATGCTGAAAGCAAAATAAACCTTAATGCTTTAAAAATAAACTGTATTTTTTATCAATTTCCAGGTAAAAGAGTTGGAGATATCCAGAACATTAGCAGAAAGAACTTTAAGGGAGCACCGGGGAGATGTGGTGGCAGCGTTGACTACTCTTACAAACTAACATGAATTATATTAAGTTATAAGCTATGTTCACAAACAAATTGTCAGACCTTAAGTAAATAGATTTTTTCTATCCAAAGAAAGATATTTTTTATTTATTGGTAACTGTGGCTTGGTTTGCATACAAACCAAAACCATTATAGTGTATTTTTCTTTAGTTGTCTGATTTGGTAAACAAATGTCGCGATTAATATTAAGATTTCTAGGTAATGTATGTCTGTGAAGCATTTATTTAAAATAATTCATGCCTTGTATGTATTATTCAAAGTTCAAGACGTTTATGCTTAACTCAAAGTGTTTGATTGATACGAATAATCATAATTTTCATCCTGTTTTTGTGTACCAAATTGGACACTGTAAAAGAAATACACTATAGATGTATTGACTTTATATTCTCTTAATTTAATAGGTACTCTTTGGGACTTCACACCATCACTGCTTTATGCCAGTTACATTTAAAGCCCATGTAATAACTACTGTCCTTCTTTCTGTGCTTATTCTGTCTATGGCAGTTCTGTTCTCAATTTGGTGGCGCTTTCACATTTCAGGGGTTCTGTCTGACTGTCTGTAGCCCACATGTGATACAATATTCTGTACATTCACTATGACAAGTAACATTGGTTTGTTTAGATCTAGTGTAGTTTTAGTACAATATACATTGTTAATTTAAGTCGTTTTAAACCTCTTAAAGGGGTAATTGTACTCATTATAACGAGCAACGTTTACTATGGCAAAAAAACCCGAAATCGCGAAAAAAAAGTGTTCATTTTGACGAGTTAGGAAACATAAATGTACTGAACAGCTGTTTTTTTTTCGCAATTTCTGGTTTGGCCCCATTGTAAAAGTTGCTCGTTATAATGAGTATAATGACTCATTTGTTTGTTCCGGTTACAAAAATTTTGATATTTGACATGGTACAGTCGCCAGCACATCAATTTACCACAAACTGTAAAATTTCTCAATTGATTTTGAACTTAGCGGGTAACAGATCATTTGGAGAAATGTTACAGTTTGGTATGAGTATGAACTTGATGCGACTTGAACTTTTTTCTAGTACATTTAGTCTTAAAGGCATATTATAGAATTTATTTATTTATTTATCCTTCCACTGGAACGCCATACAGCAATTACACCAATGGAATAAAAATTACTTCATGTGCTGCTTTCCATCCATCCTGTGCGCGCTGGACATCGAACGGGCGCCGATGAATTATCCACGCTCACATTGTCACACAGCGTCAATTGCTCCGGTGTTTCATAATTTCATCCATATTGCGCTCCTTCTTTGCGTTTTTAGAGGCTTAATGTATTTAAAACAATAAAACATATATATGTATACAACGAAATACAAAAAAACAGAAAATTTCATCCTGTCTGACGTTTCATGTTTCATAGAAAACATATAATATATTGTTATAACCCCCTTTTTAAAGTAAAGTCCGTCTAAGTCATATTATTGGCTGACCATCATCATCATCATTCCCCTGCCCCTATCCCAATTTAATTGGGGTCGGCGCAACATGTCTTTTTCTTCATACTTCTCTATTAGTCGTCATCTCGGTAGTCACTCCCTTTACAACTGACGCTTTCGCTTTGGCGAAGTTAGTAAAAGTGATTTTGTTCATTGAATCTGTTGATTTTCTTAAGATTTTTGAATGCTGTGTTGATGTTGCTATTTTGACGTAAAGTTTGTATATCGTCCGCAGAAAGGTAGAAAGATTATTTAGGATATAAAAATAAATAATACACACAGAATTTACGTAATAAAAATATAAATAAGAACAGTAACTATTATTATCACTTGTTAAAGAATCATCTACCTAAAATAAAGTACACTAAGGTTTATTTTAAAACAATACTGAACGGTTTTCATATGTGGTTTACTATGTTCTGGTTTATCGTATTGTGGTTTGTGTTATTGTTTATCGTATTTTGGTTAATTGTGTTTTGATTTTCTTCTGTTTTGTCTTCTGCTGTGTATGGGGGAGGCGGAATACTGCTGTCGTGAATCTGAAACAATAATATTTTATGTTATAACTTGATTAACATCCCTAACAAAGCCTGACTTTGAAGAAGCGAGGCTTCGTCTATTGATATGGAAATTTCTGATACATATCTTACAGCATCCACGGCAGATCCATTTGCTGGAAGAAGATGATGTTGATAACGCAAGAAAACAACAAAACAAAGCTTTAACCCCTCTGACGCTCGGACTATGGATTTTTCGCTCGTGGCCAAACAGTCCTCCCATATTAACGATCATTCGAGAGTAAAAAAATCCTTGTAGCAACTATGTGTTTGCTAACATAACATTCACCACTTGTTTCTCCGAAGGGTTAGGTAGAGGAGTATCCAGGTTCCCCCACAGGGGATGAGCCTATTGCCATCAACAGGGCGCAATTTCAGACTCCGGGCTGCTACTGCGAAATTCCTGATGGAAAAACCCAAAATCACTGCTCGACCTGCGAATCCAACCCAGGGCCTCATGTTCAGCAGTAGCGCTTGCCACCACTAGGGTAACGCGGCAGTCCAGTATAAGCGCTAGCTAGTTTCCAAAAACAATTACAGTCATTTGTTTTTCAGCCTATAAGGCTTTATTACCGGTTTTCTTTTTATGTTCTAATTTTAAAATTAGTGGGCCAATAGTGCTATGGGATAGTATAAGGTATGAGTTGGTATGTGCTTACAAATCCAGCGTTGAGAAATGCTATGGCAGGATAAGTGGCTGACCCTGCTGCTGGCGTTCGTGAATATCTGGAAATATAAATATTTATTCGAATTAGCAATACTTACCTATCGCACTTTGTTATTTCTGTATTATAACTAGAACTGTTATAGCCATAGGTACAAGTAACTTTGACCACAAACAACAGGCATGCAGTAATTTTACAAATTCTCAATTAAAAATCCGGGTTTATAACCCGTTTTCGCATTCGACTATTTCTTATCTATGTCATAAGACCTAGATAAATCGTCTCAGTCCCGTTCGTCTCGCAAGTAAACCTTTGATCATGAGACCATCTATTCTGGGCCCAATTTATTTAAAAGAAGTAAGTAGATACAAAGGTACTCTATCATGTCGAAAAGAAGAAGATAAAATCAATGTTTAATTCTTAGAAGCAGGGCAAGATACTGGCCCATTTTCTCTTACACTAAGAAACACTTAAAATTACTATTGTTTTTTTAATAGTCGGGAGTCGAGCATTGAAAATCCAATTTAAGTACCTATTCATTTAGCCGTCAACTAGTGCTTCTGAAGATGGCCATATTTCCGACTACAACGAAAAAAAAAGTAAAGGTTGAATTTAATGAATTCTAAAACTTCAAATAAAACATCAGATCATGCGAGAAGACCAGTATTCCTAGCTACCTACTCTGTGAACTGACAACTACCTACCTACTATAATTGGTCAGAACAATAGATTGATTAATCGTCCTATTGTTATTACGAAGTGTGACCGCCACAACTGACAAGATTGCGATCCATTAGCAATTAAACAGTCATTCTCCTGCCCTTATCCCAATTTATTTGGAGTCGGCGCAACATGTTTTACCTAATTCTATCGTCATTTCGATAGCCCCCCCCCTTTCAGCCATATCAGCTGTCATACACTCCATCCATCGATTCTTTGGTCTACTCGTCTCGTTTCTTTGCCATTAACATTCATTCTTAAAACTTAACTCACGACATTTTCCTCATACCTCCGCATCACATGGAACCGATTTCTTATTTCATATATCCACCTAACAACACACACCATCCCTCTTAGCATTCTCATTTCAACTACAGGCAATTAAAAAGTAAAACGAATTATCTCTAGAAAATATCTTGTAACATAAAATAGGAATAACTCGCAATCATGTAGAGGGAAAGTACCTAATCCCAAAGCGTTTAATGTGGGCCGGCTGTAATTATTATTTAATCTACATACCAGAACCCGTCCTCTTTATTAGATGCCCTCGGGGTACTGGATTAAATCTTTGAAGTAGGGTACCTTACCTAAGTAGGTTGTTTGTATATTTCATGGAAACGCATGTATTCTTGGAAATTTTATAGCACGTATCTAGGAAACCTGAACATACCTACAACTTGTTTAGGTATAGGTATTTAAAATCTGCAATAATACAGGTCGGCGAATTAACGAAAGGCGTTCCTGTTAAACCACAATAGCATAGAGTCTATACATGCAAAAAAAAACATATGCTCTTTACATTTATGTTCGCTTAACTCGTCAAAATATAATTTTTGGCATTTTTTTATTGCGGGTGAACGGGATCGCCTTTCGTTAATTAAGATACTGTAGGTAGCTATATCCAGTTCGCGGGATTCTTATAACTACCTAATGGAAAAATATTCGTAGTAAATCCGTAGGTAGGCCTACTAAAATCAAATCAAATCAAAAGTCATTTATTCAAATTAGGCTGAAGATCAGCACTTTTTGAAGGTCAAAGTTACATAAGACAGTCCCCCAAAAACGCCCACCCTTCACCACTTCCTAGTGCTTTAGCTGGGAAGAAGAAGTGGCGCAACAAACTCCCCAGCAGCACAGCTGTCTGTTTAGTTGGAAGAACTTGACTCTACACACATTTATCGCATGAGAAGTAATTAACATTACGAAACACATCACATTAAAATCAATCATTTGCCACATGTCAGCTAGCACACGTCAATATACCAATTAAAACATTAAAACTGACTGTACTCAAGCGTAAATTTAAAAAGAAAAAAAAAGAGCCTCCAGGTAAAAGTGCGTGCCCGCTTACATGTGCAATGCTGTACTATGTCCATACAGCCGTAACTCGAAGTTACAAATGATAAACTAGGACCATCGAAGTAAAATCAATCAATTAATTGCTAATGATTACTAACTAGGATCAAGATAAATAAATATGATCAACTGTCGAGGTCTCTAGCTAACCACATTTTGCAATACAACTCATTAAAAAAAAAACATAGTAATGAGTAGATTATGTCAACAATAAATGGCTAATAAAAAAAAATAAAAACAACCAAAACAATGAATTGAATACATAATAAAAATAATTTTATGAAGCTAATTCTGGAGAAAGAACATAAACATTGTCTTGTGTTAATCACAGCGACCAACTATTCTTGTCATTTAAGTAGTCGTTGGTAGTATAGTAAGCCTTTGAACAAAGGATAGATTTTACTTTAGATTTAAACGTATTAAAAGGCAATTCTAGCAAAGAAGAGGGCAGCTTGTTATAAAAGGTTATACCAAGCCCCACAAATGAGTTATGAACCTTATGAAGCCGATGAAAGGGAGCACGTAGTTTCTCCTTATTTCTAGTATTGATGTTGTGAATATCACTGTTTTTAGTATATAAGTGTAAATTTTGTCTAATATATAAAATGTTGGCGAAAATAAATTGTGACGCTACCGTAAGAATACCAATTTCTTTAAAAAAATCTCTCAGAGATACTCTGGCACCTAGCTGGTAAATTGCTCGAACAGCTCGTTTTTGAAGAACGAATATATTATTTATATCTGCGGCTTTGCCCCACAGCAGAAGGCCATAGGACATAACGCTATGAAAATAGCTAAAATACACTAACCGGGCTGTATCAACGTCAGTGTATTGTCTTACTTTCCTGACGGCATAGGCGGCTGAACTAAGCCGTCCTGCTAGACTTGATATATGTGGGCTCCATTGGAGTTTAGAATCTACTGTTATTCCCAAAAAGACTGCTGTGTCTACAGTTTCAAGCACCTCTTTATCTAATATTATTTGTGGTCCTAGATTTCTGACATTGGGTAAGGCGAATTTTATACATTTCGTTTTCTTCGCATTGAGAACTAGGTTATTAGATGTAAACCAATCCGTTACTGTTGAGAGTGCACTGTTAACATCGTCAAAAACTAGTCTATCTCTGTCTACTTTAAAGATAAGAGAGGTATCATCTGCAAACAGTACAACATCACAGATACCCTTTAAATGGAATGGTAAGTCATTGATATACACTAAGAATAAGAATGGACCTAGTATTGAGCCTTGAGGTACACCTAACTGAACTGGTAGCTCAGTAGATTTCACACCATTAACATCTACACATTGAAACCTATTCTGTAAATATGAATTTATAACGTTAAGAGCTTCGTTTTGAACACCGTAATGACGTAGTTTACGTAAAAGCGTGTCGTGGTGCACGCAATCAAAAGCTTTGGAGAGATCACAGAAAATTCCAATAGCATTTTGCGAGTTCTCCCATGCGCTAAATATGTGTTTCAGCAGAGCAACACCTGCATCCGTAGTCGAACGACCTTTTGTAAAGCCATATTGTTCATCATGAAGGAGGCTATTTAAATTAAAATGTCTTAACAACTGCTTGAGTATTAATTTTTCAAATATTTTGCTAAATGCAGGTAAGATTGAAATAGGCCTGAAATTGCCAACGTTATTTTTATTACCTGATTTAAATAAAGGAATGACTTTACTACTTTTCATGAGGTCAGGAAAGGTTCCTAAATCAACACATTTATTAAAGGTAACAGCTATACGTATATAGGGGGCTACGATATCTATTATATTACTTAAAAGTTTAATGGAGATGCCCCAGTAATCACCAGTGTTTTTGGACTTAAGTGTATTAAAAACGTTAACTACATCACGAGGCGTTACATGTTCGAAGCTAAATAAGCGACTACATTTAGGCACACTACTATGGAGAAGGTTTTCAGCTTTAGTCGGTGAAGAATTTAAGGAGCGAGTCGTAGTTATAGGTATGTTGGCAAAAAAATCATTAAAAACCTCAGCTACGTCAGCTGCTTTATTAATTAATTTGTTGTCGACCATAATCTCAAGTTCATTTAATTGTTTAACTGGTTTACCCGTTTCATTGTTAATAATTTTCCAAGTGGTTTTTATTTTATTATTGGATTTTTTAATCGTTTCGCTTAAAAATTTTGATTTTGCAAAGACACAAACCTTTTTAAATAATTTTGAATAATTTTTGACGTACTCTAGGAAAGGAGTATCAAACTTGTATTTTTTTAAACCGTATAACTCGTATAGTCTCGCTCTACTTTGATAAATGCCTGGGGTAGCCCATTGGTTGAAGCTAACTGCGGTGCCATTGATATCAATGGTTTTGGTTTTGAAAATAGATTGGTACTCTTTTTGCACAACATCAAAAAGGGCTCCGTAGATTTCATTAGGATTCTCAAGGTCTGCTATAGATGGTGAAATTCGATGAGCTATATTATCTTTAAATTTGGTGCAACGACTAGTTGTATAAGGCCTGCATTCTATTTTTTGCGGCTTTTTATGTAATGGCACAGGGAAGCTAGCTAATAAGCCACAGTGGTCAGATGTTAAGTCACTAAGTACAAATTTATTTTTGGCATCATAATCACTAAATATATTATCAAGACAAGTCGACGAAGATGCCGTGATCCTAGTAGGTTCAAAAAACAAGTTAATTAAATTATAACACCTAAACAGATTAAGAAGTCTAATACTTAAAGGAGTTACTTCTAAAATATTAATATTAAAATCACCACATAAAATAATATGTTTATTACTCGATTTTATTCTATTGAGTGAATCCTCCATTACCGATTCGAAACTAATAAAATCCCCCGAGGGGGGTCGATAAACGCAAATTACCACGTATCGCTCAAGTTCAACACAAGACAACTCAATAGTGCGCTCAATAGACAAATTAACTAAATCTAAACGTTGTTTACATTTTAACTTGTTTGAAACAAGAATTAATGAGCCACCGCGAATAGCACTTTTTCTTACAAATGCACTTTGTACGGTAAAATAATCATCATTAATAAACACTACTTCATGTTCTTTCAACCAGTGTTCAGTCAAACATAACACCTGAACATCATAATTTTCTAAGAATAAACTTAATTCTAGCTCTTTGCCGGACAGACCCTGCATATTTTGATGTACAACATTCAACATAATATGAGGTTTATCCGTTGTCGCACCTAATAGTCTAAACTACAAGGCGCGTCAGAGATAGTGTTAGTACCACTACTAACAGTAATCGATGGTACAGTACAGGTACCAGTGTCACTGTGTATATTATATGCTAAAAGATTAGCAATTTGTCTCCTAGAAGTAGACGGCAGATGCATTGTATACTGGATTCACGAATTGGAATTGCACATCAAGATACAACAAACTGTAAAATTTTCTCAATCAATTTTGAACTTCACCGTTTACGTTTTAAGGTTTAGAATAATTTGGAGATATTTGACAGTTTGGTATAACTTCATGCACTGGCGACCGTACATATTGTGCAGCTCATTTTGTATCTAAGCAGTTCGCGTCAGCCAAAGAAAATAGCTGTTCAAAATCTTGAGCAAACTACCAGAGCGAATATAAAAATAGGATCCTAATATTGTTCGTCCCACAGAACAGATAAACTGTTCTGTGGTTCGTCCTATAGGTAAGCAACTAATCAGTCAGTTCATGCAATATTCAAGGTAGGTCATAATTACCTTGGCGGGGCATCTCGTAATCTTTCGTCGACATGCAACTGTAGACTCCCGATTGACAGTCGCCCATCACTGTTGGTCCCCGAGCCGAAAGCTCTGTGAAGTTAACATCATTTCATTTCATCAATAATTACCTAAAATAGGCCATGAGAACTGAATAAATAAAACACCAAAACGTATTTAAAAAAACTCGAATAGAGAGAATGAAGAAAAAGAAAAACATTTTGCCGCTACCCCAAGCAAACTGGGGCAAGGGTAGAAATAAAGTACTTAATCAAAAATAATTAATCAATTCTATACCTACCAATACTATACCTACAGTAAGTATTTGTAAGAAAGGTCTACGTTACCTCACATCGGTGGTAGCACAAAGCTTGTAAAGAAGTATAAAGGTGGCAATAATCCCCAGGATTAGCGCCGCGCCCATTATCACCTGGGTACTGGAAATCAGAAGAATTTGTTCTAGGGATTCCCTGGAACGTAACATCAGATGCGATATTGACTATAAATATGTATTTAGCTTGCGAATATTGACTGAACGGTTCGATCGTGAACGAATAAACATGCAAATATTATATCTTGGGTTAGTTTTGGCGTTGGCATACGAAAAAGGTCTATATGGTCTAGTGCTACGACGTATCCTGCTACAGCCTATAGCGTAGGTAACTTGCTACGGCATACGTCGAATCTTGCTTCGGCTCGTAGACCTCGACCTACGCCGTAGCGTAGGTCGAGGTCTACGAAATCCTGCTTACGAAACTTGCTGACCGGATTTAAAGGCTAAAATTCTTTCACACTAATCTTATTTTAAATTCTTGAAGATTATTATCCTTCATAGTTAGGTATTCTATTAAAGCGTGTTTTTATCATTTTAAAAACGATTATTTATTGACCAGACTCAAAAATATTTTTTTATTACTGCTTAAAATCGCAAACCTTACTGAAACTAATCAGGATAAGGGGACAAACTTATTAAATTATTGTATTTTCATCGGTTTTTACTATATGTGATAAATTTGAACTTCATCAGACGTTTTGTAGTAGTAGGTGAAAATTACGTTTTAAGATTTTAAACATATTATGTACAAGTGAAGCTAATAAAAGCGAAATAATTAAGACGGAAACTTTTAGCGGACTATGTCGCTCCTCTACTTACGTACATAGCCATGTAATTAGGATTACCAACTCATTTAATGTTATCTGCTTAGCCTATTCCCAATTATATTACGATCGGCTTCAACTATCTAGACGCAGCTGAATCTCACTACTTATTATAAACGGAACCTCTGTAATCTGATATGGTACCTATAAACCTATTGGGCACAACCGTCATCATATAATTTGTAGGTAGTATGATTAGGATTATATTAAGAGCCAGGCTTCTGTGCGAAATAATTACGCGAGTTATACCTATTTTTGAGCCGAGCAAAAAAAAAAAAACAAAAAACGGGCGACAATATTGCATTGTGTGAAATGTCCAAGGATATAATTATATTATTGTTAATGAATGAAGGGGGCACAGATATAGGATATATTTTACGTTAAAAGTCGCGCTCAGAATCTAGTGTGGAGTATAGTGGAGTTTCTTGCCCATTCTTCTCCACACGAAACTACCTTTTGGAAGGGGCGCCTAGAATCAATTCTATTTCTTGTTCATTTTGATGTTCAAAAGTGCCTTAATGTGCCTTTTTGAAATAAATGATTTGACTTTGACTTTATAAAGATGAAGAAAAAAATGTTTTCATAACAGCTGTGCTATTAATATCTAAGGAATGCCTGCCGAAACGAAATGGATTTGCTCCGCGTATGCCATTGTTTGAAAACATTGGATATTTTTTTCGGCACTTCGTCCACGTGGATTCCCATTTAAAAGTAACGGTAACACCCGCCAGGTAACCTTTTACCAACTTTCAACAGCGCAGAAATGATTTTTGAAAAATCTTTTGAAATTTTTACAGATGATGTACATATTTCTGTTGCCGCTATAACAACAAATACTAAAAAACAGAATAAAAAAAATATTTAGGGGCCACCAGGAGGACAACAAACGTTTTCCCGTTTTTATAGAAAATTATACGGAACCCTTCGTGCGCGAGTCCGACTCGCACCTGGCCGGTTTTTATATTATTCTAACATTTACCGACTCGAGTTGGTAAATCCTAAGATTTACTGGTAAAACCTAATATTAACCAATATTCGGGGCTCTTCCGTAACACATATTATAATAACTTCAGCGATGGCTGTACATTCGCACATCAAATTACCAAACTGTCAAATTTCCTCAATGGAATTTGAACTTAACGGTAATGATTTAAGGTTTAAAATCATTTGGAGAAATTTGACAGTTTGGTTTAACTTGATTCGCTGGCGACCGTACCGTTGGACACTGACAGACAACTGACATTCACTTATGACATCGGCAGATAGGCAGTTTGTCAATCAGCCAGTCACGGAACTGCTTTTAAAACAAAGAGTTTTGGTTTTAAGTAAGTAGGTTTTTGTTCAAAATGTGTAAAGTCTATTCAAACTCGTGTTAAGAGCTATATTATTACCTACTGTTCCTGGCTATAGGTAGCTGTGCCTCACCTTCAGCGGGATTGTCCGAAAAGGTTACCGCGACCCCGGAACGTAAAGGGCTAAGGAAGGAACATGGATGGTTTTTGTTAGTAAGAGTCTGACACTCCCTTCCGCTCCACCCAGAGCGGGAGTGGTCATTTGATGATTTACCACCCTCAAATAAAAAAAAAGGTGTGCATCTTGGTACGTGATATATCAACAGCCTGTAGTGTAGTAGCGAGTCTTATTGCTATGCCAATCATATAAACATAACATCACGCCCGTTTTCCCCAAAGGGTCAGGCATAGGTGTACCTATACCCACACCCACATTTCACCAGTTAGGTTTAAGCGCTATGAAAAAAGGAGGCGAGCCTATATCCAGGCTCCGAGCTACTACTGAGAATTCCAGATGAAAAACACAATAAAATTTTGGCCCATATCCGGGAATCGAACCCACCTCATACTCAGCAGTAGCACTTGCGACCACTAGACCAATGAGACAGTCCAAATGAAAATCGCAGCTAAGATAAACGCGTTGAGTAACCTTCTTTCTCACAGCTACTCAAACCAATTGACTATTTGAAACGGTCAAAAATAAAATATGAAATCACATACCTACATAAAAGACCGCTCGTCTTAAAAACATCCATAACCGTACAGAAATTAAATATAATGCGAAGATATAATTGTTAAATTGCATTTAACAATTGCAAGTACTCCATTTGATTCTAAAAATCTGTGACGTCACATTGTTATATTTCATACAAATCATGTACAAATTCCGCGTTTTGACAGTTCATAAAAAGTAACGTTATTGACTACCCTTTCAAATACCCAATTCACTAATGCACATGTACTTATTCCGAAAAAAAATTCGAAAAGCAAAGAAAGCTATTCCATTTCCCGCCAAGTCCTTCCAATTTTCTCTTCAACATCATGCTTATAAACGTGTATGCGAACCTGCAAGTCCATTTACCGAGGCTATCGTAACACGGCTGGCAAATCCCCTGCCAACACTGGAGGCTCCCGTTCCCGTAAACGTTGCAACACGGCCCCAAGCACTTCTCCCCTAAGCCTGAAATATGGGCAGAGTTTTAATTATTACTGTTAGTTACGTTTCTATGTTGGTTTTAACTTTTGAGCTCAGTTTTTCGGGTATTTAATAGTTTATTTGGGTTAATGGTGTAACATGTATTTCTGTTGATTCGGATTGACTACATATTTCAACATTTGATAATGTTTTCGGATAACTTGATCAGCCGTTCAATTATGTAAAAATTTGACCGCGAAAACAAAGGAGAAGTGAGCTTAAAGTGAGCTGTCATTCCGCCAGATGTAAGGGATTGACATATCGTTAAGCTCACTTCAGGCCCAAGATCATAAGCGGGATTGTCCGAAAGGGTTACCGCTACCCCGGAACATAAAGGGCTACGGAAGGAACATGGATGGGTTTTAGTCAGTAAGAGTCTGACACTCCCTTCCGCTCCACCCAGAGCGGGAGCAGTCATTGGATAATTTCCCAGCCTTAAAAAAACAAAAAGGCCCAAGATCAGGGCAAGATTTTCATAGAATAGATCGACTGTGGTTTTATTCTGTAACCATCTCACCGTGATAACACAGGTGAAATGAGTTTAAAGTGAGCTGTTAATAGTGTCATTCCCTAGTATTAGGTGAAACGACAGCTCACATTATGCTCACTTCACCTATGTATGTCTTCACGGTGAGATTTTTACAGAATAGATCGAATGATAACTCACATAGCAAAATTTAGACACATTTTATTGAGTAAAATGGTCATTATACTTAATTTAAACTAGGTTCTAACTCTATTAGGTGCAGTTTAGTCACACAGTGATAATAAACACCAATTTATGTCAGAAATGCGCCAGATTTGGCAGCCAAGCCAACCTCGACGGCCGCTGTTTCTACATTTATAGTCCAAGCTTCAGTATAATATAGTTTGGAAATACTAAAGCCTTTTGTGCTGAGGAAATACTCGTAACGTATACTTCTAAAAACTACGATTCTTTTTCAAATGCAGTCATAAGCTATTTGGTATATATCTCAGTTACTTCTTGATATGTCACAGTTTTACTGTGTTTTATCTCACGAAACGGCACGCGGTTTACTTGTGGTTACCAAATGTACAAACGCTGTGAATCTGTGTGTGTAAGCGCAGAAGCTCTCGGTAAGATTCAATGGTAGAGTCAGAAATTCGTGTGTGTTTTATGTGCTGACGCTACTCATTTTCACACGCACATTCGCAGCGCGTTTGTACACTTGGTTACCACAAGTAAAGCGCGTCTCGCGTCATCAGATAATAAATACTGAAAGTAAATAGACGCGCGAGATTTTACCGACACAAAATCCTAGGAAAAAGTAGTCAAGGTTATGAATAAACATGTCAATGGAAAAGTCAGTATGATAGTTAGATATACTACATTATATTTGTTCTCATGTAAGTAGACAAAACAAAGGAATATTTACAGTACGTCTTCTTAAAATAAGTAAGTAGTTTATAATTAGGTATGCAGCAGTGTAAAGCTAAAAATAGGATGCCCTTCTTATGGGCTAAAAATAACTCAGTTGAAATCTCCAGACTTGTACAAAATTAGATTAAAACCTAATTTATCCTTCAAAACTTTTGAGTAGATACAGTATAGGGATGGCAGTTCTATCAAAAATCGATCGTGTGTTTAAGCTTGACCAGATAATGGCTAAGTACTGATAGCGTAGCTTTACGTGGTTACTAGATAACAGTACAATACCCCAGTGAAGTTCATAATGCAGCCTGTGTGTATTTATTTCTATAAGCCTTACAAAACACCCCCGGGGGTCTCGCAAACATAGATAATAATTGAATCTCATTAGTCAAAGATTGATAAGTTAGTGTATCATTCAGTGGAGAGAAGTTCTGATTTTTGATGGCTAGACATCGCTTTTTCTCATCTACCAACGTGTCGTGTTTTCTTAAGACGGTAGCTGTAAAATATTGGCAAGGATAAAAGGGTTAGGTAGCTAAATTATTTACCTTCACCTCATATCATCTTTGATCTGAAGTTAGCATTATTCATTATTATTGAATTAGTCTAGTGGTTTCAAGGACTAACAGGGTTCAAAATTAATTGGGTCTCGTTTTCATAATGCTGGCCTAAATTGATTGGCAAATTACGTTTGGTAAAAGGCTCAATTATTATTGACATACTTTTAACTTATCATCAATGTCGTATCAACGGTCTAACATGTTTGCATCAGTCGATCGAATAACATTTAAATATATTTAAGTATATTTTAGGTATATAGGCAATGTTGTCGTTTTTATGAAAAAATTTAGTCTTTGCTGAAATTCTGAAAAAAACAAGTTGCCCTAGGATAATCGCGAACTATGACGACGACGATAACAGCGAGAACACTGACTGGATGATATGAAAGATTTGGACTAAAGTTTTGGTCTTGGATTCGTTGATTGATTAGCAACTACATTCGAGCTATGTTTTGACAAACTTGAATAAATATTTTATGAATTGACTCTTGGATTAGCCAATCAACATTGCAGATTCCTATCGCGTAGACTGGGTAATTTAAAAGTACTCTACGATCTTCGCAAACATTTGATTTTCCAATTATCCTATAACACACGCAGTGGAAACATCGCCTCGAAGCTGGTTACCATGGATTCAATACACATTAGTCTGAATCTTACTGCATGTACTGAATCCATGATAAGCCGGGGTTCCACCCTGTATAGTAAAGCATATAGCCGAGGATCAAGCTCAGTGGCGAATTACACAGGGTTATGCCCAGCAGTGGACTGCAAGAAGCTTATTGGCTGATGATCATGTTTGATTGAAAAAGAGAGATAATATAGCTTACCCGGACATCTTATGCATCGGTTCTGGAAGTGGTTTGGTATGTATCCTTTCGCGCAATAGCACGTGCCATCGATGCATTCGTATTCCTCTCCATAGCAGTTTAACTCCAAGCATTTGTCTGAAATATAAAGATTAGGTACATTTTCATAATGGAAGCATTAGCAATATATTTTTTTAATTTTGTGGCCGAATTCTAGCACGGTCGAGTTAGTATGGAAGACCGTTAGTCCTGGGGGCCGACTGCTATCTCTTAAGGCAGTATTATTTTAATTTGACTTTAGTGTGAGAAAGCAATCCTACTACATAGTGGTAATATAAACTTGAAAGAGGACGTTATAGATGTTTGTTAGTCTTTCACGCTAAAACTACTAAACGGTTCTGGATGAAATTTGACACACATATAGTCCAAAACCTGGTTTAACTCATTAGATTTATCGCGATATACGTTCTCGAGGGATAAATTCAGACATCCACACGGCGTAGCCTCTAGCAGAAGTTGGTATCAAAATATTACAGAAGTCAACCTGTCCTGCAGTTTTGGGTTTCTGGTCCATGTTAGGTGTAGTATGTTGATGCACAGATCTGTATTTATATAAAGACGAAAACTGCTACTTGATCTGCTATTTGTGATCCATGAGGGAAGCGAACCAATGATTTGTATTGCGGAATTTACCGACTGTGACTCTTAATAATTTTTTGGAGGTAAGAAAAAATCCTAATATTTTTATTTTAGAAAGTTAATAGACTTAACATAATTCGTTTTACAGGCAGTTAAAAGAAATGCATAAGAAGGATAAGCAAAGAAAAATGTGTACGTAATTTATATAATGTAACGTAATGTATTTCTTTGTCGATATAGGAGCAGGAAATAAGTAACAGACACTAAATACGAGAGCTCTTTACTGTGAAGTGATGATATATTATTATTCATTACAGAAATCATAACACACTGAAAGGAGATTGTTCTACGCCCATACATTGTTCGCCCTGGAACCAACAGCATAGAAAAAATCATTTTCTATTTGTAAACTGCCCTTAGTAGCCCATAAGAACAAAGTTTGTTGACGGACACTTTAGAGAAAAGATTTATTTAAAGAAAAGGAACCGATTTTGAGGTTATTTTTAATAAAAGAAAACGTAAGTAATTCCTTCTAAAATCGCTGTTTCTGGTTTCTACAAAGCATTAAACTTCAAATACAGTAAAATATTACCGTAAATACAGTTGTATTATGCCTTTTAGGTACAGTTATTATTTATTGGTTGAAGTTTACTTTAAGCGAAGTCCGTTATCCGTTGTCAAAATGCTAAGGTGTCGTTTAAGCAGATCACAGAATCAGTTATTCGAAGCCAGGTCACGTTGAAAGCAATCCAAATTGTAGTCCGTTAAACAGAAACAAAATCAAAAACGCCAAAAGAAATCGCCAAATAGGTAGGTATTCACAACAACACATCACAGCCACAGGCACCGACTGACGTAGTGACGTAGAGATGCTCTCTGGAAGATCAATCATTGTATATCGATTATCAATGACCACCTATTTAATCTGTGGTTTTAATTTAGCAGACCAAAATGACAGATCAATAATTATGTCAAATGTAAATTAATTTGTTCCGTTTCAAACATAAACCCGTTGTTGCTATGATTCTAGTTCAATTATATTAATGCTAAAATAAAATATTTTGTTCCCAACGAACAATGTGTAACGTTTTAGTTTGCGACATTTAAAAATAGAGTTTAAGTACTTAAAAAGTATAAAATATGGCTATTGAAGTCGTGAAATGGTTATGAGAACAATTCACTAGAGTTGCGTCGTAAATGACATTTCAATCGTTAAATGAGAGATTTTCTGACGAGTGAAAAAACATAGTTCAATAGATAGCGTGGGTAAAAAATACGTCTTTGTTTTACCGGCAACTGATAACAAAAATAAGATCCGTAAATAAGAAAGCTTATTTGATGTCAAAAACCTGAGACAGTGACGTATTTTTTACCAACGCCTCTTTTGAACTAATATTTTCTCACTTGTGAGAAAATCCCTCATTCGACTAGTATGTACATTTTGTGATTTTGTTTTGTTCATTATATTTTCATCATAATCGTGCTAGGCCATATTCATCATAAGTTCCATTAAAATGTTCACGGAACTAATTCCATGAAAAAAATATGCATGAAAAACTTTTATGTTGCACATTTTCAATGTTTTGGAAGTGTTAAATATCGAACATCCATTATTTATCACTAGATATTATGGACATCGTCGTCGATATCGATATTTATGTAATATGAGCGAGAGCGACACTGTCAAATCTTTTGTGACATTCACATTGACAATTCCTTGAAAGATGGCGAGTTCAGTTGGTAATAAAATCAATGAGGTCACTTTTAAAAACCTATTAAGAATTAAACAGTGTCCGCTTGAATTTATTATTTTTAAAAAGCATATTAAAATATAATTAAAATTAACGTACACGTCAAATGTTTGTTGGTTATAGGGCGGTCTAGAACAATCTCCTTTCAAGTGCCTACGTCCTGAATATTTACATACGGTTTACCCGTTTATATTAACTTGTGTAAACGTTTCACTGGTCCAATGAAAATAAATGCGGTTACCTACATTGTGTGCACTGTTTACTTTCATACACTTTATATTTGTTTATTTATGATATTGCTATCAAAGAATTATGTAATAGAATAAATTATTTGCGTCGAAATGTCTGGTTTCTTTTGTTTTGTTTTTACATTCACTTCACCTTCTATCTATTCGTGTATCTACCTACCTTCTGTTGAACTCTTGAACGTTTAGAAGTGTCATTCTTCTTTTTTTTTAACCTTGGTACTCTTCTGGTGTTCAGAAGTACCTACGCTATGAGTTTATTTAGCAGTTCCTGTAACGTGCAGGATTCGGTGTGGACTGGACATGAATGGATTGTTTAAAGTCGTCAGATCGTCTTTTTAAATATTTACTACAACTTGTCAACTGTTTTTTACATTAATATTGTATTTAGCTACTTATAATAAATAATATATCGATATAAAACGCTACCTTCGTCATCGCCGATCTCAGCACACACTAACACAAAAAACAAACAACAAAACACGATACGGTTCCACATTTTTATAACCTTACAATCATTTTTACAATATTTTAACCGCAGTTATAAAAACAATTCCGTTTTGAACGCACTCAACACAACCACTAGCTGAATATTGTGAAAATTTTTGATACATTAAAATAAGGTACGGTGATAAGCTATCAGAGATCTGCACTTGTAGGATATTATGCTTATCGCAACGCGTCACTCATTACAACGAGTAGTGGTGCGAAACACAACATCGGTGATTTACATTTTGACCTTGTTATATTTAGCTGAGGAGACAATAGCCATCACTGATGCTGTCTGTCATAATGACGACATTGACTTCTTATAGACATTTGATAGACAAAGACCATAACTCACATTATTTTATGTAACGCGGATTTTTCATCATGTGATAGGATTTATTTTTCTTATAACGTGGGTAATTCCCCGTGCAGATAATTTTTTTAATCAACTTCAATAAAGGCGAAGGTTTTATGTTTGTCTGTGTGTATTTGGTCATCGATATTTTTGTCGCTTATGATGGATTTTGAAAATTCTTGTTTATAAATTTTATGAAATTTGCTTGCGGACTTTTGGAGTTAGTTTCAATAGTACCTACGTATTTTCCCCAATTAGTCTATGTGGATGTTGTTTTAATAACGTTCTCCTATCAGTATTATTAACATAGCATGTTAATTTGTCGAATTTGTGTTTTTGGACGACAGGCCGTAACGATAGTTTTTTTATGAAAGTTTTTTTGTGAAATTTACTTTTGACTGTAGGTAGGTACTGGCTTGGATCAATAAAATGTAGAAAATAAATTGGTGTTCATTAATGAATTGTGATTATTTATTAGCAGTGATTTGGGACTGTAAACCGAATGAAAAATCTATAGCGATCGCCGTTTCGTCCTTATCTTTATGCTAATTTAAGAATGAATTATCTGACTTATTATTATCTAACAGATAAGTACCCACAAAATTAAACATTGGGTTTAACTTTAGAATACAATAATACGGAATGTTTTTACTTTTGTAATCTAACCATTTTATTTGCCTTTTTCTTGTAGGTACATACCTACTACATCCAAATATGAATTTAGACCTTAAGTTTTGCGATAAGCTTCACGATTAATGACAAATTATGCGTGCACGGACTGGACAGGCCCGCCCAATCTGTATGGCCTCTCTTCTCAGAGTTGTCAGATAGGAAACGCCGACCTCTTTTAGTATTAAAAATATTATTGACGTGTAAAAGTGTTCGTAAAAACCTATTAACAAAAATAAAATTATAAAGTATCGTTTATTTTAAAATAAAATTATTTATCATTTATTTTAAAACTAGCTTCAGTAGCTTCTGGCCGCGCTAGTTGTTTTCGCTTAGCCTTCTTTCTGACTTTTCTTTTTCCTCAGCTCCTTAGGGTCGTAGCGTGAGGTTAAATAGCCTATATTTTTCCTCAAGAATCTATCAAAATCAAAAGTAATTTTCCAAACCTGATTGTTAGTTCCAGAGATTAGCACGTTCAAACAAACAAATTATTCAGCTTAATTATATTAGGTAGTATACATAGTAACTGTATCTAGCTAGTGTGTGCAGGTATGTAAAATACGTCTATTGAAAACAAATTCCCAATTGAAAATCAATATCTTCACAATGCTCTTGAGTAAAATTCAAGACGATGCAAGACACTGATTTAATTAACTCCTAGATAATAACTAATAGGTATTCTGTTTGAGCATACCTTCAAAGCCACTCAACTATGTACCTAACATTCTACGCCCCTAGGTATTTATTACAGTGTACCTACCTGCCACGTTTGGTAAACAAATGTGGCGAAATGAGCTTTCATTTTGAGAAAATGTTCTTTTTAAATTGAAAATTGTTAAGCTATTCGAAACATTAATTCAGTTTTTTTAAAGGTTTATTAACATCTATAGTTTTGAGTTACCTTAAACTCGTGAGTTTATTCACCGTTTTGTTATAAGCATTTTTAAGAAACATAATACCTATCAAAGAATTATTGTTTCAAAGATTGATCATTTACGAGATGGCTATGAGTAATGACAGGTAGATATTAATTTTCTGTCATAGGTTGTTAAGTTCTTGGCTGATTGATTAATGATGGAACGAAATATTTGAGTTTTCAGATGCTTACCTACAGCATTCCCAATATACCTAATGGTGAAAGTCACCTCTGATTATATATTTTTCTCATTTCAAATGTAATATTTAGACTTAAAGATTTTTTTGGAATATTTAGTGTAGTCGCTCACAAGGCAGCTTCACTGCGGAAGCCAGGCTTTTAAATGACGTAGATTTTAACTTATTAAGTTCACTTTTCCAATAGGTAATTGTACTGTACTGTTTTTAGTCCATCATTTTGAAAGTATTTTTTTTCTGTGATGCAATCCTCATTGCTACTCTCCGTCTGGGAAGAACCGAGGGTCAAGTCGGAGTCCGACAAACTAATACCAGTAGCAGTCAATCTCTAGTATTAGGTAGAACGACAGCTTACTTCACCATCACGTCACCTGTGTCTTCACGGTGTGATTTTTACAGAATCGACCGACTGATACTTGTACATTCACCTCACCCCCAAGTGGTATTAGTAGTTCAGCATGCCATACCTAGCGGGACTCATCTCAGGATTCGCCTCCGGGGCCGATCCAACGACTGTAAATCCTCCCATAAAGGCGGCGTAGCACACTACGGGGCTTTTTTTTTTAAGGCTGGGAAATCATCCAATTACTGCTCCCGCTCTGGGTGGAGCGGAAGGGAGTGTCAGACTCTTACCGACTAAAACCCATCCATGTTCCTTCCGTAGCCCTTTATGTTCCGGGGTAGCGGTAACCCTTTCGGACAATCCCGCTTACCCGGCAGGCTTGGCCCTGAGGGGCCCCTTCATATATGCTGACATCTCTTTGAGGCGCGCGTGGAACATATACGCGCCGTCCAGCACGGGCCTGGTGCTGGTCGGACGGTGAGTCACCCATTACTCACCGTCCGCAGGCCCGCGCCTACGGTGGCCGGGAGTCGTCACGTGGCTCCCGACGCCCGGGGCGTCTCCCGCGGCGGCTGGGACGGGAGGACCTTTCCCTCTCCCATCCCGCCACACTAGGGGCCTGACATATTGTTAAAACCTAAAAAATACTTGATCTATCATTTTAGAATAGAAATGGAGCAGTCGTGGCCCAGTGGTAACTACCCCAACTTATGAGTTGTAGGTTGTGGGTTTGAACCCAGCCGGCCGCTATATTTTGTGTAAATAAGTTCATCACCACTGCTGTTAAAACGGTGAAGGAAAACATCGTGAGGAAACCTAGAAGTCCTAGAACCAAAAATTCAATACAGATGTGACATCTACCAACCCGCACTGGCCCGTGTGGAGGATTATGGCCCACTCCCTCTCACATAGAAGAGTCCTGTGTCCCAGCAGTGGGAGTGGGCATTTTGGGCTGATTATGTATTTTATGTAGAAGTAGGTGCAGAGGCCAGCACATCAAGTTACCACAATCTGTCAAATTTCTTTGATTCTTCTTCGTGTGGTTAGTGACTAACCTGGTGTCTGAGTTTTAATGCTGCCCATGGGCCTCTGACTTAGCAGTACATGCTGTTGAGAAATATCTCTCACGATGTTTTCCTTCACCGATTATAAGCAAGTAATAATTATACAATACGCACATGAATCCGAAAAATCAGAGGTGCGTGCCTTGGGTTCGAACTCGAGACCTATGACTTAGCAGTCCGGCGGTCACACCACTAGGCTATCACTGCTTTAATAGTATTTCTTTGATAGTATTTCAACTTTATTGCAAAGATATAAGGTTCATTTTTAATTGAGAATATTTGACAGTTAGGGATAGCTTGATGTGCTGGCCTCACACAATTAAGTTATATTATAACTTAATTGTGTTTTTGTACAGAGGCCAGGTAATATTATTCATATTACGTTCGATACGCAATAGTCTTAGGGATCTTCTTCCGTATAGATTCGATACGATACTTAAAGGTAAGTAGGTACCTGCATTATCAATCATTTGAATGTTACCTAATCTTTTTTGATAGCACACATCTATTTAAAGGTACATGTCTATTATGTAGATACGAATCTGCCGAAGTTCGTTTTATCTTAAGAATTTTACGTACTTAGGTATTTTATCTACAGGTACGTGCTGTTTCACGGATATGGAGACACTCTGCCCATGTTGATAAAACCTTAATCGCACTATTAGGGTTAACCCTAACTTCACTGTGTACAGTTAGAGGTGTTACCTATAAACACTACCTGACAAAGGCGTGCACTGACTAGACAGGTCTCCCCGAATCTGTGTGGTGATTTCCTTAAAAGACAGACTCACAACATACACACACAGACACACCCACACTCCACTCACCACTCATACACACACAACACACACACACAACACACAAACACACCACTCACACACACACACACACACCACTCATACACACACACGCCACTCACACAGACACACACCACTCACACAGACATAGACACACCACACACTGACATCTCAGAGATTAATCTGCATGGTCCTCATTTATGATCTGACCAAGATTATATCTGGACTTGACCTTTGAATTTGTTTCAGACTTTCACCTCAGAGTAATCAGATAGGAAACACTGAACTCATACTTTTTTGTTGGAACCTATTTGCAGAAATAAATAATTATTGTTTGTCATCAATCTGCTTATGCTTTTCCCAACTATATTGGGGTCGGCTTCCCGTCTAACGGGATGCAGCTCAATACCAGTATTTTACATGGAGCGACTGCCTATCTGACCTCCACAACCCAGTCACTAACTGGGTAATACTATACCCCTTACTAAGACTGGCTGTCAGACTTTAAACATTCTAAAAAAATAAGGTCGCCTAAAAAAAGTTTAAGTACAGCTTTCCTACCTAAGTAGGCATTTACTAGGCTTCACAATTTACCGTATAACATTCCACGGCCATATTTTTTCGTTGATCACATTATTAAAGTTGTAAAAAGCTGGCAAGGTCGACACAGTTAATTAGTTTATATTAACTACTTTGTCAGACAGAAGGTAGGTACACAAAAACGGGCTATTATGATATCACCTCTGTGTGTTTTAGACTATACAAGTAACTACCGGTGTAAATTACAAGGCAGTACCTTCTGAGGTCTGCCGTATTGCTATAGGGTAGGGGTGTAACAGACGTCATCTTAGCGGAGGCTTCGATCTTGACCTCCACAGACGCGAGGAGGTTAACGGAGGCGGAGGCGG
Organism: Hyppa rectilinea; assembly: GCA_951799385.1. Taxonomy (NCBI): domain Eukaryota; kingdom Metazoa; phylum Arthropoda; class Insecta; order Lepidoptera; family Noctuidae; genus Hyppa; species Hyppa rectilinea. Next base: position 6,908,015 of record OX637305.1, read on the forward strand.
AAGTGGAGGAGAAAAAAAAATGGACCTTTCGGTAATAAAAATGGTTAAGGGCCAAATTCATATTTCACATAAAACGCGTTGTCACCTTCTAGGTGATTTCATAGAAGTTCAGTAATCAAACGGACTCCACACATCAAATTGGCTGTGTCCAGATGAAAAGGGTTTTGTCTTTATTTTGTCGTCGATTTTCTTTCTTAGATCTCCGTTATAAACTTGGGGAGGTGTATGCTGTACATGATTTCTTGCTAAAGTTCCGGCATTGCGAAGGCGGAGGCGATGTTACCCTAACCCTAAAAAAATACGTAGATAACTTCCTAATGTGTTAGACAGGTATACCTACTGTAAGTAACCCTACAGGTAGGTGAAACAGGTATTAAATATGGACTTAAAGGTCGTTAAAGGTTTTCCAGGGCCTGGCTATGTTCGTAGGTGTAGGTACGTTTAATTAAGGATCTTTCTGCTCTGTATCGTGTCTATGTTATAGAAGGCGACAACTCGACACTATTGCACGCCAATTAACTCTCACGGCCAGTCTCATCCAGCTGCTGCTCGTCATCTCTCCGAGATCGACGCTCGTCATTATTCTGGGGCATTCTATGTTTGCCGTAATTGAAAGTGTAGGAATTCAACAATAAGAATTGTGGCGTTTTTGGAGGACTGTCTTATGTAACTTTGACCTTCAAATAGTGCTGATTTTCAGACTAGTTTGTATAAATGACTTTTTTTTTCATGTACTCAAATAGTACATATGATACTTTTCACCCCAGGAGAGTGTTCCCTTTGGATAATTTTCAACATTGACGTGGGTGGAGCCGCGGGCAGCATCTAGTAATTAATATAAGTATGATATCGGAAAACTACCTTGAGTAACCGTGGTGACCAATGTCCATGCCTTCTCTGTATGAGAAGAGGCATATTACACTGTATTCTTCTTTTTTTCGTGTGGTAAGTGTTAGTGAATAACCTGGTGCCAGAGTGTTTATGCTGCCCATGGGCCTCTGGCTTAGCTTCACATGCTGTTGAGAAATATGTCTCAGACGTACTATCTTCCTCACGATGTTTTCCTTCATCGGTTTTTAAGCAAGTGAATATAATATGAAATACGAAAATGAATCCGTTAAATCAGAGGTGCGTGCTTTGGGTTCCAACTCAAGACCTATGACTGAGCAGTCCAACGGTCACACTACTAGGATAGTCACTGCTGACACTGTAAGATTTACCATTTCCACGAGTATCTAGTTAGAAGTCGCACCTAATAACTTCTTCAGTCACCACTTCGCCAGAGGTAAACAAAAGTTGCGACAAAACGCACCTCGAATAGATTTCGCTTAGCCCGCTCGTTTGTACGAATTAAGTTGACAGTTTCTGTGCTCTAAAACACAGTAGTTTTGTCTTGTTATGATTGTTTCGAGAATAATGGCTAAGGGGAACAACTCTCCAACAACGTAGATAAAACGACACAAAACTTTGGTGGTGTGATGAATGGGTGCACAGGATTTTGTATGTTCCCATGAAGGTTTTAGTCCGTTTTTCCTTGAGCGTTGGGATTTACCTAGTGGCTTTAGTAATTACGCAGTAAAAGGTTTACTACTAGTATTTTGAATTATTCTTAACATCTGTTGTCATGAAGATAAATGGAATACCTGAGGCCACCTCACTTAGTCTTTGAATGGTTCCTAGATTTAGAATGAATTAATGTATGTATTTAGACTAAATAATTCTTAAATTTATTGCCAGGCAAATACATGATATATCTTGTATTTAACATTTCTCTAGAAAATTCCCTAAATTGTTGGATATAAATGATTGAATCAGACATGCTGAGCTTTCAGCGGGGAAAGACGTTGAATACATTAGACGTATAAATTGGCTTTTTGATAAATAACGATTATTTCTCGACCTATCTTCTAATTGAATTGAATGGCCCGGAGGAAACGAAAGCCTTCTGGTTTCTGAGAATTTCAGTTATTACCATAATATTACCGCTGGCCTCGTTAACAACTTATTTTTTCATCATATTATATAGGAAGGCCAACTTGGTACTTTTTGTTTTAAAGAAAGTTTTATCAAATTCTATTACTGAACTCATTTGCATTCAGAACGCGCCCAACGTTAAGAGCGTGAATGATATCTGTAAAAATGAAAATAAAAAAAAACAAATGATTTGTCGAAATATGGGAATGTAGCTATTTGATCTGAAAATAATAAAACCACTTTAATTATTTGTATTTTAAAAGCCCAACCTGTAAGATACTCATTGTAATATGTTATGTATGGCTACAATTAAAAATCTAAGAGTAATTTAGGAAATGACCACTACCTAACAAAATAGAGGACACTGCGTTGGAAGGCACCATCTTGAAGTATTTTGTGACACCCACAAATATATAGCAAAAATTATAGCCCATATTTGCCATATTATTCTGAGATAGGAAATATAGGTTATCAATTACGCTTAGTTACGATTAGTCTGTAGGGATTGCTAAACGCTGTGGGTATCCATTCAATTAGATACACTATGTAGTATCTATACAGGATGAAATTGAATTTATGGGCATTATTGTTGTTACGATGGGAAAATAATCAGCTGTTCCATACATTATGCTCCCATAACTCGTCAAAATGTAGTGAACAGCTGATTTTTTTTTCACGATTTCTGATTTGCTCTCATAGTGAAAATTGTTGATAATGATGAGTACAATGACCCCTTAATATAATGCCCATAAATTCAATATCACCCTGTAGAATGAAAATTTTAATTGTTACGATAACGTTTCTTTTCACGCCTGCCAGTTCACTTATTTTAGAGATAATTACTTCATTTCAGGAAAAGTTGTGCGATTAATGTTTAATTTTATTTATAACTTTATTAGTTGAAGTTAACGTTCCGCTAACTATTTGTCCTGTAGAATCGAATTAAAACTTCATAATCTTATTACAAGATCCTAACCCATTCGAGATCCAATGAGTAGGTGAATATTGAATTGTTTAATAATACAAAGATACAAATATATGTAAACCTACTCTATACTGACCGCGGAGATGCGGAAAACTTTGTATAAACTACGGTTCAAAATTATGTATACACTTATCAGCTTCAAAAATACGTATAGGTACACATCTACACATCGACAAGAATGGGTGTTCCATTATACTATGCCATTGTGTAGCTACAATTAAGGTAATATGTTTTGTGGTATGATTCTACATATCGTACTGCTAACACAAGACTGTATCAACTCAAAATGAAGCTTTTTTTAGAAATGATGGCAAACTGATTACTTGTTTCTTGCTAACGATTGTAAAACAGTGAACACTGTTTGAAAATTAGGGGTTTTATTGACGCGTAGAGAATTAAATTTTACATATGAAAAATGAGTTATCTCGAATTTGTCTTTTTTGAGTTGATACAGTCTTGTTTTAGCAGTGCGATCTATTATGGTGCAAATATTGTAAACAACGAAAATTAAATGAATTCACGTATTACATGATCTTTCACGCGTTTCAGAACATGAGATTAGTTTGTAAATACAATGGGGAAAGAGATACCTATAAGAAAAACTAAATAATATTTTCGTGTGGTTCTAAAGTCAAGTATCCAAGGAAACTTTCTTGATTAATTTTGTTAACAAGTTCCAATTTGCGACTTAATTCAGTGACAAGAGCACACTGCAGCGACTGAAACTGGTGTCGTTCGAAATGAGAATATAAATGATTTCTGTAGAATTTTGCTAGGAATTCACACAATGCAATTCCTTTTATTCATACCTAGGTTTCAGCTTTGTTACAGCAGTGATAGCCTAGTAGTGTGACCATTGGACTGACAAGTCATAGGTCTCGAGTTCGAACCCAAGACCTTAGATTTTACGGATTCATGTGCGTATTGAATAATTATCACTTGCTTAAAATCGGTGAAGGAAAACATCGTGAGGAAACCAGCATGTCTGAGAGATATTTCTCAACAGCATGTGAAGCTAATTCAGAAGGCCCATGGGCAAACTCTGAACCTGAGTTAGTAACTAACCACACGTGAAGAAGAAGAAGGTTTGTTACAAGGTTATCCATAACATCACGCCATGTTTCCTCAAAGGGGTGGGTAGAGGTGCAACTATGGTACACCATATTTCGCCAATTACGTTTAAGTCCCATGCAATGTGGGGCGAGCCTATTGTCATCACACGGGCATAAATTCAGCCTTCTACTGACAAATTCATTATAGAAAAATCCAATCATACTATGCCTGACCAGGGAATCGAACCGAGGATCACATGTGTTATCGTGAACTCCTGCGGTAAATCTGAAGACAACAGGAACATTGTTGAGCGACAAATCTATAGTTGAGAGTTACTATAAAAGACAAGTTCTAGCTTTTTTTGGTATGTTGTTTCGGCGGAAAATGGTCGGGTGTAGAATTTGATAGATCAGATGGAGGTTACAAAAATCCACAAGAGTGGAAAATAAATTACTGGTAAACGAACATTTTAATATTCTTACATTTTTTAGGGAACGTGGAATTTAATTTCATATGATATTAGAGAAAAATTTCTGATTGGTACACATTATTTATTAGAACTTAATGATATTTATAATAACTTTTAATTAAACAAGCTTACTCAAAAATGAGTAATACTGTTCACAATGTACCAATATTATTATTTAGTATATCCAATTATTGGGTACGTATTGATTTACTACATCCAGATAAAAGAACTGCAGTGGCGGTTTTACCTAACATCTATGAACCGCTTTGTTTACGTCTACGATTAGTATTTTTCGTAGCGGGTGCTACGCCGTTGCTACGCCACCTGCAATAATCATTTTGGCAAAATCATAGAGAAGGTATTAAGTCTTCGACTACAGTCTAAAATCCCTATAACTATAAGCATTAAAAAGAATACTAATAATCGCTCGTCGCACTCGCCCACTCATAATCAGCTTATCATGTTCCCACTGCTGAGACACAGGCCTCCTGTCTACGAGAAAAGTGGGCCGTAATCCATCCACCACGCGGGCCCAATGCGGGTTGTACGATGTCACATGTCTTCGAATCTTTGGTTCTGGGACATGTCGGTTTTCTTACGATGTTTTCCTTCACCGTTTTGAGAGCAGTAGTGATGAAAATGACAAGCAAAGTAAAGTGCCTGTCAGGGTTCGAACTCACGACCAAGTACAGACGCCAGCACATCAAGCTATCCCTAACTGTCAAATTTTCTCAATTAAAAATGAACCTTATATCTTTGCAATAAAGTTGAAATACTATCAAAGAAATTTGACAGATTGTGGTAACTTGATGTGCTGGCCTCTGTACAATACGTAAGTCGGGACCGGTACCACTGGGGTCACCACCACTACCACCGTTGCTGGCTCTACTGACTTCTCGCTTATCGCCGGCGGTCAAATAGATGCTTTCAATATATTTTTACTCGTTTCCTCATAGTAACATGACAGCTTGACATAAATACGTTATGAAATTACAAGGATATCAGTACGTCATTCCAAATTCAGCAGAATGTCATCCTTTGATAGGGAAGTGTCTCACTCTAATCATGTAAGGTGGGCACGTTTGGGATGAGATAATTTAAGGTTAGGGTTCGCTAATACAAAATACGTAAAACAAAAAACCGGCCAGGTGCGAGTCGGTCATGAAGGGATTCATGTCTGATTCGCACTTGGCCGGTTTCGGTCCGTACCACCGTAAAATATTTAACACCACATACTTTTTTTAAATATACCTACTTCAGTTTTAAAAATCGTTTCTTGTGTTGTCTCTTTAATAAACTATTTATTACTAACTATTTATTCCGCCCGCGGCTTCGCCCGCAAAATATGTCGACAAATTATACACATAAACCTTCCTCTTGAATCACTCTATCTATTAAAAAAAACCGCATCAAAATCCGTTGCGCAGTTATAAAGATTTAAGCATACATAGGGATATAGGGACAGAGAAAGCGACTTTGTTTTATACTATGTAGTGATTATTATCTGCCTAGCCTTTTCCCAACTATGTTGGGGTCAGCTTCCAGTCTAACCGGATGCAGCCTAATACCAGTATTTTACATGGAGCGACTGCCTGTCTGACCTCTACAACCCAGTACCTGGTAATACGATACTCCTTGGTAAGACTGGTTGTCAGACTTTCGGGCTTCTGAATACCCTTAACGACTGTCAAAGATCCACGTTGTCTCTTTAATATTAAACTTTATTCTAATTTTATTATTTGCGGTTAGCTATCTTCCTAACTTCTACAGCGGCAATAAAAAATATAATAATATTTGGATATGGAATGGCAAATTTCAACTGCTTACCTTTTACCGGTTAATGAGATATAGCCCGCTGACAGACAGACGGACGGACAGCGGAGGCTCAATAATTGGGTTCTGTTTGGCATCCTTCAAGTACGGAATCCTAAAAAGAGAGTGGAAGAGTGAAAGGACTTAAAAGTTTGTTTCGGGGCTTGCAAGTATCTTCATTGGACTTAGTCTGTAATCCTTTTAATGCCGAAAGAGCTACCTACTGGATGTGATAAGACCCCTCACATAGCCATTATCTACGCATTTTGCACACCAAACTTAGTAACATTACACAAAATAATATTGTTTGATAACGATTTTTGGTGCAAAAATCTCTGTTTACGATAGTATTGAGCTTATCGTTATGCAGGCATCACACATTCACATAAAAAATTACACCTACGTGCATGAGTTCTAGGAGCAATAATAACAAAAACAATACCTATTTAATTTAGTTATCCACCTGCAGGTAAACAATATTTCTCTACGATCCCCGGTTTATGAAAAAGAATAATGGCCGCTTGTAGTCTGAAGGAGGCATTTGTAATTAGCAGGAGGCTGGCTGGCTACAATAAGTGAGAGATTAGGCCAGTGTACACAGGTGTGCCCCCAACTTCGACCTAAAGCTTAATTTAATGCACGCTCAGCAGGATTATACTTACTCCTGGTGAGAATCAGATTATGCCACACACACACACGCGCACGATAAATAAGGTTCGGGAAATAGTATGAATTCTATTTTCAGAGAATTCTTTAAGACTTAAATAATAAACCAGAAAATAGAAATACTTGTACTTAATTGGTTTTTAGGATTCCGTACAAAAACTGGTCAAACAGAACCTTTATGAAATCACTTCGTTGTCTGTCCATCTGTAAGAAGGCAAATTCTATTGGAAGTAGTCAACGTTGGCCTTACGGTGAGTTTAAAAGTTATCATTCTGGTGGTTTTTTGTCTATGACAAAATTACATTAGACTTTTGAACGCCAGAGCATAAACGCACGCGCGTGCCCTCCACGCCAAGCTACACATTTATTTTTTCTTGTCATCATGAATTTCTCAATATCCATGGTGTTTTTTAATTTGTTTCATGTCATTAATTATGTACGAGAGCTTCAATTTTTAAGTTATCTATATAAACACACACAAGTAATTATTTAACTGTTTATTTCGTATCATAGTGTTGTTGCCATTTTCAAATATTTGTGTCGTCGTTGCCCTTTATGCATGGCAGGGCCAGGGCATGCGCGTTTGTCACATATATGTAACAAACGCGCATGTGAATAGCGTTAATTTTCAATATGTTTTTGTCTCAAGGTGGTTATTACTCACTTACAAGATATTTCGTCAAAATTAAATACAGTACGGTACGGAACTAATTACGCAAGTTGGCACTTGCACTTTGCTGGTTTTTAAATTTAATAATACTTTAATGGCTTCAGCTTTCAGGTTTTCTAAGAAGAAACTTATCTTATCAAAAGTCAGGTAAAGACTTCGTGCTTATTAAAATTCTGTATTGGAAATACTTTTTTTATAAGGTCGATGGTAAAGTTATTTTAATTTTATCCTGTTTTCTTGTCATAACTGATATTTTGAAATTTTGGGCCACGAAAGCTTCTATTTAGTCAGTATTTATCTAAGGAATCAAAATGACGGTTTAACAACTTTTCTTTGGAAAAATCGAATCGCCAAATTCATTCTTTAGATAAAAGTTATTGAAAAATGTTTCTTGTCAGCCTTTTGAAATCTATAAAATAAAATACTGTGGCAGATTTTCTCTTCTCCTTTTATCTGATTGATTTTAATCTGGACACGCTGTTATTCTGAGGACGGTTCAATAATGTAGATATAGTGCCATAAATGAAGCTTCATTGCTTTAAAGAATGTAAAATTGGTTCTTTAAATACATTGTTAAATGATTAGTCATTTTGGTTGTCCCGACTGACTGCCGAGTGGTGGCAAGCGCCACTGAGCGTAAGGTCCAAGGTTCAATTCCGGGTTGGGCAAAATGTGGGTGTACTACAGGTGCATCTCTGCTAAACCTTTCGGGGTATACAGGCGTGATGTTATGTTACGGATTAGTAATTCATTCCAATCATTGTCCATTAAGATTGAAAACATTCATTATTACAATAATACGTCAAAAATAATTGTTTGTCTCTATCGCAACCAGTACCGTTCGAAGTTGGTATCAATTCGAGAGAGGAAGGCCGGATTCAAAGTTTCTCGAGCCGTGAGATCATACCCAAATTGTACTTGCAGATGCCACCTGAATTTATGCAAATCCTCGGCTAAGCTACTATAACTTATCAACGGCCATGTTGCGGTGTTTGTGTATTATTTAAGAGGACCTCTCTCTGCGGCCTTTATGAACAATCGTAAACAAACAAATGCTTCATTAGGATTGATGGTTACAAGTACTGTTGAACGTTAGCCTTTATGGCCCAGTTCCTTTGGGGGAACCACCGCTTCTTATAGCAGTATTAATTTTAAATTTCTTCACGTTGGGAAAGAGATGGCGCTACACCTCCTGTATAGCTTCATCTCTTTCCCACAATGAAGTTATATTAAACTAACAATTGTCTTTGAGGTGGTGTTTGCCGCCCCCATTTTTTTTTTATGGTGAGAAATCATCATATGACTGCTCCCGCTCTGGGTGGAGCGGAAGGGAGTGTCAGGCTCTTACTGACTAAAACCCATCCATGTTCCTTCCGTAGCCCTTTATGTTCCGGGGTAGCGGTAACCCTTTCGGACAATCCCGCTACGGCCCTGGGTTTCGTAAAAGTGGTTTGATAATGGGTGGGTAATGTTTTAAACTTGTGCGTTTAAATAATTCCCTGATTACATATAAAATAAACCAAAAGCCAAGCAGTATGTATGCTGTCTTGCTCGCTTGCACCACGCTAAACCTATTTAAAACATTACTCTGTCTCTGACAACTTCAAACGATTGACAGAAGCAGACTGATGTTTTTAAATAGGTTTAGCGTTAAATACCTTGGAAACCGGGATTGTCCGAAAGGGTTACCGCTACCTCGGAACATGAAGGGCTACGGAAGGAACATGGATGGGTTTTAGTCAGTAAGAGTCTGACACTCCCTTCCGCTCCACACAGAACGGGAGAAGTAATTGGATGATTTCCTACCCTCAAAAAAAAAAGCTTTAGTGATTTGTGGCGAAAGGGCGCTTTGAATCTCAATAATGATATAGATTAAAGTTAGAGTATTAAAGGTTGATTGCTAGGCAGACGGTAATATTTCTGAGTGTAAAATAGAGAGAGGCTTTTGGGCCACATGGAGTAATGAAATCTCATTAACATTTTACACAGAATACTTGTTTTTCGCAGACTTTAGTGAAAGCATTGTTTAAAACCACATCAAAACGTATTTTATATTTTTACATGTTTGAGTTTTCAGTATATCTACCACAATTTCAGTAAGAGGATGACAATCGGTTCGTCAGAATGTTTTGATATATTTTTTATCCAGTTTTCAGTTTCGTGTTTTTCACTAGTTGGTATTGTTTTGTTATGGTATGTGGAGAGTGGAGATATGGATGATTTTTACTAGAATTATTGGTAATGTTAGGTCTTTTGTATACGGTACTTTCTTTACGGTACTACCAGTTATCCAGTTATCTAGATAAGGTGCAGATGTTAAGTAAGTACATGTATGTACATCTTTTTATGTTACGTTTCCAATTTAGTTACAAACTGCTTGAAGAGATACTTGAAAACGGCGCAATTAGTGCCAGGGCACTAACCCTTTTTTAATCAGGATTAAAAAAGGGTTCCTTGCACTCGCTATTGCACAGCAATTTCATAAAGATTCAATAAAGTAAATTGGTCGAAACACGTGCCGGGATAACGAACATTACACCTCTGAACCTCTTCCACTGTAACAATATCTTCATCACTTACCGAAGCGGGTCACGTTCGCCTCCAAATGAGAGAAAATCTAATCTTTTTTCTACCCTCTCTCATCGAGCCGAAGTCTAAAATATCTCGTAGAAGTCGTAGATGTACCATTATACAATGTCATTTGACTTCGACGCCTTTTACAAAGCTGGATTAGATCTCGTTTGCATAATCAGAGTCAATTCCGACGAATTCATGAGTTCAACTTTGAGTATTTATGTATGATAAACTCATTGGGTAGATAATCTGAATACTTAGTGAACTAAGTTGTGTACTCGTCGCTTTTACTGTAATAGGGGTTTGATTGGCTTTAAATGAGTCTGATTATGTAATCAGGATGATATTTTCTTTACTTGTCTTGACTGTCATGTACATATATGTATATCATTTTAAAAGAGTTCTAAAAAGGTGGGTTCGTCATTACATAACATATCGTGCAAGGAGTATACAGAGTGTAACCGAAAGGGTATATATGTCACCGTTAGATTGTAAAGATCGTTAGATTACAATCTATCTAGCGAGATTGTAAACTATCGATAGATTGTTAACCGTATTATTATGATTGCAATTTGACTCATTATTCTTCGCTATATTGTAATCTAACGAAGTGAAACCGTTAAATTACAATCTGAATAAAAATAATCTCTTTTTTCCATATTTTTTTCTATATAATCTAGTCGTTTCTGGCACTCGCCGGCCGCTGCCGCGGCACCGCTCGCTTCGCTCGCTCGGCTCGTGCGTAGGTGGTCACAGTTTTAACCTAACCTAACCATTTTTTTAAACGCCGGTTCACAATTTGACCGCTTCCCATCGATAGATTACAATCAAGCGAAAAATGATGCGTTAAATTGCAATCATAATGATACGGTTCACAATCTATCGATAGTTTACAATCTTACTAGATAGATTTAGATAGATTGTAATATAACGATGTTTACAATCTTACGGTGACATATACATACAAAAGCATATGCTACAGACCAACAAACTGAACAAGTTTTACTATGAGACCAACTCCTTTTTTTTCATGATTTCGGAGTTGGTCCTATAGTAAAACTTGTTCAGTTTGGTGGTAAATAGTACGGCTGTATTTATCGGCTGGTCTTGTACCTGCTTCACCCTACATTCTCTTATTATTCCGAGGCCACTTTCCATCAGCTTGGCTATTGCTCTGTTTGCCAACATTAAAAGCATGGCAGGACATGGGCCATCTTATGGACTGAGGTACCTTTCGCCTACGTTTAGGCTAGCTAAAAAAAAAGAATGAAATATTTGTAAAAGAATGTGTTATGAGAACAAGCAAATTGGACAGAACCTTTATGCGTAATGTCGTGACTGATTTTCTTAGGAGAATAACTATTATCCTTCTGACGTTTCTAATAATATTTTCATTGCCTTTATCCTTTATGTGGCCAATTCCGATTCTCTTGGAATGTTTTTGTAAGAAGAATTTCGGGAATTATAGAAATATGTTGGGATAATTTCGATATTTGTCGACCATCCAAACTAAAGATAATAGGAATCAAATCAATTCATATTATTCTGAAATAGTAAATATATAGAGGTTATCAATTATGCTTAGTTACGATTAGTCTGTAGGGATTGTTAAAGCCGTATGGATACCCTACATTCAATTAGATAAACTATGTTTGTAGTATCTATACATAGTGAAATTGAATTCATGGGCATTATTTTAAGGGTTCATTGTAAGTTCTCATCATTCTCAACAACTTTCACTATGGGAACAAATCAGAAATCGCAAAAAAAAAAACCAGCTGTTCCCTACATTTTGACGAGTTATGCGAGCATGATGTATGGAACAGCTGAATTTTTTCCTATAGTAAATGTTGTTCTTACTGATGAGTAAAATCATCCCTTAAAAGATTGGCCCATGAATTCAATTTTATCATGTATGGATACTATGTAGTTAATGTAATTGAATGGGCACACACAGCGTTTAGCAATCCCTACAGACTAATCGTAACTCGTCGAATCAGCATTTTTAATATATACAGGATATATTAAAAATGCTGATTCTGTAAGGTTACTTGAATAATTTCTTACCAAATTATCATTTAAGTCCTGGTTAAGTAGTCTGCTTGTACCAAAAATTACTTTCCCCAAGCCACACATCTTCGCAGTCTGTGCAAAAAGACAAAAAGGTTTCAGATAATCATATAATCATGATCCAATAATCATATCTGGGTTAGCAAAGAAAGTTAGGACAGATCCTTTTATATAAAGTGATTTTTTTACCTGAAGCTCGCTTTACGCAGGTCTTGCCTATTTCAAATTACACAGGGGACGAGAGCGGCAAATAACATTTTTCTGACTCCTTGCCAAAAATCTTTTCGTTTCTCAAATGGAATCGTAGCATTGAAATCAAAGAGATTCTTTTGTTTTTGTGGATTAATTGTGTCTTATAGAATTTGTTATAAATGATTTGTTTATTGACGAAAAATATAAGATACTGTATGTTTGTTGTGGTCGTTTCTCTGGCTCGTCCAGCAGTGGTCTATTTCTAGAATATAGGTTTCACGGCCAAGGTTTTTATCAGAAGAGGTCATCGTATGGTTCAGTATGACGTGGTGCGACACCGGCTCCCACTGCACGTTCAGCTAGCATCATGCTACGTTCAGCTAGAGATATTGTTACCGGCCAGTATTATTGGTGGCCAAAAGTAGACGGCGCCACTTCCTTCGCCGTCAGACTATTGGAATATTTTTAAACATTTTAAGTGCTTAAGCTGCTGCGGCTTTCTAGTTTAGATTCTTGGATTTAAGTCACGTCACGTAAGTATATATAGTGCATTTGTGAACGCAGCTTAGAATTCGTGGCGCCGACTGTATTATTTACATAAATTAATATTTAGGTATACGTTTGTCAGAAAGGCACCCTTGTTAATTGGCAATATATTGCTACAATCCGATGCGCTACCTATAGCGTCCGATATGTAGCGTCTCACTCTTGTCAAGAGTCGCAGGACACGGGCTAGATTTTAAGTCTCTATTTGGTCTATACAAGTTTAAAAAAACTATGAACTAATTAAAATAAGGCGTCGTTCCTTCGCATCGCTGTCGACTAGTAATGTACCCAACAGATTGGCGGCATTGCTACGTCGCGGTCGTATGGTTATATTATATATTGTATATAAGTTACTTTAGAATTACGTGTGTGATAATTACAATAATATTAAGTTGAATATTGAGTGTTTCCGCTCTTCGATCACAACTTCACCTCCAACACGCTTATGAGGAGACAAGTAGAATACTTTCCACCAATATGTCCCCAAACCTGTATTCGTGAAATCATTATAGGTTTTCTGAAATGATAAAACTCGTGGAATTGGTAATTCCTGCAGTATACGGTAGGCAATAGTCCCTATTTTATAAAAAAAGGGATTCAATCGCGTTACCCGCGACATGTGGGTTACATTCAATAATGCCTGTAAACCTGCAAAGCCCTTTTCCCTTATTATCATTCATTACCCATATCAATGGGAAGGTAAATTCAATGAACATAAGAAGAATAAGAATGAGAATTTAATTATTTCTATCCGAAATGTTGTCCATAAAAGATTGAAGTAGCGAATGGACCGTTGATTACGCGATATTATGTACAATTCTGGGCTGCTACTGAGAAATTAAAGATTGAAAAACATTTTGCCCTACCCGGGAGTCGAACTCAGGACCTCATAGTCAGCAGAAGCGCTTACAACCACTTTATTTGGCAAGGCTTTTCACCCTCTAATGATCCGTCAAATTACTTGGTTCTTATCAGCAAGGCGTTTCGCTAGTTCGCGTGGGCTGCAGGGTTCAACGTCAGGCTAGCTTGCTCTTTGTGTTTATTTTTAAACAAAATAATGAATTAGCTGCTTATGTTTATCCTATTATTTTTTTGCTGGTCTTGAAACTTATCTTTAAAACTCTCAGATAAGCTAAGTATAACATTCACTATTCCATTTGCTTTGAGAAAATAAAATAAATGAATATCGGCTCCTATTTCTGCATTCAATTCGAACAAAAATATCGGTTTTTTGCTTTGTTTGTATAAAGATGTAGGTATATTTCCCACACATATTGATATTTTTTGTTCAAGGCTGTTTTCATAAGTTCAGCTAAGTGATACTAAGTTGAGGTCGGACTTAGTGCCAGCTTAGATTAAGAGTTGGGATATTTAAATAAGTAAATGTGTAACGTGGTTATATCGTATGAATATTAATTTGAATCCGCATAACTATGATGAATGATGGAGTGTAGGAGGTTTAGGTGCTAATGTTTATCATCATATGCCTAGCCTTTTCCCAATTATCTTAGGGTCAGCTTCCAGTATAACCGGATGCAGCTGAATACCAGTATTTTACATGGAGCGACTGCCTATCTGATCTCCACCACCCAGTAACTGGGTAATACGATACCCCTTGGTAAGATTGGCTGTCAGATTTTTTTGGGTTTCTGACGACCCGTAACGACAACGGCTTAACGTGCTTTTCGAGGCACGAACGAGTCTCGATATCTGAAGATGGTCACCCATCCACAGACCAACCCCGGCAAGCGTAGCTTAACCTGGTGGATCGACCTGTGCGGCTGTTAGTACTTAGCCACGAGCTCCTCCTTTAGGTGTTAATGTTTATATCAGTAGCTATTTAGAAAATCTAAAACCATTTAAGTACAGAAGCGAGCTTGAAGCATAAAGATAAAGTACCTAGGTGCCCGAATATCTATTGAAAGCTGACTTTTAATTAATTAGATTTTTTTATATAAGGAACTAGCTTCTGCCCGCGACTTCGTCCGCGGAAAATTGCGATATACTGTAACTGTTTAGGCAGTGCATGCAAATAATTCTGTTTTCGGAGGTATTTCTTTCTGACTTGCTAGACGAAAATTGCCATAACTCGGCTAATATTTATGATATAAATATAATTTATAGCCTATAGCACTCAGGAATAATGTAGCTTTCTATCAGTGAAATTTTTTTTGAAATTGTATCATTAGTTCCGGAGATTACCCCCTACATACAAACTTACAAACTTACAAATTTTACCTCTTTATAATATTAGTATAGATAAATATTATGACAGTTTGACAAACAAATTTGGAAAGCTGTCAAAGCGCAATATATCCTCAGATAAAAGTTATCTGATTATTGAAAAACCGGCTTTACCTACGTAAAGGAATTAATTGCCAGTTTTGATCAACAAGTTACATTTCTGTAGAGCTATCCTGTTAAGATTTCACTGTGAAAAATTTAAGTGAAGTGAGTTTAAAGCGAGCTGTCAATGATGTCAATCAGGTGAAATGTCAGCTCACTTACACACTCTCCTAACTAAGTTTTCACGGCAAGTAGTAATACTTCAAAATAGCACTGCTGTTGATGCAATGGTTTGTACATAAACTGTGAGTGAGTAATCAATTAGTTACACAACATACCTATACCATATACCTATACTTGTGACTATACCTACATAGGTCAGGCCAGTGAACATAAGCCTGATCACTTGATTGACTGATCCATTCACAAATTGTGTCACCTCTGTATCGGATTACTCCGTCCAGCCACTAAGTTGTCGCACAGTTCTATCAGTGTAGTGTACATTGTAGCTACCTATGTTATTTTGGCTTGTAAAGGGGCCGTGCTCGAAAATAAAATGATTTTGATGTACATTTTGTTCACTTTTGGTGAGAATAAAAACCTTCTGGAAATAGTACTAAGAAGGATTTCGACGAATTATTAGGTAGTTATTCTTAATTATTATAATTATCTTGCCAAAAAATACGCTAAAATTCAATTGGCTTAACGGTTTAAAAATTCAGTATCAACCTTTGAATTTTAAAACACTTTCTTGAAGAAAAACTGGGAACCTTCAGAATGTTTCTCCTGTAAAATAAAAACAAAGACTCCCGTGTTTCTTTTAATAAAACTAATGGATAAAAGGTCTTAGAGAAAATTTCTAGTGATTTTACCTCTTTCAAAAAAATTGGTACGGGCAAACGGGGTGAATAGATATGCAGGGGTGAATGGGGACGAAATTTTAAAAGGGATTTTAACTTTAAAATAATATAGTTTGTTGCTAACAAGGGTTAATTATTTTGTTAATTATAATACAGTCAACATATTATTGGTACTTCTTGGCCACAAACTATATTATTTCAATGTTAAAATCCCGAGTGTCAGACTCTTACTGACTAAAACCCGATTCACCCCTGCGTCCCTATTCATCCCGTTCGACTGTACGTAAGTATTTAAGAACGTCTGATATCATTCTATCATTCTTATACTACTTTCGATCGTTATGCTCAAAAGCAGCGAAGCCTAAAAAGAGAAAACTCAAATAATCGCTCTTCCTCCTCTCTCCTGGTATCCTATGCCCGACACGGTCCTTAATTGTTCATTAATTTTAAGCCTACAAAATGTTTTTACCATTATTTTGGAACGCAATAAATTGAACTGAGGGGGGTATCTAGGTAATATTTTCTTAACAAATATTAAGCTCATCAATTTTTTTGGAATATTATTTTTGAGTCATGTCGCTATCCTACAGCTGCTGGGTAAATTTCCAATCCCAAAAAATCTTCAAAGATACGTACTGTATATCAAAAACCAGTTACCATGGAAATCCATCTAAAAGTTAAAAAGTTCGGCGTTAAAAACGATTGGGACGTAAAACAAACTTTTTAAAACCGCATCGAGATCGTAATACCTATTCGAGAGGCGTTAGCTCTTTTTTAATGACTTTTTAAAGCGTGTTGTTTTGTTAAGCACCCAACGTGTCGGGTAATGTTGGGCCTTAAAGAACTTCGAGCCATTTATGAGGTGTTAACATTTGACAGTAAATTGGATCAAACGATAATGATCTGCGACGCAATAGACATATTAGTATTTCAACTAGAGACAAAAGGTTGAAATTGGTTTACACACCCATATGCACGCGAAATCTAAGCAAGTCTCAAGCGGAACTTTTTCAACTATTAAAACAGATTTGAATTCGGAATTTGGTATAATTATGCAGTTATACCAAATTCCAAATTCAAATCAGTATGTGTTTAATGGAACCTCAAAAATCAATTTCAAAAGCAGTCAGTTCAGTTAGTAAAAAGTTCAAAATGGCGGCCGAATGAAGCTTCGAACAAGTTCAAGTGCATCTCTTGGTAATGTTAACGGTTTACAACTCTATGCAATAATAAACTTTTGTATGTTCGGCTGACTATTTAACCCGTTGGAGCATAGCGTTTGATTTAGTTGAGCTACTGGTGATACCTGTACTGTGTCTGCGATCCTCTGCGACGCTGTATCAGTTTTATACAGAGGATGAATATTTATTTAAGAACTTTAACTTGGTTCTTAACCGTACGGACGGCTCTCCATTTCCCTTCCTTTAAGAGGTAAGAAAGCTACCTAGGTACCTACTTTGAAGAGGCTAAAATATTTTCACACGTACCTACGTATTTTATATGACTTTATAATTATGAGAGGCACGACGAACACACGACGCGCGACGTAAGTAATATCGAACAATCCATCAATCTGCCGAGCCTTTTCCAAACTACATATGTTGGGGTCGGCTTCCAGTCCAACCGAATGCAGTTGTATACCAGTATTTTGCATGGATTGACTGCTTATCTGACATCCACAACCAGTAACTGGGTAATACGATACCCCTTGGTAAGACAGGCTGTCAGATTTTCGGGTTAGTGACGACCCTTAAAGACTGTCAAAGATGCACAAAGACAGCCGGGACCAACAGCTTAACTTGCTTTCCGAGGCACGGAGGAGTCTTGATATGTAAAGAATGTCCCCCATCCTCGGCCAGCCCCGACAAGCGTAGCTTAACCTGATGGATCGACCTGTGTGGCAGTTATTACTTAGCCACGAGCCACGTACAATTCAAGGATTTTCTTAAATAAAATAAATAAACTGTTAAAAAATGCGACAAACACAACTCTATTAATAAAGTCTTAAAAAGTATAAACATACGTATGAAATCTTATGTACTTAAATATAACGAAACGAGCATTTTCAATTTTAAAGATGTAAACTCAATACGTTACGTTTTCTCCACGCGTTCATGCTAGGCATACTGAAAACACTCACTCACTTATCTATCGTTTTTACATGAATATCAGATGAACATGAACCATCGAAAATGTTTAGAATATACCAATTATTCCCGTAGGAGTAAAAACAGGGTTGAAGGTCGACACGAACAAAGTTACACGAAAAAATAGAATAACATTCTTTTAAAGCCAAATAGACTGACTGGTGAACAATGGAAGGCCGACGCGATCGCGACGCGCCGACGAAAATGAAAAACGAAACAGGTCATTCAAATGAAACAGACCGAATGCAACTTAGGTATTGTTCATTTTGCTGAAATCGTCAATCAAAGTCAAATGTGAAAGGTCTTTAGGTACTTATAATAAAGCTTGTAACGAACAGTAACTAAGTCAACGTCTGGAAGTCAGAGTAGGTCGGATTTAATTAACTTTCGCCTTTTTATCTATATCAAGGTGAGTTATTATATGTCCCACTTCCCCCACCCCTCCCCCCTTCCCTTTGCCTCACTTTTCTTCAGTAAATAGTACCTAAATGTATAGCAAAATAAATTGTAGATACTCGTATGTTAGTGTTTATCTCCTGTCTAATCGAATGCAGCTGAACATCAGTAATTTACATGTAGCGACTGTGTACCTGTCTATATCCACAACCCAGTTACTGGAGAACAAGATACTCTTTGAAGGTAAAGTGAGTGTTGATGATAATAATAAGGTACCACAAGAACCTACCACAACCCATTTTTCCAAGCTTTATTAGCTGATTTGTACTGAAAAATTGAAATTCGTTTTTTTTTTAATTTAACATATTTATTTAATCAAAATAATTACCATTATTATCTGTACATTGCTGCCATCTAATAGGAAGGTCATTAATGCCTTTGCGATAGAACTCTCGTGATTTAGATTCGACAAACTGTATGAAAGCATTTTGTACTGTCTCCTGAAAAGAAAACTTTTTATCACGTAGAAAATTGTTCAAATCACGAAAAAAATGGTAATCCGTTGGAGCAAGGTCTGGCGAATATGGAGGGTGACGAATGGTTTCTAATTGCAGTTCCTGTAGTGTTAAAACGGTTTCTCGTTCTGTATGTGGTCTCGCGTTATCATGGAGCAATAATGGTGAAGATCGATTCATGAGTCAGGGCTGTTTCAATGCTAGTTTTGCTATTGAATCATTGTTCGGAGTTCGGCACAGTAAACACCTGCCGTTATTGTATTAGCTTCACCTGTATGTTTGTATGCTTGTAACCGACTCCTTTGGGCGTGATTTTGACCAGCTTGAAACGGCCAGATTTCGATCAAACTTTGTAGATTTGTCGAGGACCGATGACAATACATTATTTGATCAAATTATTCCATTTTTCAATTTGAAAAATATTTTTTTTATTAATTTATATAATTTTCATCTATAACCGATACGGGAGGAATTGATGTTAATTTTAAATTCCAACTATTATTTTTGGTAGGTAATTCAGAAAACTTACCAACATAGGTAACAGTTGCTGCTGCCAGTAGATTCGCACACTAAAATTAATCCAGATGATAAACTATCTGTGTGATTCATCCAGATCCGTTAAGCAGTTCTGTCGTGATTGAGTAGGTAACAAAAAAAAATCCATCCAAACTTTGTATTTAAAATATTACGGGGTTACGAAGGGTAGAGCTGTATCGTACCTAGGTAACTATGTAAATTGAATCTTGAGACCTAAGATACGTAAAAAACTGTCTGGATTGAGGTACTTCAGTTACCATATTGTACCAATTTCGTTGCTCTACCTTTTCGTCTCGCCTAGTCCTCCTTCACATTAATAAACACTTTGAGCAATGGATCATTTTTATCGTTACTTGCAAATTATGTAGTTGATCAAGACCAGTTACAATTTCTTGATGTTTTTGTCAACATGATACATTTTAGGATTATGATAATAATATATTGATCGCTGTGATGTGGGTGCTTCCAAAATCGATGTTTTTGTTACCGATCCTCAATTCACTTTACCTACGTACTTCAATGGTGGTCTATCATGATTATTGTAGTGACCTTTGAGAGCAGCCTGGAAGGTAGGAATTCCCCGAAGGGTTAGGCAGAGGTGCACTTATAGTACACTCACATACCACCTGTTATGTTTAAGTCCTATATAATAGGGGGCGAGGCTATTGCCGTATTTTCCGTTAACTGGGTACAATTCTAGACTCCATGGCCATTCTGCCACTTAGGAGAATTCCAGACTGAAAAACCCAGAAGCTCTTTGCCCGACCCGAGAATCGAACCCAGGACCTCATGCTTCGCAGTAGCGCTTGAACCACTACACCAAGGAGGCAGTATTCTTGAGAACAGTCTAGAAGGCAATAAGGCACTAAAAGCGTTAATGTTCACAAAGTGTTCACATATTTACAAACATTCAAGTTAATAGTAATAAATCAATCAATGTGTGAGATAAAGTTATTCCAAAATGTTAAAATGAAGCTTCATTCGTTTTCAGTGGATCGGTGACATCAGTAGAAGCTCGGATACTGGAGAAGACGCTAAAGTTAATCGTCCAAGACGAACCGAAAGTATATCTTGACATCTCACATTAATCACTAGCGAATAGTAGGTACTGCTGACAAGCCGAACGAAACTATTCGGCGAATTCCACGTTATCCGTGTTTTGACCTTAATAACAATGAAGCAGGATATCTGGCAAATCCAAAAATTCCTCGGTGAGCCTAAGATTTTACAGATTTCCAACAGAGGGAAAATGTGGTTTACAATTACACCCGACTCGCCGAAAATATATTACGTGTAAGTTTTTTCAATAATTAATAGACGATAAATATTGAATAGTTGGTACATGACAATTTCATGTAAGAATATTTTGTTCCATACTTTTTAGAGTGTGATTTTTCAGTAGTTGGGTTTTAGTTTATGTTCATTTACTTATTTGTATTATAATAATAATAATAATAAATGTTTATTTCTAATTTAGGTCTATTATAGATAGTTTATTATAGATAGTTTCAATCGGAAATAAATGTTAATTGCACGGTTTATATTATCTAAGGCTATGCACATGACTGTTGGAGGGATATGTGCTTATATGCTTATAATAAAATAGACATTTACTGTTATACAGTAGGTATGTCAAATTAATGATTTGTAAACGAACGATTTCGTCATTCGAAATCGATTTATATTAGTCACATATGACTCCAAAATATAGTTCTCTAATAAAACTCTCTCTTTTCAAACGCCGAGATTCGTGAGGAGTCGTTTTAAATTGTAAAGGGCGTTTCTCCATCTGTTACAACTGATGGCTTGGCGGAGTGCGGCGCTGTAGGTACCCTAAGTTGCTCGGATTTTTGATATGACTATTGTTTTGGCCTCTATCTTTCCTGTCACCATTAGATTTTCCGTGTTATATTTAATGTTGGCCACATGTATAACATGTTTCAATTACAGTGGCTAGAATACCATAGAGATAAACTACAATAAAATGGCGCGCCCCTCCAAATTGCCGCTTCAATGTGGTCACATCCTTACGAAAGCGTTTGTATGTAATTGTAAGTATCCGTCTTCAGTAGCAGGCCGACAGTAATATGCGTTGTGAGTTTTGGTGGCGCTTTATCTTTTCATCTTTTAACAAATACTTTCAAACGTTTTGAATTTTGGAGGGGCGGTCCATGTCATCGTAGTTTATCTCTACCAATTTCTAATCAATAGGTACCGAATTATAATACTAACGAAACCCTTTGACGCTTGTTACAATTTCAAGCAAATTGGAATTCTTATGGTTAGGTTTTATTCTCCAGATAGTGTTGATGATAAATAAGGTGAAACAAAATTCCCACAGACACAAGCGGAATAAATTAAAACTCTCCCGACCAGAAACAGCAAAAAGATCAAAACAATTTGTCTACAGTCGTGAAGTGGCTAGATTTATTTATTTTGTTGTATTTATTCACAAACTACAATGTTATGTAAAATATATTCAGATTTATATTATAGACAGTATTATACAGAGTGAAATTGAATTAATGGGCTATATTTTAAGGGGTCGTTGTACTCATCATTACGAACAACTTTTACTATGGGGACTATCTGAAAAAAAAATCTGCTGTTCCATACACTATGCTTGCATAACTCGCAAAATGTAGGGAACAGCTGATTAATTTTTCCTCCTGGTCCTGTGTTCGATTCCCAGGTCGTGTAAAGTGTTGTTGCGTTAGGAATTTCTCAATAGCAGCCCCTCTGAATAAGGGTCCGGTTGATTCCAATTTGTAAGCTCGCTACATGGGACTTAAAAATATATCTTGCGAAATGTCAGTGTAGACTTTAGGTATGGTAAGCGGGATTGTCCGAAAGGGTTACCGCTAGCCCGGAACATAAAAGGCTAAGGAAGAAACATGGATGGGTTTTAGTCAGTACGAGTCTGACACTCCCTTCCGCTCCACCCACAGAGGAAGGAGTCATTTGATGATTTCCCAACCTCAACAAAAAGAAAAAGGCTTTGGGTATACTTTTCTGCCTAACCTTTCGAGGGTTAAAGGCGTGATGAGTGAAACAGTGAATATGGGGTGTGAGTAATTGCTCGTGTTAGGGATACAAATTCGGAATTTACCCTTATAAAGGACCTTGTAGATATTAGAGTGAACCCTTGACTTGTTAAGATATCTAGAGTGGGTGGATAATAAGATGTAGCTGTAGTTATTTTAAGTAATTCATACACCCCTCCCTTTTTTTTTTTTTTTTTTAAGGCTGGGAAATCATCCAATGACTGCTCCCGCTCTGGGTGGAGCGGAAGGGAGTGTCAGACTCTTACTGACTAAAACCCATCCATGTTCCTTCCGTAGCCCTTTATGTTCCGGGGTAGCGGTAACCCTTTCGGACAATCCCGCTTACATACACCCCTCCCTGCGGATTAAACTTCATGATAATGATATATTTATTTTTTCTAACGTTGCAATCTTGATTTCTGTTGTCTTTTTTCATTGATTTTGTATCAGCGGAGACTTAGAGTACACTGTTTGGTGATCATAACTTTTGTGCCTTGTTTGTTTTTTTTTTTGTAATTTGTATAGGCTGCCTTGCACTCTGTAGAAATGATTATAGGTACTGTAAGAACTTGCACTTGAGAATAAAACCTCCGCGACTTTATAATACGTAAATGGCAGGTTGTAGACAAACACATTTAAATTAAGAAAAGTAAAGACATCAGACAGCTGATGAATATAATAAACAATGTATTACATTATCTAAGTATTTAATTCTCGAGCCCGAACTATAATTACGGTTAGTTATTATAGTAGGTACGACCTAAATTAGATTTCCCTTCACAGACTTTGTTGCGCAATTAGTTATAGAAATACTTTTTTATTGTTTTCTATCGACCCGTCCGCGTTTTGCACGATTTTAAACTATTATCATTATCCCCCTGTTGGGGGGTGAATTTACAAATTGCCTTCCTTTTGCTTACTTTCGTTATAAAAGGAATTCTTGAGCATAATTTCATACTTCTAGACCTAGCGATCTACGCTGTGTATTGTCTGTAAGTGAATCAATTTAAGATTCCCATTAAGTGAAATAAGTGTTCATACAGCATTAAATACATTAGATGTTCAACTGTGAGTTTTGTACTACGAGATGTCCAGAATTACAAAACATGACGGCGACGCAGACGCTAGTTATCTTTAAGTGTGCGTATCCACCAGAGATATGCTATGCTACGTTGCTATGGATGCGTTTGATATCCACCAATCATATTTATTGGTCCATATAGCATAGCTCTGGTGGAAACGGGTTCTGCCAAGCTATGTTTTTATATGGATGGATGCATGATCTGCATGCTTGCTCTGGATGCGTGCTATGGATGGTCGCGATTGATGTAGCTATGGGCTGAAAAGAGTACCTACAGTAAGCGCGCGTTTGTTATCGCACAGCTACCTCACGGCGCGCGGCGCATGTTTCTAGCCCACTACCTAGCTTAGCATCAGTGTAAACGGTCACAGAGTTTCATAGCCAACCTTAGTCCCATGTAAAAGGGAGCGAGTCTAATTTCGGAATAAATAAAAAAAAAAACCAGTCAAGTGCGAGTTGGACTCGCGCACCGAGGGTTCCGTACAAACCTGTAGGCGCTTCAAAATTGACAAAAATATTTTTCAAAAATATTTTTTTTTATATGATGTATGTCCAGAATTACAAAACATGACGGCGACGCAGACGCTAGTTATCTTTAAGTGTGCGTATCCACCAGAGATATGCTATGCTACGTTGCTATGGATGCGTTTGATATCCACCAATCATATTTATTGGTCCATATAGCATAGCTCTGGTGGAAACGGGTTCTGCCAAGCTATGTTTTTATATGGATGGATGCATGATCTGCATGCTTGCTCTGGATGCGTGCTATGGATGGTCGCGATTGATGTAGCTATGGGCTGAAAAGAGTACCTACAGTAAGCGCGCGTTTGTTATCGCACAGCTACCTCACGGCGCGCGGCGCATGTTTCTAGCCCACTACCTAGCTTAGCATCAGTGTAAACGGTCACAGAGTTTCATAGCCAGCCTTAGTCCCATGTAAAAGGGAGCGAGTCTAATTTCGGAATAAATAAAAAAAAAAACCAGTCAAGTGCGAGTTGGACTCGCGCACCGAGGGTTCCGTACAAACCTGTAGGCGCTTCAAAATTGACAAAAATATTTTTCAAAAATATTTTTTTTTATATGATGTAACTAAAAATTTACGGTTTTCGTAATTTTTCCTTTATCTGTACTATAAGACGTGACTTCGTACTAAATTTCAAGATTCTAAGTTCACGGGAAGTACCCTGTAGGTTTTGATTCCCGTGCGAGTTTCGAAAATTTGCGGCCTAAATGGCTGTATCTTTTGATTGCGTTGGCTTAGAAGTTTGATTTTTTACAGCTTCCAGGGACAGTAGACCTAAGTATCATATAGAAATTTCAGTTTGATACCTCCACGCGTTCCTTAGAAAAACGGTCTTGATAGACGGACGGACGGACAACAAAGTGATCCTATAAGGGTTCCGTTTTTTCCTTTTGAGGTAACCCTAAACATTACAGTATCGATGATAAGCGACATTTATGTAAGTACCAACCTACCCACAGCGACCCAAAGTCTATCATTTAATACTTGTACTAATATATCATGTTGACAAAAAATTAGGAAATTGTAACTGATCTGGGTCACTATGAAATATAATCAACAATTTATATTTGAGACTCGCAGTAATGATAAAAACGTTTCATTGCTCAAAGTAGATGCCTAATGTTATTAATAAGATTAATGTGATTGAAAACAAGACGAAAATTAGGTAGAGTAACGAATTTTGTACGATACGAACCGAAGCGTCGCAATCTACGCAAGTTACCTACCTTAGGTCTCTGCCCTCGTACTCAGATTTTCAATGCAAATGCACTCCGTATGTAGAAAAGCCAACGGCCATCATCCAAATTGCGGTCTCCAGTATCGTGAGGAAACCGGCATGCCCTAGAACCAAAAAAATTGAGATATGGAGAAGGCCGGTATCTCAGCAATGGAAACATTATAGGCTGAGTATGTTACCTATGCTTGAAGACAGATAAATAGAGACTTACAAAGGTTCGAAAGGCAAATATGTGTCATCGTTAGATTGTAAAGATCGTTAGATTACAATCTATCTAGCGAGATTGTAAACTATCGATAGATTGTGAACCGTATCATTATGATTGCAATTTGACTCATTATTCTTCGCTATATTGTAATCTACCGAAGTGAAACCGTTAAATTACAATCTGAATAAAAATAATCTCTTTTTTCCATATTTTTTTCTATATAATCTAGTCGTTTCTGGCACTCGCCGGCCGCTGCCGCGGCACCGCTCGCTTCGCTCGCTCGGCTCGTGCGTAGGTGGTCACAGTTTTAACCTAACCTAACCATTTTTTTAAACGTCCTACGCCGATAGATTACAATCAAGCGAAAAATGATGCGTTAAATTGCAATCATAATGATACGGTTCACAATCTATCGATAGTTTACAATCTTACTAGATAGATTTAGATAGATTGTAATATAACGATGTTTACGATCTTACGGTGACATATACATCACACGTCAAAATGTAGGGAAAAACAGATTTTTTTTCACGATTTTAGATTTGTTTCCATAGTCTTCCTTCTCCTTCTTTTACGTGTGGTACATAGTGAAAATTGTTCATACCGATGAGTATAATGACCCCTTTAAATAATACCCTTTTAAAACGCGCTTAAAACTCCTTAAAATAATACCCCTGAATTCAATTTCACTCTGTATTTAAATTTTAAATATAGCAACAGACTTTTAAACTGTCATCCGGTATTTGTATTTATATTTCCGAGCATTCGGAGTTTTATTTAAATTTTTCGATCTATCGAAACAAAAACACATGTTTTACATGAAATTGACTACTGGCTCAAAAATATTATTTGCAAGGTTTTTTTTTCATAAAGTTTCGTTTCATTTGTTGTATTGTGAACATTGAAGAGTTTTATGCATGCGTGATGATTGGTGAATTGCTTCAATATTTAAAAAGCTCACTGCGCCTGATACATTTTATCGCGGAACATAAAATAATGTTCATGCAAGGATCAATTCATTTCAAATATTACAATTAATTTCGGGTTAAAATTCGGCCGTGCGGTCCAAGTGCCTGATAATTTGCTTAAAGAAATCTATAAACGGCTAGTTCATGCTTCCCGTGACCCAAGGACTGGCTTTTATCTTGGCCAGAGGCTTAGTATTGCCATACAACGTGGCAATGCCGCCAGTCTCTTGGGTACATTACCAGTCGACAGCGATGCGGAGAAATTTTCGACGCCATATTTTAGTTAGTTATTAGTTTTAAATACTTGTACATAGTACCTATGTATATTCTTTTTAGTTTTAGTGTTAGATTATATATTGTACATACCATTATAAAATAGTATTAAATAGTTGAACAAACGAGAATGTTTGAAATGGGAACCTTCTTTTTCAACTGGCTTTTAAAAAAAAAGCCACTTGAAAAAGAAGAATAGGAACCTTCTTTTTCAAGTGGCTAAGCCAAAGAACTGGCGAGTCAGTGGGGACACAAAGCTAGAGAACATTTAATTCGATAGTTATGAACTGCAATTTTGTTTTTTTAATTTATGAAACTGGCAAATCTAGTGAAACTGAATGAAACTGGCAAATCTAGTGCTTTCTGTCCCATCAACTATTCAAATTTGCCTGTATATTTTTATATTATGCACAATTTATTCGTTAACTAAAGTGAACTGTTGAAATTACAATAAATAAGGCCAATATTTATATAGTTTCATTAAAATAAATGCTTTTAATCTCAAGTTTAGTATCAATATAAAACAAGGATGTTTCGCAAATGAGTCAACAGAGCTTTATCATTGGGGTCACGGCAGATGGGGTGGCGATGAGAATAATAATTTGTACCAAGAAGTGTGTCAATCGATCCTTAATTTATGTATCACTAGCTTCTGCCCGCGGCTTCGCTCGCGTGGAGGTCGGAAATTATCCCACAGGAATGTTCTACCGGGATAAAAAATATCCTATGTGTTAATCCAGGATATAAACCATCTCTGTGTCAAATTTCATCCAAATCTATACAGTAGTTTTTACGTGAAAGAGTAACAAACATCCATACATCCATACTTACAAACTTTCGCCTTTATAATAGTAGTAGGATTATCTGGCGGCCGAGGCGGCGCATACGCTGGCCTGTTGGCGATCGACTTGTTTATGTCGAGTTGTTATCAGGCGCCGCTTGCTGGGGATGTCTCACTTGATATCAGTAACTCAACAACAACAACAAATTAAGGTTAGTCAATTTACTAATGATCAATAAATATCGACTGTTGTCTGTTTGTTGCTCTCACTTTATGTTTGCTGAAATGCTAATAATAATTCATTATGTTGTTTTTAGTTTGATATAATGTTTTTGTGTAACTTTTAACCTGCTGATGATTTTGTTAAAATAGATATAGGATTGTTACATTTGATTGCCTGGCAGGGAATTTATCCTAACATATTTAGTTCAACACCACAATTACACAATGTGGAGATGACAATACGACCATAAATGAAAACACTAACAATACTAATGCATAGGAGTATGAGAGACTTCGACAATTGATCATATTTTATTTTTAGATCTTGCTGACCTTTGTGTGGTCCTTGTTTGTGCTTTTTCGCAATTAATTGCTTATTGTTTTTACTTCCATGGTCCTAGTTTATCATTTGTAACTTCGAGTTACAGCTGTAAGGACGTAGTCCAGTATAACACATGAAAGCGGGCACGCCCTTTATGCCTGGAGGCTCTTATTTAGTTTATTTTTTATTTTTATTTATGTTTGAGTACAGTCAGTTTTCAATGTTTTTTTTTTCTATATTGGCGTCTCCTAACTGGCATATGGCAAATAATTGCTTTTAATGTGTTGTGTTTCATATGTTAATTACTTCTCATTCAGTATTTATAAAATCAAGTTCTTCCAACTAAACAGACAGCTGTGCTGCTGGGGCGTCACTTCTTATTCCCAGCTAAAGCACTAGGAAGTGCTGAAGAGTGGGCGTTTGAAAGACTGTCTTAAGTAATTTTGACCTTCAAAAAGTGCTGATTTACAGCCTCGTTTGAATAAATGACTTTTGTTTTTTTGGAACTATCAAATAAATCCTGACATCAAAAATAAAAAAGTGTTTTTTTTTTATTAAACAAACTTAATAAATAGTAGTGATTGGCTCACTATAGTTTTGCAATCTTTGACTAGCTATAGTGATATTTTTTTTTTTTTAAATGGCATCTCGCATTTCAACCAAAGGGTTGTCTACTGCTTAACCGGGCTTGCCTGTGGCTGCCACAAAAGAATTGTAGCCTCCAGCCAGGGCTTAATAAAAACTAAACCTAACTTACAAAATTAAGCGACTACACGCTAAGGGCACCCCCTGCGGGGTTCGGACCTCGGCTTAGGGCGTCGCTGAGGGGGGACAGCAAGGGACAGCTGGATCGGGGGTTTTTTAAAACTACTGGCTCAGCGGCAACGCGGGCTGGCTCGAGCAAGAGTCGGGGGGATGAGAGTGGACAGGGTCGTCGCGACGGGCCTCGACGGCGAGGACGGAACGACGGAAATTTGTATCTGTGTGTTAATCTAACAGTGCTAGTAGCCGGGCTGCTCTTCTGGAGGAGAGTGGTGGCATCGTCGGGGGCAATGAGGGTATGCCGTGGACGGCGAACCTTACTGATGCGGGACGGGGTGTATCGGGAGGCGGCCGCAATCAGGGGATTGCGGTGCTTTATGGCAGTGTCAAAGAAACGCTTCGAGAGGCGTTTCATGAACTGCTGAACTGTTAAAAATCTACATGAAGGTCCAAGTTACGGACGTAAAAGGGAGCTCCTGAGACCCTACGGAGGAACCGGTTTTGTAGTGTCTGCATTCGATGCAGATACTTGGGTTTGGCGTGCGCGAAGACGACGCAAACGTATGTCATAATGGGACGGATTACAGCCTTATAGAGACGCAGTTTGCACCGGAGTGACAATTTGCTGCGTTCTGTAAGCATGAATTGGAGCCTACCGAGAGCGAAAGCGGCCCGCGAACGGACCTGCTTTATGTGCTCTGCGAAACTGAGGTGTTGGTCGGGAGTGACACCCAGGTACTTGGCATGCTTCGCCCAAGGGATCGGCTTGCCGTACATGGTGATCGGATTAGGGGGGTTGGGGAGGGCCCTACGAATTCTCCTAAAGAGAACAGCCTGGCTTTTGTCGGGGTTGACCTCGATTCTCCATTTCCGGAACCAAGCGCCTAGGGCGTTGGCCGAGTTCTGGAGAGTCTGAGCTATAGCTGGCGGACTGATCCCCGTGTAGTAAATGCCGTGTCATCGGCGAATAACGCCAATTGGGACTTTTTACTCTTAGGGATGTCGCTAGTGAACAGGGTAAAGATTAGGGGGGAGAGAACGGAGCCCTGGGGGATTCCGGCGCAAATCGGGTGGGGGGAGGAGAGAGCGCCCTCGATGCGGTAGCGGAAGGTGCGGTTCGACAAAAAGTCCCGTAAGATGAGCACGAGACGGTCGGGCACGCCGAGTTGGTATAGCTTATATATTAAGCCATTGTGCCAGACTTTGTCGAAAGCCTTCGCTATGTCGAAGAACAGGGCGCCAGTCATAGCGCCACGCTGGAAGCCGGCACTGATGTGCTCGACTATGCGGTGCGCTTGCTGGACGCACGAGTGTTGGGTACGGAACCCGAACTGCTCGTCCGGAATCAGGCTCTTCGCCTCAGCATAGTCCTTGAGACGCTTATAAATAAGCCTCTCGTAGATTTTGCCGGGCACGTTGAGCAGACTGATGGGGCGATAGCTGGTGGGGTCGGATTTGGGTTTGCCGGGTTTGGGGATACCTATAACAGAGGCCTCTTTCCAGGCTTGTGGGAACATGTTATTACTCATGGCGCCATTGAAGATGGCGGTCATGAGCATGATCAGTTGGGCGGGAAAGAGTTTGAATACCCTATTGGTAATTCCATCTGAGCCGGGGGCTTTACGAGCCTGAAGACCCTTGATGATGTCTTGCACCTCGTCAGGGGTGACGGGGGGCAGAGGATCATCAGGGTCTTCAATGGGCGGAAAAGAGGCTCTACGTTCGACCTCGGCGTCGACTTTGGCGAGGTGCTTTGGGTCGACCGGAAGGAAACTGGGGGAGCATTGGGACTCGAGACTGTCGGCTAGGAGCTCGGCTTTTTCAGAGCTATCGAAAGCGATGCTCTTGTCGGGGCGGATCAGTGGAGGGATGGAAGATTCTTCGGGAGCGCGAAGCTTCCTCTGAAGGTTCCAGAAGGCTTGGTGATTGGGCTCAAGTTCACCGAGTAACTTGTCCCAGTTGTCCGAACGAGCTTCCGCAATGCGTTTCTTTACAGCACGCTGTAAATTGCGCATGTGGGCTTTGTTCGCATCGCAGGGGAAAGAGTCGTAGGCACGGATGGCTGCGTTCTTCTCGGTTATCAGCTCACGTACGTCAGCGGGTAGTTTCCAGCGGTGGTCTTCCACCACCGGGACTTCCCGTGAGCAATCCGTCAGAACGGATTGCACGTGTTCTGTAAACGAGGCGATCGCGCGAGTAGTGTCATCGACAGAGACAATGAGGTCAGGGATGGATTCCAGCTGTGGTGACAGAGTGTCGGATTTAAGCTTTTCGCTTACTTTCCTCCAGTCGGTCACCAGCTGGGTGCGGGGCGGGTGGTCGGGGTCAAGCGGACCCCTCGTGTAAGGGGTGAGGTGCATGACGACGGGACGGTGGTCAGAGTTAAGCTCTTGTAGCGCCTCTAAAGATTGCAAACGGAGGTTCACATTCTTGAGGAGCGCTATGTCGAGGACGTCGGGAGTTTGGTTGGGGTCGCCGGGATAGTGGGTGGGAGTCATCGGAGCGATGACATCAAAGTTGAGGGAGGCCCCTAAGTTGAACAGTAATCTGCCTCTGGTAGAGGTGAGGTTACTGTTCCAGGCGGGATGTTTGGCATTGAGGTCGCCCGCCAGGATGACGTAGTCGCTCAAGCCGAAGAGGAGTGAGAGGTCGGCGGCGATGGATATAATGATCCTCGCTACCGTTGGCCGGTGGGAAATAGCCAGAGATGATGGTGATCGGTTGATGGCCGGTCATGGCGAGCCGGCAGAGAGAGATCTCCAAGTGAGAGAGGAGAGGGGGGGATCTAGAGGGATGCAATGAAGAGTCCTTCTGAAATAAATGAGAGTTCCGCCCTTGTGACAGCGTGACCGATTATTGCGAACTATGCGATAGTTGGCGATGTTCGGGTTGCGTATATGGGGCTTCAGAAAGGTCTCCTGAACTAGTAGGACGTCAAGCTGATGGTCGCGGAGGAAGGCGGCGATCTCATCGCGTTGACTTTTAACGCCGTTAGCGTTAAAGAAACCTAACTTGAGGGACCGGGGCTTTGTACATCTAGCACCTTTTGTAATATCCATAATTGATATTTAAAAGGTGAGGTTGGAGATGGCGCGCAGTACCCCGGGGTAGCTGTGGTATGCCATGAGGATTTTGATAGGGTCGCCCTTGGCGGCGTAGACCTGATCGGCCATCGCGATCGCCTCCGGGGTTTCGAACACTTGGTTCATAACCGCGAGGGTATGGACGAGGATCTCCGTCGCGGTGGGCTTGATACCTGCTGGGGAAGGGGAAGGGACCTTTTTTGGGGCTGTCGAGGCAGGCTTCGAGGGGGCGGCGGGTGGAGTTGCCAAAAGGGCCACGGGGGAGGGGGTTGGCCCAGGGTTAACGGTAACCTTTGGCGCGGGGTTGGTAGTAGGGGGCTGAGAGATGGGGGCCGCGGTGACTGGAGCGTCGCTGCGGAGTAGGTTGGCCCAGAGCATGGGTCGTTGGGGGCTGAGTCGCACTGGCAACTGCGCTGAGGGCACTCTTAAGGTAGCCGAGGGGCTTTCCCTCTTCTAGCGATCGCTAGCGCGCTTCGCCAGTTTGGGGGAGGAAGCCTTGGGGGCTTTCGGGCAGCCTCGGTAGTTGGCCGGGTGGCCAGATTGGCTGGCCACACAGTACGCAGCTCGGGGGTTCGGTGCATAGAGCCCGATCCTTGGGGCGGGGACAGTCCGCTGTGCCACGGTCAACCAGACACTTGACGCACCTGGGGGTGGCGAAGCAGTTGGACTGCGCGTGGCCATATAATTGGCAGCGATGGCACTGGCCAATTATATTGGAGCGGCGGGGTTTCTCAATAGACATTCCCGATAGTGAGCAGACCGACTTGATCTTGAAGATCGGGTGGTGCCCTTCTACAGGGTCACACACCACGAGGACCATGTCGTAAGCGTGCCCGCGACGCGCCTTGTGAAGGCGGTGCACCGCTGAAACGGGGATGCCTTGGGCAGAGAGGTCATCTTTGATGTCGTCCGAAGGGATCTCCTTCGGGACTCGGCGGATGACTACGCGAGTCGGTGTCTCTTCAGGGAGGGCGTACCTACGTATGGAACGAGTAGTTCCTAGTACGCAGCATACTGGTGAGTTCCCTGTAGTCCGCGGACGTGGGAACGGACACCTTGATGCCCTGTTGGGTCGAAGTGGCGCTGTCGTACTAGATCTTACGATCCACGCACATCTTGGACACTTCGGTCCATTTGGCCTTGTCTTGAATATAGACCGGAGGCGGGGGCTTTTGCTTCTTTCCAGAAGCGGAAGCGGGTTCCGCCTTGCTACCGCAGGGGCGGGGAGCCTGAGAAGGGGCAGGGGTCGGGGAGGATGAGGCCGCTACGGCCTTTTTGGCCTTGCTGGCCTGGGATAAAGCCCCTTTCTTCCTCTTCCCTCCTTTTCCGACGACCTCGTAGTCGTCTTCCGAGGATGAGGAAGAGGCAGAGAGGGGGCCATCGTCGTCCGAGATCGGAGCGGACGTGTCCATGCTCTCCGGTAGAGCCTGGACTGGGGTGGTGGGGGTAGCCTGTGTAATTACCGGGACAATAGAGCCCGGTGCAGCTGCGGACGGAACAATAGAAGCGGCCGAGACAATGGGTCTCGCGCTAATTGGGTTCGCGGAAGCGGGCTCAATTGTCGGTAACGACAATGGAGCCGGAATTCCGGCAAGCGGCTTTGAGCATGCCGCTTGAATAAGGCCTTGATCGGCCGGCGGGGGCGAGAGCGGGCTGTCGAGCGCGTCGCTGAAGTCAGCGACTGCCGACGACGGCGCGGTGGGACTGCCACGTAAAGCACGACCGGAATGCTGGGCCACGAAGTTCGGGTCCGGGAGCAATTCCGTTAAGAAATAATTGACCCATCTCGGGTCGTAGTCGACCGACATTGTCGGTAGGGAAAACTATAACCTAGATGCGAAAGCACATAGCAATCGCAACCTATCGGCCCTACAACCTAATTCCCCGGGTGGATAGGCCCGGGGATGTGTAGCCTCCCTGTCGGGTGCAGACAGGGAGGTGTGTACCTATGGTGAGACCTAAGCTTGTAAACCGTTCGCCAATCTTATTGTGCGAACGGGCCCTGACCGGGTCTAGTGCGAAGGGGTAGACACTCCCAACCGACACTAGGTGTGTAGCTGTGGACGAAGTCAGAAACTAGAGTTGACTAGGAGATCCCCCAAGGCCAAACTTCTAGCTCTCGGCTCCAATTGACTGCCTCACCCTGAAGGGGATCGGCGGGTGTGATTGGGTCAACACCCCACTCGGCTTCGTTGACACCGTGAGGTTTCAACCGAGGACCACGAAACTGTGGTTTTACCCAGAGGGGGCCAAGACCGACGATACGTTTTGACCAAAATTTCTGTTACGAAATAGCGACTGTAACTACCTCCTTGAAAAAGGCAGTAGTATACAGGAAACACTTGTAGTCGATGACTACGAAACTGGCGTCGACAGGAACGTCGACCGGATACACACTAGCGGCAAGACAGGGTACGGCGAGCAGGTAGCGCGCGACACGTCCGTCCGGGGCGAGCGTCGGGCAGCGAGGTAGCTATAGTGACTAAACTATTGTATATATTAAGTTAAATTTTCGTGTGCAGCCTGAAGACGACATTAGATAATACGCAGTTAAATTTATGATCATATTTTTGTCTCCACCTTGTATATTTCACAGTAAAAAAATAAAAGTATAAACAAAACAAGTGCCCAGACAAGTGAAGCAGTATCCTTGTCAGTATGTGGGACATTATAAACAATGTAAACACAATTATACTTAGATACCCTCAGGGTTGTGAGTAAACAATGACCTGTGGCCCCACTCGTTATTTTTAGTCAGTAAGTGTACCGCTTCCTGTCGCTATCTGACTGATAACGTCCCTGTTGCTATGTAGACGAAATATGTACTTAGATCATGTGTTAGACTCAAGGAGGATGTACACGGTAGCCCGCGAAATTTAAATTTTCATAGTTTTTTTGTAATTTGCCAGCCAGTATTAGGTCAATTTGAATTTTTTTTGAATTTCGCGCGGCACCCTAGCGCTTTCACCTTAAGATTTTTTGGACGCAAAAACCTACTACTGTTTTAGTCCATTTGTTTTAGTTACGTCATAAACATTTTGATATTGTCCGTAGGATCAATGACTTTCTTGTCAACAATATTATGTAGAGCAATGACAATTACGGAAATGATAAAAATAGAATGTTTGTTATTGTATTTAAGTTTGCACTCATATTTATATAAATGACAATGAAGCTGCTAAAAGTCGCAGTACGGTTTAAGAATTGAGTTGGATTAAACATCTTTATAATTGTTTATTTTAATTATTAATTTTTGACATTTTATTCAGTATGAAGCCAATGAACTATCGAAGTTAATGCGAAGACCAGAAAGTTTAATATCAAAGTGAAATAATATTGTGAATGCGTAACATTTGAACCAAAACCTTAACAATAACAAGGAATCCCTCGAAAGCAATCAAATTAATAAAACAAAGACCAAAAAGGAGCAGACAAAACGTGTAATTTATAAAGAACTAATTAACATTGCGGTTCTAAATGACCGTTTGGTCTCTTAGTAACAGTTCAATCAAAAACGTGTTGTTTAGAAGATTCCTCTTATCGTATTGCCATGACAATGTTTTGTAAACGAGTTTATCGAAGTAAATAAGTTTTAAGTAATTCCGTACCAACTATGGACCAGCGGGAGTTATTTTTAGAGCTGCAATGTTATAATAGTTTCATTCATCAGGTATCTGTTTGAGAGGACAAACAACAGTCAACAGTGCCTGTGAATTATTTATATCAAGGATGAACTTGAAATATTCAGTACGTGTATTTTTTAAATTTATTATTTAATTTCAAAAAGCTTTTTTATGGTGTTCAGTGTTTTTGTACAGCTGTGATAGTTTCGAATTATGGTTTTGTGATTTTCATTGTGTGCTTTACGTGTTAGCGCGTTTTTGTTTAATTTAGCTAAACGAGGCCTTACGAGGCCCTCTAAATATCGATCTATATATTGTAATTTAGTTGTATTAAATAAAGTGAATTTACGTTTATTAGGTAGGTATTTGAGAGACAAGTGACAAACAGTCCTATTTATTCGGAATGTAATTAGCTTTAGCATAATGTAACAGATAACTTGTACAAGTTCAAAATTTGGACTCTATCTTAATATGACTTATAAAACAATATAAAAAAAAAATATCTTTATATTATATTATATTTATACATAAATACATTGTAGGTATTGCTAAAAAAATACGTAAGTATACTAATTCATTGCATAAAACCTGTTCATACAAATTAAAAGCTATATATCTAGCTGCTAATCAACTTTATATTACTCCAAGCAATGTATTACCAAAATTTATTAATATTAAACGTTATTCACAGCCCGTTAATTTGCAAAATGTTAACTAATAAATTGCTAATTACATTTCACACACACGATAAGTTAGTGAAAGCTTAAATATTAGTAAAAGTAATTTAATTGAAAATGGGCTGAGTGTTAGTTTGAAATTAATGATTCTCTCATAAAACATTGTAGATTTTATTAATGACAGTGTGGACTGTAAATAGCTTTCGCGGCTTCAGGTCTAGGTACATCGACTCCTAAGGCTCGGCACAAACGAGCCACCGGCCAGCCACCGAAAGCCCAGCGACAAGCAGTTCACGTGCTTTTTCATACGTTTTATATAGATTCATCGCACATGCGTGGCAGGTGACGTCCACTCGCTACAGTAGTGCTATTCTGTAAAAATCTCACTGTGATGACGTCGGTGAAGTGAGTTTAAAATGAGCTGTCGATAGTGTCATTCTCTAGGACTCGGTTGAACGGCAGTTGGCTTCACGCTCTCTTTACCTAAGTTTTCATGGTGAGATTTTTACAGAATCGACCGACACTAGTACTCAACACCGCCGCAAGAGGCGACACCGGTGACTGTGGGCAATGCCTCGTTTGCGTCGTGTTATTCTAAAGAAAGTTGTTTGTTCTTCATTAATTATAGCCCTGTGTATTTCCATTCCCATTTCTTGACACTTATTATTAACTTAATGAACATAAGTAATTTGTTTATTTCTATACTTATCTGCAAATTGTTATTGTCATTTTAATTAGACAGTCTATTGTTAAAATTGATATTGATTATGACAAGATGGAAATTAATCCTGTTGTTATTCATGCATGGCGTAAATATTGATATTGGTATTAGTAAGCTTCACAGTTACCGATATAAAATAATTTTATAAAGGACCAAGAACACTTCCTTGGAGAACACCAAATTTGATCATTGATTTGCAAGCCTGAATACAGATCATACATATATTCTGATATTTTATTTACTGTTAATGATTAAAGGCCATGTAAGAGTGGTCATGATTTCTCTTCTATATTAAGTACCCGTCAATTTTGTGACCTGCTACACCTTAGAGCTTACCATGTTAAAAGCTTCAAAGAGATACATCGAAATTATTAAAGCCATTCAATGTTATCGTGTATGTCATAACGATTGGATTCACTGATTTCATTTCTTTGTTTCAGATGTATATAGTAATGATACTATACAGCAATGAAAGTTTAGTCTATGGTGATAAAGTCTACAGTATAAACGATGAAGTATTAAGCTGCAGTGGATGGCTGTCTACTATAATATTTAACTTTTGTAATAATACTTATAAAATAGTCAAGAGAGATACTTCATCAATGATAGGTAAATTTATATTTTTTTGTTCCTACCTTTTTGTTCACCAAAAGACCAAAGTCTTAAAAAAAGCAATAGAGTACTATTGCCTTTTTTAAGACTGGCCTTTTTGATACGCATTGATCTTATTCCAAAATATACTGGATGAAATTGAATTCATGGGCAATATTTTAAGAGGTTTTTGTACTCACCATTATGAACAACTTTTACTATGGGAACAAATCTGAAATTGCGACAAAAAACAGCTTTTCCATACATTATGCTCACATAACTCGTCAAAATGTAGGGAACAGCTGATTCTTTTTCAATTTCACCCTGTATATACAGAGTTGATACGACAGAGGGGCTTTCCTTTAAACAGCTTATACTAGGGACCATTTTCAAGCTCTGTACCAAAAATCAATTAAATAGGAGCATTAGTTTAGTCGCAAATGTTTTTTTAAGTTTTTGTCCCGTTTGAACACGATATATCTTTCCTAACAGCGCTCCGGCGTGCACGCGTCGGTGCCGCTGCGTTACAAGGTCAGTTTTTATTTACAAAGGGTGGTTGCGTTTTACTCTGATTTGTAAGCTATTTAGTTTGTTTGAAAAAATAAAAACCTAATTTTTGGTGCTTTTTATTTTTATACCGTACCGAGTTAATACTAAACACGTATAGTATACGTAGTGTAATTTAATGCCCCTCTGTCATATCAACTCTGTTTATTATAGTTTTAAACTAAACATCTACTTCATACATTTTAATATCAGCAATGCCTTATTTATTTACCAGAGAATGTTCAGTTCATTTGCAATAAGTTTATGTGAATTCTCACTTATATCTTATTTATAAAATTGTGGTAAGTGTGGTAACTGTTTATAATCTTTTATTCATTTGTGTAGTGTACTCAGAAATTTGCCATTTTGTGAAATAACGTTTGATCTTAAATAGTAGAAGGAGTAGAATCAATATTTACTAATATTTCTTTAAGTAATTCAATATTGAAGGTTTTGCCTGAAATGAAATTGTATTAAAAGTATTTTATAAAGAGTGTAGAATAATGGCGCATTTGCTCGTAAAGGGTAGAGAAAGGTATAACACTGGCAAATACATTGAATATGTTTATCAGACAGATGAAATGATAGATCCAGACATTGAAATGGCATATGAAAAAAATATATTTCGTAAAAACCCTATTATTTTCACACTCGAAATTCATTCATTTATTTAAATTAAATGATTTATCAGTTGCGTATTTCAAACCGTAGTAGGTTCATATGGAGAAGAACGGGCATGAACGAGAAAGAAAATTATATCTACAATTTCTTCTTTTCAGAGAAAATGGCGCCTAGAGACTTACAGAAGGAAACCAATAGAAGAAGATTAGTTGACGAGGGTCACTGGCGACGAGTGCGGAGACAAGTGGCCACAGAATGCTGTCTCCGCCCTTGTACTGTGGCCGACATTATCATGTACTGTCCCGACGATGCGAAGCTTCTACAAGAAAACCCAGACATATTCGATTGATTTCTCAGCCAACTAGTTAATTCATAGAAGAGTATTATTATTTATAAATATGTTTAAGTGTACAGTCATAAATAATTTAATTGTGAATTGGAATAAAGTCTGTTTGTGCCGGTTTGAGTGTAGTTAGTAATATTTATTTTCCGTGCTCTGATAATAATAGAAGGTTCTAACTAGTCTGGGTAATTTGATATTTTCAGCCATGCGGTTTGCCGTGTGGTCTATCACTAAAAGCGTTTTACTGAACCTAACCTAGCAAATATAATTGCAATATATACCTATACCTACCTACCTACACCAAATATTGATATGTTAAAGTTTTTGTCATTCAAGAAACCTTTTCAATTATTTCAATTAAATTGACTATTTGAAATTGTCAAAAATAAAATATAAGATCACAAAGATAAAAGAGCGCTCGTCATAAAAACTTCCATCGACGCACATAATTGTAAACGTGCATTTTATGCTAATAAGTATTCCATTTGATTCTAAAAATCATTCATCAGTGACGTCACATTGTTATATTTCATACAAATCACGTACACATTCCGCGTTTTGATGCATAGAAAGTAAAGTTCTTGGCTACCCTTTCAAATACTCAATCGAATACGTCTTAAAAAATCTTAATATTTCTTCCTCTGAGCGTTAAATATTTAAGATAGTTCAGGAACCCGGGGCGCTGCGGTGGCAAGCGATCCCGTATATAAGCGGAAGTTTTGAAAAATGCTAATGTCCTTGATTGTAGACACCCAAGATTTATTGTCATATTAGGTGCAGGTACCAGGAAAAGTTGAGCTAGTCACCCACTATCTTAAATCACATAACAATGACGGCATCGTTCGCTTTTTAAAAGGTTTTCTATTTCGACCGTATTTCAATTTTATGTGCAATGAAAAATGGAAAGACTTTTCTCTCTAAGAAACATACCCTATATGTTTTGTAGTGTGCAGAATATGCTGATACATATATAAATAAAACATTTTAAGATAATGTAAACTTAGAGATGTTGTGAAAGTGATACGAAAAATAGTAAAGTAAATAGAAATAGTGAACGAAAACTAGGTATGGCAGCAGCTACCCTACAAAGTAACAGAAATGAAAAAAAAACTAAGGCAAATCGCTTTCGAAGAGATAGAGTTGTCAATTTTATACGTGCAGTCACCCAAATTAATTGATAATCAAATTGACAACGTCATGTTGTAGCCATTTCATACAAGTAATAAAAAAAATACAGTTGTGAGTTGAATATAGGGATAATTTAAGTTGATTTTCGATTTGCTTAACAGTTATTGTCCCTGACTACCTACCCTAGTAGTCTCTACCCCTAGAAATTAAAATCTTGCAGGACAATCATCGTTGAAGACCCGCAAAAAAATAAGCAACAAAGTCAAGTAAACAAAGGCTGACATGGAATGATAAAGTGAAAGCTAGTGTTATTAAAACCCAATGTAACCTTTAGGACGACTCAGAACATGAGGCGAGTGGCTGCGCAATGACAAACTCACGTATCGGCGGGGGTGAGGGATAGGGTACTGCGCAGCGATTAGCGCGTTTCAGAGCCGCCATAAAAGTTGACGCTTACCTACTTTAAGTAGGTATGTTCTATTTAAGCGCGCCTTAAAGAGATGTCAGCATAAAGGAAGGGGCCCGTTAGGGTCGAAGCCTGACGGGTCAGCGGGATTGTCCGAAAGGGTTACCGCTACCCCGGAACATAAAGGGCTAAGGAAGGAACATGGATGGGTGTTAGTCAGTAAGAGTCTGACACTCCCTTCCACTCAACCCAGAGCGGGAGGGGTCATTTGATAATTTTCCTCCGTCAAAATAGCATTTAAAGTAGCTTTGATGAAAATCTCGCGAGTAACGTATTGTTGGAAATTCTATAGACGGCCCGAATAAAAATAGAAATCGTCATTAAACTGGAGTCTTAAAGGTGGATAATTATAATATGTACCTAACTTAATTGTTTCTGAGTCAGACTTCTTCATTGGTCTAGTGGTCCCAACCGCTTCTGCAGAACCTGAGGTCCTGGGTTCGATTCCCGGGTCGGACAAAGTGATATTGTGCTTTTCTATCTAGAATTTCTCATAGCAGTCCTAGTCTGGATTTCTGCCCGGTGTTACAATAGGCTCACCCCCCCTACACCCCTATTACATGGGACTTAAACTTAAATA
This sequence comes from Hyppa rectilinea, assembly GCA_951799385.1. Taxonomy (NCBI): domain Eukaryota; kingdom Metazoa; phylum Arthropoda; class Insecta; order Lepidoptera; family Noctuidae; genus Hyppa; species Hyppa rectilinea. The sequence goes on from OX637305.1 coordinate 6,949,570, forward strand.
TAACTGGTGTGTGTGTACTATGAGTTACACCTCTTTGAGTTAAACCTTCGGGGGTTTCTTCACGAGCGAGAGAATCGCGGCGATAATATCGTCTTGCTACGTATTTCTATACACTCTCTCTGAACGCGTCTCCACACGGCGTATCGTCGCTATTGGTGGCGCGCCCGCCGCGCGCTCGCCGCAGAACGTGCCGCTCTCGCAGCGAGCTCGCGGCTGCCGAACTGTCAAACGCAGCGTCATTTCAGCGTTGTCACTCGCCAAGCCAGGACATTAAGTATCGACAAGATTTTTAAACAATATAAGTATAATGTTTAACATTGAAAAGTTTGTTCTTGAAGTGACCGAGTGAGACCCTTTACGATGTTCAGTTGCCCGAGTATAGGAACAGGGAAATTAAACGGCTACAGTCCACCAACGGCGCTTTTTTTCCTTTCTTAATAACAAATAACTGCATATTCACTAGCGTACTTGCACAAGCACCCCAGAACACTACATCCATAATAAATAATTTGTTTATTGACTGAGACACTACTTATTTCGCTCTCGTCTGGCACCTAACTGAACTGTTTCAATAAAATAGTTTTGTTGCACAACGCACAACGCGGAAACACGGCGATTCCGTTACGAGTCGTCACAGGCACGCGGCGATTCCGTTACCAGTCGCGACGATACGCGATTCTCTTGCTCGTGGAGATGGCCCCTTAGCGTTGCCGAGAATCGAGTTGAATGGCGTGCAATTGGAGAGGTCTATGTGTGTGGACTGCTATAGACTAATGATGACGAAACAACATTCAACCAGCGGGATTGTCCGAAAGGGTTACCGTAGGGTTTCAGTCAGTAAGAGACTGACACTCTCTGCCGCTTCAGCCAGAGCGGAGGGAGTCATTTGATGATTTCCACCCTCAAAAAAAAAGGATAACTCATTATTTTCCTTTTTTTTCGATCGATTATACCTAACCGAAATTAGGCAAAGTATTAAGTTTCTTTTAAGGTAAAAATGTATCTTATTATAATGCAGCCTTTGGTCAGCATTTCTGTGTGCCAGTCCCGGCCCGAAGGAAATTAATTCACTCGTTATTTATGTGGAACCACTCTAGAATACAAATCGAGCGTTTTCCTGCTTTTTTCGCTGATTCTGAAGTATCATTTATGTTTTTTTCTTTTTGTATCTAATGGGTAATTATTGGTGTGGTTTATGTTCTTGATATTATAAGACGACATATTTTAGACGTGCGCTGTTTAAATACACGCCAAACAACGACATGTCAACCGTGACCAGTGAGTAGACCGTGAGTCATGTTAAACACCAAAAACTGCTCGGTGAATTGTGACTTCGTCATGACGACCTGGGTTCCAAGTGCGATAGCATCATCATCTATCTAGCCTTTTCCCAACTATGTTGGGGTCAGCTTCCAGTCTAACCGGATGCAGCTGAAAACCTTTATTTTACATAGAGCGACTGCCTATCTAACCTTCACAACCCAGTAACTGGGCAATACGATACCGCTTGGTAAGACTGAAGACAGTTCATTAATATGATTATCAGAGAGTTTTTATTAAACAATTTCCAAATTTGACCCCACCCGCACTAAACGTCAATATTTTATTATGCGTACACCTAAAAGAAAGAATTCCCTGCCGGAGTATGTTTCTCGATAGCTAGATCTAGGGGTCTCTAAGTCAAGATTGAATAAGTTTCTTATATAAGCAAGCGTGCTTCATCGCTTACCATCAGGTGAGATAGTGGTCAAATGCGAGCCTATTGTCAATAGAAAAAACTTTTGCCAGCATTATCGACTGTTGCATCGGCCCCTCTTAATATTTTTTTAACTTTTGCACTCGTTAGATGAATCGTTGTCTTCACCGTAATGAATATACTTAATACCTTATTAAAATTAAAAGATAACTGGCCCCAAAATTCAAATACGTTAATGATTCTTTTAAATGGTTAATGAACTTCTTCCCTGTTTGATGTTTTAAAAGATTTGGTTACATCGAGAGGTTTTTGAAAGTTTTAGGTAGCGCAAAGAATAGCAATGAAGGCCATTCAATTTGAGAATTTAAAGAAAAGTAAGGTTTTTGTTTTGTGTCAAATTTATAAAAATACATTTTAAAAAAAGTCCATAAAAATCCTTTGTTTTCTAGTAGCAGTCATCCCGTATAATTGTAAGACCTCAAAAAAGCACCCCTGTATAAACGTTGTCATGTTTATAATTGTTATAAATATAGGTACCATACACTATAGTTGTTTATAATTTTGCTTACAGGTCATTTTATGTTTTGTTTTTTGTAGACATGAGTGTTAAAACAACGCTTAGGATGAGCCTGTAAGGTTTTATAATTGTCATGTTTAATAAATTAGTTATAAAAATTACGGAATGTACCCATATAGGACCCCTTATTTTTTTTTTTTGAAGGCTGGGAAATCATCCAATGACTGCTCCCGCTCTGGGTGGAGCGGAAGGGAGTGTCAGACTCTTACTGACTAAAACCCATCCATGTTCCTTCCGTAGCCCTTTATGTTCCGGGATAGCGGTAACCCTTTCGGACAATCCCGCTTACCCAGCAGGCTTGGCCCTGAGGGGCCCCTTCATATTATGCTGACATCTCTTTGAGGCGCGCGTGGAACATATACGCGCCGTCCGGCACGGGATATAGGACCAGTATTTCTTGAATGTTTCTTTTTAGGTCGTCAAACCTCTTCAGTAGTGCTATTGACGACACGGTTGGCGCAGTGGTTGAGCGATTGACCGATGCGCACTAAGTCGCGGGTTCGATTCCCGCACGGAACAAATATTTGTACGACCTGCAAGTATTTGTTACGAGTCTGGGTGTTTTTCTATCTATAATATGTGCTTTACCTGTGGACGTTTTCCAGAATGTGACACAAAAGTGTTTTTTTTTAAATAAACCATTTATTTGTATGAAAAACTTATTTATTTAACGGTTGAATTACTAATTAACTCTTAAAAATTATCTGTTTCTAATGCGATGTCTATCATAAACGCTGTGAAACTTAAAGATTAAAAAAACAACTTATTTTGTCTATAGGTACAACATACAAATACCTATTGACTGCACAAATGTACTTGTGGACGGAAATGTACCTATGGACAATCAATAAACATTATTACAAAAATATTTCAAATTAACATCAATAAACTTAAAAAAAACTATAAAAACCTTTAACTAAATAGGAACTACCAGTCTAATACAGATTTTTGGAATTATAACAATATTCACTATATAAATCTTTGGCAGAATCTGTACTATCATCAGAGTCATCATCTAATTTGTAACCCCTCAGACAAACAAAGTTACACTCATCATCGGAGTCGTAATTATCCTTGTGAGATTTTGGTACACATTTTTGATGATACCGTCCTTCACATAATAAACAGGTGAGCATCTGTTTCTTATCTTCTTCTTAGGGGCTATCTCCACGAGCGAGAGAATCGCGGCGATATGTGACGTTTTTCTATACACTGTCTATGAACGCGTCTTCACACGGCGATATTATCGCGGCGATGCGACGAGTGGCAATGTGCGCGCGTAACGTCGTCGTATCGCCGCGGTATCGTCGCGACTGGTGGCGCGCCCGCCGCGCACTCGCCGCAGAACGTGGCGCTCTCGCAGCGAGCGCGCGGCGGGCGCGCTGTCAAACGCAGCGTCATTTATTTATTATTCATATTTCGCTCTCGTCTGGCACATAAAAAACTACTCTACTGAACTCTTTCAACAAAACAATTGCACAACGCCTCGTCGCGGAAACACGGCGATTCCGTTACGAGTCGTCACGGTCTCGCGGCGATTCCGTTACCAGTCGCGACGATACGCTGACGTAATAATCGCTTGTTCGTGGAGACGAACCGACGATAGAAGCGCGGATCCGTCGCGATTCTCTCGCTCGTGGAGATAGCCCCTTATGAACTATTAATATTCCGGTCTCATCAAGATTATAATGGAATCAGGTGGAAAGCTATACCTACTTTTCCAAAACTATGAGGTTATCATAGAAATTGGAAGCATTTGTTCTGTTAAAACTCGTAGCTCTCGCCAAACAGTTTGCCTCAGGTTTTCGTAGCGAAAGCTCTGGAGAACGCTGTCGATAACATCGAAACCATCCTATGTGTCGCTATCATATTACTTTTATATTACAGCCAAGAATTTGGCTAAACAAATTGCTTCTATTGAGCAATGCAATGACATATTGAATAATTCAGCCAATAATTTGGCATCAAATGTTGACATTTACAGTTATTTAAATTAGAAATTGAGACAATAGAGGCAACCTCTTGCAATATTGTACAGAATTGTGAATCAAAGGAGATTGTTCTACGCCCATACATTGTTCGCCCTGGAGCCAACAGCATAGAAAAAATCATTTTCTATTTGTAAACTGCCCTTAGTAGCCCATAAGAACAAAGTTTCTTGACGGACACTTTAGAGAACAGATTTATTTAAAGAAAAGGAACCGATTTTGAGGTTATTTTTAATAAAAGAAAACTTAAGTAATTCCTTCTAAAATCGCTATTTCAGGTTTCTACAAAGCATTAAACTTCAAATACAGTAAAATATTACTGTAAATACAGTTGTATTACAAACAGAAACCAAATCAAAAACGCCAAAAGAAATCACCAAATACAATGCAACACAAGACTCGGTGAGACGAACCGACTGACGTAGAGAATAGAGATGCTCTCTCGAAGATCAATCATTCTATATCGATTATCAATGACCACCTATATAATCTGAGGTTTTAATTTAGTAGGCCAAAATGACAGATCAAAATGTCAAATGTCAATTAATTTGTTCCGTTTCAAACATAAACACGTTGTTGCTATGATTTTACTTCAATTAAATTATTGCTAAAATAAGATATTTTCTTCCCAACGAACAATGTGTAACGTTTTAGTTTGCGACATTTAAAAATAGAGTTTAAGTACTTAAAAAGTAAAAATATGGCTGGCTATTGAAGTCGTGAAATGGTTATGAGAACAATTCACTAGAGTTGCGTCGTAAATGACATTTCAATCGTTTTTCTGACAAGTGAGAGAGAGATTTTCTGACAAGTGAAAAAACATAGTTCAATAGATGGCGTGGGTAAAAAATACGTCTTTGTTTTACTGGCTACTGATAACAAAAATAAGATCCCTAAATAAGAAAGCTTATTTGATGTCAAAAACCTGAGACAGTGACGTATTTTTTACCAACGCCTCTTTTGAACTAATATTTTCTCACTTGTGAGAAAATCCCTCATTCGACTAGTTAGTACATTGTGAGATTGTTTTGTTCATTATATTTCCATCATAATCGTGTTAGGCCATATTCATCATAAGTTCCATTAAAATGTTCACGGATCTAATTCCATGAACGAAATATGCACGAAAAACTTTTATGTTGCACATTTTCAATGTTTTGGAAGTGATAAATATCGAACATCCATTATTTATCACTAGATATTATGGACATCGTCGTCGATATCGATATTTATGTAAGATGAGCGAGAGCGACACTTTCAAATCTTCTGTGACATTCACATTGACAATTCCTTGAAAGATGGCGAGTTCAGTTGGTAATAAAATCAATGAGGTCAATTTTAAAAACCTATTAAGAATTAAACAGTGTCCGCTTGAATTTATTATTTTTAAAAAGCATATTAAAATATAATTAAAATTAACGTACGCGTCAAATGTTTGTTGGTTATGGCGGTCTAGAACAATCTCCTTTAAAAGAAAGTTTTTCAACACTAAATAGTATCAACCTGGTGCATCAAAATATTCAAGGATTTATGAACAAAGATTTAGAAGTAGACTTATTTATGAATTTTAACAGTATTGATATTCTTTGTATAACAGAACATTGGCTAAAAAGCCACCAGTTCTTATTCAATTTTAATAATCACCAGGTTGGTAGTTCGTTCAGCAGAGTGAATGCTATACATGGTGGCTCATTAATCTTAGTAAGTAACCAGCTTAAATTTAAAGACCGTAAGGATATTGTGAGCCTATCTGTTGAGCGGACGGTTGAAATAGCCTGTATAGAATTGGAGCAATTTATTATATTAAGTGTGTACAGACCCCCTTCAGGATTGTATGACTGCTTTGAAAAGATAATGGATGAAGTGTTACACAAGATTTGTAATTCAAACAAATCTATTATTGCTTGCGGTGATTTTAATGTTAATTTATTAGAAAATTCAAATCCTTGTAGTAAAATATTAAGTCTGTTTCAGTCCTACAATCTTGTAAACCTATTTTTGGAGCCCACCAGAATAACACCTACTAGTGCCACATGCCTAGATAATATTTATACTGATGTTATACCGAGCCACAAAGAAATTATAAATTTACTAGATTCTGATCATTGCGGGCAAAAAATTACCATCCAGAACGTAAACAGCAAAGTGGCTAAGAAGTATATCACTGTTAACCCTAAAACTGCAAGTCGTTTGGAAGCTTTTAAAGTTAAACTCAATAGTAAATTACCGGTGGTGTCTAGTCATGCTGAGCGTACTCATTAATATGATGACTTTTTTAATATGTACTGTAAAGAATTTAATTCCACCTTTATTCCCAAGACTATCTCGGTGAATAGTAGCGCATCTTTTAGTGACTGGGCTACCACTGGTATTCATAGAAGTAGAACACGCCTTTATGAGTTATACAATGATAGGACTTTTGTAAATACTGCTGAATTTTATTTATATGTTAAAAATTACTCAAAATTATTTAAAAAAGTTTGTTGCGTAGCCAAGTCGCGTTATCTTAGTGCGAAGTATAAAAACAGTAGTAATTTAATTAAAACGACTTGGGACATTATTAATAGTGAAACGGGAAAATCTAGTAACCGAAATTCTGACTACAGCTTGTCTATTAATGGCAACATAATTAAATCAGACTTACAGGTCGCCGCGGCCTTTGAAAAGTTCTTTTCGGATATTCCCATTTCAACTACTAAAACCTTAAACTCATCACCTTCTGTTGCTGAGTCTTTACTTAAGGAACATGTTAATATTTGCGATACGGAATTTCATCTTGAGCATATTACCTGTAGAGACATAATTAAAACCTTTCACACTTTAAATGTAAAAAAGACTGCAGATCTGTGGGGTAATTCTGTAGAAGTTGCTAAGTCTGTTATTGACATTGTAGCACCTAATTTAGCTCTTATTTTTAATAATTGTATCGACTGTGGGGAGTTTCTTGACCTAATGAAACATAGTAAAGTAATACCTTTGTTTAAATCAGGTAGTACATCAGACCCCACTAACTATAGACCTATTTTAGTACTACCTACCTTCAGTAAAATATTTGAGAAATTAATTCTAGAGCAATTACAAATATTTTTTTAACAAACATAAATTATTACATACCAAACAGTTCGGGTTTACAAGGGGTCGTTCAACTACCGATGCCGGTGTTGAACTTTTAGGACATATTTACAATGCATGGGAAGATAAATGCGACGCCTTGGGTATTTTTTGTGATTTGTCTAAGGCCTTCGATTGCGTTCTTCATGAAACATTAATCAGGAAACTCCGCCATTACGGGATCCGAAGCACCGCTCTGAATCTTCTTACTTCGTACTTGAGTAATAGAATTCAGAGCGTTGACGTTAATGGAAAAAGATCTCCCGGATCTATAGTAACAATGGGAGTCCCACAGGGCTCGATTCTTGGCCCTTTTTTGTTTCTTATTTATATTAACGATTTGCCTTACCTCATAAAAAATAGTCATGATTTAGTGTTATTTGGAGATGACACTTCACTTTTGTTTAAACTTAAACGTCAGCAGCTGGTTACTGACGATGTAAATAGCGCGATCGCAACGGTAGTTCATTGGTTTAATGATAATAACTTACTTCTTAATGAAAAAAACCCAAATGTATTAAGTTTACGCTACCCCACGTTAGACAGGTGAAAACCAAAGTGTTGATAAAGGGCGAAGAATTGAATCCTGAAGATACCACAGTATTCTTGGGCTTAACTGTGGATGCTAAGCTTCAGTGGGGTCCACATATAGATAAATTGTCAAATAAACTAAGCTCCGCAGCATACGCTGTTAGAAAAATTCGTTCTTTAACTGACACAGAGACAGCCCGCTTAGTGTACTTTAGCTATTTTCATAGTGTAATGTCGTACAGTATTTTGTTGTGGGGAAATGCCGCCGATATTCAGACTATCTTTGTTTTGCAGAAAAGAGCTGTTCGAAATTAAGTCCGAGACCCTCTCTCAGAGAGAAATTTAAAGAAATAAATGTAATGACTGTACCTTCACAGTTTATTTTTGAAAATCTTTTGTATGCCCATAAAAATATAAAATTGTTTAAAAAATATAGTGATATCCATGATAAGAATACCAGGAACAAACACAAATTTGTTGTACCCACTACAAGGCTCAAAAAAATAGGAGGCTCGTTCAGATGTCAATGTATACGCTTTTATAATAAACTTCCAAGCCACGTTCAAGATCTAAGCCTTAATAAATTCAAATCGTTCGTTAAACGCAAGTTGTGCCAGAATGCTTAATATAGTGTCAAAGACTTTATTGAAGACAAAAGGGCTTGGGATTGAGCTGCTCCAATTGTTTACATATTGAATATTCTTTCTCTTCTTTTTTATATCCTAAACTAGTTGATTAGCATCTGAGATTACTCCTGGAGCTGCTGAAGATTCACAAAACTTTTTGCATTATATAACTTCAACCTCTTAGCAATGTATAATTCCATAGCACGTTTGTGAGTACTATGTACCTACTATAAAGCTACCATTTACTGAGTACGTCTTACATTGACTTGAATGTGCCCTGGCGGCTGAGAGCATGTCATGCTCCCTGTAATGTTTCACTGATGGTGATGCGTATGTTGGATCATTTAGCTCCCATCAAAATGGTTGAGCTGAATAGTGCTAATCCATGTGTCATGTTCATGAACGAGCGCCGTCAGTAGGGACTGGTAACCTCTTAGCTGCCACGGCTGTTTTAAAATTTAAAATAATTTTGAATTGTTTTTTTTAAACTTGTAATTATGGACGCTTTTGTTAAGTTCTGCATCGTTCTCACGTGTAATTTCAACATGAATGATGTAACCCAGTTTTTGTAAACATATTTTGATTTAAAAGAGTGTCCATGGAGTTTCTTGCCCGTTCTTCTCCATAGGTACCTACTGCTTTGGAATGGGCAACTAGCTTCATCTTTCTGACTGACCGACCCCATGACAATTCAAAAGTGCCTGTAATTGGTTTATTTGAAATAAATGCTTTGAGTTTGAGTTTGAGTTTATGCCAGCCATTTTATTTTGATGCCAGTTTTCAGGAGTATTTTTTTTTAATTTTTGCTACAGAAAACTGGTAAGCAAGTTCTCGGACATGTTTAGAATCTAAATCCATATGCATGTACGCTGCTTTTTCTAAGTATTCTTGTAACTGAATCTCTTCATGCTCTTCAAATACCTTCTTTACGTCGTTCTTCAATAGTTCTATTGATTTATCACTAAGATCGTTGTTTTTATTAAGTTGAAAATATTTGAAAATTGTAGACTTAGGTATTTTGTATTTTCAGCCACCTTACGAACTGAGCATCCACTTTTGACTTCTTTAAGAGCGTCCGCGAATTTTATTTATTGGCCTGCAAATCGACACCTTCACAAAAATGTAGTAGGCTATTCGCTCCCCATTAAATAAACTTTGTGCGAATCGACTACAGAAAAAAAAATATTTTTTAAAGGAGTCGATTCGCACGTTTTGTGCAAGTTAAATTCGTGCGAGTCGTCCAATAAGCCCGATTTCCAGGAACACGCAGCCATTGTGTAAAAAAAACAAATGCAGGGCATCCATGTTATCGCCCAGAGGACACGGTAGAGCACACGGTGCAAACCTGCCCCGCTTGGGCGGAGCACCGCCGTGTCCTCGTAGAGGCGATCGGCGGCGGCGACCTCTCGCGCCCGGCCCTGGTGCAAGCCATGGTCCGGGGCGAGAGGGAGTGGGAGGCAGTCACCTCCTTCTGCGAAAAAGTCATGCTCGCGAAGGAGGTGGCGGGATGGGAGAGAGAAAGGTCCTCCCGTCCCAGCCGCCGCGGGAGACGCTCCGGGCGTCGGGAGCCACGTGACGACTCCCGGCCACCGTAGGCGCGGGCCTGCGGACGGTGAGTAATGGGTGACTCACCGTCCGATCAGCACCAGACCCGTGCCGTACGGCGCGTACATGTTCCACGCGCGCCTCAAAGAGATGTCAGCATATGAAGGGGCCCCTCAGGGCCAAGCCTGCCGGGTAAGCGGGATTGTCCGAAAGGGTTACCGCTACCCCGGAACATAAAGGGCTACGGAAGGAACATGGATGGGTTTTAGTCAGTAAGAGTCTGACACTCCCTTCCGCTCCACCCAGAGCGGGAGCAGTCATTGGATGATTTCCCAGCCTTAAAAAAAAAAAAAAAAAAAGGGCATCCATGTTCCACGGTTTTATTTAAAAAAAATGAATCCAATAATACTGCTTCTATTAATATCACGTTTCGTGTAAAATCCAATAGAACGAAAATAACACGGGGATATGTGTGACGTAACATGGTTTACGTATTTACGAAATCCAAAGATAATGAATTCATTAATGACATATGAAATTAGGATCAAAATTCATTCATGTAAAAAGCTATCAGGTTGAACGGCAAGTAAACATTTGGATGAGAATAAAGGTGTGAACAAAGTGATGATAGAAAGTGTCCTAGTGCTTTTTACACCTGGTTTCTGGGACGCAAGCGCAATATACTTAATTTGTATGCACGATAATTCAATCACTAAACTTTACGACCTCTAATCAATTTTCTAGCTAATACTTGTGTTGATTTAACACACACAGGAGGAATTCGTGTGCAAGACATGAAGTAGTAAGAAAATGAAGACTTCTTATTTTATGGTTAAAATGAAAGTACTTATCCACCTTCTTCATTATGATGTTTTTAAGCGGGATTGTCCGAAAGGGTTCCCGCTACCCCGGAACATAAATGGCTAAGGAAGGAACATGGATGGGTTTTAGTCAGTAAGAGTCTGACACCACCCAGAGCAGGAGCGGTCATTTGATGTTTTCCAACCCTCTTTTTTATCTCCCCTCATCAATAAGACATCATTGTAATAAATCCCACGATCAATTTTATTGTACAGATAAAATACCTATGAAAATTTGAATCCAAACGCAATTAGAAGCGTTTTCCATAGATTTTCCGCTCGCTTATTCAATGCAACCTCAGCCTAACTTTCTTATAGTGAGTATATAAGACGAATTTTCTTTGAATTTACATACACCTGCAAACTTTCCTTTACACAGCACCTCACATCTTAAACGGTAAGTATATTTTCATTCACTACAATCTATATATTTCGTTTTAATACGATTTACTCGACTGCCGCAGAAGGAAGGTAATGTTTTACGAGAGTATGTATGTACAGTCAACAGCAAAAGTAGATGATCAAAATCAGAAATTGAATACTAAATAACGGAGTTCGCGTCCGACCTGTGTGGCGTCAGAGTGATTCAAAAGTTTGTGATTGGAAATTATACCAAACATTTACTACTAGTACAGCTGCCATATATTCGTGAACTCCGTTCATTAGTATTGAATTTCGGATTTCGATCATCTACTTTTGCTGTTGACTGTACGTATGCCTATTTTTTAGGCGCATTTTGTAGCCTGCTTGATAGATTTTTAATGACATTAGTTTCGTTTTAATTGTGGAAGTTACAAAGGCTATAAATAATATTTAGCCTCTAGTAGCAGTACTTCGGTTGACCGAACTACTGAAACTTTCCGTTGCAATAGTTCGGTTCTAACAAAACACCGAACTACTGAAACTTGGGAATATGCTTCTTGTAGCAGTAGTTCGGTTATTAGTCCGGTTGACCGAACTACTAAAACTTTCAGTTGCGATAGTTCGGTTCTAACAAGGCACCGAACTACTGAAACTAAAATATTTACCCCTTTGAAATTGTGGCAGAAACAGCTCGCAATATCAATGTTGCGTTTGGAGAGGGGACTGCAAAATGCAATGGCTGACCCCAGGTCTATAAGGTTTCTATAAGTCGCGGGAAAAATGCTAGTGTTTAAATAAAATTTAAAATCTCGATATAAAGTAAATTATTTAAAAAACCAGACGAAAAAATAATTACCTAACTGAAAAGAAAAATAAAGAAACAGTCGGGATTTTTGGTATTTTTTTAAGCTTTAGTGGGATATTACGTAGAGGAATTCCACAATTATATCAAGCTGTACCAAGGAAACTGTACTGAAGTGTGGTAAAAGCCGGCACGAAGTAATTAATTTACTTTTAATTAGGAAATGAGAACTTAATGAAGCAGTGAAACATTATAGTATTTAGTATCTTTTTCAAAAATCATTTACTCTTATAAAATGGTATATACAATATATAATCTAACACTAAAACATATTTCCATTTAAAAGCTAAATATACCTACATAATAATATTTACAGAAATAATATGTAGGTATAATAATCAAAGAGCATCAAAAAATTTGTCCACATCGCTGTCATCAGGAAAAGTTCCCAAAAGGCGCGTTGTATGGCAATGCTGATTCTTTGACCGAAAAATAGGCCAGCCATCTGGTCACGTGAAGAGTCGATCAACCGCTTGGCGATATTTCGAAAAACATAGTGGGCACTAGGACCCCGTGGCCATTTCAAAATGAATTTGGGTCCTCACTAAGGAGTCGCAAATAATTAATTATACTCCCCGGGGGGGCAATGCGCATCTATAAGTTATGCATATTCAGGTCCCATTAGCTTACAACCCATATAATGTTTTCGAAGTAATTAAATACATCAGTGCACAAGTAAATTTAATTCCATGCTTTCAGCAACAGATTTTTTCATATATGTCGGCGTGAGCAAATTATTACGAAGTGAAACGAAACGCAGCTCGCTATGACATCATCGTACCACTCAATGAATCAGGCGAGTTGTGGAAGGGGTCGGCCTTTATAATACGGAGCGCCGAGCGATGCGGACATTCTGATTCTAGCGAGCGCCCAGTCCACAACTCTAATCGTGACACGGATCACGCCTGAATCAATTTAATGTTTTTTTATTGCTACTATTTTATTACTATAAAATTATTTTAAATTCATATTTAAATTATTTTTAGTAAATGTTCTTTTAAAATTGAATTAAATCTTGATTAAGAATTAATTTGTATTAACTAATTTGATTTTCGCTTGTAATTCAATTAATTGATTATTTTATTAATTTAGATTTAAAGTCGGTTTTTGTAATTAGTTTTAACTCACGTTTGTTATTAAATTATTTGTATTTAATATTGATTTTCTTTTAAATAATGGCGAATGACAACCTTCAGGACAACATGGACCCCGTAAGAAGTCGGTCTCCTTCACCAATTATCCAATCAAACTTCCCTCGAGCCGAAATCAGAATTGGGATCGAACGAGGCATATCTTCCGTCCCATCCGCCCTCAATGATGAAGGAAAAGATGGCTCTGGCTCAAATCAGATGTTGTCCACGTTGGCCAATATTCTGGAAAGCCTGTCACGACAGCAGCAAGCCAATATGCAGACTAATCACGAGTTTCTAGCAGGGTTGATAAATAAGACGGTAACTCCAACGCGAAGACCAAGATTATGCGACATCTATATTGCACCCTATAATCCAGATGGTGACGTTCCAATTCGAGACTGGTGTGAGCACGTTGATCGAGCCAAATCACACTGGGAGTTGGCTGACTACGAAGTATGCACTAAGATAGCTAGTCTATTGCAAGGTCGAGCCAAGACTGTTGGTGATGCTTGGCTTGTAAAATCACCTGTATGGAGTGAGATGCGAGAAGCATTAATACAAACATTCGAACCTGAAGCGCGTTACTCCAATGACATTCTTAAGTTGCGCAACTTTAAATTTGATATGTCGAATCCAGCAGAATCAATTACCAAAGCCTGGCAGATTTGGAAACGCGTAGTAAGTGGCAATAAAGATACTGACGCTGTGGAAGCCGTGATTGGCTGCATGGATAATGAGTATCTTCGCTTACGATTGTTGTCTAGTAAGTGCACAACTGTCCCCGAATTGATTTCTGTTGCAGCTACAATCAAGACACGAGAACCACGTCAAGGCGAACCGCCTGCCAAACGGCCCAGGCTTAGGAACAATAGAGAAGACTCGATAGTATGTTTCAACTGTGGCAAGACTGGGCATATTCAAGCAAATTGCAACCAAGCAAGTCATAAAGTAAACGACCCAAAGCCATTACTGAGCGAAAGCACCACTAAAGAGTCTGCGATTCGAATGGAACGCCCAAAGCTCAAATGCAATTATTGCAACAAAACTGGCCACGTTGAAGATAAATGTTTTAAGAAGATGAACGACGAAGCCGAAAAAGTCAATCTAGCACAAGAAAATGACGAAGAAATACTTACCCCAATGGCTGTTTGTATTGGTAACCGTACATTTACAGCATTGTATGATAGCGGGGCTGCTCGCTCCTTGATAAGAAGATCGGTAAGCTGTACCTTACCAGGTAAACGTGAAGATTGTTCTTTGATGTTAAAGGGTATTGGAAGCAAAACTGTCCCAATTTTATCCTGCCAACTAATCAACACGACTTGCAACATAAACAGTGTTTTTGTTGAAATTACGTTTCATATTGTGGAAGATCACGAAACACCATGTGATCTTATGATTGGAGCTGAAATCGTAAAGGGCACTGGATTGAATGTTCTGGTTACTGAACAAAGCGCTAAAGTAATGAGGAACTCGCCTATTTCAATCATTCAAACAACTGAGGACACTTTTAGCAATCTGGACACCGACTTGACTAATGAAGAGGAAATACGTGAGTTGAAATATTTATTACAAAAATACATAGCTTCTTTTGTTACCGGGATTCCTAAAACAAAAGTTACAACTGGGAATTTGGACATTCAACTTAAAGATCCATCTAAAATAGTATCAAGAAGGCCCTACAGAATGGCTCCAATAGAGAGACAAAAGGTCAAAGCCATTATTGACGAATTAATTGCTAACGGGATCGTACGAGAAAGTACCTCAGATTATGCGAGCCCCGTTATCCTTGTAAAGAAGAAAAACGGAGAAGACAGAATGTGTACTGACTACCGGGAACTAAACAAAAATACTATTCCAATCAAGTTCCCACTCCCCATTATTTCAGACCAAATTGACAGACTATCGGGAGCTACTTATTTTATTAGCCTCGATATGGCCCAGGGCTTCTATCAAATACCTATTCATGAGGCTTCAGTATCAAAGACTGCTTTTATAACTCCCGATGGCCTGTATGAATACGTCAGAATGCCGTTTGGATTGATGAATGCTCCAGCAGTATTTCAACGCGCTATAATGACAGCACTACGACCTTTGCTTGAAGACATTCTAATTTACATGGATGATGTCCTTATTAAATGTGAAAAGTTCTCTGAAGGGTTACAGATACTGGACAAGGTTTTGGACGCATTAACCAAAGCTGGATTTACATTGAACGCTAAGAAGTGCTCTTTCTTCAAAACTTCAATTGAATATCTTGGAAACCTGATCTCTAATGGCACTGTTCGACCAAGTCCAAGAAAGGTAGAAGCACTAGAGAAAGCGCCAGTACCTACGAATGTAAAACAAGTCCGGCAGTTCTGTGGGCTAGCTGGCTACTTCAGGCGCTTCATACCATCTTTTTCAGAACGCATGATTCCTTTGTATAACCTGACCAAAAAGGACGCTAAGTTTACATGGACACCAGAATGTGAAAATGTTAGGCTTGATATCATTCGCAGACTTACATCAGCGCCAGTTCTCACCATATTCCAAGAAGGGTTGGCGATCGAGCTCCATACTGATGCAAGTAGCACGGGATTTGGAGCTGTTCTCATTCTAATAAAAGAGGACCGGCAACATGTTGTGGCATACATGAGCATGAGGACTACAGAACCAGAAAGTCACTATCACAGCTACGAGCTTGAGACACTGGCTATAGTCCGAGCCATTAAACATTTTAGGCAATATCTTTATGGCAGAACATTTACCATTGTCACCGACTGCAACGCTATAAAGTCATCGTCTCACAAACACGAACTTTTACCAAGGATTCACAGATGGTGGTCATTCTTGCAACACTACAGTTTTAAAATTGAATATCGCCAAGGAAACCGTATGAAGCATGCAGATTACTTTAGCCGAAACCCTGTAGTATGTATTAATCTAACCCAAAATATAGATACTTGGCTCAAGATTGAACAGAGACGTGACAAGGAGTTGGCCGATCTGATAAATAGGTTGGAGCACGGTGAGGAATTGAATGATTATCGCCTCCACGACCTTGTTCTAGAACGGCAATACCAGGAGGATGAGCCCGGATGCAAAAAGTGGAAAAAGGTCATTCCAAAGTCCTATCAATGGAGCATTATTAACGCCTACCACACTGCACTTAAACACTTCGGGTGGGAGAAAACACTCTCCAAAATTCGAGAATCTTACTGGTTTCCTGAAATGAGCACAACAGTGAGGCGATTCATCGACAACTGCGTCATTTGCAAAACAAGTAAGGGAACCTCAGGCGCTAAACAGGTACAAATGTATCCTATAGAGAAGAAACCAATTCCTTTTGATACCATCCATATTGATATAACTGGCCACCTTACAAAACGAAACAATAAGCACGAATATGTCGTCGTTATTGTTGACGCTTACACAAAGTTTGTGACTTTAACTTATGCGACAGACAAGACTGCAAGTTCAATGCTCAATGCTCTCAAACGTATCGTAGCTTTCTTTGGATCCCCGAAACAAATCATAAGCGATCAAGATACTGCATTTAAAGCTGGCTTTGAAGAATTCTGTAAACAATATAGTATTCATCAACATTTTATTGCACCCGGAGTAAGTCGCACCAACGGACAAGTTGAACGCATAATGGCTATTGTAAAAAATGGTTTGACTATCATCCGTAATTACGAAACGAAAGACTGGAAAAAAGGTTTGGATGCCCTCCAATTGGCAATAAATTGTACCAAGAACAAGACCACAAACATAAGTCCAATTAAAGCACTTACTGGAAGGCAATGTGCTGTACCTGTCGAATTACTATCTTTGATTAATGAAGAGGAAGGAACAGTAGATCGAAACCAGCTTGACAACTACGTACAAAAGAAAATTGAAACAAGAGGAAAGAATGACAAAGAAAGATTTGATAAAGGTAAAGCTAAAGTGAAAAGATTTCAAAAAGGAGAAATAGTCCTTTTTAAAACTAACCCCAGAAGTCAAATTGGACTCGATCTAAAGTTCCCGAATGCATATGAAGTTTGGAAAGTTTTACCTAACGATCGTTACCAACTTAAAAAGATTACAGGCAGAGGAAGACCCAAGAAAGTGGCTCATGACCAGCTACGTTTAGCACCAAAACCTGGAGAATGCATCGACCAGGATACCATGTCGGCGGAAGAATCTATAACGTCAGTAGGTGAAGCCTCCTTACCACAAGATTGTTCCACAAATACCGATCCAGAACCAAACCACGACATGGGCATGGGCCAATATTCTGATACAGGGATTAATGCACTCTAATAAAGGTATTCAAGTTACGTTTACACTACTTGCATATATTTTATTGATGATTTATATGTGGTTGTTGAGGACAGGGGCCTCCAAACCATGACTGACAAAATTTGTTGAGGACAGGGGCCTCCAAATTTCTAATGTTATTATTACGAGTTTGTTGAGGACAGGGGCCTCCAAATTTCTAATGTTATTATTACGAGTTTGTTGAGGACAGGGGCCTCCAAATTTCTAATGTTATTATTACGAGTTCGTTGAGGACAGGGGCCTCCTTACTCTTAATAGTGTGTTAGTGACTGACAAGGTCTATTCTTGTGTTAAAGGATTATAAGGTCAGTGACGACCTTTTTGCAGAATGGCCGTGTCGGCGTGAGCAAATTATTACGAAGTGAAACGAAACGCAGCTCGCTATGACATCATCGTACCACTCAATGAATCAGGCGAGTTGTGGAAGGGGTCGGCCTTTATAATACGGAGCGCCGAGCGATGCGGACATTCTGATTCTAGCGAGCGCCCAGTCCACAACTCTAATCGTGACACGGATCACGCCTGAATCAATTTAATGTTTTTTTATTGCTACTATTTTATTACTATAAAATTATTTTAAATTCATATTTAAATTATTTTTAGTAAATGTTCTTTTAAAATTGAATTAAATCTTGATTAAGAATTAATTTGTATTAACTAATTTGATTTTCGCTTGTAATTCAATTAATTGATTATTTTATTAATTTAGATTTAAAGTCGGTTTTTGTAATTAGTTTTAACTCACGTTTGTTATTAAATTATTTGTATTTAATATTGATTTTCTTTTAAATAATGGCGAATGACAACCTTCAGGACAACATGGACCCCGTAAGAAGTCGGTCTCCTTCACCAATTATCCAATCAAACTTCCCTCGAGCCGAAATATACAACATGTTTTTTTTAAGACATAATTCTAGGGTCATATTCTACAAGTAAAAAACGTAATACAAGAAGTCCTAGAATATGTCTTCCTTTTGGAATTGCATAGTTTCGAAGATATGATATGATATGACAATCATAATTAATTTATCTCAATGTGTGTAGGTATCTAAGTTACATGGAAAAATACGAGTCAATCATTTTCCAATCGTTCATAATTAAAGCTAAGCTAAGCTTACATTAATAAACGTGACTTTATCAAATTATTTTGTATGAAAAATAAAATCATTTTTTTATACATAATTGAAAAATAAATAATATATGTACATAAATGCCAGTTGTGGCTTTGATTATAGTCTTATTCATAGGAAAGGCTCTCTAGAGTTATGACATATAAAAAAGAAACACCATGTATAAAACACTAGCTGAAAAACAAAGAGCTTAACGTGATTGAGTCTCAATTACCGAAGGACAGCGCTGAAACCTAAAAGCTCTTTCCCGAACTCGTGCGTAACGGTATCACAGCAATTTCGTTAATAAAACGCTGGCTTTTGACCAATATACTGTGTGAGGAAGCTTGTAACATGTTGAGTGTAGCTTTTATGGAAAACTGTTCATTGAAGCTAGATTTTTTGGCGTACCTTGGACTTTAACACTCAAATTATCACTTGCTTAAAAATCGGTGAAAGAAACCAGCATGTCTGAGAGATATTTCTCAACAGCATGTGAAGCTGAGTCAGAGGCCCAAAGGCACCATAAAAACTCTGACCCCAGGTAAGTCACTATATAACCACACGAAAGAAAAGAAAAGATTCGCTCTGGCGGAAGAAGACACATCGTTCACACCTAAGCATCGCTACATAGCCACCGTAGGTAGCTCACCGTGTGATGAGGCCTAGGCTCGTGCTATACAGCGCGTTAGTGTTCCAGATGCGGTCAGAGAGACTGTCTGTATGGGTAACCGCTGGAACACATAGGGAGGAACATGCTATGGTATAGTGGGTTTTAGTTTTATTAGTTTTAAATAAAAATAAGTTGCGTTTAAGTTCTTTCTACAAAATCTGACATTCCTTTCCGCTCCACCCACAACCGGAAATAAAGGAGCATCTTTAAATGACACTACACGGGTGGAAAGTCAAACGATGCGAGTATCATGGCAATTGGCATTGCCGTTTTGCTTCTCTCTCCTTCCCAATAGATAGATGGAAAGCCAGTCATATCTTTCTAATTTATAATAATCGTTGTTCTTCAAAATGCCTTGTCCTGTAGACATTTCAACCATGAGGCTGATCATCGTGTCCTGTCTCCTCGCCCTGGCGTACGTAGCAGCCGACCAGACGCCCGTCATCCTCTGTGGAAGGCAGTTGGCCAACGCCCGAGTGCTTCTCTGCTACGGGGCCGAATATGTGAACAAGAGATCGCGGACTGTATCAAGTTTGTATACATACATTATTTATTGTGTTTTAGGGAGGAGGTATAAGGTCAAAGCATCAGTCGATGAACCTGTAATCAAGATTTCTTTTAATATGACTTTTTTAAATGCAATTTTAGTCAAAAAACCTATTCAACGGCACTGCAGTTTACAAGACCAGCAACCTGTTTGTCGTAGTTGTGATCTTAAGGTGAAAGCTTATTCAATTTCACGCTTTTTGCAGTATCAACTTGTATGTTGTTGAAAATTGCAAAAAACGTAGGAAAATTTGAATTGCACGGGCTACGTTTAAGTTCTTTCTACAAATTACTAATTTGGCTGTCAAAAAGTGGTTCATAGCGACCATGCACAACACAATGCATTGTACTTTGTAATTTTTGGCAAGCCATGTTTATTCAAGTGGATGAATACATCATAGAGTTAAAATATTCATCGTCACGAAAACTGAAAGTTTTCTTACTTTGTAAAGATGCATACTACTTGAAATTAAATTAGGCATCATTTGTTTTGCTCAAATCATTATGTTGACTATGTTGGGGTCGGCTTCCAGTCTAACCGGATGCAGCTGAATACCAGCATTTTACAAGGAGCGACTACCTATCTGACCTCCACAACCCACTAACTCAAATAACAAACATTAATAAGCTGTCCACATGCAGGTTAATTTTGTGTAATATGGATAAACTGAGTAAATTGTAAATGAAAGGGCTACTTGCGAAAAGTTCCTCCACAGTGTGGCTGTGGATTTTGAGTAATGCTAAGGAGTTGCTCAAAAAGATTCTTTAGTATCTTGGGTTTGTTCTCTCAAGGCATGATTTTGTTAATATTCCTCCAAATTGAATATAATACTTACTACCATTCAACTTTTCATAGCAGCAGACTTCATGCCCGGAGACAAGACGAACGAGATCGACTGGCCCTGGAGTGGACGCCGCGGCTCTTTGACAGCTAACTGGTCCCGGTACAAGAGAGATGGCCTCGTCGACGAGTGCTGCCTCAAACCCTGTACCACTGACGTCATCCTCAACTACTGCTAGACGAAAAACAACCTTAAAAACTGTGCGATCAGAATGAAATTGAACCTTTTGGAACTGAGTTGCTTAAAGCTCAATTTGGCCTGTAGCGAACTTGCTTTTATGTTTGCCGTTACGCCATTTTGTGTTAACTGCGACAAGGCTTAATTTCATTCTGAATGCGCTCAAATATACCACTTCATATACAATGTATCTTATTAACGTAATATAGATTCGTAACCAGTCCACATAAATTATTGTATATTTTATAGAATAAAATACTGAGAAAATATTTTGATTACAACCACTTGTATATTTTAATTCACAATAAAAATATGTTATGAAAAATAACAAAGATTTCAATGCTGATGAAAATGAGTGTACAGACGCCAGCACATCAAGCTATCCCTAACTGTCAAATTTTCTCAATTAAAAATGAACCTTAATTCTTTGCAATAAAGTTGAAATACTATCAAAGAAATTTGACAGATTGTGGTAACTTGATGTGCTGGCCTCTGTACCTATATTTTACGTTTTTAGGGTTCCGTACCCAAAAGTTCCAACGGGATCCTAAAGCTCCGCTGTCCTGTCTGTCCGACAGTAACAAGGCTGTATCTATTGAACTGTAATAGGTAGACACTCAAAAGTATCACAGAGTTCGTATTAATATGACCGCTAAAACAACAAAAACAAAAATACACAGGGATTAAACGATTTTTGTAATTGTAGTGTTAGGTATGTACAGAGGCCAGCACATCAAGTTACCACAATCTGTCAAATTTCTTTGATAGTATTTCAACTTTATTGCAAGGACATAAGGTACATTTTTAATTGAGAAAATTTGACAGTTAGGGATAGCTTGATGTGCTGGCGTCTGTACATTATGTACATACATGTTATGTATGTACAGTAACATGGAACCCTTAGTGTGCAAGTCCGACTCCGTATTTGGCCGCTTTTTAGGGTTCCGTAGTAAGTTTATTTTCGCCATGTCCGTCTTTCCGTCTGTCTGTCCGCAGCTTAGCTCAGAGACTTTTAGTACGAGAAAGCTATTATGTGGCATGGATATACATATTAATTACGCCGACAAAGTGGTAAAATAAAATCATGAAAAAATCTATATTTTGGGTGCCTCCTGTACATGTAAAGTGATGGATGGTTCTTTCAAAAATATTTCGGGTGTGTGAAAACAATTTTTCGATTAAGGAATCCGTTTCTGAAATATTAGGCTTTAAAGTGGTAATTTTAGTTAGAATCAAATGTGCCTGCCCCCTTTCCAGCTTAACTGTATATATAACGAAGTTAAAAGGACAACTACCACTCAAGCCCGGTTAAGCAGTAGACAACCCTACGGTTGAACTGCGAGATGCCAATTAAAAAAAAAGAAAACTGCCACAGCTAAGGTGTTCAATTACAGCTACACTACAATGTTAAGTTTGTTTTTGGCAAAATTCATTCCAACTACGGAGCCCTTCAGTGTGCGTGGTCCGTCACGCACTTAGCCGGTTTTTTTAAATTTCCAATCTGCATGGGAGGGGAATACCAATCAGAATAACGATACGAATAAAGGAAGGCTATTGTTGTTTACCGGACGGCGAAAAAACAAGCAAAGTTTGAATAGGGAATATCAATATTGATAAATATATTGGTATAAAACCTGCTTCTTGGTAAACGCCTTTTTATACCTGACCAGTAATATGTTGGTATTAACAGTAGTAACAGTTTAAAAGTTTTATCTTAAAGATAAGCCGTGTGCTTGATGGGATTTCCCATCAACTAATTTTCAGGTGTCTGTGATCATCTTCATCATCATTTCAGCTGAAAGACGGTTTGGTTGATATAAACTATTATGTCCAAAATTGGTGAATGAAAACATCGTGAGGAAACCAGCATGTCTGAGAGATATTTCTCAACAGCATGTGAAGCTCAGTCAGAGGCCAAAGGGCTGTAATAAAAACTCTGACACCAGGTTAGTCACTAACCACACGAAAAGAAGATGTCCATTAAATCCCTATTACATGGGATTAAAGTGAAATGCTGGTGTACCTACTATGAATAGAGATAAACTACGATAACAGCGCGCCCCGCCAAATTACTGTTTCAATGTTTCTAGTCACACATCCTTACGAAAGAGTTTGCATGTAGTTGTATGTATTCGTCTTCAGTAGCAGGCCGGCAGCGACATGTGTTGTCAGTCTTGGTGGCGGTTTGTAATTACTGTCACTAATGCTTTCAAACTATTTGAATTTTGCCATGTCATCATAGTTTATCTCTACACTTCTGCCTATCTTTTGTTATGTTATTAATTACGTAGACAATGAGAAATGTCAGTCTTTATTAGACAGTGGGACCACAGACAGCCTCGAACTATGTATAAGTTTATATCAAATAATGTTCACTAATTGTTTTATATAAACTATTATGTCCTTTAAACTAGGATTATCCTAAAACTCCAAGTCCGATATCGCTGTTTAATAGTTAGTTGGTACTTAGGTATTAAGTCGTTTAAAATAGCCTACATATTAAGGACTAAGTACTACCTACCTTCATTCATTTAAAAATGTTCTGCTATAAAATAATTAGGTGGACTTTGAACTTACCTGCAAGCCTCATCATCATTAATATCCTCCATTGCTGCATAAAGACTTTCTCATTGAGTAGTTTCAGCCACGATGCGGGATTGTCCGAAAGGGTTTCCGCTGCCTCGAAGCACAAAGGGCTAAGTAAGAAACATGAATGGGTTTTAGTCAGTAAGAGTCAAGAGACTCACACTCCCTTCTGCTTCATCCAGAGCGGGAGGAATCATTTGATGATTCAATACTTAAAAAAAAACGGGCAATAAAATTAAATCCAACAGGCTTCGATAAAACGTTTCCCTGATATTACCTTAAATTACCTCCATATAATTTAAATGTTTATTACATTTTTTTTTATGGAACGCGGAACCAATAACCATAACGATCTACTCATAAAATTAATGAGGATAGGAAACATGGGGAGGCGAACATTTAAATATTCCCCTAAATTTTCATAAATTACGCCTGTATACCCTGAAGGTGTCGGCAGAGTTTGTGTAGTACATCCACATGTCGTTAGCTAGAAATGTTTCATTATCTGTGTTGACTTTTCCTATGTTAGGGTCAGCTTCCAGTCTAACTGGATGCAGCTGAATACCAGTATTTAACATGAAACAACTTCCTGCACAACCGAGTTATCGTGTAGCATGATAGGCCAAATTCAAAATTGCCGGGAAATATGGAAACGACAGAACTTAAAAGGCATGCCGTACCCGTTGGTAAGGCTGGTTGTCAGACTTTCGAGCTTCGGATTACCCGTAACTACTGTTAAATATCTACAAATGATTGTCGTGACCAACTGCTTAATGTACTTACCGAGAGACGGAGAGGTCTCCATGTGTAATGGTTGGACAACCACCCACGAATCGACCTCAGAGTTTCTTAACTTTTGGAAACTTAACTCTTGGAAATCAACCCATGCGGCTGACATAAGAGTCTTTGGTCATGTTTTTATTGCACCACATAGAGAACGAGTCTTTCATTAACCATGTAGGTGCAAATTCAATTACCAAATGAGAGTTGTACCTATTATCAGATGAAAAAACTCAATCACACTTTGCCCGGAACATTTAAATATTTCCCATATATGCTCATACATATCATTGGAGCAGTTCGCCGCGCCGATATTGCACTGTAGAGCACTCCTCGGATTCAATATCGCTTGTTTTGATGGAAACTCAAGTTGTTTGATAAACGATTAATTGTATATTGCCTTGTTTTGTTGCCCAGCACATCAAGCTACCCCAATCTGTCAAATTTCTTTAATAGATTTTCAACTTTATTACAAACGGTTAAAGTTCATGTTCAATTGGGGACGTTTGACAGTTTCAGATAGCTTGAAGTTTAGTTATCCAGTCTTTATTATACTATGGTTCTACTGAGCAAATGGCAGAAACAATTAAGCACTTTTTTTTTTTTTTTTTTTAAGGCTGGGAAATCATCCAATGACTGCTCCCGCTCTGGGTGGAGCGGAAGGGAGTGTCAGACTCTTACTGACTAAAACCCATCCATGTTCCTTCCGTAGCCCTTTATGTTCCGGGGTAGCGGTAACCCTTTCGGACAATCCCGCTTACCCGGCAGGCTTGGCCCTAAGGGGCGCCCCTTCATATGCTGACATCTCTTTGAGGCGCGCGTGGAACATATACGCGCCGTACGGCACGGGTCTGGTGCTGATCGGACGGTGAGTCACCCATTACTCACCGCCCGCAGGCCCGCGCCTACGGTGGCCGGGAGTCGTCACGTGGCTCCCGACGCCCGGAGTGTCTCCCGCGGCGGCTGGGACGGGAGGACCTTTCTCTCTCCCATCCCGCCACCTCCTTCGCGAGCATAACTTTTTCGCAGAAGGAGGTGACTGCCTCCCACTCCCTCTCGCCCCGAACCATGGCTTGCACCAGGGCCGGGCGCAACAATTAAGCACTTAATCCTGGAATTCGTGGTCTGTAGGTACAAACGCCAGCACATCAGGCTATGCCCAACTGTCAAATATTCCCAATTGAACATGAACCTTATGTCTTTGGAATAAAGTTGAAAATCTATCAAAGAAATTTGACAAATTAGGGTACCTTGATGTGCTGGCCTCTGTATTTAATTTTGTTCTATGAAATAATTAGTTGCCTTCATTATGTCTCATTGGTAATTAATGAAAACGTAAAGGATTAAATGACTCCCTTTTAAGATTAACTGTAATTAAATTATATCCAACCTTGGTTAGCGAGACGATTGAGGGTTTTTATTAATAATATTAACTTACCTACTAGCTTCTGCTATCTGCTTCGCTCGCGTGGATGTAGGAAATAATATAGGATATAAAGTATAATGTGTGCCGTTCCAGGTTAGATAGCCTGGAACAGCACATAGGATACTTTACACTAGGTACTACTACTACTGATACTTTTTGGCTGAGACGTAGATAAATGTCTCTGCCAAATTTAGTTTAGATGTTCAGCAGTTCTAGCGTGATTGAGTAACAAACATCGATTCAAACTTTCAGATTTAATATTAGTAAAGATGTTTTTCTTATAGAATTCTGGTTCTCACTCACCACAAATTTGGAAAAAAAAATTGTTAGATGATAATTGGCTAAATGATAAAACTTAATGCGGATATTTAACTTAGGCTTTCAGCCAGTATTTTTTTTAATTTTGTTTTTTATTCGCAATGTTTTGGTCTTTATAGAGCAATACTTTTGTCGTATTTGCAGTCGGGTTTTTATTTTTGCTTTTGAGGTACAAAACCCTGAAAAACAGTAATGCGAATCTTCAATCATTTTTGACGTAATATTTTACAATAACACAAATCGAATCAATTTTCGTAAAGCAAATCGAAGTGGAAATAAATATGGCCGGATATTAAAGAAAATACCGTTCGTTTTATCTTCGACGACTGTCTTTCCCTTCTCATTCGTAAATGAAGAGGATCACGCTCGAACTATGAAAGAGCCTGCAGATAATATACAGGGTATTTTTTTTTTGTTTTTCGATATATCCATCACCGTTAAGATGTAGTATGAAGTTTCGTCAGCTAATTTAATTTGACCCTTTGTTGTAGATGTCTAGCGGACTGTACAGAGGCCAGCACATAAAGTTACCACAATCTATCAAATTTCTTTGATAGTATTTCAACTTTATTGCAAAGACATAAGGTTCATTTTTAATTGAGAAAATTTGACAGTTAGGGATAGCTTGATGTGCTGGCGGCTGCACCTTTTACTTACTTGATAGAAAAATAAATGTGTACTCTTGCCCTATAAACACTTGCAGATACCTACACCAGCCGGTATATTCTGCAAGAATCACACCGTGTAAACTTAGGTGAACTGAAGTGAGCTGTCACACCTCATGATTCTAGGAATTGATACTGTTGACAGCTCACTTCAAACTTATTTTTACCTTAGTTTTCAGGATAAGATGTTAATAAAAAAGCGTGGGATGTTACTTGATTGTCACCCAGTAGTAACATCGATATTTGATCTTGCCGGATAAGCTCGGGCATTGGTTATCATATTTAGATAGATGAGATATATAGTGTATTTCTTATAAAGTGTCCAATTTGGTAAACAAACACGGGACGAAAATTCTGATTTTTCGTATCAATCATACACTTTAAGTTGAGCATAAACGTCTTGATCTTTGTATAATACACATACCTAAGGCACGAATTATAAAAAAAAATGCCTCAGAGACACATACAATACCTAGAAATCTTAATATTAGTCGCGACATTTGTTTACCAAATGAGACAACTGAAGAAAAATACACTATAGATAGATTACTCTTTATTATGAAAATGTTTTATAAACCTAAGAAATTCAGATAGGTATAGATTTAGAAAATTTAACAAGGTGTGACACATACAGGGTGGAGGACCGCGAACACGGTTACCATAGTTTTTAAGCATGATTCTGAATTTAAACATTGAATTTAAAAGTACTTTTTATTATTCAAATTTAAAAAAAAATTACTATTCCATACATTTTCACTGTGTAGTGCCCTGCACTTGCACTTTTCTATGAAACAGCGGATTTTTTTTTATAGCCGACGAACAATGCAGGTAGCCTCAGAATCATGTACTGTTTAACTTACTAAGATTATTTAGCAGTGTACTTACCTCCATGATCTAATTGTTGTGACTAATTTCACTGTTGTAAAAATCTAAAGTTTTCGGATAAATTAATCTTTAACTTATTTTTTTTTGTGGGAGATTTTGGTACTAAGCAGGTTAGCACCACACTCTTGAGAACGGACTGTACTAATTTGTTTGTATAAAAAAAAACTGATTATGCTATTCGGTAATAACATAATCAGATTTTTTTTATTATGATAGATTATTACAACACGGATACTTGGAGATACATTTTACGCACACAAAATGACGATCTAATAAAACTCAAACATTTTATTATACTGTCTATTTATTGAATGGAAAGATAAACATAAAATTACATAATAATTGACTTATGTTTAACATGATATACCGTATTTAATAAAAAAAAGTCGTTTCCTTGTCTTTACAAGAACTGCAATTTACAAAAATTATTTGATAACTTGTTAACAAGCAGTTTTTAATATATTTACAAAGTCAGTGCATATAATACAATTGGAGCATTTAGGAATAGAAAGATCATTAAAAAAAATACGATGTCAAAATATTTGTTGCACATTTAATATTGCTGTAAGTACTGAGTATTAAATAAGTAAATCAGGGGGCCAACTCGTATCACAAAGAGCAGTATTATATTAAGTATTATTTATTATTTATTTTAAGTTAAAATTTAAATTAATTTTACTTCAGTGTGGGAAAAAGATGACGTTATACCGGAGGTACAGAGGCCAGCACATCAAGTTACCCCAATCTGTCAAATTTCTTTAATAGATTTTCAACTTTATAACAAATTATTAACCGACTTCAAAAAGGAGGAGGTTCTCAATTCGGATGTTTGTATTTTTTTTTTTTTATGTTTGTTCGCGCCTAACTCCGTTGCTTGCCAACCGATTTGAAAAATTCTTTTTTTGTTGGAAAGGGTATACTTCCCAAATGGTCCCATAAAATTTTTATCGAAATCGAATAAGCGGTTTTTGAAAAATCAACAAAAATCTAAAAAAAACCTACTTAATATATGTGGACGATGTAATAAGTTCCTGTCACTGTAATTTACATACCAGGTAGTGGTATTAAAATTTTGGGGGGGAGGGGGGGGGGTTGTGTAGGTAGGTACCACAACTAAAAAGTGAAAAATAAAAACTTTTTTTACAAAAAATAAAACCGACTTCCAAAACAAACACTACAAAGTGACAAATAATTTTGATTTCGGAAGTCGGTGGCAAAAAATGAAAATACAAAACCGAAGACACCGACTTCCGAAATCAAAATTATTTGTCACTTTGTAGTGTTTGTTTTGGAAGTCGGTTTTATTTTTTGTAAAAAAGTTTTTTAAGGTTCATTTTCAATTGGGAAAATCTGACAGATTGGGATAGCTTGATGTGCTGGCGTCTGTACAGTCGGTCGATTCTGTAAAAATCTCACCGTGGAAATTTCGGTGAAGTGAGCTGTCGTTTCTCCTAATTCTAGGGATTGACACTATTGACAGCTCACTTTAAACTCACTTCCTACGTTATCACGAAAATATGTTTACAGAATAGCACTACTTTTCCACCTTGAAATGTGAAGTAATATTAAAATAATAATGCCATAACAGGTGGTGTTTACCCCCCAGATTGTAGTAGTATGATCGTTGAGTTTATATTTATTTATACATAAAATATACCTATCATAATATAATATGAAGTAATATCGAAAGTAACGCGATTATATCTCGTCATGTCCTCTTCTTGATGCAAAGTAAATTAAATCAATATCTCTTGCAGATATTTCTCATTTTATTATCCACTAAAAAGCTCTTATTTAATTACAAAAGACTTCTGTAAATTCTTGAACACAATTTCGTGTTAATTATAATAAAGTTTTTTTTTAATTGTCCTTTTGTTTACAATTTACACACTTTGCCACATTAACGTGACCGAGATGATGACGATAGATATCTGCCTCTTTGAATTAATAGCTGATCCGGAAGACCATATTGAAGACTGGTCAGAACTGTCCTCAGGTCACGAACTGGGCGAGAAATCTGTAAAAACATTTCAGTTCAATGTAGTTAGAAATATTGTCAACTTACGTTTCATGGTTGAAGGTTTTTGGTGCCGACACGTTCATTACTCACACAAACAGTCGGTCACATGCGATTTAGAAATCACACAGATTCTGACATCTCGACAAATCGGCAAAAAAAAATCTGTGTGATATCTAAATCGGCAGCGACAAGCCGGTGGCTAAAGAGATTGCGTGTTCCCCTAGCATTAAAAAGCTGATTCTACTCGGATATCGTCGCCATTTTGAAGTGTCATATGTCAGGAAATATTGTAGCAGTAATCGTAACTACGCTCTCACTGTAATTTACAACGACTTTATAAAACTGTATTTTAAAGATTGGGACCAAAACTTAAAAAAAAAATTGAAATACGATATTCTTAAAACCTGACGAAGTAGAACAAATCGATTCTGTCAACCCCTCTTGTTACAGTGACCCATGAAGATATAAAAGAAATATTGAATCAAAAACCCCTGAAGCTTTTACAAGGTAAGAATATTCAGCCGATTGCAAAAGAGGACAAAGTTATGAGAGTAATTTTCCATGGGCAGGTAGACAGCCTAAGTTTCAGTGGTGATAAATCAATTTGGCTTTTATGAAGGAAGAGGCTCAGATAGGGAATAATATACGCCTTTATATCTACGTATATGATACATATATGTTTGTTATCTTACATAATAGGGAGAAAAGTTGAAAAATGTGATCGCCTTGTAAGCTGTAGGTACCCTAGAAAAAATTCCTTCGTATAATTATGAATATACGTCATTTTATCCCATTATTAGTGAACAAGTGTATACGATCAGCTACTTAAATATTTAAAGGAGTATCATCGCCTAATATGTTTAACAAAATACTTTTTTTTAAGGTTGATGTTCCAGGGTAGCCCGCGAAATTCAATTTTTCTTAAGTTTTTTGCAATTTGCAGGCCAGTGATAGGTTGTATAATCAAATGTTCATCTACATACAACCTATCACTAGCCTGCAAATTGCAAAAAACTCAAGAAAATTTGAATTTCGCGGGCTGGTTGGAGGATTCACCTTAAATAAATAAAGTGTTCAACAGTGTGTCTGAACATTTGCAGGATAAACTATGGGATTTATTTCACATCCACACTAATAATATTATAAATGCGAAAGTAACTCTGTCTGTCTGTCTGTCTGTTCCCTTTTCACGCCTAAACCACCCAACCGATTTTGCTGAAATTTGGTATGTAGATAGTTTGCATTCATGAGAAGGACATAGGCATATTATTTTTTGGAAATTCAACCCCTAAAAGGGTTACAAGGGGTGGCAAAGTTTGTATGAGAAAAATTTTTTTATTGCACATTTTTGCTAGGGTAGGTAGGGTAGGTAGGGTAGGTAGGGTAGGTAGGGTAGGTAGGGTAGGTAGGGTAGGTAGGGTAGGTAGGGTAGGTAGGGTAGGTAGGGTAGGTAGGGTAGGTAGGGTAGGTAGGGTAGGTAGGGTAGGTAGGGTAGGTAGGGTAGGTAGGGTAGGTAGGGTAGGTAGGGTAGGTAGGGTAGGTAGGGTAGGTAGGGTAGGTAGGGTAGGTAGGGTAGGTAGGGTAGGTAGGGTAGGTAGGGTAGGTAGGGTAGGTAGGGTAGGTAGGGTAGGTAGGGTAGGTAGGGTAGGTAGGGTAGGTAGGGTAGGTAGGGTAGGTAGGGTAGGTAGGGTAGGTAGGGTAGGTAGGGTAGGTAGGGTAGGTAGGGTAGGTAGGGTAGGTAGGGTAGGTAGGGTAGGTAGGGTAGGTAGGGTAGGTAGGGTAGGTAGGGTAGGTAGGGTAGGTAGGGTAGGTAGGGTAGGTAGGGTAGGTAGGGTAGGTAGGGTAGGTAGGGTAGGTAGGGTAGGTAGGGTAGGTAGGGTAGGTAGGGTAGGTAGGGTAGGTAGGGTAGGTAGGGTAGGTAGGGTAGGTAGGGTAGGTAGGGTAGGTAGGGTAGGTAGGGTAGGTAGGGTAGGTAGGGTAGGTAGGGTAGGTAGGGTAGGTAGGGTAGGTAGGGTAGGTAGGGTAGGTAGGGTAGGTAGGGTAGGTAGGGTAGGTAGGGTAGGTAGGGTAGGTAGGGTAGGTAGGGTAGGTAGGGTAGGTAGGGTAGGTAGGGTAGGTAGGGTAGGTAGGGTAGGTAGGGTAGGTAGGGTAGGTAGGGTAGGTAGGGTAGGTAGGGTAGGTAGGGTAGGTAGGGTAGGTAGGGTAGGTAGGGTAGGTAGGGTAGGTAGGGTAGGTAGGGTAGGTAGGGTAGGTAGGGTAGGTAGGGTAGGTAGGGTAGGTAGGGTAGGTAGGGTAGGTAGGGTAGGTAGGGTAGGTAGGGTAGGTAGGGTAGGTAGGGTAGGTAGGGTAGGTAGGGTAGGTAGGGTAGGTAGGGTAGGTAGGGTAGGTAGGGTAGGTAGGGTAGGTAGGGTAGGTAGGGTAGGTAGGGTAGGTAGGGTAGGTAGGGTAGGTAGGGTAGGTAGGGTAGGTAGGGTAGGTAGGGTAGGTAGGGTAGGTAGGGTAGGTAGGGTAGGTAGGGTAGGTAGGGTAGGTAGGGTAGGTAGGGTAGGTAGGGTAGGTAGGGTAGGTAGGGTAGGTAGGGTAGGTAGGGTAGGTAGGGTAGGTAGGGTAGGTAGGGTAGGTAGGGTAGGTAGGGTAGGTAGGGTAGGTAGGGTAGGTAGGGTAGGTAGGGTAGGTAGGGTAGGTAGGGTAGGTAGGGTAGGTAGGGTAGGTAGGGTAGGTAGGGTAGGTAGGGTAGGTAGGGTAGGTAGGGTAGGTAGGGTAGGTAGGGTAGGTAGGGTAGGTAGGGTAGGTAGGGTAGGTAGGTTAGGTAGGGTAGGTAGGGTAGGTAGGGTAGGTAGGGTAGGTAGGGTAGGTAGGGTAGGTAGGGTAGGAAGGGTAGGTAGGTTAGGTAGGGTAGGTAGGGTAGGTAGGGTAGGTAGGGTAGGTAGGGTAGGTAGGATAGGTAGAGTAGGTAGGGTAGGTAGGGTAGGTAGGGTAGGTAGGGTAGGTAGGATAGGTAGGGTAGGTAGGGTAGGTAGGGTAGGTAGGGTAGGTAGGGTAGGTAGGGTAGGTAGGGTAGGTAGGGTAGGTAGGGTAGGTAGGGTAGGTAGGGTAGGTAGGGTAGGTAGGGTAGGTAGGGTAGGTAGGGTAGGTAGGGTAGGTAGGGTAGGTAGGGTAGGTAGGGTAGGTAGGGTAGGTAGGGTAGGTAGGGTAGGTAGGGTAGGTAGGGTAGGTAGGGTAGGTAGGGTAGGTAGGGTAGGTAGGGTAGGTAGGGTAGGTAGGGTAGGTAGGGTAGGTAGGGTAGGTAGGTAGAGTAGGTAGGTAGGGTAGGTAGGTAGAGTAGGTAGGGTAGGTAGGTTAGGTAGAGTAGGTAGGTAGGGTAGGTAGGTAGAGTAGGTAGGGTAGGTAGGTTAGGTAGGGTAGGTAGGTTAGGTAGGGTAGGTAGGTTAGGTAGGGTAGGTAAGGTAGGTATCATAGTTAAGACAGGACAACGTCTGTCGGGTCAGCTAGTCATTTATAATCATCATAAATCTCTGATTCTGTTTAGTTTTTTTCCAAATCTGTATTTTCTCTTGTTTTATGTAATTTCCATCCCGAAGGTATAATATGATGATACTGACTGTCTTATACAACTATTAGATGAATGTAAAATATCTGCACATTGTTTACCCATATTTGCGATTATTTTATTAAGATTATTTTAAGTTAATTTTGATGTCTTCTCCGTGCTCTTATTTGATAGTAAAAGTTCTATTATTCATAGTGAATTGTGAACTACTCTTATAAATAGTGAATAGTAAACTGCTATCGTATCGTAGTTATAACGAAGGAGCCCGTTACGGCCGAAGCCTGCCAGGTTAGCGGGCTTATCCTAAAGGTTTACTGCTACCCCGGAACATAAAGGGCTAAGGAAGGAACATGGATGGGTTTTAGACAGTAAGAGTCTGACACTCCTTTCCGCTCCACCCAGAGCGGGAGGGGTCATTTGATGATTTCCCACTCTCAAAAAAATAGGTTATAACGTATTTCTCAGAAAAGCGTTGAGATCACAGATTGAAACGTTTGCACATACTCGTAAGTTAAATAATATCAAGTGGTGTCCTTGAGACAAAAATTTCGGAACGGGACTGAGAGGTTGCGACGTACGGCCCTAATTCCTCCTACTATTAAATTACGAGTATCTTGGTACTAGCAGCGCCCTACGGTATCACCGGAATATAAAGGAACATGGATGGGTATAAGTCAGTAAGAGTCTGACGCTCCTTTCCACTCCAGCCAGTCACTTAATGATAGCCCACCCTCAAACAAAAAAAGAGATTCCCTCCATTATTAACCTGGTAAATTGGGGCTACCGCAACAGGTGGTGGATGTGGAGGTATATCACAAACTATGCTGCACCTCCTACCCTGGCTTCTGTATCCCCAAAAATGGAGCCTAAGTGTTCTCTGCGCTGCCGTTGACGACGCCGTGGATGTGGCGAAGTATTGGGCCAACAAAATCTAAAATACAGTCTAGCCAGCCACGAAGAACTAAACGATGAGGTTCCCTCAGGTTCCCCCCACCCGTACTTTTCTGTCGTAAAAAGTGTCTATGTTACTTGGAAATAGTACAACTATGTAGCGGTGAAGTATTTTTTTGAATTAGGTAAATTTTTCCCTCTGGGTAATCTCTGGAAAATTTCAAAGGTTTGTATGTTTTTTTTTTTTTTTATTTAACACACATACACTATCATTACAGGCTTATCTACCTAATACAATAGCGCAGTTATATACATTAACAAAAAGGAGTAATTTTACAGAATGAACGGCCCGTGTGAATTCACTCAGAGTACAGACGCCAGCACATCAAGCTATCCCTAACTGTCAACTTTTATCAATTAAAAATGAACCTTATGTCTTTGCAATAAAGTTGAAATACTATCAAAGAAATCTGACAGATTGTGGTAACTTGATGTGCTGGCCTCTGTACAATTGAAGCAGTCAATCTGTTGTGCTGCAGTAGGTTGGTGCGAGCTGGCGGCAGCCTCAGCAGCGGCGGCCGCCCATTACGTACATACATCCCAACCGTGCGTAGATCGCCTGAGTTTTGTATTTCACCATGCGTAATCTTAAATAGGTAAGTGGCGAGAACTACTACTACTACTACTTCTTACTTCCAGTTTGTTATAGCCTACCATGCCCAGCACAAATAGAGAAGGATACAACAGTGGATACGTAAGCACATACAGACAATTTGACCTATTACATTAAAATATTAAACAAAACACAGCTACGCACATACACTAAACAAAACATATACAAGTAAACTTGATCAGTTCAGTGTATATTTGGTTCAACGGCTGTACATATTGCCATTAGTAATTTTGTAGAACAACAAAATACACAGTTTGAGCTCCTCAATTTACATTTACTATTATAGAGGTAGCTCGAAGTAAATCAATTTAGACTTAGCAGAACTGAATAATAATAATATTGGTTGTTCGCACTGCGGTCGAAGAGTGGTGTACAATATTGTCATGTGTTAAGGAGATTTTAATCCTAAAACGACTCTGAACCGTCCTCCCATCTGGGCACAATCTACCGTGGCCTACTTGGTAAACCTTAAACAGACTTCGTACCCAAATAGGTCGCAGTAAGGACAACCTACACAAGTGGGGGTTCATAGATGGCTCAGATCTCCGATGTGTATGCGGCGTCTCCCCACAGACTATGGCTCACCTCCCATCTTGCACCGCATGCCCCGTCACATGCACACGTGAGCACCTAATGGCTGCGTCAGTGAACGGTATTCGCGTTGCTGAATTTTGGGCCAAACCCAATTTAATATATAAATATGTCGGCGTCGCATTATAAACAACACGCGGTGGCGCCGTAGCACCGTAGCGCGCTGCATCATTCTCCCGCCTCCTTGCTACGGGGCGGAGTTAGTATGCGCTACGTCGTAGCACTGCGTATAAAAGGGGCCGCACGGCGGTAAAACGGCATTCTGACTACAGGCGTCGCCCGGTGCACAGGTTGTATTGCTCTTAATTATTGTTACTCTGCCTCTCTGTACATTCTTGCTATTTTGTGTGAACTAAGCTGTTACTGTATTACTGAGGTGTCGTGGCTATTATTATAAGGTGTTGAATTAATTATTCCCTGAAAACTGATTAAGTGAGTAGCTGTAAAATTCATTGATCAAATAATTCTATTTCTTACTGTTAACCTAACGTCTTCTATTTTACAATATGTCTGATCCTGTGCCTTCATCAGAAGTGGGATCAGACCCACTCCCACCTATATCTGGGACTGCCGGCAATTTATTGCAGGAACAAATGTCGTTTTTTTTTCGGCTAGTATGGAATCTATTAAAAAAAAAAATATCAGATAATATGACACCTCGCCACATGACACCCGGTATGCAATTTCCTTTCATATCCGAGTGTAGCCTTATGAAAGAAAGTAACTGTGATCTTATTACTGGTGAAAAATTTCATTAACAAGTTTAAAGGGAGTTGGTTCTAATAACGTTAATTGCTCCCTCCAAATAAAAAGTCCAACCTTGGTACAAAACTGTCTTCTCGATGTTACATATCATTGCA
Source organism: Hyppa rectilinea (assembly GCA_951799385.1). Lineage (NCBI taxonomy): Eukaryota > Metazoa > Arthropoda > Insecta > Lepidoptera > Noctuidae > Hyppa > Hyppa rectilinea. The sequence goes on from OX637305.1 coordinate 6,985,759, forward strand.
TATTGCCTGATGAATGTCTCAATGAAAACATATTATTAGGTCGCGATATTTTGAGGCAAGGAATATCCGTTGTGGTTAGTAACGATGCCTTAACTTTTTCCAAAAAAAACAAAATGTCATGTCCTAGCTCTAAATTAGAAATGCCTGTTGACATTAATTCGATTGACACAGATCTTTGATATCATCTATAAGGAGGGGAAAAATATGGCACATGCAGATTTCCTTTCACGTAATCATGCTGACCCATCTTTTACTCATAAGCCAGCTAAAATTGTAAATTTATCTGAACTGGAGAGAAGTTGGTTATCTGAGGAACAACAACGTGATTCTGAAATATCAGACATTATTTCTAAATTCCGTTCAAATGACTTGCCATCTGAAATGTCACACACATGCGATATTAAACAGGGCGTACTTTATAGTAAAATCGAACGTAATAAAACCACTAAATGGTTACCAATATTGCCACACTCTTTAACCTAGTCAATGATTAATCACGTACACAGCGAAATTAAACACCTTGGTTATGAAAAAAACAGTAGATAAATTATACGATCTATTTGTAGATTCATTCGTCGTTTGTTAAACTTCCAAAGGTCCGTCTACATCCAATCCCTAAATTGGCCGTTCCATGGCATACAATTCATTTAGATTTAACTGGCAAACTCAGCGGAAAAAGCGAGCGTAAGGAGTATTGTTCCGTGATTATTGACGGTTTTACAAAATTGGTCTTGTTAGAACATACCTTAACCCTAAATGCATCAGATGCTATTAAATCACTTAAAAATGCAGTGAACTTGTTTGGCGCTCCTAAAAGAATAGTTGCAGATCGTGGTAGGTCATACGACAATACTGAATTTAAGAATTTTTGCAAAGATAATCGTATTGATTTACATTTAATAGCCACTGGTTCCAGTAGGGCCAATGGCCAGGTCAAGCGTGTCATGAGGACCTTGAAAAGTATGCTGACACAGATACCGATAGCTTATGGCAACATCATGTAGGCGATATCCAATTGGCTCTCAATAGTACTCGTTGTAGAGTAACAGGGTTCACGCCCTTGGAATTAATGTTTGGTATTAAGAGTAGTTCATTAGGGATATCAAAAGTATCTACCCATCATCCTGATGAAGACAGGTTAAACCTCGAAACCATTCGATCCGATGATTCTGCTAGTATAAAAAGGCTGGCCCAATATGACATAAGTCGATTTAACAGGGGTAAAGCTATAGTAAAACCTTTTTCAGTAGGTGACTTTGTCTTTGTTAAATTCGAGGAAAGACACCAAACGAAATTAGACCGTAAATACAAAGGCCCCTTTAAAATAACCGCTATTTTGGAAAATGATAGGTACGAATTAAAACACATTAATGGAAACAATAGTCTACAAATACTCTCACGAAAACTTGCGAGAAGTACCACGTGGTCAGTCATTCTTTTCGGAAAATTATGATGAGGATGACGTGTCGGCGAATAATAATACAGAGGTTCATGAGACTAGGCACCAGATTAGCAATGATGATATTCAGTCTGATAATAGTGATACTATCTCTGTCAATAGTGATACCATGTCTGCTAAAAGTGACACTATATCTACCAGTTCAAAAAAAAAAAAAAAAAGATCCGGTCCAGTCTAACTGAAGGGATACAAAAAAAAAAGATCCGGTCCAGTTTAACTGAAGGGATACAAAAAAAAAAAAAGGATCCGGTCCAGTTTAACTGAAGGGATACAAAAGAAAAAAAGAAGGATCCGGTCCAGTTTAACTGAAGGGATACAAAAAAAAAAAAAAGGATCCGGTCCAGTTTAACTGAAGGGATACACCTGAAGGGCAGTTGCCGGACCAGGGAGTAAATCCGGTCCAGTTTAACTGAAGGGATATACCTGAAGGGCAGTAGCCGGACCAGGGACATTAAAAAAAAAAAAAAAAAAACGAAAAGAAAAAAAAAATAAAAGAAAAAAAATAGAAAAAAAAAGACCGGACGAATTGACCGGACCAAGAAACAAGCCTTGAAGGTTCATGTATGACCGGACGAAGCAGTAATAATTTTGAAGGGTCGATAGACCGGACCAGATTATTACTCTGAAGGGATTACTTTGAAGGGTCTAAGTAGACCGGGCAAAAAAAAAAAAAAAATATAGCAGGATGACCAAACGGTGCCTAATCAGTTTTCTGTTCTAGATATGACATTTTAAGCTAAGCGTACGAGGACGTCCGCACGTCAGCATGGCCGTGTCGGCGTCGCATTATAAACAACACGCGGTGGCGCCGTAGCACCGTAGCGCGCTGCATCATTCTCCCGCCTCCTTGCTACGGGGCGGAGTTAGTATGCGCTACGTCGTAGCACTGCGTATAAAAGGGGCCGCACGGCGGTAAAACGGCATTCTGACTACAGGCGTCGCCCGGTGCACAGGTTGTATTGCTCTTAATTATTGTTACTCTGCCTCTCTGTACATTCTTGCTATTTTGTGTGAACTAAGCTGTTACTGTATTACTGAGGTGTCGTGGCTATTATTATAAGGTGTTGAATTAATTATTCCCTGAAAACTGATTAAGTGAGTAGCTGTAAAATTCATTGATCAAATAATTCTATTTCTTACTGTTAACCTAACGTCTTCTATTTTACAATATGTCTGATCCTGTGCCTTCAAATATATATTTAAGTACCTACTATTTTTGCCATCGACACGCTAAGAAAAAGATTTGGTTTACCACTTTTAACAATAATTCTCGGAACATTGAAACTCCACTAAGGTTGAAACTATCTAACTGTTACATCGACGAATAGACCTTGTCGTTTTCTGATATGCAAGTGACATTTCACCTTGGGGTGATAAAGTAATTTCGAAGTCCACTATATCAGAGTAGTTATATCTACAAACTTGATTTATAAATAGAACGGAATAATTCCTTTTGAGAATTCAATCAGACTAGACTCTTGAATCACTCTATCTATTAAAAAAACTGTATCAAAATCCTTTGTGTAGTTTTAAAGATCTAAGCATACATACAGACATTAGGACAAACGCGGTAAGCAACTTTGCTTTATACTATGTAGTGATTTTCGGCCCTGAGAGCAGTTGGATTAGTTGAAAAAAGTAAGAACATAATTTGCTTACTTTATTGTGAAGACACTTGCTGAACAACCTACCTGATTTACCATTCGTAAACAGAACGATAAAATATAGGAACAGATCATTAGTGAGTCAATGAAGCAACTGGAGGTATGCCGTAATGCCTACAAAGTTGCAAGCGTACCGGCGATTGGTAGATAACGGTCAGATAAGCATCGTGATTGGTGGGTTACCTAAGTTCTGCATTTGATGTTGGCTCAGCACGACTACGATACGATCCTCATGCGGGAAGTTCATGTCAGGATCGTGCTCCTTTACTTCTAATTCTGCATCTGTTGGAGAAATTTGTATTTTTTTTTTATTTATGTTAATTTTAGTTTGTTTATAATTACTTAAGACATTTCGATACAGTGTAAAAATTGTTCATGAAATAAATAAATAATAATAATTATTAAAATTATTTATTTAATTAATTATGGCTCTCGTGATCTCGGTTTAGTATATTATCTTGTATGGACCCGCAAGCAATTAGAAAAAAAAGATTCCGTCGTTGCATATTTCATGCAGGACTCCAATGTACAGGCAGGAGCATAAATACATATTACCTACTATGGACAGCTCGGCAATAATAACCGACTTCATGACTCATTATTATATGCCCAAATATATTTTTGTATTAGTGGAAGGCGTATGAGGCAGTATATACAATAAGTTAAGCTAAGCGCTTTTCTTGCATTGGGTTATCCTGTAACGGTAGATGTAAGTAAATAATTAAATAACGTATATATTATATACCATCGAAGGAACACCAACACTTTGTGGTGAAAACGGCGACGCCATAATATAGGTTAAAGGAGGACTGCATCAGCATAAAAATATGTGTCACTGCAATATTAATGGACATGTCTTGCGATATTCGCCTACTTAGTTAAATTCAAACGATGTGGTACCTCGTTGTTACGAAAATTTCTGAGATCACTTCAGCAACATAAAAATCTGACAGAAATTATTCCCAAGCTGCCTAGATTTATGCTCGTGACTGCACTTGAGCTAATGCCTATTTTTTTTAACTGACATTTAAAGATTTGATAAAGATAGCCAGTTTTGAAAGCAAGAAAATAAAATCTTGTAAACATTATACCTAGATCATTAATTGCGTATCCCTGAAAAACTGAAATCCTTCGAGTGTAATAATTATGTAACTTCGTGAGTGGGTGTCCTAGACATGGCTTAACCACCCACTGGTAAATCTTCTCCGAAAATTGCTGTTCAACTAAATCAGGGATGAGCAAACTATGGCCTGCGGGCCAACTCCTTCCTGCAAAGGCTTTTAATCCGGCCCTCCAACGAAAATTTGACATAAGAGTGCTCTCAGAAATTATATTCTGGCATTCGTGTTTACGGCCTTTGTAAACTTTCTTAGCTAAAAATAACCTTCAAATTACTTTAAGACAAAATATTGTGCTCCTCGGTAGTTTTCACGGTGTATGGTAGCATTTTAGCCTTCGAAGAGTCTTGCGATAAATTGCAACTCAAAAAAAAATCATCATCACAAAATGACTCTTGAATGCCTGATTTTTATTTGTAAAAAGAAATCTTATTTTCCTTGGGAGCCACATCTTTATTTATTCAAATCTATTTTTTAAAATATCAATAAGAATGAAATGCTGTTCGTTAACAAGCGCATCACTTTATGACGGCTGGGTAAGGTACCTACCTAAGTACCTAAGTAAAAAAGAAATATCCCGAAAAGTGGACAAACTTGAAACTTCTGTTTCAGAACACTTCTGCTTCTGTTTCTGTTTTACAAAAACAATGAGAATTAGACTATAAAACATGGAAGAATATTACACAAGAAATTACTGAATATAAAATATAAGAAATTGAAATAGCATAAAATAAAGCATATTTTCTTATGACAACTGTTACTCACATGTTTGAAGTGGTGTGGTAGTAATATCTTCGAGAGCCGTCGTAACCTCCGTGGACGTCGACGTAGTGGTCGCTAGAGCTATAACATAAATGTTTTATTTACCTAAGAATATTTTATTTTCATCTATATTTCAAGACGCAGTAAAACGATGTAGGTACCTATGTAAAGCTTTGAATTAATAATATAACCAAAGCATTATAACAGGGTCCTATAAAAATGGCGTAAAGGCTTTTTCTGTTTGTTTTTTTTTTGTGTGTGTATTGTGTGCCTTGACCAGAAAAATCATATTGTTTTTTTTTCTTTAAAAAAAGTTCGATGAAACGCCTCTAGGGTTATAGACGGTGATTTTTAACTGTTAATCTTTCAGGGCATGAAAGTACCTAACCATCATTACGGGCATGGGCAACTTTCACTATGAGACCAAATCCCAAATATTAAAAAATCGGCTTTTTCATACGGAAATGAAATATTTAATCGATGAAAATGTATGAAACTGATGTATTTTTTTTTGTTTTATCTTTGTTAGCCCCACAAGAGGGGCAACTGTATTTTACCTCGCATGTCTTTGTATTTTTCGTCCTAGGATGTCCTAGTGCTGGTTTTCTCATTATGTCCTTTCCTCCACAGTTTTGAGAGCAGTGGTGATGAAATTAAATACAAAAGTATTGTATTGGGTTCGGAGTCCCGAACTGCGTTGCGAATAATGGAACATAATTTGCTTATTTGGCTTTTACCAGTAATTGGTATTCAGGTAGCAACAAATGCTGGTTCTGCTCCACAGGACAATCTAGACAAAATCGAACTAGTTGCTAAGTAAATTAGGTAATAATTTATACCACACTGTTTTACAATTTTGTGATTTCTTTAACTCACACATTGATTGATTTATTATTGTTAACTTTTTGAATATAAATATGTAAGCATCATGAAATTATGACGTAATTAATTTTACCTGCCATAATTTTATTTATTTTTCTTTTCACCTACATCGCATCACATATAATTTTATAATTCATGTATATAAAACATTGTAAACATTTTAAAAGAGTAACGGTGGAGTTTCTTGCCCATTCTGCTCCATATGAAACTACCTTTTGGAAGAGGCGACTAGAATCAATTCTATTTCTTGTTCATTTTGACGTTCACAAGTGCCTTTCTTGTATTAGAAATAAATGATTTTACTTTTTTGACTTTTGACAACAAGGTACCTGAATACCAATTATCATTCGACAGCACAAAGACTAATCAGAGACCTATATATAATAAAAAGTACTTCAGCTTACCCACACTCGTAAATACCTATTGAGGTTTTTTCAGCAATTCAATTCGTTTTTACATATTTTTCAGTTTAATTTTGAGTCTATTGAAACACATTGAATAGATTCGTTCGCCTGAAATTAAGAGTTTCAGGCGAAAGGCATACGTTCTAGGCAAAGGTTATATGATCAAAAAGGCATCAAATAGAACGGCTCTATCAATATCATATTCTTCGTGTAAACTAGAGTTGGCGAGCTGAATACAGTTATAACTTCTCCGTATGTTACATCTACTCATATGCTTGGATCAACTGAACGAAAATATGTATTTAGGGCTCCGAACACGGTATTAGAGCAATATGAGGCAGCGCCGACATTTTGCCGTTATTAGGTAGGTCGTGGTGTAAGTTTTTTTTTCTATCAATGCTCTATTTTGAAAATAGCGTCTATTGAAAACGTCCTATAAATACATACATTTTGGTTCCGTGGAAGGTGATGGCGTATGTTTCAGCTACCCCCAACGCCAGAAGTGAGTTTATTCATGTATGTGTCGCAAGTATATTGCCAAATCCATGACATCACAATTACACTAGTGATATTATAATTAAACAGTAGATTGTATAATACGAGTAGGGTACATTTCTCACAATTTAACGGCCTGTATTTAGTGACGTTATAATGTCACGGGGACACTATACTTAGTTATCTATACATATAATAAAACAGTAAAAAGACTGTGTCTGTACATTGAATATATTAAAAAAAAATAATCGAGGGGGGTTTAGAAACAGTAATAGAGTCAGATTCCAAAAAAAAAAAATTGTCTGTTTGTCTGTATGTCTGTTTGTCTGTATGTCTGTTTGTCTGTATGTCTGTTTGTCTGTTTATCTGTTTGTTTGTACACGCTAATCTTCGGAACTACTGTACGGATTGGAATGATTTCTTTTTTGTTGTATAGGTATTAAGTCTGGGCAACATATAGGCTATAATTTATCTTGGAAACTTGAACACCTGATGCAGAACCGCAACAGACCAGCTTAACTATAAGAGATACAAAAATGATACCACAGCAAAAATTGTTCCACGTGATGAGCATTTTCTGCTGAGTGAATAAATTTGAAGATCTGGAACACCTGATGTGGAACTCCAAGAGCCCAGCTACACTATAACATATATAGGAATGACGTCTTAGCAAAAGTTGTTCAGCCTGATGAGCACTCTCTGTTGACGTATAAAAATTGAAGATCTGGAACACCTGTGGTGGAACTCCAAGAGCCTAGCTACACCATAACACATAGGAATGACGTCTTAGCAAAAGTTGTTCGGTCTGATGGGCACTCTCTGTTGACTTATAAAAATTGAAGATCTGGAACACCTGTTGTGGAACTCCAAGAGCCCAGCTACACTATAACATATATAGGAATGACGTCTTAGCAAAAGTTGTTCGGTCTGATGGGCACTCTCTGTTGACGTATAAAAATTGAAGATCTGGAACACCTGTTGTGGAACTCCAAGAGCCTAGCTACACCATAACACATATAGGAATGACGTCTTAGCAAAAGTTGTTCGGTCTGATGGGCACTCTCTGTTGACTTATAAAAATCGAAGATCTGGAACACCTGTTGTAGAACTCCAAGAGCCTAGCTACACCATAACACATATAGGAATGACGTCTTAACAAAAGTTGTTCAGCCTGATGAGCACTCTCTGTTGACGTATAAATATTGAAGATCTGGAACACCTGTTGTGGAACTCCATGAGCCTAGCTACACCATAACACATATAGGAATGATGTCTTAGCAAAAGTTGTTCAATCTGATAAGCACTCTCTGTTGACTTATAAAAATCGAAGATCTGGAACACCTGTTGTGGAACTCCAAGAGCCTAGCTACAACATAACACATATAGGAATGACTTCTAAGCAAAAGTTGTTCAATCTGATGGGGATTTCCTGTTGACTTATAAAAATCGAAGATCAGAATCATCTGATGTAGGTTTAGGTTTAAAGATATTTATTCTCAAAAAAAGACACAAAGTCACTTACATGAGAACAATGCTTATAAAATTAATAATATGAAAAGTTCGTCACAGACGTCATTGCAGTAGGTAGGTAGAAATGATCAAACTCATCCAATGCATTCAGCTTGTAGCAAAGGTGTGATTTGTTATTAAATACGTGGCTAATTGAGCTTTGAATGCATTGAATGAATTTAACTTTTTTATATATGAGGGTATTTTATTATAAAATTGTGCTCCCTCAAACGTTAACATTTTTTTGCCAAACTTAGTCCTCATCCTCGGTAAAATCAAAAAACTAGCTCGGCGACTGCTACGTTGGGTTATTTGTTTGACTTGAGTGAACGACAAGTTAGTTTGTATACTTTTGTTGAGTACCTTTCGAATTAAAATACATGTGTTGTAAATAAATAGCTGCCTAATGTTCATTATTTTCGTTTCCTGATAGATTTTGCTTGTTGATGTTAAAAATGGGTAGTTAAAAATCATTTTTATTATTTTATTTTGTGCGACTTGAAGGCTAGCTAGCTTCGTCTTGGCCGCACTGCCCCAGATTTCAATGAGATATAGTAGATGTGGTTTCACTAAGGTGTTATAGATGGTGTGACGCAGTCTATGTGGAATACATCGTACTATGTTTCGTAGTGATCCAAGTTGTGACGTTAGCTTTGTTTGTATATGATCTATATGGGTGGACCACGATAGAAAACTGTCCATTCTTAGTCCAAGATATCTTTCGCACGATTTTTGCTGCAAGGGTACATTATTGATGAGTAATGGGTTATGTGGAGGTATTGTTTTATTTTTTGCTTTAAACAAGATATAGCATGTTTTTGAAGTATTTATAGTTAGCAAATTATATTGAAACCATGAAAAAAGGGTGTTTAAATCCTCTTGAGCCTGTGAAACTAGATCATGGATGGAAGATCCGAAATAAAATAAACAAGTGTCATCTGCGTATAGAGTAAGATGGCCATGTAATTTGATCTCCTGAATATTATTTATGTAGATTAAAAAGAGCAGGGGACCAAGAATTGATCCCTGGGGAACGCCACAGGTTATGGGTAAAGCGCCACTTTCATAAATATTATCCATCCTAACTAACTGCGATCTGTTTTTGAGGTAGGAAACGAAAATTTTTAAGGCACTACCGGTAATTTTAATGGTTTCTAGCTTTTTAATTAGCAATTCATGACTAACGGTATCGAATGCTTTTTTCAGGTCAATGAAGATACCAAGGACTATATTTTTTCTATCTACATGTTGCTTAATTTTAGTAACGAGATCAACTGTAGCTGTTAGTGTGCTGCTTTTTGGTCTAAACCCATATTGTCTGTCTGAAAGAAAGTTAATAGAAGTTAAATGTTTGTCTAAACGGCTGTGTATAATTTTTTCTAATATTTTTGATAATACAGGCAACACTGAAATGGGTCGGTAATTACCTGGGTCCATTTTGGATCCAGATTTGTGAATGGGAGTTACCTTGGCAATTTTCAGGCTATCAGGAAAATTACCGCTAGCTAGCAGATTGTTAAAGCATTTGCTTAGGTTGTTTGCTATAACATGTTTCATACATTTTATTGCTTTGGTAGTAATTCCATCTAATCCAGTACTACAGTTAGGGTCGAGATTTGATATAATTTTTGTAACTTCACTTGCAGAACATAGATCAAGACTTGATAACACTGGTGCGTTTCCGGGAGGAGTTTTTGGTAATGCATGTAAATAATTATCATGAAAGGGTCTAGGTATGTCATTCGCCAGACGGGAACCTATCGTGGCGAAGTACTCGTTGAAAATCTGGCAAATTTCATTTGGGTTAGTGATCTGTTTTGAATCGATCAATAGTTTTGAGGGAGCACAACTCTGTTTAATTTTATTATTTGCTAGGATGTTAATTAAATTCCACATTTTCTTAGGTTTGTTGACACAATCGGTAAATTTTTTGTAGTAATAGATATTTTTGGTGTCTTGCATGTGTTTAGCAACATGTTTTCGTTTGGTGGTAAATTCTGCTTCCAGGGCGGTGTCATTTGGGTTTGCCATTAGTTCTGTCCACAATGCATTTCTTTGGTTAATGTCATCAATTATATTTCTATTTATCCAGTCTTTTTGGGGTAGGTTTAAAATCTTGGTCTTTGTTGTTTTACTTTTGTTAATTATTGACTTTATTTTGCTTTCAAGTAGTGTGTAGTCATCATTTAGTTGTTCAAGATTTGTTTTTTCTAGTATATCATGTAGTTTCGTAAAATCAATAGCTTCGTATTGGGTCCGTATTTTTCCAGGGGATTTCGTTTTTTTGAGTTCAACATATATTTGTTTGTGATCTGACATTGACGAGTTGGCTATTGCCATGTGGAAGTGATCGTCTTTCAGGTTGGAGCTGACATGGTCCAAGATAGATTTCCTGGTATTCGATTCTCTTGTGCAATATTTTTTTGTTATTTTGTTTAGCAATGTATGTCCAATTCCCTTTAAGAGTTCTTTATATTTTTTAGTCTTTTTGTCTTTGTTTAATAGATCAATGTTAAAATCTCCAAAAACTATTGCCCTCTTTCTTTGTTGTAGTTGGGACTCATAAACCTCAAGAAAATCCGTGTAGTTAGTATCGCCGGGGTATGTATTGTATACGACTCCTACCTCCAATGCATATCGCTCTAGTCGTATCCATAGATAGTTGTTTCCTCCTGTGTACTTAGAGTCTGATAAACTGTGTTTGAGGTCATTGTGAACATATGCTGAAACTCCACCTCCTCTTGAATCGGTTCTGTAGTTGTAGTAGTGTGTGTAGTTATTTATTTGTAGTTCCAAGGCTTGCGTTTCATTTCTTATCCAGGTCTCAGTCAGTAAAATAACATGATGATGTGGAAATCAAAGCTATCAATAATTTTACTGTGTAATTATAAAATAACATAAACTGGGAGTACCTGCACGCGGTGAAGGCGGTAACAGTTTAGGACTGATTTTCGATGGCGATGGTATATCATTGAAAATTTGACTCTACTGGCCAAAACTCCTATTTATTTTTTTATTTTATCGTATGAATATGCCTTCGGCAATATGCCTTATGTTGTTTGAGTGTTTAATTTCCTTTTCCATTTATCTTCGTGACACGGTAGCCTACCCGGTAACGCAGCGGAGCAGTCATTTTAATTTAGATTTTTATTGATCAGGTATCTTCACAATAAAACTATGACCATGCCTAGAAAGAGGTCAAATCTTTCCCAATGTTCCAAGAGAGCTAAAAGATTGAGGATCATAAGATCCCAAGAATCTACCGAAGAGCGTCAGGAGAGAGAGACTTGATGCTGTTCGAGAACATTAGGCTGCAACTCGCTCCGTGGAAACCTCTTCGGGTCGCGAACTACGCCTGCGTTCTCAGCGTATTCATTAGGTCTCTAGGGACCAATGAAGAATATGATGCGTGACTGACCGCTGATCGTGAACGTCATGTATTGTCTCGCGAGTCAGAGACGTTCACGGAAAGAGAATTACGCTTGAGTTCCAAGCGTATCTACGCATCGACTTCTAGGTCTCTAGAGACAAGGAGGGCACGTGATGTGCGACTGACCGCTGATCGTGAACGTCATGTATTGTCTCGCGAGTCGGAGACGTTCACGGATAGAGAATTGTGCTTAAGTTTCAACCGTATCTACGCATTGACTTCTAGGTTTCTAGAGACAAGTGGGGAATATAATAATGCGGTTACCAAAATGAAAACGATAACAAATGGACTGTATGTTTTGGTGGTTGTTGGAATGAATAAAACTAAAGCTCAGTGTGATAAAAGATTCAAATGGGAAAAATTAAATGGCGACCCCGTTGTCGCTGGCATAAGCAACAGGGTCCGCGTACGAAGTCGCGGGCAGAAGCTAGTATTATAATAAATCTAGGTATATCATGAATGAAGCTGGTAGGTACTTCAAGCTACCCTAATCTGCGAATTTCTTTGATAGATTTTCAACTTTATTACAAAAGCTGTTGCCTGTACCATAAGTCAGTACTTAGTTACTGTTTAAGTATCTATAATTAAGTTGTTTAACTTATGTCATTATTGTTACATGACTGCACTGCTACTGCAGTAGCATCATAATCAGAAATAATGAGGTGCATTCTAATCACCAGTTATCGAGATAATTCTAACGATATTACCAGGAGGATCGGGTTCTCGTAAAGGAATTAGGGCTTCTATCCCCTTTTTTAGGTATTTTACATAAACATGTTTGACACTTCCAAGTACCTATTAGTGCCCTTTGATGCTGTCATGTCTTTAAAATGGTCGGTCGGGATACACACACATTCGTAATCTTATTTGCCTTTGCACAATGTACGTCTGCTTTTACAGTTATATTTAAGAACTTGTTGACAATCTGCGCACAATTATTAATAGTAATATTTTTTATGTTTGATACTAGTAACGCCCTCTAGTGGATCAGGTGTCACTTTCTATCTTTCAATCGATGTTCAGAGAACCTTATGTGGACTGGCAATTGACAAACTTGCAAAAAGGTTTTTGTTATAATATGAACGTTTTGAATTATGTTTTGTTAGGATTACTTAAGATGTAATAGATCTGTGAATCATTGCGCACTGTCAACTGGTCATGGACCACTCAGTGCCTCGACGACTAAAACATACATACTTAGACAACTACACTATTGTTTCTTGTACAATCGGTGCAGTATGAACGTCGAAAAAATATTAATAAAAACATTGTTTATATTAAAGTAAAAAAGCTAAAAAGAATCTAAAAAACTTTTTTACAAAACACTACAAAGTGAAAAATAATTTTGATTTCGGAAGTCGGTGTCTTCGGTTTAGTATTTTAATTTTTTGCCACCACAAAATTATTTTTCACTTTGTAGTCTTTTTTTTGGAAGTCGGTTTTATTTTTCACTTTTTAGTTGTGGTACCTACACAACCCCCCCCCCCCTCATAATTTTAATACAACTACCTGGTATGTAAATTATTATCCGATTTCGATAAAATTCTTATGGGACCATTAGGGAAGTATACCCTTTCCAACAAAAAAAGAATTTTTTAAATCGGTTGGCAAGCAAAGGAGTTATGCGCGAACAAACATAAAAAAAAAAAATATACAGTCGAATTGAGAACCTCCTCCTTTTTTAGAAGTCGGTTAAAAAACAGTTTTGGCTGCATCCTTTGCTGCATGAACGGAAAACAAAAGGAATATTCAATTTATTTTACGAAGACTTATGAAAAATCCTTTATTTTATTTAATAACGCAAGAATGTCTGTGAGTTCGTTTGATGAGCTATTGTGTCATCTGAGACTTGTGTCAAAGGGCTGGACCAATTTTCAACGCAACGTACGGTCGCTTGTAAACGTTCCCATAAACACCCGTACTCCTGTTGGTTGCCGAAACCTGTCGACAGCGCCTAATAGCTATTTTTGTGGTATTAGTTGTTACCACTGGTTTATCTCGATGGCCAATTATTAGAACTATGTACACTCGCCAGCACCACAAACTCTCAAGTTTTCTCAAACGATTTTGAACTTAACATTCAAATCATTTGAAGAAATTTGACAGTTTGGTATATCTTGATGTGCTGGCGACCGTGCCAGCACGTTAAATCCAAATATTATGAACAGTAGTAGTGTACTACCACACTACACTAGTGTTGTAAAATTTAAATTCATTCGAATTTATTTAACGTTTACTCTGCGTGTTTGTGCTAGGCCCAAAGTCTATAAAAACAAAACTAAATATTAATTACTTACTGTAAATTGTGATGTCATCTCTCGTAGAACCCATCGAGTTTTCTGCGTAACAGTAGTAAGAGCCGATATCTTCTCTCGACATATTTCTCACTCGCAGTAAAGCTGTGTACTTGTATCCTTGGGATTTGAGACTAGTCTGGTACTTTGATCCTGCACAACAAAAAAGAATCAGGGTCACTATAAAAGGTATTACTGAAATGTTTACTTTAAATTTTTGTTAAAAAAACACCGGTCTGCTACCATTAAACGCTGATTTCACCAATAAAATTGATCGCAATCAGCACAACTAAGCCGCATTTAAAGAGCTGTCACTGTCAAGAGGAGCTCGTGGGTAAGTACTAACAGCCGCACAGATCGATCACCATGGGTGACCATTTTTACACACCGAGACTCCTCCGTGCCTCGGAAAGCACGTTAAGCCGTTGGTCTCGGCTGTCATTTGTGCATCTTTGACAGTCGTTACGGGTCGTCAGAAGCCCGAAAATCTGACAGCCAGTCTTACCAAGGGGTATTGTATTACCTAGTTACTGGGTTGTGGAGGTCAGATAGGCAGTCGCTCCATGTAAAATACTGGTATTCAGCTGCATCCGCTTAGACTGGAAGCCGACCCCAACATAGTTGGGAAAAGGCTAGGCAGACTAATTGACTGTTATAATTCTTCGGGAAACATTGACAGTGACAGCTGTTAGATGTGCTGATCACGTTCAGTTTCATTGGTGAAATTGGCCCTAAGTACCGTATTAATTCTGTAACAGAATAAGAACAATAACCCACAAAACTTTAGCATCCCACAGATTCTATTGCGCCAAATATTTGAACATCAATAAATTGATGCTCCAAATTCAAATATGTTGTAGAATTCACAGCCTTTCTAATTGGTTAAGCAAAGGATATTAAACTAAATTCTGCCACATTTTACTGCTGAGGTTAAAACACCCACACATTTTGAAATTGGAATTAATCAGGTACGTAACAGTCGCTATGTAATAGAAATTGTAACTGAGCCGCAATAACTCAAAGAAAGTTGAAAATTATTTACAGTCCTATATTTAAAAAGGAAAATTGCTTCCTAAAATTTGTGATTTTCAGAAAACTTGTACTGCTAATAAACTTACCATTGTAAAGTTTGTTTAGATCTATATGTGTCCAGTATACAGTGGGAGGGGGATTGGCCTCGATTCTGCATTTTAGCTGCATTGTTTCTCCGACGTACACGCCCATCATCTTTTGTGAGATTCTAGCCGTGGGTTTACCTGGCAAAATAGTTGACTTTAATTTCAGTTAGTATTCTTGGCGTATCTTTTTTTTAATTAATCACACTAATATTATAAAAGCGAAAATTTTTGAGTGAGTTTGTTCGTTGTCCGCCCTTCACACTCGAACAGCTGAACAGATCTTGATGACATTTAGCACAGTGGTAGTTTATGACCAGGATTAACACACATGGGATATTAGCCCGGATATTTTGTCCCGTTCATATTATGTCCACGTTCCCTTGGGATAATTTCCAACATCCACGCAGGTGAAGCCGCTGGCAGCACCTAGTAAACAATAAAACTAGAAGTGTCTTCACATATAGCATCAATGGTCCAACGTAGACATGCATCAAGCGTATATTCCATGTAGAAGCTCATTACAATCGCGTTTACACCAGCTCTTGACCCTACGTCTCACGTCAGAAGGGGTTTCGTATTGGTCTAGTGACAGGTACAGACGCCAGCACATCAAGCTATCCGTAACTGTCAAATTTCCTCAATTCAAAATGAACCTTATGTCTTTGCAATATAGTTGAAATACTATCAAAGAAATTTGACAGATTGTGGTAACTTGATGTGCTGGCCTCTGTACCTAATGGTGCCCCTTCCATCTGCTGATACGGGACACCACCGAGGAGGTTTTAGTGAACTGAGACCTTACGTCTATGCATATAAACTAAATAACTAAGTACTCCACCAAAATGTAGAAGATTGAAGATCTTCTACTGAGGGGGCTCAGTGGTAGAGCGTGCAATGTGTGTATTGGGTCTTCTAAGCTATCAAAGCAAACTCACGTACAACGTTCAGCACTTCATATATTAACTCTTGATTATAACGAATACATCTGTCTAGCTCCGCCGCCTGTGGCCAACTCTCAAATGTACAAAAGCCTTAACTAATTTAAATCATTTGAAAGGTTCGAATGCGAATCCGCGAACGTTGAATGTCAATCCCAAACTGCAAGATACTCGTATATGCAGACGACACTGCGCTTATCATAAATGGAGAAACATGGGAATCTGCTCACCACGCTGCTGAGAATGCTCTTGGCATAGTGATGGATTGGCTTTCATTGAATTTGCTCACGCTAAATGTCTCTAAAACCCACTATGTCACCTTCTCAGCCAACTCTGCTACACAGCCTAGTATGCCAGACGTTAAAGCTCATAGTTGTCACCCTACACTGACGCCCTGCAGCTGCCCTACTATACATAGAAGCTCTTGTGTTAAATACTTGGGGGTGCACATTGATAACACATTGAGTTGGCAAAAGCATATCAGTGTGACAGTTACGCGTGTTCGTAAGCTAATGTTCCCTATGAAGAAACTAAGAAGAGTAGTTGCCGACCGACTGTTAAAAACTATTTATTTTGCATTAGCCCAGTCACTTCTTACATATTGCATATCGGTCTGGGGCGGTATATTAAAAACGTTTTTGCTTCGCCTAGAGAGGGCACAAAGAGCTGTCTTGAAAGTCATGCTTCACAAACCTTATCGGTACCCAACTACCCAGCTGTATAAAGACATATCTGTGCTCACTGTCCGACAGCTCTGTGCACTTAACATCACTTTACGTGTACACTCATCATTGAACTATGACCCTAAGTTACTAGAGCTAAATAAACGACGTAAAGATCCTGTATGTCCACCTGTCACCACCAAAACTGCTCTGGCGAGGCGTAGCTACCCCTGTCTTAGCAGCCACCTTTATAACACTATAAATAAAACCTGCAACGTATATTCTTTACCAAAATTTAAATGTAAAACTGTAGTTGGTGGTTTTCTCCAAAAGTTGACGTACGATGAAACTGAACAACTCTTTGCAAGAAAATCCTACTAACGCATTTATAAACAGATTTAAATTGCTCTTTTATTATTAATTTTATATTGTGACATAAACAAAACACGACTAAAACACACACATACACCCACACCCACACTTACACCTACACATACACCCACACCACACACACCCATTTCTTGCTTGCATACATTTTAATAAGTGTTAAATACTTGTGTCAAACTAAGTTTTTATGCCTACCAAAACTCCAACCAAGTGCAGCAAATTTAATTAACTGTAAGAGGAAGGCGCCTGTGTCTGTAACACAGTTTATACTAGCACGGACACAGACGTTCACTCTGTCTCAAATAATGCATAGCGTGTACTTCATTGTTTTTATTTTTTTATGTTTGATTGAGATGGACGAATTGTATTTTGGCTTTTGATAATAAAGATTATTATTATTATTATTATAATGCCGTCCGATTATTACCAGCCTTGTTCAACATAAGGTTTTACTCCCGCCAAGTTCAACATAAGGTTTTACTCCAGGGCTCTACTGTACCTATGCGACGACAACGCCTGGATAAAGGTTCTATGGAGAGTGAATACTTTTTACGGTTTACATTTCTTTATTTTTCAAAGATTAAAAATAACTTACGAGGAGAAATGAAATATAAAACTTAAGTAATTTAAAGTACAGATGCGCTGTAATCGAAAATTATATTTATGGATTGGTAGGTAATTTCAATTAACTTTATCATCTGTGTTGACTAATAGCGACAAGTTTTCGAGCAGATAAAAGGGACGGTTTGTATGGAGTGGAAGTTTTAAGGCCCGAATTACAGAACCTTACTCAAAGCCCAAGCATTACTTAAAACTAGTTTTAACCAATCAAATGGCTTTAACCGAGACTCAAGTATTACAGAACCTCACTCAATACTCAAGTATTGAGTGAGGTTCTGTAATACGGGCATTAGGGTCTGATTAAAACGCAAAGTAAGTAACCACAGTCCACAGGTCAAGACAATCCACAGGAATATGCAAGGATGCGTGCGAACCAAAGTTGTCGACATAGCTCACAGAACAAAGAAGCAAGCTGAAGTGGCAATGGGCAGGTCATATTAGCCGTAGAACCGATGACCGTTGGGGTAGACGTGTTCTTGAGTGGAGACCGCGAATCGGCAAACGTAAGGTAGGACGTCCTCAGGATAGGTGGAGCGACGATGAGAGTTGCCAAGAATCGAGCTGAATGGCGTGCAACTGAAGAGGCCTATATCCAGCATTGAACTGCTATAAGCTAGTAATGACGATGAAAAGGCGTGCGCATTCTCAAGGATACCCTACTGGCCGCTCCATCAAACTTCATTATCTAATAATTTGTCATGTTTTTTGCTGGAATAAAATAACACAAATATTGAATATTTTGATAAAAAAAAACCATTCCTATCAAGATTGATGATCCGAATCCATTTTAAATGTCGGAAGTAACAAAAAGGCTGTTATTATGTGTTAAAGTTAGGTTCTAACATCAACGTGGACTATTTAGTTTAGTAGGTAGTTGATTAATAGTATCGAAGCTCGTAAATGGCTTTGACAGTTACGAAGCAAAGATTGAACGATTCCAGTGTGTAGCTTTTACGAGAATTCTAAGTATTATATCGTTTAAAGACAGTTTTAAAACGAAATAAGCCGGTTTGCCAAGTTGACATAGCTCTGAACTAAGACGTCGATTAAGTACCTACATGTTGGAAACATGACTTGAGATTTAGTAATATTAATAGTATGTAGGTAAATAGGTAATAAAGTAAGATGATCCTACGATCATAGTACTACATTGGTAACATTTTTAACCGAATTCAAAAAAGGAGAATATGTTTTCGGCAATCACGTAGACCGATTTCGAAAATTCTTTGTTTATTTGGTTTTCACGCAGTGGTTCCATATAAATAATATAAACCATGCTTGGGAAGTTTTTAAGTTAAAAACGAAAATAGAAAACCAAAGGCATAATTTTCGAGTTTAGAGTCACTTTTCGCTTTGTAGTTTTTCTGTGGCAAAATGTTTTGTAATAATACGAGAGCAAACTTCTCATATTCGAAGATCATTAAGTACATTACACATCATTTAAATACTTGTTCTTAGAACGACTTTGAGAAATAACCTTTGATAAAGAACCACTCAAGCAAGTTAAATAATTAAGTCAGTGATCATCTTAGAGTGAAAGAAGTTTAGGATCAAAAGGATACGGTCTGTAGCCCAGAGAATGCATGTAATTAAATTCTAGATAGGGACCTCGTTAGACTACCAGCGAAGGGTTACTATGTAATTAGTTTTCAGATATTAGATTACTTTGAACAGAGTATAATACCTACGTATTGAATAAACTGATGAATGCATTCATGTACAAACTCTATTGTCTTAATAATAATCAAGTCTGCGGTTGACTGGATGTGTCTAAGTACTGGGCTTTTGTTATCCTATCTGCTTATATTACAAACGTGAAAGTTTGTGAGCATAATATATTTGATGTTTGTTACTCTTTCACTCAAAAATACTGAACGGATCTAGATGAAATTGGCACAGACATAGATTATAGTCTGGAATAGCACATAGGCTACTTTTTGTCCCGGAAAATGTACGGTTACCCGTAGGGTAATTTCCTACATACAGGTGGGAGAAGCCGCTGGCAAAGGGTAGTCATGAACATAATTCATATTTTACTTATAACTACGAGAGTCAACTTGATAATTATGAAGTTGTTAATTCAAGAGGAGAAACGCTTACCACAAAGCGGTTTCAAAAAAATAGAAATAATTATTAAAATTTCAGGCACGTTAAGCTTTCAGCTTTCCAAATGAAAGCTGCAAATAAAATATTGACATTAAACCCCTCAAATGTCGTATGAACCCCATAGGTTCATAAGAAAATTCTCTCAAAACGACAATAAATATAACCGTATAAATCGTTGAGCTCTTATAAGCGACCGGCTTCTAAAAAATGAGGCATGCTCTATACCACTCTATACCATCATACACCAACAAACCGAAATATTTTATTACCTACTGTGGCACAGCAAACACCCGGAAATATCGAGAAAGGCCGCGCTAAATGCAATATTTAACACCAACACGCCACGTACGCGTATACAGAACAAGTACCTACATAAAATAGTTCATTCGGAACTGGATCCGGTCGTGAATGGAAACATGTAACCTGCCCATCCTATACAGGATGAAATATAATTCACGGACATAACTACATAGTATAAAGCAAAGTCGCTGCCCGCGTCCTAATGTCTGTATGATAAAGATAAAGATAAAGATGAATGCTTAGATCTTTAAAACTACACAACGGATTTTGATGCAGGTTTTTTATTAGATAAAGTGATTCAAGAGGAAGGTTTATGTGTATAATTTGTCGACATATTATGCGGGCAAAGCCGCGGGTGGAAGCTAGTTATTATATAAAACTGAAATCGCGAAAAAAAATCACCCGTTCCCAACATTTTGACGAGTTATGTGAGCATAATGTATGGAACAGCTGATTTTTTTTCGTGATTTCAGCTTTTTTCCTATAGTTTTTCGGAATGATGAATACAATAACCCCTTAAAATCATGCCCATGAATTCAATTTCACCCTATACAGGGTGTAACCGAAAGGCTGCTACAGACCACCAAACTGAAAAACTTTTACTATGGTGGCCCATAGTAAAAGTTGTTCAGTTTTTTTTTTCGACGAGTCACGTTACCAAAGAAGTATAGAACAGTTGATTTTTTTTACGATTTCGAAGTTGGACCCATAGTAAAAGTTGTTCAGTTTGGTGGTCTGTAGCATATCCTTTTGTATGTTTATACCCTTTCGTTTACACCCTGTATATCCACGATAGAGTTTGCACACGGGACCCGATACTACCAGATACTTACAGAGGACATGAAGAAGGATCCTTTTGCTGACGGAAGGCGGGACCCCGTTCGTTGCTATGCAGAGGAGGGCTCCATTCATGTCTCGATCCACTGACGTCATGTTCAACCAGGCTCCGCTCCACTTGCTGACTGTAAAGTGGCTGGCTTACAAAGTGCTATGTGCAACGATGCGGACAAGCGTCGATATATTGGCACTGTGACAAAGGTAGGATATAAAATTGTACGTTGTGTTGCTTGTGTTAAGTTCCGTTTTGTGAGTTTTGACTTTCAGTTGTCTCCTTTTTTATGGGCAGTTTTTAAGTGCAGTGTTGCCAACTGTTTGAAAACTTTCCTCCTAAAGCAATTTCAAAACCCACTAAATTCAAACTAAAACTCTCCAACTGTGACACAAGTATATCATTTTCAATATAATGAAACAAATTAGAAAAGTTATTTAGTAATATTTAATAACACAATTGTATTTTTAAATCCTGCAAACAATGAAATGTAAAAGTTTTTTTTTTTTTTGTTATAAACTTTTATTGAATACAAGTATGGAGTATGGAGAGTAGGGCAATTAAAAAAAACACAAAAAATTTGACTCCTAAAAATACCCCCAAAAATTATTCCCCCTAAAAAGTTCCCCTGTAAAGATTTTTTCTCCCTAAATTTAGGGAGAAAAGCCCCAAGTTGGCATCACTGTTTAAGTGTGGATCATTTTTATTCTTCCGTATAAGATCTATTGTTGCTACTTCTGATTCTGATTCTAATATTTTATACGTTATCCAATTGAATTCAAATTTTGACACATCTTTATCATATCATATCCTATTCCAGAATTAGAGCTTAAAATTGAATGAAATATCGATGAAATAGTAAAACGCTTTTAACAATGACTTTGGAACTCTCACTGACATTTACTGTCGACTATACAATAGTCCAACTTCTCCAACTAACTCCTCTTTTTAAGGCAATTGCAGACCTATTCTACTTTACCTACCAGTCGCCCTGCCGACGTTGAAGGCAGCAGAGTCCTCTCTTCTCCAGAGGATGGTCGGCTGTGGTGTCCCCGAGGCGGCGCAATGGAGGGTCACGTTATCTCCCTCCCACACTATAACCTCTCCACTGCTGTCCGAGTCCACGATATCTGGTGGCACTAAACAAAGCAAAGAAGGCCTGTTACTTTCATCGAACTAATCCGGAGGTTATGCCTATGTCTGTTTTCCTTGTTTGTTTCAGAACAAAATTCAAATAACTATGAACTGAGAAATATTAAAATTGAAAATAAAAATTTATTTTAAAACCAGAAACATTTTACTGGCACCATCAATACATAATTATGTACAGAGGCCAGCTCAAGTTACCCCAATCTGTCAAATTTCTTTGATCGTTTTTCAACTTTATTTCAAAACCAATAAGGTTCATTTTCAATTGGAATATTTTGACATTCTGGGACAGCTTGATGTGCTGGAGTCTGTACCTACTTAGTAAAATGCGGATGACGATGCGCGATTATGAACGCTTCCCACTTGATTTGTTTATTGCTTAGATCGTCTGTCGGCATTTGCTCAATGCGGAAACCATCGACTCGGTCAAATTGGCGATGCCTATGTGCAGCCGTGGACGTCTTTCGACTGAAATGATGATGATGATATCCGTAAATGTCTAACAAAATTTATAGCAAGACATAAGTTTACGCAAATAACTTGATATGGGAAATCGTCCCAATTCTCTGCAATAAGAGACACCAATATGCGTTTGAAGAACTGCTAGCAGCTAAGAGCCACTCCAAGGGTTCTAAATTCTGGTATGTGAGGACAATTTTAACGAACGACAACGGTATGCAGGATAGCTGTTAATATAAATTGTGACAGGCAGTGTATTTAGGGGCTTGTCGTTGCCCGTCATTACAGGCCCAACCAACTCCGTGCGACGTGGGTGACGTGTTCGTGCAGCGTGTCCATACGAATCTATTCGCTTTAATGAGTACACACCATTTCAGGAAAACCGGTCTAGTTTTGATTTGAACGGTCAATAAATGTACAGACCAGAGACGTAGCTACCACAGTATCAGCCTTATCAATGATACGGGCCCCCAGGCTTTTGAGGCCCCTAACGTGAGTAAGCAAATTTTTTTTAAATATTATCCACAACGTCACTTAATCTCGTGCTTCCCTGGAAAATATATATAAAAAACCTGTCATACGTACGTGCCTATAAAGTTTTAACTTTAGAAATGACAATAGTCAGTCACTCTTTTTTTTCCACGGTTAAGCGTGCGCCCAAAAGTTTAATGTTAATTCAATGCAAGTATTTTTGTTTCTTTAGTAAGAAATCTTTACTCTTCATTTGGGTCCCCCAACTAATTTTGATACAGGTCACGCTACGCCACTGTTGGACGCCAGTACATCAAGCTATCCCAAACTGCCAAATATTCCCAATTGAACATGAACCTTATTTTTTTGCAGTTAAGTTCAAAATCCATCAAAGATATTTGACAGATTAGGGTAGCTTGTACTGGCCTCTGTACATTTAGAATGCCACCCGTAATCAGCTTCGAACGGATTTGACTTAAGCCTCTTATATCATGTGAGAGGGAATGGACCGTTATACAAAGTTGCTATAACGGGCCACTCCCTCCTCCTCCCTTCGGTGGTGGATAATGTGCATTATGCTGCTACATTAAATATTTCTGCATCTCAATTAGACTAATAACATTCAGTCTAAGTAGATGTTAATACAGAAGAATGAACAAAAGCAGTTTAAATCCTTGAATGGCCATCTCTAAAGACTAAAGAGCAATAATAATATCTGGTGCATTGTCAATTCTTTTGTTTGGGAGAGAATGGCAGATAAGCGCTAACTCCGTGTGCAGTAATTAATGGAACTCAAGATAATAAACGTCAGGTGCCAAGCGACTATAACTCACTGTTATTATTCTTTTGGATGCAACCAACCAACTGGTGGTAGAGGTTATTAAAAACTGATGAAATATATAAAATGTGTGTGTGAGTGTAATTTATTAAATGTTACATTCCATTTGTAATACAGTATAGCACATGTACGCCCTTAAACGCATTGAGGCAATTATTGCGATACTTCAACAACATCCATTGCACGAGAGCTACAGATCGTAAACGCAGATTAACCAAACTTACCGCGAAATTGGATGTTGTTGAATCATCAGAATAAAATGGTTCAGAGAGCGTTAAACAATTTGCAATTCGCTGCAATTTGCAGTGTAGGATAAAAGTTGGTTCGAAGTTTATATGAGAGTGACATCTCTGGCTACAATTTTCGGATACCTATTATGGCCAAAAAAATGGTAAGTTTGGTTCCTAAGGACGGTCACGCATCAGATGAAAGATGCGTCGCCTAACGCCATAAGAGCCTGACCACGACTTTTGGCTTAGTGGGATGCGAAGTAGCAAGCGGCGCGGTGACGGCAGGCGGAGCATTGTCCATGCCAGGTACTGCTCAGTAGCGTTTAGCGGCAGCCACCATATAGACGTTCGATTTAAAGTTAATATAAAATTTCTGTAATAAATTCTGGTACATAATCGACAAAAATATTTTATTGTCCAGCCGCCACTCAGTCCACTAGCCCGTACATTTGTTCAAACCACCCGCCGCGCACCAATGGCCAGGCCGTTACGCGCAAGTAAATTAAATATCAAATCATTCAATTTTACACACTCAACTGATGATGCCTTAGTGCGTCGAGGATACTAACGAAGTTATGTCCAACGCATCCTTAGTCAAGAGTCAGATGTGCCACCACCATTTTTTTTTTTTGAGGCTGGGAAATCATCCAATGACTTCCCCCGCTCTGGGTGGACCGGAAGGGAGTGTCTTACTCTTACTGTCTAAAACCCATCCATGTTCCTTCCTTAGCCCTTTATGTTCCGGGGTAGCGGTAACCCTTTCGGACAACCCCGCTTACCCGGCAGGCTTGGCCCTAAACGGCCCCTTCATATGCTGACATCTCTTTGAGGCGCGCGTGGAACATATTCGCACCGTCCGGCACGGACCTGGTCCTGATCTGACGGTGAGCCAGTGCCACCACCCTTAGACTGCGAATAGAGTTGCGCTGACAACTTTCGTGTGCCTTGGTCACACTTTGCATAAATGCTTAGAATTATCAGTGTCAGACTGACGTAATACAATTTCCAGCTCACACAGTTTCCCCGTACCTTCTTTAATAATAATATGTCATTTATTTCAGATAGCAAAGACCCATAACATACATATCTTTAAAAACCACAAAAAATTAAAACTATTATACACGAAGTGACGGCGGCGTGTTGCGCTGCGAGGTCTCGCGTAGCCTGCCGCGAAATGGACGATACACGACACCTTTCGGCCAAAACTCTTCCTTGAGGAAGTCTATATGACGATGATGTCTTAATACATACCAGATACGTGCAGATGATGTGTCTGAGTAATCATGGGCTCAGTGTTGATCTGACACATGTAGTGTCCGCCGTCAGCAGGTCTGACGTCACGCAGAGTCAGCGACCAGGTCTGGTCTCTTTTGGAGACTGCGACCCGGTGGTTCTTCGTGATGACATGGTGGCCAATCGTCAGGATCGTTTGTGTATCTACGCGGAGCCATGCCACCTAGGAAATGAGTATCATTTGGTTAGAAAAAGTTGCGTAACCTAGTCAGATTCACTATTCTAGTAGGAATGTTTTATGCAAATATAGAAAATCTCACATCAAGTCTTACCAAGAGGTATCGTATTACCAAGTTACTGGGTTGTGGAGGTCAGATAGGCAGTCGCTCCATGTAAAATACTGGTATTCAGCTGCATCCGGTAAGGCTGGAAGCTGACCCTAACATAGTTGAGAAAAGGCAGATTGATTGATCGTTAATACAAACTAGCTATTACTTCGCAGATACGGTGGGTATCAATATCTCAATTTTTTTGTGTGGTCTTCGACCGCAAATATTGTTGTCACTTGAAGTAAAGTAACTATCCATTTAAAAATTCTGTTTTTTATAGGTTTACGTCACAGGCATGATGTGTAAATACGATAAAAAATTAAAAAAAGAAATATTTTTTCTCAACTCATACTTCAAATAACAACACTAACAGCGGATATTGACCTCCCAAACAAAAAAAATCTTCTTTGTGTTATTATATCGTCTTTAATAAATATCGACAACGATACCGAGACTTCGAAGTTTAGCTAACCAATTTAATTTAACCCCGTTAAATACATAATTATAAGTCCCATTGGTAGAATAATACATAAAGGTAGTTCCATTTATAGCCTTAACCAACGATAACACATGAATTCGTTTTGAGAATTTAGAATAACAAAGCTAGAAACTGCCCCTAATATAATTTTCAAAATAAATTCCAGGCAACCTTAAAATAACCGGAAAATTATACAATGTTATTACAAAGCTAATTTAATATTTTTGTATCTGAATGTCAGTATTCATATACATAAATGTTGTCATCACTTATTCGAAAGGGTTACCGTTACCCTGGAACATTAAAGGCTAAGGAAGGAACATGGATGGGTTTTAGTCTGTAAGAGTCTGACACTCCCTTCCGCTTCACCGAGAGCGGGAGAGGTCATTTGAAGATTTCCCAACCCCAAAAATAAATACATACTAATAATATAATCAAATTCTTAGAATCCCAACATATTTCTATTAACAAAAACAAAAGACACACCACACTAAATTGTTAACTTAGTTTTAGAAAAAAAAAGTCGTATCGAAACAGCCTTCCTTGGAGGTATTTACTTTCCTACAGTTGTAGAACAGATTTTTAATTAAAATTATTTAACAAATACGCCGCTTCCCGGATCAAATAATGCTCACACGATGTTCTTTTAATAAATACCGGTAAAGGTTTCGAATGTTCAGGTTTCGCTACGGAGAAAAACTAACGCAAACATCTGCAAATAACTTTGTTTACAGAACGGAAGTCGAACGCAATACAGCTTCGCTAGCTGTAAATCTAATAAAGAGAAATTGAGACCTACATTATTCTAGGTATTCGATGGACAGCTAGGGTTATCTGGCTTTTCCTGATCTGATCAGATCTTGCATTAATTAATCTTGACTTTCGACAAAAGGGATAAAAAAAACGTTACGTGTTTTTACAGTCGGGTTTTTCTTTCTTTATATATGTAATTTACTTTATTTCAGGATTTTTACTTTTATTCATATGGTTTAGGTTTAAGCAATTTATTCTCAAAAAGACAAAAGAGCCACTTACATGAGAACATAAGATATATAAAATAAAACTTAGCTTAGGTAACGGTCACTGATATAGGACAATTGTCTTAAAACTAGTTTCCTGTTAAATGGGTGTTATATACAAATCGTGCTAACATTGTATTTTCCAATTATGCTACTAACTTTCAGTGAGTGGTTTCAATTATGTAATTTGATCATTTTGATTTGAAACCACTGAAAGACTTTATATTTTTTATGTAGGATGGCAAATTATTATAAAATTGTGCTCCATCATAGGTAACATCCTTTTTGGCATAATTTGTGCGTGTCTTTGGTAGTACAAGTAAGCTGGGTCGACGAAGACTGCGTTTACATATTTGGGATTTTTTGGTAAATGTTACGTTTGTGTGAATCGTTCCATCCATTATTTTTCTAATTAAGATACAAGTATTATACATATAAAGTTGTTTAATATTCATCAATTTTGTTTCTTTAAAAATTGTTTTTGTTGGCGTTAGGTATGGATAGCGAAAGAGTGTCTTTATGATCCTATTCTGCTTTCTTTGCAGTTCTTGCAGCTTCGTTTTACCAGCGCTGCCCCAGATTTCTATGAGATATAATAAATGTGATTTGACAAGTGAATTGTAAATGTTTAAGCGCAGTTTTTTGGGTATACATCGACTTACATTACTGAGTGATCCAATAAGTGAGGAAATTTTATCTTTGATATAATCAATCTGCTTGTTCCATGTTAAACAATTTTCAATCCTAAGGCCAAGGTATTTTTCGTAGATTTTTTGTTCTAATGGGATGTTGTCTATGGTTAACGGGTCATGCAATGGTATAGTTTTATTTTTAGCTTTGAAGATAATGTAACAGGTCTTTGTAATGTTCACGGTAAGCATAAGCCATACAAACAGAATGTTTAGGTCTTCTTGGGCTTTTGAAATAAGGTCGTGAACATTTTTTCCGAAATAAAACAAGCATGTGTCATCTGCATATAAAGTTAAATGGCCATGTAGTCCTAAGTCTGTTATATTATTGATATATATCAAAAACAGCAATGGTCCTAATATGGATCCCTGTGGGACTCCGTATGTGATAGGTAAAGGATTACTTTCAATATTATCTATTATTTTATTTATTTAGCCATTTTACACGTACGAACCGACTCATTTCTAGCTTTTAACACATTTTATACCAATATTGCAATTAGTTAAAAAAAATCTCATCAGCCCGTATAACATCCGCCATTATAATATTTTACCCGCTGACACTCGCGCAAACAAGACGAATCCAAGGACGTATCATTTTAAGCGGGATTGTCCGAAAGGGTTACCGCTGCCCCGGAACATAAAGGGCTACGGAAGGAACATGGATGGGTTTTAGTCAGTAAGAGTCTGACTCTCCCTTCCGCTCCACCCAGAGCGGGAGCAGTCATTGGATGATTTCCCAGCTTTAAAAAAAAAAAAGGACGTATCATTTATCAAAATCGGTTGAGCCGTTGAGTAGTTACGAGCGGACATAGACAAACATACATACATACACACATACAGGTCAAACATAAAACCCTTTTTTTTGGACTTCGCCACAATCGCTTAAAAATCAGAAAATGAAAATGGTGTACTTAACTAAAATTACGTTTACGACGTTTTGCAAATACCCGACTTTTTGTCAGGACTTCTCTTTCGGGATGGTAACCCTACATGTTCAGCAGGTTCTTTAAAGTTAGTTTAGTAATGTTACATAGTACGTGAACGATTAGCATTTAGCTTTCATGAATGGCGAATTCCAACGGGCTAAGGATCAGAATCAAGTACCGCCCAACCCAACATAGGCATTTGTTCCGTGAAAATTGCTTCCTATGGGATGGAAACCACCATGTTTTATGGATTTAGAGCAATTCATATTTTGCAGAATCTGGGATCTTTCGTATGAGTCCGCTGTGGCGTGAAGACGTGACGATTCTTCCGCCATTACTTACGCGTATTTCAAGGTATATTTGAGTTTTTATGCGCACATGAATCGAGACAGAGTCTATCGGCGAATGTATCTTGCATACTTTGATGTAACAGTCACCCGTCGGCCATAAAACATTGGGTATTTTAGAATGAAAACATCGCAATCTCCCATCTTGCTTTCCAAAAGACAAATGTAGTTGCTGGCAACTCAAAATTATATCATTTCTGCAACCAGGCACAACTTCATGTCCCTACTCCCTACTTTATAAATACTAAGTAGAACAGTGAGTGACATGTTTCACGACAGCCATCCTGTATAAATGTACCTTCATAATTGCTTCCAGGAAGGACAAAATGCAAAGCTGACATTTGCGGAAATATTTACGACGCGGCATGTTAATAATTTAATAATAAATAATAATAAAATTGTTTATTTCAATAACTTAAATTAGTTACATTTATACTTTTAGGAATGACCCTTTAAGCAAAATAAATGCTTGTGTTAGGACATTCCGCCCTTCAACTACAGTACAGTGTCGTATTCGAATTATTGAATAATATGATAATAAAAGTACTTAGTTAAAAATAAGAGGACAAATCCTCCATATTAAAGGAGGAGTCCAATTAAACAAATGAAAATTGGGTGATTAAGAGTGCGCACATAGTGATTGTGTGTATGTTCGTGTGTGTGTATGTTCGTGTGTGTGTTATGCATGTGTGTGAGTGTGTGTATGCGTTATATTATTATGTGTGAGTAAGAGGCCATGAAGTAAGTGCGTGTATGCGTGTATGAGTGAGGAGAGAGGATTGGTGAGGTAGGTGTTGATGTATTATAAAAGTGATTGTACTATGGGGTGTGATTGGGATAAGAGATTGAAGTTTTAGTGTGGATTTTGGAGTTGGAGTTAGCCCTACGACATGTCTTGGGATCGGAAGATGTTGCATGACAACATCTTCCACTAACCGTTGTTTAATGTTTGTATTAAACTTTCAACTTCATCGTACGATTTCGATTGTAGCCATTTCGTCATAATACTTTTACATTCACGATGTGTAGGGGATAAATATTTAGCTCTTTGTTAAGGAGATTATATAAGCGAGATGATTGACTTGCGTACTGTCTTTTTGCAAATGTTGATTTAATCGTGATTGCTGGGGCAACATTATGCATTCTTCTGCTTTTCGGCAACGAGGGGACAAAAACGAGGGATTCATGTTGTTTTAGAATGATATGGAGTACGTACATCTTTCTGACTGACAGGAGATCAGATATTTTATAAAGGCTTTCCGTCGGGTACCTAAAGGGTTTGAAGAGCATGACTTTAAGTAGTGGTCTCTGAGCTCTCTCTAGCTCTAGAAATTTGATTTTTGTTGCACCTCCCCAGACCGGGAAACAATAAGAAAGAACCGACTGTGCTAGCGTTGTATATATTTGAAGTAGAAGGCGTTTGCAAGTGACGTATCGTAGCGTTTTAAAGGTCCAGATAAGTTTTCTAACTCTCTTCATTAACAATTCTGTGTGAAAATGCCAGGTCAGGCGCTGATATTACGCCCAGATATTTTGTAAATTTAACTTTTTCAATTTTGTCGCATGAGCATAAAGAGTGAGCAGGGTAATGGCATTTGTGAATTTTAATATTGAAATCTGCTGGCGGTTGGGAGGAATCGTACTTGGAGAAGCAGATGAAGTTAGTTTTGGACGTGTTTAGGGTTAGAAGATTAAGGTCGAGCCACGTAGCAACCTTTTTCAGACCGTCCTCAGCGGATTTACAGACATTGCTCCAAGTTGTACCACGAAACACTATGGCGGTGTCATCCGCATATGAGAAAGTTTGACCTTCTTGTATTTTTAAATTACAAAGCCCGTTTATATAAAGAAGAAATAATGTCGGGCCGATAACCGTTCCTTGGCCAACTCCGTAGGTAACTATTTCCTCCGAACTAACTATTTTACCGATTTTAACTTTTTGTTTGCGACCGATCAAATAATCCGTGAGGAGGGCCAGAGCTGGACCTCTTATACCGCTTGCTTCTAGCCGGTCCAGAAGAAGGGGGACAGAGACTGTGTCGAATGCCTTTTTCAGGTCCAGGAAGACTACAAGACACTTGTCGCCCCTGTCCACCTTATTGGTAACAGTGGAGGCAAGTGCCAGTACCGTCTTCAGTAGACCTTCCTTGCCGAAAGCCAAATTGTGAAGGTGATAATTGATTGGTCTTATTGAAGTAACTTAGCAATCGTGAATTGATTAGCCTTTCTAAAATTTTCGACAAGGATGGTAGTAGGTACTGATATAGGCCGGTAGTTCGACGGATCTCTCCTGTCACCACTCTTGTACACGGGAGTTATTAACGCAAGTTTTAGAGCCGTCGGGAATTTCATTTTAATAACGTCTTTGTATCGTAGTAGTAAGGGCGGTTTTCGCTGTTCAAGTGTCGCATACGTGCAGTAAATGGTACCACGGCACATAATCTACGAACCACATAACATTTTCTATGCGTGGACGTTACTTAGTGAATGGTAACGCATTACTGGAGGAAATGACTAATGGTTAACTATTAGCCTAACGAATGACGAAGCGTAACCGGTCGGTCTCAGAGGTGTGATATAGGAATGGACATCAAAGGTAACAGCTGATGCGCTCTTATCCTGTTTTCCATTAGTTTCTATGGAGAGGCTTTGTTAAGTCCCCCATAGGGAAAAGGTAATTTATACTGTTCGTTGATTTGGTTAAATGTGGTAGAAAAGTGACGGTAGTTTATTAAAGAAAAGTACAAAGGTAAGAAATTTTTCGGCTTATAATACGATTTAGTTGAGGCTAGTCAATTATTGTTTTTCTTTTTTGAGGTTGGGATATCATGAAATGCCTCCTCCCGCTCTAGGTGGAACCAAAGGGAGTATACTCTTACTGAATAAAACCCATCCATGTTCCTTCCTTCGCTCTTTATGTTCTAGGGTAGCCGTAACCCTTCCGGACAATCCCGCTTATGTCAATCATTAGCTGAACTTCAAATTAATTAAATACAGGTTCATAGATATAACTCAAAACATAACACCACGCCTGTAATCTACGAAGAGATATATCAGGCTCAGGTGTACCTATAGTACACCCACTTGCCCATTAAATACAGAGAAATTATATACCTACACAAATGCAGAAGCAGGAGACAGCATTTATGCATAGTATGTGAATATATAAGGTGTTAAAAAATTAATTATTGAGTTACGTGTGCATAAATGTATTGGATTTTTTCGCGATTTCGCGTAATTATGAGCAAGTCTCACTCGTTCTTGAAAAAAAATAGCTAAAAAAAAACTTGTCTCTTTTTATTTCTTAATTATTACGAAACTAGCTTTCGCCCGCCGCTTCGCCTGCATAATATGTCGACAAATTATACACATAAGCCGCACAAAACCCACACAAAAACCGCATCAAAATCCGTTGCGTAGTTTTAAAGATTTAAGCATACATAGGGATATAGGGACAGAGGAAGCAACTTTGGCTTATACTACATATGTAGTGATAAATAACAAAGCATAACTATTTTCCCTTCACGGGAAAGTGTGAACATTGGAACTTAATACTCAAATGTTAAATATTCTTGTGTCACGAAACTATCGCATGTAATGTGACAACGTGGGTGGCACAAAGGTTAATGCCCACCGTATTAGATTTCAAGATAATATGTAGGCCACTTTCAAGTCCTATGTAAAGTACACGACACAATAATTAATATTCAGGAAACTATTTGTAGACTTGACTATTTGAAATGTTGGTACTTATTGATATTGAGGGCGTGATGATGTAAGCTGGTAGTCTGAAATTATCCACTTGAACCCGCTCCAACCCTTGCTCAAGCCAGCCCGCGTTGTCACTGAACCTGTAGTCTTAAATACGCCCGAACTAGTCTGTCCCTTGCTGTCCTCCCCCAGCGACGCCCTAAACCGAGGTCCGTACCCCACAGGGGTGCCCTTAGCGTGTAATCGCTTAGTTTGTAAGTTTTAAATAAGCCATGCCTGGAGGCTGCATTTTTATTGTGTCATCCACAGGCAAGCCCGGTTCAGCAGTAGACAACCCTACGGTTGAACTGCGAGATGACATCATCAAAAAAAAAAAACAACTTGAACAAAAATTTTACGTCATCACTTTCTTGCCTGTATCCTATTTTTATTGTGGTCGGCATAACATGTCTTTTTCTTCCGTATTTCTCTATTAGTCGTCATCTCGGTAGTCATCCCCTTTCTAGCCATATCATGTTTCACTCAGCTCATCCATCTGTTCTTTGTCTGTCCTCTTATTGCCTTCATTCATTCTCAAGACTTTTCATAGGTGGTTCTCCTCATTCCGTATTACATGCCCTTTTTCTTTTGAGGGTTGGAAATCATCAAAGCGGGTGGTAAATCATCAAATTACTAGTATCAGACTCTTACTGACTAAAACCCACCCATGTTCCTTCCTAGCCCTTTATGTTCCGGGTAGCGGAAAACCTTTCGGACAATCCCGCTTACCCGGCTTGCGCCGCCGCTTGCTGCATGCTTCGGCCCTAACGGGCCTCTTCAAATGCGGACATCTCTTTGAGGCGCGCGTGGAACACGTACCCGCCATCCGGCACGGGTATCAGATAATAATAAATAATAATAATAATAATATATTTATTCAGAATTAAATTGGTAAAATATTAACATTAAAATCTTAGAAAATAATTTGTAAAGGTATTTATATTGTAAGATGCCCTTAAACTATGACAACCGATCTCCACAAAACTTTTCAATCACCTGTGGCATTTTCAGACTTCCTCTTAAGGTCTCATTTTTCTATCTTTCCATTCGCATTTTCCTTAAGAGGGATGTGTTGCATTAGTCTAATTCGTAAAACTGCATCGAGCTCAAATGAGTGTAGATCTGAAGTATAGACCACACACCCTAACTGTAGATGGTAAGCCCCCTGGCTAACCAGATATAATCCGATTACCTTCATGGCATACCACATGGCGCGCACTACAGTCAAAATAAACCGCATCAATGAATTATTTTTTTCGCTGGATAATGGAAACCTTTTTCATTTACAGCTTAGAATTAGCTGTACAATTTAGCTGTAAAAAAAGCTCAGCTTAGCTTCATTAATGCTTGAAAAAAGTATTAGAAGTTTGTTTATGACTTAAGGACGTTTAACTCAATCACACTGAAATAGCTGAATGGATGTGGATAAAATTTAAAAACCTGAATTAACACATTTGATACTTTTTATCCCGGTATTCTCACGGGATCAGGAATTTCGGAGCGCTATTTTTCTTAAATATTATAAGTATTTCTGCGCGAAATCGAAAAAATCCAATCTGCCTGACCACCTTTCTCAACTATGTTTGGGTCGGCTTCCAGTCTAACCGGATGCAGCTGAATACCAGTATTTTATATGGAGCGACTGCCTATCTGACCTCCACAACCCAGTCAGTAGCTGCCTCGAAAAAATCCAATCGTAAAAATAAATTAAGGCTATATTTACCTTAAAGCTTTGTAAGTTTTCCACTTTGCAAGTGAGAGTGGCATCTCTGCCTAGTACCACAGTGACGTTTGTTTCTCTGCCGACGAATGTTGGTCCATCTGTTAACAAAAGCAATCTACTTAGAAAAAATATAATCTTCTATTCATATAATAAAACAAAAAATTGATGTGCGTTGGTACGCGCATCACTTCAGAACGCGGCTAGACCGAATTCGCTAATTCTGTGTTAAAATGTTCGTAATAAAAGTCCCGTCGTCAGTGAAACCAGTTCTCAATTAAAAAAAAAAATTGCCTGTAAAATAAATTGAAACTGAATGTGCCTTACATACGATGTATGAAAATGTTGTATGAATTATTGAAATTTGGACAGGACAACGTCTGTCGGGTCAACTATTGTAATATGAAACTAATTTACCTACTACAACAGGTCGCCGATTTTGTAAAAACTTTGGTGCAGTGATCGTGAAGAGACTTCTTGCTCCACAAATGTTAGGAATTGACACTTTTGACAGCTCACTTTAAATTCACGGTGAGATTGTTACAAAATAGCAGTACAGCAGTGCTATTCTTAAATACTTCACCATGACAACAACGTAGGTGTAGTGAGTTGAGAGTGTGATGTCAATACCTGGCCTTAGGTAGAACGACAGAAGCCTGCCGGGTAAGCGGGATTGTCCGAAAGGGTTACCGCTACCCCGGAACATAAAGGGCTACGGAAGGAACATGGATGGGTTTTAGTCAGTAAGAGTCTGACACTTCCTTCCGCTCCACCCAGAGCGGGAGCAGTCATTGGATGATTTCCCAGCCTTAAAAAAAAAAAAAAAGGACAACATTAAGGCGCGGACTGGCGAAATGGAGGTCATAAATTCGATTCCCAGTCGTTGTGTTCCAGCTCAAACATATTAAACTTAGTTGGAGAAATAAACAAGAATACCTACTAGTAATTTTCAACTCACATATCAAAAAACAACAACAAGAAAAAACAATAGTGCTAAACAATGTAGATTAATTACTACACTCTGGGCTCTAACACGAAAATAGAAATTGGCGAAATATATTTAATGAATTTGAACACAAATAAATTGTGTTTGTCCAATTAATATTGTTTACTGGATATAAATGGAGTTATTTAAATTAACTATTTGTTTTTGTCAATGCCATTGGCGTAATTAGTGGAATACAATTTCGGTTATACGATGTGAAAAATTGTCTAACTATAGACATTTAGGAGAGTAATTAACTACTTTGGTATCCAGAATAACTGGTACTGAACGATAAATTAGTCGATTTTATATGTACATGAACTTGTTTTTACACTGCCACGTTGGTCTAGTGGTTGTAAGCGCTACTGTAGAGTGTGAGGTCCTGAGTTCGATTCCCACGGCGGGCAAAGTGCATTTAGGAATTGACAATATGTCACAGTCAAAAGTAAAATATGAAATCACATAGAAAAAAAACCGCTCGTCTTAAAAACTTCCATCGCCATATAGAAATTAAATATAATCCGAAGATATAATTTGTAAAACTGCATTGAATGCTAATAAGTATTCAATTTGATTCTAAAACTCTGTGACGTCACATTTATACGAATCACGTACAAATTCCGCGTTTTGACAATTCATAAAAAGTAACGTTATTGACTACCCTGTCAAATACCCAATTTCTCAGTAGCCGTCCGGAGTCTGCATTTGTGCCCTGTTGGTGTGCAATAGGCTTGAAATCTATTACATGGCAATTAAACTCAATTAGCAAAATGTGGGTGTACACATCTGCCTAAGCCTTCGGGGAATCTGTTGGCATTTGGATATTCCAGAGGGAGGCCGTAAGCTATTTATCGTCATGTTATGATCCGAGTAAAAACCGAAAATGAAGTACAGCGCGGGCAGGTGACGCGATGCGCCGCGGTGGGTCGCTGCCGAACGGCGGGTGAAACAGCAGGGTAGGACACGAGAATATAAACATCCATTAAACTTAAATTGATTCTTTGACCGAAATATAGGCCAGCCCTCTGGTCACATGAAGAAAGTCAAAGTGATATTTAAACATCTTCTTAGGGTTGCTACGCACTTAAGCGGGCCGGCATTGTTCGTCGATGTGGGGTCAATGGTTCGTCGATGGTTCGGGTTGATATATTCGGTTTTACTACTCAGCTTTGCCGATTAATGCCATCCATCTGCCTGGCCTAGTGAAAACTGAGCGGCATTTCCCCGATCATTCATATACCTACATAATTATATTTTTTAAACGATAAAATCGGATATAAAATAAATAAAAAAATAATCGCTTATTTGGGTCAAATAATCATTTTTTTTATATCCGATTCTACCGCTGATTAATGCCGGCCGTTTAAGTGTATAGCAACCCTTACTTTTACTAACACAGACACTTGATCCGAGTTTAACGAGTCCCACTCGTCACCCCTTAACCCTAGTCATGCTCCTACATTTCTGACACGTCGGATGAACAAAGGCAGTGTCAGTATTCTAGGTTACCCAGTCCTGATTGACTGTATAGGACTGTCCGTCTAATCTTCCACTTGGCTTGTGTCACACTGGCTAACTAGTCGGCTATCTAGTTGAGTGGCATTTGAGAATTTCAAGTACGACAGATGTTTCGGTGTCTGGTAGCGAGCCTGAGATCGTCTTTGTTTACGGGTTAACTGTTTGCGCGGCAAGTGACGGGTTTTATGAAATGTAAGTAAGTACGGTTTGTAATGTAGTTAGGTAATTAAGGAATTGAATACACGGTTAAATTTTAGTCGTTTTAATCCCCTTAAGGGGTGAGTACAATGACCCCTTAAGGGGATTAACCGACTAAAATTTAACCGCGTATATAATACTTGAATTCGGAGAGGCAGGTCCTCTCCTAATTCAAGAACGATATTGCTGATTTGATGCTGAATATAAGACTTTTTTAGGTTAGAATCCTTTTTTGTTTCATATATAAGTCGTCGGTCTTACCAATGGTATCGTATTAACTAGTAACTGGGTTGTGGAGCTCAGATAGGCAGTCGCTCCATGTAAAATATTGGTATTCAGCTTCATCCGGATAAACTGAAACTGGCATTGTCAACCCGTACTGGGCCCGCGTGGTGGATTATGGCCATTCCCTGTCCCAGGGAGGGAGGCCTGTGTCCCAGCACTGGCAACATTAAGGGCTGTTTATGCTATTCCTACTGATTTTGCTAGCACTGATCTACGGCTTTAATTGTTAATATGTCGACAGGAGTTAACGGTTGATTCAACTAGTTCGTTGATTCAACGCCCATTGCCAGTAGGTGTGTCTGTCTTATGTATTAAACAAAGACTATTGTTGGCAGAAGGTTTATTATTAGCTTCACTGCTGTGGACGCAAAGTACCTATTTTCCATCCGAACAAATTAACTACAATAAAGCTGCGGGGTAGTTGCGTAACACACTAACAGTAACAATGACATTCATTTTGACGGTTGAACATTCATTGCGTTATTTACGTTGTTCAGCAGACAAACTTTTCGAACATATGAAGCAATGAATTAGCAATATCCTTAAAAATCGTTTAGATTGTGATGGATAGTGTTACATTTTTATTTATCTATTTTTACATCTATGAAAGCCGCAAATACAAAGGACGGCGCTACCGTATCTTTTTAATATCATAACATAATTTAATTTTCTACTTATTTACTATTTTAGCAGAACCAGCTGTGCCACGCCGCACCAAACAGCAGTATGGTTATCAGTGTGGTTTTAGTCACTAGCGTAGCGTGTGGGGGGGGTGTCATGATCCCAAGCAGCACACAAAAGGGGGCTGCAGCAATTTTTTTAGAACAAAATGATCAAATTTAAGGACATGACGTAGGATATTGACATTGATAATTGCATAAAAGATTTGGCTTTCAGAACATCACGAAGAGTTAATCCATACTAATATTATAAATCCGAAAGTTACTCTGTCTGTCTCTCGGAAGGTGTCCGACAGACAGACAGAGTTACTTTCGAATTCACGCATAAACCATATTTTCGATAAAATTAGCATCCTGGGGAAGGGCATAGGCTACTTTTCTAGCTAGCTTAGCTAGAAAAGCTAGTTTTTCAATAATTTAAACGAATTTGACTTTCACCAATTTTCTTGACTAATGATGAATCATTAGTCAAGAAAATTGGTGAAAGAAAATTGGAATTGGAAATTGGAAAATTCTCCGCCCTCTATTTTCAAATAGAGGGCGGAGAATTTTCGGTTGGCTCCGGGCGGCGTAAACCCACTCTACGCCACTGGTTTTAGTGAAGGTACCGTGTTTGTTACTCAATCACTTCGTAAAAGCATGGATGTTAAACCAATCCTGCTGCCCAATTTTGAAACTCACTCTTGTGCCTGTGTTGTAAAATTAGACTGCTGAATTGGATTGTGATATTTTACAATGGCTTTAATTTATATACCTCCTGTAACATCCATTGTGTTATTTACGTTCGGTGAAGGAAAACATCGTGAGGAAACCGGCATGCCTGAGAGATATTTCTCAGCATGTGAAGCTAAGTTAGAGGCCCATGGGCAGCATAGAAAGTCTAACACCAGCTTAGTGAATTACCACACGAAGAAGAAGAAGAATTTACGTTGTCGAGCACCCGATTTTCAGATGTAGTGTTTTAATTATGCATCTCCCTAAACATTAAGGGGATTAAGTCACACAAAAGGATGCTGGAATACGTATAGTCCGTTACAAAGTTATCTGAAGAAAATGTAAACAAATGGATCAGAAAAACGTACGTTATTTATGCGTATTTAAAGATGGTCACCCATCCACAGATCAACCCTGAAAAGCGTAGCTTAACCTGATGGATCGAACCTTGCGACTACTTAGCTATGAGCCCCTCAGGTACTTTTTGAACAGAGCATAGTAAAATGTTTTTGTCTAATAAACTCACGGAAGCAGTTCCAAGCTTATATATGTATAATAAAATAATAAGAAAGCTTAAAAACAATATTATACTCC
Source organism: Hyppa rectilinea (assembly GCA_951799385.1). Taxonomy (NCBI): domain Eukaryota; kingdom Metazoa; phylum Arthropoda; class Insecta; order Lepidoptera; family Noctuidae; genus Hyppa; species Hyppa rectilinea. Next base: position 7,025,352 of record OX637305.1, read on the forward strand.
GCAGACTGGTATTCTCATTTGTTTTGTACTAAAGGGAAAATGTGATTCTTTCTTTATTCAGCAATTTCAATAGCAATGTTTTCGATTTGTACAGACAGCGCTTTGTGATAATTTCGCTTAATATATAAGCTCCTTATTTTTGCAATTCCGTGAATTCGAACGAAAATAAAAAGGCAAATATAAGAACCTACTTTATCCGAGTATTTGATTTGTTTATTTTTATTGATACACTGAATTGTGTTTTATATTGATTTTATAGTTTTTCATAGCTTAGGGTTGACCTGCCAGGTAAGCGGGATTGTCCGCAAAGATTAACGCTACCCCGGAACATAAAGGGCTAAGGAAGGAACATGGATGGGTTTTAGTCAGTAAGCATCTGACACTCCCTTCGCGCCACCCAGAGCGGGAGGAGACATTTAATGATTTCCCACCCTCAAAAAAAAAAAAAGGGTTGACACAAGACGCAAGAATGTGTCCGTATTCATAAATTCAATTTCATGAACAAATTAATCTTGAAATAAATTGTTGTCTGCAGTCCTCGAGATGGAAACTTCAACTAATAACATTTCTACGTCTAGGTACCTTCCCTACAATCCAGCAGAGTGTCACTCCAATGTTCAGGAGTCTTGAAAAGGAATGAATAATGCTGTCGTAAAATTACGAAGTGGAACGAGATAGTTTGAAATCTTCTTTGAATAAAAACCTAATTATATGATCATTTGCGTCTGGAAATAGTGATATTGTGTAATACACCCTGCAATTTTATTCTTACAAATGGATGGTGGATGTATCCGACATAAATAACCTCTAGTCGTGATTAAAAATTGTTACCATTAATTAAAATAAGAGGTACAACGAAAAATGAATAATGAATTACAATAAGTAACATCCTGTTAGTAATGTTTACGTATCGAAAGCTACGAGGTAGCCTGCAAAAAAGGTAAGAAAATTTGAATTTTGTGGGCGAACCAGGAGCTTCCCCTTAAATTTTTTTTACAACAGTAGTTCACATCATGCTTGTATCCGCGCTAAAAGTATTAAAGAACTGCCTAAAGACTCCCCTTAATTAAATAAATGTCTAACTCACGTTATTATGCTTAGAAAAAACCTAGTAAAATCTACCATTTATGTACAGAAAGGTGAATTCCCCATATTTTTCATTAGAACTCAAATATCTTTCAACGGGACAACAATACGAACAGTAGATTGCTGTTATTTAAAGCCCCTATTGTCTTAATCATTGTAGACGTCAATTGCATTTCAGTTCTGTTCTATACTGAAATGGATTGTGGATATATTGGAGTGTTTTTCAAATGATTTCGACTGGATTTATTTTTAAACGACACTACAAGAAAATACCTGAATGAAAAATGTTTTCAACGTGTAATGAAAATATATCCCTACCGCTTTTCTTTTTTTTTGGGTGGAGCGGCAGGGAGTCTCAGTGTCTTGCTGACTAAAACCCATCCATGCTCCTTCCTTAGCCCTTTATGTTCCGGGGTAGCGGTAACCCTTTTGGATAATCCCGCTTATCTCTTCCCCTTAAAATACACTTTTCAGTATTCCTCATTTTTAACCTGATTTAAAAAAGGAGGGGGCGCTATGTTCGTCACTTTGTTTAATTTCACCGATATGTTCGCTGGTCAATATTTAGATTATGACAAGCAATTTAGAAGAATAGCTATAACTGTTTTTATGGTGTACAGTCACGACCAAATATATGTATACACTAGCTTTTGCCCGCGACTTCGTACGCGTATCCTGTTGCTTATGCCAGCGACAACGGGGTCGTCAAAATCGAAGATCTGAATCACGATCAGCGGTCAGTCGCGCATCACGTTCCCCACTTGTTAGACCTAGAAGTCGATGCGTAAATACGCTTGGAACTCAAGCCTAATTCTCTATCCATGAACGTATCCGATTCGCGAGACAATGCATGACTTGCACGATCAGCGGTCAGTCGCGCATCACGTTCCGCACTTGTCTCTAGAGACCTTGAAGTCGATATGGATACACGCTTGGAACTCGAGCGTAATTCTCTTTCTCCGTTAACGTCTTCATCTCGCGAGACAATGCATGACGATCGATCAGCGGTCAGTCGCACATCATATTCTTCACTGGTCTCTAGAGACCCGAATGTAGATGCGTAAATACGCTGAGAACGCAGGCGTGCTTCGCGATCCGAAGAGGTTTAAACGGAGCGAGTTGCAGCCGGATGTTCTCGAACAGCATCAAGTCTCTCGTGACGCTCTGTGGTAGATTCTTGGGATCTTAATTATGATCTTCAATCTTTTAGCTCTTTTGGAATATTGGGAAAGATTTGACCTCTTTCTAGGCATGGTGAATATACCTGATCAATTAAAATCTAAGTGACTGCTCCCCTGCGTTATCGGATAGGCTACTGTGTCACGAAGATATATAGAAAGGAAATTAAACACTCAAATAACATAAGTCCGAAGGCATATTTATTCAATAAAATAAAAAAATAAATGGGAGTTTTGGCCAGTAGAGTCAAATTTTCAATGATATACCATCGTCATCAAAAATGAGTCCTTAACTGTTACCGCCTTCACCGCGTGGTAAGTAACTAAGTAGTCCCAAGTACTCCCAGCTTATGTTATTTTATAATTATACAGTGAAATTAGTGATAGCTTTGATTTCCATATCAGATGTTTCTGATCTTCGATTTTTTTAAGTCAATAGGAAATGACCATCAGACCGAACAACTTTTGCTAAGACGTCATTCCTATATGTGTTATGGTGTAGCTGGGCTCTTGGAGTTCTACAACAGGTGTTCCAGATCTTCGAATTTTATAAGTCAACAGAAAGTGCTCATCAGATTGGACAACTTTTGCTAAGACGTCATTCTTATATATGTCGTAGGATAATTTGATACTTCGAATCTTCGCGGAAATCCTAGGGGTTTTGCGAAAACGCGGATAATTAGACATAGGCGAAAAATTATCAAATCTTACTGGACAAAGTCAGGATTTTTGCGAAAATACTCGTTATTATAGCAATATTGCGAAACGAAACGCTGGCTGTTATGAAATAAGAACGCTGATTGGTCGGTCAGCGCGTTCAATAAGAGATCGTCTCTGATTGGTTGACGTCTTAATCATCGGCAAACTAGGAACCAATTAGAAGTCAGCCAGCAAAATTGTAGCCAATCAGTGTTGAGCACATCAAATCTTACTATAGTAACGAGTATTTTCGCAAAAATCCTGACTTTGTCCAGTAAGATTTGATAATTTTTCGCCTATGTCTAATTATCCGCGTTTTCGCAAAACCCCTAGGATTTCCGCGAAGATTCGAAGTATCAAATTATCCTACGACATATACATTCAGTCAAAAAAGTATCGGGAATGGATGATTTGTTTATGGTTCCAAATTCAAATTTTTGTTTTTTTGTAGTTGTTAGATTGGCACAACTGTTTTCCATTTTGGCGCGGAGTTTGAGTTGCATCTGTTATTTATATTAAATACAGTGCTGGTTTTAGTAATATCATATAGGTATAGTGTGTATTGCGAATTTCATAATGGACAAAAATATCGAACAAAGAGTATGTCTTAAATTTTGCATCGCCAATGGAATTTCGTGTTCGGAGTCACTGAAAATGTTACAGAAGGCTTACGGTGAATCGACTTTATCAAAAACTCGTGCTTATGAGTGGTTCAAAGCGTTCAAAAGCGGTCGAGATGTGATGGAAGATTTGCCTCGCTCTGGTAGGCCGTCAACGTCTGCAACTGAAGTTAACATCGCAAAAGTGAAGAAAATAGTGACTGAAAATCCCCATTCAACTCTGAGAGAGATAGCCGCCGAACTTTCTGTATCTCACGAGTCGATCCGTACCATTTTAACTAATCATTTGGGTATGAAACATGTTGCTGCTCGGCTAGTCCCAAAAAATCTGAATTTTCTCCAAAAACTCAATCGCATGAAAGTCGCTGAGGACATGCTAGAACGAGTCAGTTTGGACCCAACATTCATGAAACGCATTGTTACTGGTGACGAGACGTGGGTTTACGAGTTTGACATGCAAACTAGTCAACAAGCTTCGGAGTGGCGCCTTCCAACTGAACCGAAACCGAAAAAACCACGCCAAAGTCGATCAAAAGTCAAAGTCATGTTGACTGTTTTCTTTGACTATCGCGGTGTTGTGCACTCTGAATTCTTACCGGAAGGTCTAACGGTAAGGGCACGCCACGATAGTGGCGGTAAGACCCCTCTTTGAGGAGTGGCTAGAGAGGCGTCACGGCGCCCTCACCTACCGCCTGACGCAGGTCCTCACCGGACATGGATGTTTCGGGAGGTTCCTGCACATCATCAGGCGGGAGGAAACGCCCGGGTGTCACCACTGCGAGGATCGCCCAGAGGACACGGTAGAGCACACGGTGCAAACCTGCCCCGCATGGGCGGAGCACCGCCGTGTCCTCGTAGAGGCGATCGGCGGCGGCGACCTCTCGCGCCCGGCCCTGGTGCAAGCCATGGTCCGGGGCGAGAGGGAGTGGGAGGCAGTCACCTCCTTCTGCGAAAAAGTTATGCTCGCGAAGGAGGTGGCGGGATGGGAGAGAGAAAGGTCCTCCCGTCCCAGCCGCCGCAGGAGACGCCCCGGGCGTCGGGAGCCACGTGACGACTCCCGGCCACCGTAGGCGCGGGCCTGCGGACGGTGAGTAATGGGTGACTCACCGTCCGATCAGCACCAGACCCGTGCCGTACGGCGCGTATATGTTCCACGCGCGCCTCAAAGAGATGTCAGCATATGAAGGGGCCCCTCAGGGCCAAGCCTGCCGGGTAAGCGGGATTGTCCGAAAGGGTTACCGCTACCCCGGAACATAAAGGGCTACGGAAGGAACATTCCGTCGTTAGCTTTGATACAGAGTGGACGCATAATACAGTTGTCTTCGTTGCTTTTTGTGATTGGTCAGTCTGGTTGAACTGCGATTCTCGCTTGCTCGTGTGAAGTTTAAATGGACTAATCCCACCCAGTAGGCGGACCTAGAAAGAGGCGAATATATTTCTGTGAATCTCAACACCTCGTGTCTCCGCCCAGCTCCGAACCCGCGCCGCTTGAATTCGCAGTCGGCTAACCTGCCGCCGCACCAACAAGGTTAGTCATCAACCGACGAAACAAGCGACCGCACCGAGCGCGCCCCACCACACCTCACTGTGCCGCTACCTCACTGCAAAGCAGCGCCTGCGACGTAGCAACAGGCAATACACGTTTTAGCATTTGTTAGCTATTTTATCACGGCAGGGGTTTTACCATGTTTAGCACTAAGCGTACGCCTCCTCAGACTCCGCTACGACATGAACAGTCTCTCTCTGAATCTGACTTGGTAAATATTTCACCCTCAAAGATCGACTCTAATATTACATGTCGCAAACGCAAACAGCCTGAATGTGAACATGAAGTAATACTCTCAGATATTAGGGCGGACCTCCAAAAGTCTTCTTCTATCCAAGCGGAGTTACAAAAGACTCTCAGCGAATGGAAAGTGAGCTTCGATAGTAAACTGGCTGCAATCAATGATAGTATTACATCGATCCGAGGCGACTTGGAAACCTATATAAAAGAATCGAAAAAAGAAATGGCCAGTCTTCGCTCCGAAAACGTCGCTATAAAGAATACGGTCTCAAAACTGTCTGAGGAAGTCGCCGAGGTAAAAATATCTGCTCAACTTATCTCTAACCAATACGACGATTTCCAAGAGCAACTAAGAAATATAAATAAGCGAACTTCGAGCGTAAGCTCAGATGCGATCAAAGCCCTCGAATTAAAGATTGACAGCTTGGAACAGCAGGGCAGGCAATGTAACTTGGAAATCTCCAACGTTCCTGAGAGAAGAGGAGAAAACTTACCAGCGTTATTGGAGGATATAGGTAAAAAGATCCAATATAACATATCAAGAGACGATATTACATCAATACATCGCGTGCCACATGCCTCGATTAGTGAAAGACCTAAAAATATCATTGCCACGGTAAAAACACGTACCCTGAGGGACAATATACTTACTGCATGCCGCCTGAAGAAAGGATTTACCTCTAAAGACCTGGGCATCGCTGGCACACCCCACACTATATATGTTAATGAACACCTAACTCTGCAGAGAAAACAGTTACTACGCGAGACCCGAGAGGTAGCTAAAAAATTTAGTTATAAGTTTGTCTGGGTAAAGCATGCCACCATTCTTGTAAAACATTCTGAAACCTCATCTACTATAGCCATTAAATGTAAAAATGATATTAAAAACATTAAAAATGTTCTGAATAATTAACTTAAAAAATGTTAATTACAGTTACATAAGTATTATTTATGTTAACACAAATTTATAATGTCTAATACTACAAGAAATCATGACTTCAGTATATATTACCAAAATAGTAGAGGCATTCGCACGAAATTAAATACTTTATATATGAATATTCTCTCTAACTGTTTCGATATTATCATTTTAACCGAAACTTGGCTTATTCCTGCAATTAATAACAACGAATTTATTGACAATCGGTATTTAGTATTTCGCTGTGACCGGAATAGGACTGCTACCCGGAAATCTGATGGTGGTGGTGTATTAATAGCGGTATTGCGAAAATATAAACCTATTTGTATTCCTTCTTCACAACTTGGTACATTAGATCAATATCTCGAGCAAATCGCTATTATCATTCCATGCAACAACAATTCTTCAAATACCCTTGTTTGTGCAGCCTATGTGCCGAACAATATACCTTTTGCTGTATACAATACTCTTTTTGATAATATGGACAATTTAATTAACTCCATAAAGACTGATAGTATATTATTGTTAGGTGACTATAACATACCTACAGCACAATGGGCTAAAATTAATCCTGCTCAAAATTACATGACTTGCATGGGCACCTCACCAACTTGTAACCGATTAAGGGACTTCTTGATTATTCACGATGTCAAGCAATTCAATCATATAACCAACTTGAATGGACGCATATTAGATCTCCTTATGTCTGATGTGAATTGCACTGTCTTTAAACCTATTCAGAGTCTTTTACCGGTTGACAGCCACCACCCACCATTTTACGCACTGTTATCCCTAAATATTAATATTAGTTTATCCAAACCTCTACAAACGCCAAAATATAACTACCGGAAAGCTGACTACAAGGTCATCAACGAAGATATTGATGAGATTAACTGGGTAAGCACTTTGGACAGCAATTCGACTGATAAATGCATCGACATTTTTTACAACTGTTTATATGGAATTATAAAAAACCGTATACCGCTATCTAAGCCACCAAACTTGCACTTCCCGGTCTGGTTCTCCAAGGCGCTTATTCACATATTTAAGTTTAAAAAGAAAGCCTGGTCTAATTGGAAAAAGTACCGTAATATAAGTGACTATGAAGTATTTTCGTTGTACAGGGAACGTTTTAAAGAGGAATGTCACAAATGTTTTCAGAAATATATAAATAGTGTCGAGGATGGTATTTCTAAAGATGTTAAGCACTTTTGGGTTTACATGGCTAATCGGCAAGGCAAGTCGGGTATACCAACCTGTATGTTTTATGAAAATGTAACTTCTAGCGACCCGGTAGATATTTGTAATATGTTTTCAGCTTTTTTTCAGTCAGTTTATGAGCCCTCTAGTCTCTCGCCCGGATGGTGTCCAGCTTCTGATTTGAGTAATGTCAATAACAGCACACTTTGTACTTTGAATTTCACTGTCCATGAGGTGCGTAGACAACTAAATTTGTTGGATATAAACAAAGGACCGGGACCTGATGGTATACCGCCTTATTTTTTAAAAATGACAGCTGATACAATTTGTATGCCTCTCTCCATTTTGTTTAACAAGTGTATCCAAAGTGGTACCTTTCCGTCTATGTGGAAGAATGCAAACATAATACCCGTGCATAAAAGTGGATCTAGACAAAACATAGAAAATTATAGACCAATATCGATACTTTGTACTCTAGCAAAACTGTTTGAAAAACTTGTTCATCGGGCCATTTATCCATTTTTGCGACATAATATAATACCTGAGCAACATGGTTTCGTTAAAAATAAGTCTACAGTGACAAACTTAATGATCTTTACAGATCACTTGTTCAACAACATGGACGCAGGATATCAAACCGACGCTGTTTATACAGATTTTAAGAAAGCTTTTGATAGGGTGGACCATTCAATTTTATTAAATAAAATAGCTTTTAATGGCATCAGAGGTAATTTACTGCGTTGGTTCTGTTCATATATCAGCAATCGCAATCAAACTGTAGTGAGCAATGGATACAAATCAGACTCATTTTTGGCGACTTCTGGCGTTCCCCAGGGATCTATTCTGGGCCCATTGATGTTTATTTTATATATAAACGATATTTGTTACTGCTTTGAGAATAGTAATTTCTTATTATACGCTGACGATCTTAAGGTATTTAGAACAATAAAAAACTCTGTTGATAGTAGCATTTTGCAGGAAGATTTGAATAGATTAACTGATTATTGTAACGAAAATAAATTAAAACTAAGCATCCCGAAGTGTAAATACATACATTTTACTAAAAATAAAAAAATAATAACCTACGATTATTCAATCTGTAATAAGACCCTAATTAATGAAACCTATATCTGTGACTTGGGTGTTCTTCTTGACTGCAAACTTCACTTAAATCTACACATAGATAAAATTACTTCTAAAGCATTTCAAATGTATAATTTTGTTATGAGAACTACGTCAGATTTTAAGCAGCCAACCACATATCTGTATTTATTCAATTCGTTAGTTCGCCCACAAGTAGAATATGCGTGTATGATCTGGGATCCCTATTATATTAAATATGAGACTGCAATAGAGAGAGTTCAGCGTAAGTTCCTCAGTACGATGCAGTACAAATGTCGCATCCAACGTTTATGTTATGAACACGCTTTGGATAAGTTCAAGCTATTAACATTACGCTCTAGACGCTTGTTGCTCCAAGGAATGATGCTCCATGGACTTGTACATAATAAGTTTGATTGCCCCGAATTAATAAGTAAATTGTGCTATATTGTACCTAGAACGGTAATGAGACGAGAGGCGCGCTCTTATCCGCTTTTTGCAACAACTCCCTGTCGCACAAATGCAGGAGAGCGAGCGCCGTTGAAGAAACTGGTTCAAGCTTACAATAATAATTTTAACGATATCGATGTGTTTGCCTTATCTAAAAATCAATTTAAAAAACTAGTTATTAAGCGCCTTGCTCAAAATTGTTGAATTGTTGTTGTTATTGTTATAGTTGTTGTTTGTTGTTGTTGTTTGTTGTTGTTTGCTCATGTATTTACTGTTAGAATTTAAGATAGCGAAGAAATTGTATTGTTGTTATAGATAGATATTACTTTACCTTACCAAAACTGTATCTAATATAGTAACATGTGGAAATGTAGTGGATTGTACATTTACTCATAGCATGATGTGTATCTAGATATATTATACAATGTACAATTGTTTGTTTCCCAAATAAAATAAAATAAAAAAATAAAAAATAAAACATGGATGGGTTTTAGTCAGTAAGAGTCTGACACTCCCTTCCGCTCCACCCAGAGCGGGAGCAGTCATTGGATGATTTCCCAGCCTTAAAAAAAAAAAAAAAAAGGTCTAACGGTAAATAAAGAATATTATTTGAGCGTTATGCGGCGTTTAAGAGAGCAAATTCGACGAAAAAGGCCAGATTTGTGGAAAGAAAATTCTTGGATTTTGCACCACGACAATGCGCCTTCGCACAAGGCTATCATTGTGAACGAATTTTTGACCAAACACTCAACAAATACCATCCAGCAACCACCATATTCACCAGATATGGCTCCTGCTGACTTTTTTCTTTTTCCTAAACTCAAATTACCACTTCGTGGCACCCGTTTTCAATCGATAGAAGACATAAAGGAGAATTCGCGGCGAGAACTGAACTCAATTCCGGAAGCAGCGTTTAAAAAATGTTTTGATGAATGGATTATTCGTTGGCGCAAGTGTATCGTTTCTAAAGGAGCATACTTTGAAGGTGATAAAATAAATTTGGATTAATAACAGACATTTTGTGTATTATTGATCTTTTCCCGGTACTTTCTTGACAGAGTAGTATGTTATAGTGTAGCTGGGCTCTTGGAGTTCCACATCAGGTGTTCCAGATATTCAGATTTATTCTCTCAGCAGAAAATGCTCATCACGTGGAACAATTTTTGCTATGGTACTATTTTTGTATCTCTTATAGTTTAAAATTATAGTCTATATGTTGCCCAGACGTAATACCTACACAACAAAAAAAAGTCATTCAAATCCGTCTAGTAGTTCCGAAGATTAGTGTGTACAAACAAACAGACAAACAGATAGAATTTTTTATTTTAATATATTGAATGACACAGTTTTTTGACTGTATTATGTTATAGATAGATTTTAAAGAAAATTAAGAAAAAGAACCTAGCCTACAAACCCTAAAATAGAAATAAATGAAATATGCAAACAGTCAGTATTCAAGTGAATCGCAATAATCGAATGCAACTATTCGCCTATACTCTCCAGGATACCTGCGTTTGCTACGAATAACTGAATCCTTATGGCAGCGGCGCGTTTTTTTTTTATAACGGCATCTCGTAGTTCAACCGTAGGGTTGTCTACTACTTAGCCGGACTTGCCTGTGGATGCCACAAAAGAATTGTAGCCTCCAGCCAGGGCTTACAAAAACTTACAAACTAAGCGACTACACGTTAAGGGCACCCCCTGTGGGGTACGGACCTCGGCTTAGGGCGTCGCTGGGGGAGGACAGCAAGGGACAGCTGGATCGGGGGTAACAGCGGCGTGGCTCTTTATATAGCTACAGACGCGCAGGCGCGAGGCGTATACGTACTCTGATAGAATACCTTAACAAATGTTCCCCGTGATTCTTTAAATTGATATAACTTTTTTATTTATGAACCGATTGACATGAAATAAACTCAAAATGTTAAGTGAAGCTTACTACAATATATTGGTGAAAACCGCATCTAAATCGAATAAGCCGTTTCTGATATTAGCGTGCACAAACACACAAACAGACAAAAAAAAAATTAATTACAATTTCGGGTTCGGCATCGATATAATAACAACCCCTGCTACTTTTTTTTATATATTTCTATTGTACAGACACCACTTTTCTACAAATTTAATATATGTATAGATTTAGCTAATTTCAAAAGCTTCCTCCTTAATTATTGAATGAAATTTTATGTTCATACATATATTGTATTTTCGTATCCATAGGTATACGTTCATGTCGTATCTCAAAGTTGGAATAGCTATTTTATGAGAAAATCGCTGCTGAATATTGCTAGGTGTATACATATTAGTGTTCGTGACTGTACATAATAAAGAGTATTCTATTATATATCAGTTTCAAAGGAGTATACTTTAAATTGTTTCCTTCCGAACAGCTCCGAAACTTAGCTTTCGAAGTTTCAACTTACAAACTATGTATCATAAACTAGTGAACTTTGTATATAACTACAGCCATTACAGTAACTTCAACAACTATCCGATAGGCCATTATTAGTTTAAAATGTATTTAATAATTTTAAGTTTAATTTCAAGTCTAAGAAGAGCTCATGGCTATGTAAAACCAGGCGCACGGGTCGATCCATCAGGTTAAGCTACGCTAGCCGAGGTTGGTCCGTGGATGGGTGACCATCTTTAAATATTGAGACTCCTCCGTGTCTCGGAACGCACGTTAAACCGTTGGTCCCGGCTGTCATTTGTGGTTCTTTGACAATCGTTATGTACGGGTCGCCAGAGCCCAGAAGCCCGAAAATCTGAGAGCCAATGTTACCAAGGGGTATCGTATTACCCAGGTACTGTGGAGGTCAGATAGTTAGTCGCTTCATGTTAAATACTGGTATTCTGCTGCATCCGGTGAGAATGGGAGGCGGGAAAAGGTTCGGCAGATTGATTTTGAGGTATCTATGAATTAACATTACGAAACACAAAACATAACATACGATTTGCTTCCATGTCAGCTAGCACACGCCAATATACCAACACAAATAGATCGATAGGTAATTTTATTTTGCCTGGTTAAATATTGATACATAAACAAATGATACTTACGATATAGCATATTACTTTGAGCCACGGTTGGATAATTTTTTATTCTTATCATGTTTTTCCGTGACCTCACAATCTCGTTACAAAAAGGATCCGGGTCAATAAAATAGCTGGCATTATTTTCCTAATAAATATGTTATTGCTGCCTCTTACCATAATATTGGATAATATGTAGTTCCAATGATCAATAATCTAATGTTGTTATGAATTCATTCGTAATAGTTTTCTCGGATATATTTGATAAGATAATCTATTTTGTAGTTACTTAACCAAAAATCTACCAAGAAACTAAAAATATGGCGTCGAAAAATTCCGCCGCATCGCTGTCGACTGGTAATGTACCCAAGAGACTGGCAGCATTGCCAGGGTGTAGGGCACCACTTCTTCTGGCCAAGTTAAAAGCTGGCCAGAGCTAGGGTCGCGGGAAGTGGAAACCAACCCTTTTGTTTGAGAAGTCATTAAGACATCAAGAGACACCGAGTCATTTGAGTCATCGTTATTGAGTCTCCCGCTCTGGGTGGAGCAGAAGGGAGTTTCAGACTATTACTACTACTAAAATAACTACAACTAAAACCCAACCATGTTCCTTCCTTTATGTTCCGGGGTAGCGGTAATCCTTTTGGACAATCCCGTTGACAACCAGCTGTTTGAAGATTTTTGAACAAACCATGGGCACTCCGACCGCAGGGCCCGACGACTAAGCGGGATTGTCCGAAAGGGTTACCGCTACCCCGGAACATAAAGGGCTACGGAAGGAACATGGATGGGTTTTAGTCAGTAAGAGTCTGACACTCCCTTCCGCTCCACCCAGAGCGGGAGCAGACATTCGATGATTTCCCAGCCTTAAAAAAAAAAAAGGGCCCGACGACAGTTATTTGGACAGTTATGGAGAGGAATTTTTCGACGACATATTTTAGTTTATTGATAGTTTTGGTCAGATTAATAATATATTATAATAAATTGCGAAAAACTCGTTTTTGTGACTTTCGACCCCGAGTAATTTTAGATACTTTTTAGATTTCATTTAAGTTGGTGTTATTGGTTTATGGGTGCGAGTTATTGTACCCTCGGATATCTAAATTAACCGGACTATTTATCTCATTAAAATACATATTATAATTCTGACAAATCGTTCTTCGAGAGGTCTAATGTCCACCAAGTACATGTTTTTGGTGACAAAAACAATCAACATACCCTGTAAGTAGTTCAAACGATTTTGCGGATTTCCAAGTATTTTCCCAAGAGAAAGAAATAGGAAACAGAGAATACAATGATCAAATACCAGCCTTTGAGGTGTTGTGGAATTTCCCATTCCTTGAAAGAAATCTTTTTTTTGCTTCTTAATACGAATGGTACTTCCAGGTAAAGATCGTTCGTCTTATGTTTTGCTACTCACTATTCAAAAGGTTGATGACCTTGATTTCTAATTACCTGGGGCGTGATTTGATAAAACAAACGACAATAGCGTTAACTATAAATGAGTGGTACAAGTAAATTCTAACAATTAAAATGTGACCCTAAAATCGTCTGCTTCTGACATTAATTTTGTGAGGACCACTGCAGTGTCAAACGATTATTAACTCAATGACATTTTTAAAAGTGCTTCTTTTACCAAAACATAAATTTAACATAGTGACTAAACATTGATATATCTTTGTGAATTTGGCCATACGTCAAATTTCGATGAGAAAGACTTTGACACTTAGAATTATGTGAACCTACTGAAACGCTTAAACCAACCATTAATTCAATCATCATCTGACGAGTCTTTTTCCCAGTTATGTTGGGGTCGGCTTACAATCTAACTGGAAGCAGCTGAATATAGTATTCTTCATGGAGCGACTACTTATCCACAAACCAGTTATTGGGAAATACGATACCCCTAAATAATACTGGCTTTCGAAGTTCTAACTACCCGTAACACATGTCAATCTCTGCATAATATTAAACAAAGTCGTTCCCCGTCACCTATCCTGTACACTTAGATCTTTTAAACTACGCAATGGATTTAATGCACGTTAAACTTGCTTCCGCCCGCGGCTGCGCCCGCAACTTCGCCCGCGCGAGGGTAGGTTACCCTATGGTACCTATTGCATGGCCTATAAATGATGACAGTGATGAGTTTTGGTATGTAAAGGATGGTCACCCATCCACGTACCGGCCTCGGTAAGCGTAGCTTAACCTTTGATCGACTCGTACGCCCTGATATTTAGCCACTAAGTTTAGCTAACCACCCAAAAAGTTACAAACTTGTTAAACGTTGTATAGCGTCTGTATGTGTTATACAACGCTTTGCACGATGTCAAATTGCTGACGACTGAAAGAGAGAAATCGGTGAGTAAACTATTCTCCTGTTATAATACATTTATCAGTAAGGGGGATAACTTAATATGTTACCCACCAAAACCATTTTTTCAACCATTCATCACTAATTTGTTTTTCTTGTTGTTTTAAAAACCCAACGTTATTAACTAGTGGGTAAGTGACTGGTAACTACGTAAATGTATGTATTACGGTGTCAATTTTCTATCAATAAATCAAGTTAAATACCTACTATTTAACTTGATTTATTGATGTGTGATGTGAAATGTATATTGTGAGTATGCGGTACACATCAACCAACAAACGTCACGACTAAAAATGCACTCGGACAGTGCCTATGTTATGTCTATAAAATTATACAACAAGCTGCCAGAACCCATTAGAAATATAGATAAATACCTATAGCATTTTCATTAATAAATTAAAAACATTCCTAATAAATAAGAGCTATTATAGTGTAAATGAATGCTTAAATGGCAATTTGACAAATTATAAATGCGCAACAAATTGATAAAATAATGACATTGTAAAAATAATAATTAAAATACAAATTGAATAATTAAAATAATTAGTAAACCCCGCAATAATTTAAAATAATGTAAACCTATATCAACAAATACTTAAATACTTTAATAACATTTTATTCCATTTAAACCAGCACACACAATCTATCTATAGTCATGTAAATCTATGTTCGTTTTAATAATAAATGTAAGTAATGTGCAATATATAAATAAGTTCCTATATAGTTAGTATAAGAAGTAAACACTCAGTGCTCTTCCTCCTCTCTCCCACATTCTATGCTGTGCCCGACAGGGTCCAAAATTGTGACTTACTACAACCCACCAACATTTAAACATTTTATTGTTTGATATAAAATGATGTGTTTGGAAATCAGAAGTAAGCATAAATGTAACTTAAGTAGCAGTCCAGTGTCTAGTGTAAATCTAGTGTCTAGTGTCTAGTGTAAATCTCCGCTAGGATTGTTAAAATACTGTATCGGCGAACTTTTAAATTGCTACTCAACTCTCCAAGTAATATTGTAGTAACAAAGTATTTTACAGTTCGAAAGTGTGACATTTAAATTGAAAACCTAATACGAAGTTAAATGTTCGCTTTGTATGCTAAATTCAAAATGAGTAAATCCAGTGTCTAGTGTCTAGTGTAAATCTCCGCTAGGATTGTTAAAATACTGTATCGGCGAACTTTTAAATTGCTACTCAACTCTCCAAGTAATATTGTAGTAACAAAGTATTTTACAGTTCGAAAGTGTGACATTTAAATTGAAAACCTAATACGAAGTTAAATGTTCGCTTTGTATGCTAAATTTAAAATTAATAAAGGAACGTTTAGTGTAGCAGTTAAGATGGCAATTTCTCTAAGTGCTACGGTGCTACGCCCTCTACGGGCTACGACCACTACGGTGCTACGAAACTACGTTCTCTGCACATGTGACATTTCAATTATTTTGTCATAACCAAAATAGATTCCGCTCAAAGTTGTGAGGGAATTTATTACATATTCAGATATTTGCTCTTCTAGGTTTTAAAGAACTGTAAAAGTTTAATAAGTAACGTCAACTGTGTGAAACTTATGTAAAGGAATTCGGAGAATTTATTTTAATATAAAAAAAGTTGACTATTGCTCGTTTAGTCTTCATTCCAAAGTGCTTGAAGCCATTATAATTATGCTAATTTTGTCTAATAGATGCTGCAGCCAGAAATTCTAAAGAAGCTAATTTCGATGAGTCGAATATGGCCGCAACCTCACAGCCATGGGGTACGTCCTTTATAGGACATCCTGGTCCGGTCATTCTAAACACTTGTGTATATAACCATAAATATTAAATGATCGGATTTAACAAACATTAACACGACAAAGAATTTAAAAAATGAGCTCGTTGCTTCCTATCCGACAACTTTTAGAAGATTCACCGAACCAAGATTCCGCTAAGTTAACAGTCTCTTTTTAAGTCCAGACACAAACTTGATCAGATCTTGGTAAGACCATAGATAAGTGTTTAAAATGGTTTTTTGTAGAAATAACCACACAGATTTGTTTTGATGCGTCTACCAGTCAGCGGATGCATTCGTCAGTAATCGTGGAGCTCAAATAATATACGAATACTGCACCACTTATTTTGATGAGTCAACCACCACCACCAATCCACACGACTCCACTGACCCACTGTCCACTTTGGCAAGACGGTAGTGCACATTCGTGTTCATCGCGTACACTGATTTATACTTTCTGGTACAGTCAGCATCAAAAGTCGATGACCACATTTAGATTTTCAAAATCACTGTACATTATATCACCCATAAATCGCTCAACAATATAAAATGCTTGTTTTGGTTATCTAGTGTAATCTTGGCAACGTCCAAAAATAACTTAACATCATAAATAACAAAAGTTACTGAACATTATTTTGTTTCGGATTCGTAGAGTGTAAACTTATACTATCAAAAGTAGCTGAACTCATCATCTGCCTAGCCTTTTCCCAACTATGTTGGGGTCTGCTTCCAGTCTACCTGGATGCAGCTGAATACCAGTATTTTACATGGAGCGCCCATCTGACCTCCACAACCCAGTAACTGGGCAATACGATACCCCTTGGTAAGACTGGCTGTCAGATTTTCGGGCTTTTGACGACCCGTAAGGACTGTCAAAGATGCACAAATGACAGCCGGGACCAACGGCTTAACGTGCTTTCCGAGGCACGGAGGAGTCTAGGTATGTAAAGATGGTCACCCATCCACGGCCAACCCCGGCAAGCGTAGCTTAACCTGGTGGATCGACCTGTGTGGCTGTTAGTACCACGAGCTCCTCTATATCAAAAGTAGCTGAACTGCGAATTAAAAAATTGCTCGTTACTATCTTCAGAGTTATAAATCCAATCTTGTCCTATCCAAATGTTAAAAAAAAAAAAAAAAAAAAAAAAAATGGATCTTAATTTCGAATTTAACTTTCCAAAATATTTTTTTTTTTCATTGTATCAATGAGAAATATTTAGCAAGCACATTTTTAAGCCTATTTTTCAAAATAAGCTCGCAAGTACTTTTATAAAGATACGGAATAATTTTTAAGCGGAAGCTTAAAAAATATTCCGTCGACGTCATCTAAGTTTTCTGTATTACGATTGAATAGTAACCTTATTTGTATAGCTATAAGACTCACTTTCAAAAATCACGCAGATTCTGTTTGAATTTATACCATCGACGTAATTAATGATTTACATGTGCATGTGTCTACTTTCATGTTTACAGAACGCAGCAAATTGTCCCTCCGGTGCAAACTGCGTCTCTATAAGGCTGTAATCCGTCCCATCATGACCTACGCTTGTGTCGTCTTCGCGCACGCCAAACCCAAGTATCTGCATCGAATGCAGACACTCCAAAACCGGTTCCTTCGTAGGGTCTCAGGAGCTCCCTTTTACGTCCGTAACATGGACCTTCATGTAGATTTTAAACTCCCCACAGTCCAGCAGTTCATGAAACGCCTCTCGAAGCGTTTCTTTGACACTGCCATAAAGCACCGCAATCCCCTGATTGCGGCCGCCTCCCGATACACCCCGTCCCGCATCAGTAAGGTTCGCCGTCCACGGCATACCCTCATTGCCCCCGACGATGCCACCACTCTCCTCCAGGAGAGCAGCCCGGCTACTAGCACTGTTAGATTAGCACACAAACACAAGTTTCCGTCGTTCCGTCCTCGCCGTCGAGGCCCGTCGCGACGACCCTGTCCACTCTCATCCCCCCGACCCTTGCTCGAGCCAGCCCGCGTTGCCGCTGAGCCAGTAGTTTTAAAAACCCCCGATCCAGCTGTCCCTTGCTGTCCCCCCCCAGCGACGCCCTAAGCCGAGGTCCGAACCCCGCAGGGGGTGCCCTTAGCGTGTAGTCGCTTAGTTTTGTCAGTTAGGTTTAGTTTTTATTAAGCCCTGGCTGGAGGCTACAATTCTTTTGTGGCAGCCACAGGCAAACCCGGTGAAGCAGTAGACAACCCTTTGGTTGAACTGCGAGATGCCATTCACAAAAAAAAAAAACATGTGTCTACTTAATTTATATACCTACTGAAAAAAATACACATTAAACCCAAAAAAAATCATTTTGTTCAGGGACTTCAGAGATAAACGATGCTAAGCTATTTTTGTCCAAAATTTGTTCAGAGACTTTAGAGACGAAGAATGTTATGCTTTTTTTAATATAACTTTGTTTAGCGATTTTTGAAAAGTGATGTTCACCTACTTATGCCCTTTTATGATATTCATTCATTTCTGGCGCTTGTCATGTTGAGCAATTTAGGTATAATACGGTGTACAGCGATTTTGAAAATCTAAATGTGGTCATCAACTTTTGATGCTGACTGTACATAGAAGCTCATGGTTGCAAAGGAAGTGGCGGGATGGCTGAGGGACAGGACCTCACGTCCCAGCCGCCGCGGGAGACGCTCCAGGCGTCGAGAGCCACGTGCCAGACGGTGCGTACGTGTTCCACGCACGCCTCAAAGAGATGTCAGCAATTGGGAAGAGGCCCGTTAGGGTCGGAGCCTGCCGGGCCAGTGGGATTGCCCGATAGGGTTACCGCTACCCCGGAAGATAGTGCTAAGGAAGGAACATGGATGGGTTCTAGTCAGTAAGAGTCTGACACTCCCTTCCGCTCCACCCAGAGCGGGAGGGGTCATTTGATTTCCCACCCTCAAAAAAAGGCACATAGCAGCCGGAATAAGAAGTTATATACATATATCTTTCGAAATTTGTTACTTAAGGCGTCCGCTACGAAATTACTGAGATCATTACAGGATTAAGGGTGGGGGACATTTACTAACAATAAGTAAAAGATAATACGATTATTCGCGGCAGAAGAAATTATTGTAACATAGCCTAATCAGCCAATCTTCCCTTCAAAGATGGAAGCTTGTGAGCGAGAGTGGGCCGTAATCAACCACAAGATCCCAGCGCGGATGTGTGGTGGAGAGTTATAACATACATTATAAATTTAAAAGTCGACTACAGCTGGTTCTTTTACTCTTCATTGCACAATGCTCGAAGCCATTATAATTATGCTTATTTTGTCTAATAGATGCTGCAGCCAGATATTCTGAAGCAGCTAATTCCGATGAGTGAAGATGGAATAATGGAATGATGGAAGAATGAAGATGGCCGCAACCTCATAGCCATGGGGTAAAAGTTGACTACAGCTGGTTCTTTTACTCTTCATTGCAAAATGCTCGAAGACATAATCTACTCGGAAAGAGACCGTATCATCCGAGCAGTGCAGTATTCTTTGTATGAAACTCCGTACTGCAACGCACACGAATCGTAATCGTATAGGTACTATGACCATTCAAACTTTATCTAACGTAACGTTCACGATTTTTTTTTCTTTTTATCTAGTGTGATAATAAAATGTCTGATCCCATATCCTTGACACTGTAGGTACCTCGAGCCTCCTTAATGACATTAAAAACACAGGGAGGACTATTTCCTTCCTGTAATACAATTATGTAGTTACTCTGGCTTGGGTAGGGTATGCACCAAATTTAATAATCCGTAGGTCGATGGTAATTCGTTTTCATCTGACTAAGTACTTAACGAAGGTGTAATCAATAGCTCTTAAGTAGCTAATAACTAGGGGATAAAGTTTAAATTAGCATGTTATAAATCCAGATGTAAAAGTTGGAATTTATCACTGAAACTTAGTTATTATATTATGCTACCAAGTCTTTGGGGAAGTGTAATAAACCAAAACGGGGTCAGAGGTTTTTTTAACTGCTTCTGCGCGTTACTTTTTAATCAGTTTGATATCTTAAATTTCATAATTCATAAAAGACACTAAGTCTTTTATGAAAACAGTGAATTCGCTATTCTTATTGAACATAAGAAGCGATGTGAGAATTTAGAAACTCTTTAAGAATTTAATAATGGTCATTGTTTTGGTGATGCGGTGATTAAAGGCCATATCATTTGTAAATTAGAGTTTAAACAACCATTACAATTTTGCTACTGTACATGTTAAAGAAAACAAGTTAAAAATATAATGCAAATATTGTAGGTAAAACTTTTTAAAACTTACCTTTCGCATAAACTATACAAAACAATAACACCGGTACGATAAAAAACACCACTCTCATTTTTAAAACTCAAAAAGTCCACTGCAACACAAAGAACTTTTTCAAATTATTAAATACCGCACTTTTAGTACTTTTCAGACGGGCGACGTAAACTTTCGTTTGGAGCACTTTTCCGTACAGTCAACGAGAGCAAGCGTCGAATTCTCAGCCGATACTGGCGGTGGCTGTCCCAAAATTCCAGGCTGACGAGCGAAAGTCTGCAAGTACCGCGCACGCGTTAGAGTAAGGTATAAATACAAAATAAATGGAAGCAGAAGGTCGACTCCATTGGGAAAACAAAAAATCACGCACACATGGATCGGCCCACGTACAGTCAGTGCAAGCGCACCCGCGACAGGCTTTTGTTTGAGAAAGTTAAAATCACTTAACGTGAGTGCGCGTGCACCGGTTTTCGGTTGTAGCATGGAACCAGCCTTCTGACTCTATTTATTTGGTGGTAAAATCCAGTATCACTAACGGAGCCTGCATCTCCTGAAATGATTGACGCCGATTTGTGTGCATAAAAGCTTTCAAAGAAACGATAGTTTTATTAGTCCTCTACTGTTAGTGGTGTAGCTTTGCGTTTGAATTTCTTCTTTCCTTTGTGTTAGAGCAAATACATTTTGCGTTAGTTTTTCTTGTCACTCGAGCTGGATGGACAAATCGGTAACTTTTAAAAGTTTCGTTATACTATTTTCGTTAATTTTTTTTTGTGTCTAGCTTTGCCCACGTATGAGTGCAACTTTGTGGGCACAAAATAAGTGCGGCGCGTAGACTGATACAGCACTGATAGTAACAATTCTAACGTATTTAATGTTTCTGAATGAAATCCGGAAAATGTGAAAATTTTATAATTCATGTATACAAAACATTGTCAAAATTTTTAAAAGAGTAACGGTGGAGTTTCTTGCCCATTTTTCTCCATAAGAATCTACCTTTTGGAAGGGGCGACTAAAATCAATTCTATTTCTTGTTCATATTGACGTACAAAAGTGCCTTTCTTGTGCCTTTTTGAGATAAATTATTTGACTTTGACTTTCTGAAAAAGGCCCAGAAAACCTTTAATATTTAAAAACTTGGTACCTATGCTATAAAGAATTCTTTAAATAATTTGACATAGGAGTTTAAACTATACCCTCTTAATATTTCAAGCCGCAGTAAGTGTGGCATAAAATGGTCGGTACATAAATACTTACAATCAAATAACATTTAAGTAGGTACAGACGCCAGCACATCAAGCTATCCCTAACTGTCAAATTTTCTCAATTAAAAATGAACCTTATGTCTTTGCAATAAAGTTGAAATACTATCAAAGAAATTTGACAGATTGTGGTAACTTGCTGTGCTGGCCTCTGTACTTATACTTGAACCGGGGCTTAAAATTAATGTATAACAAGTTCCAGCGAAATAGTAATTGATTAATTTGTTTCAGTTTTGTGCCTCGACTACTTTCGACTCGACGGATGATACTGTTATTTATATTTATAATTCCCATATAGGTACTTAATAAGTATGGGAAGAGTCTATTGAAAAAACACAATATTACTTTGTTCAACCTGAAACCGTACTGGAGACCACGCGCAGCAGTCCACATCGCTTGCAGTATTTTTCATCCATTGATGTCTATGTATTATCCAAGTAGGTATACCAAAGAGCTTAGGCACTACTGAATTTTAGCTACCGTGTTTCTTTACACTGGCTCTCTATCTTAGTAGGAACTAAATCTTGCAGCTGAACTACCTACTTCCTGGTATTAAACCTCTTTCAGGTCAACCTCTACAATTGAGCGGCTACAAAGGTGGTTTGAATTATTTAATGCAGTTTAAGTTCGTCGACGCTCTGGGATTACGTCGGTTTAGCTTTAGTCAATTGAAATTTTATACTAACAAAGTTTCTAGGTTGAAAGGAATTTTATAAACGTAGGCACCGTGTCCTCTTGGTAACTGAAAACGTAGAATGAATTATAAATGGGAAATACTGTGTATTTGCCATTTATAATTCATTTTACGTTTTAATAAGTTTTTGAAACTCATTCGGCAAGACTGTCCGACTAGTTTCGAGCTCGAACAGAGTCATAAGCTAATCATGGCACGTGGTTATATTCAACCTCGTAGTTGTTAGGTACCTAGGTACCTATCCACTTCAGGGATGACGTCAGTTGGATTATTAAAAAATATAGGACACGTATTTTTTCTTTTTTTACGCCATAAATAGATAACGTCGATACATAAAAAAAAAATCAAGTAAAATTAAGTTAAAATGTCGCCATTTTAACACAATGCAATGTATCGACGTTATCTACGACTCAGTATAAAATCTACATAGGAGTGACGTCACTAGCATGACGCCACTAACGGGCTCGTGCCCATTAATTGTATCAACGTTAAAATAAATAGCAAATTGAAAAAAAAAGTCGCCTACTTTTTGCAGTTGTATCAAACGAGCAAGCAATACTATAAGGAGTATTGCTTGCTCGTTTTAATTTCATTGATGCGAATGTTACGATCTGTGACCCCGGCAAATGACAGCTGCGCGACAGTTATTTGCTTTTTTTTTTTTTTTTTAAGGCTGGGAAATCATCCAATGACTGCTCCCGCTCTGGGTGGAGCGGAAGGGAGTGTCAGACTCTTACTGACTAAAACCCATCCATGTTCCTTCCGTAGCCCTTTATGTTCCGGGGTAGCGGTAACCCTTTCGGACAATCCCGCTTACCCGGCAGGCTTGGCCCTGGGGGGCCCCTTCATATGCTGACATCTCTTTGAGGCGCGCGTGGAACATATACGCGCCGTACGGCACGGGTCTGGTGCTGATCGGACGGTGAGTCACCCATTACTCACCGCCCGCAGGCCCGCGCCAGTTATTTGCTCTAAGATGCTGTTTTCTAACATTTTAATTAAATCGGTAAATAATAACGTTTAATGGAAATATAATGTCTTCATGAAACGAAAATGTGAAAACGTATGTGTGTTATACTTATTAATGTCACCGTTGTAGCGCCACGTTGGTATAAGTAATGATAGGACAAAATTACACCAAGCCTAATTGTGTGATAAATGAAACGGGTGAACGTTATAATAAAATAATATAATCTCAGCTTGACAACTATTTGGATTACATTACAAATTTAATGGTTGGCCGCGCGGCCTACAATGTTCTTCCCGGTACCGGGTACCGGGGTCGTTTGGAGGTGATGAAAAAAGGCACGCTCTGCGTGGGCGCTCGTCTTTTATAGACGCCGCCGCGCCGGCGATGACGAAACGGGGAGCGTGGCTACGTTCCGTTCTCCGCACCCTCCGTTGGTACACTTGCGCGTGTACACTAATACTTAGTGAATAATTAATTTAACATGAGTAGCCTTCGTATCTGGTAACTTATCCTTACAAAGCTGGTTTAGACCATTTACTAATTAATTACACCAATTTAGCGCTAGTTAGTAATTAGGTAGTAACCTAGTTGTTACACCAATGATACAAATTACACCTGTTCTAATCGATATCTTATAGGTACCGAATCAGGTAGGTACCTATTGATTTTCGTGAGCTAGTGATGGTACTTAAGGTAGCCCGATTCAAACTAAAGGTAAAATCAAGCGTAAATTCAATACAAAACGATATGGCTCACAGAATTTTCAAACAATATACCTAACCGTCTGGAACTTTACCGTTTATATACCCGATAGATATTGATCTTTCTTACGACAGCAAAATAACACGAGCAAAATGAAAAACACCTAATTAAAGCTTCCCTTAATTAATATCACACCTTTGGATAAAATCGAATTGAGACGCATTTAAATTCCCAGACACATACCGACACGTAACGTTTTTTTAATACTTTATGAGCTACCTAATGAAATAATAATACTAAGATACTTAATAATTAAGTAATTAAAATCCATCAGAAATAATCTTAAAAGAATATTATCTTCAAGTTAGGTATTATTTTACGAAATGATGAGTTAGGGACCAAATCATCTGGAGGCGCTCTTTAGCGCATGCATGGAAAGAGGCCAGTTTCCGCTCCGTTGGAAGACGGGGAAGCTGGTCCTTATACAGAAGCCTGGGCGCCCTGCGGACTCTCCGTCCGCATTCCGGCCCATAGTGCTGCTCGACGAGGTCGGCAAACTCTTCGAGAGAATTATTGCGGGCCGCCTCGTCGGGCACCTTGGAAGGACGGGGCCGGACCTTGCGGACTGCCAGTTTGGCTTCCGCAAGGGGCGCTCGACGGTGGACGCCATCATGCGCGTTAGAGCCCTCACGACGGGGGACGCGGTGTCCTGGGGTAGGGTCGTCGTGGCGGTGTCACTCGACATCGCCAACGCTTTCAACACCCTGCCCTGGAGTTGCATTGGGGAAGCACTCCGGTATCACCGGGTGCCGACCTACCTCCGTCGAATAGTCGGGGCGTACCTGACGGACAGAGCCGTCATCTACCCCGGTCGCGATGGGGAATGGAACCGGCGAGAGATGTCGTGCGGTGTCCCACAGGGATCGGTACTGGGGCCGCACCTGTGGGACATCGGCTACGACTGGGTGCTGCGGGCCGACCTCCCTGACGGCGTCAGCGTAATTTGTTACGCTGACGACACGCTGGTCTTGGCGCAGGGAAGGTCGCATCAGGCGGCGGCCGACGCGATGACACGCGGTGTTGCGATAGTCGTTGAGAGGATCCGGCAGTTGGGTCTCGAGGTGGCATTGCACAAGTCCGAGGCCATGTCCTTTCATGGGCCTCGGAATAGGCCACCATCGGGATCCCAACTTACGGTAGGAGGGGTTCACATCGGCGTCGAGACCACGATGAAGTACCTGGGTCTGGTCCTCGACAGCCGATGGAATTTCGTGGAGCATTTCCGACGTTTGGCCCCCAAGCTGGAACGGACTGGGGCCGCCTTCAAGCGGCTCTTGCCCAATCTGAGGGGGCCAAACGCCTCCTGCCGGAGGCTTTACGCGGGAGTCGTGCGGTCCATGGCCCTTTACGGGGCCCCGGTGTGGGCGCGTTCATTACGGCGGCGAGCCGCCCACTATCTGAACGCGCCCCAAAAGGTGGTAGCCATTCGGCTAATCCGGGGGTACCGCACGATCTCGGGCGAGGCGGCAAGCCTCCTTGCCGGACTGCCGCCGTGGGATCTGGAGGCGATAGTCCTCGCGCGCCTGTTCGAGTGGCGCGCGGAGGTACTAAGCCGGGGGGAAACTCCGTTTCCGCAGCAAATTGCGGCGGAGCGGACGGACCTCCGGCGCGATCTCATGGCGGCCTGGAAGCAGCGACTGTCGCAACCCAGCGCAGGGCACGCCACGATAGTGGCGGTAAGGCCCCTCTTTGAGGAGTGGCTAGAGAGGCGTCACGGCGCCCTCACCTACCGCCTGACGCAGGTCCTCACCGGACATGGATGTTTCGGGAGGTTCCTGCACATCATCAGGCGGGAGGAAACGCCCGGGTGTCACCACTGCGAGGATCGCCCAGAGGACACGGTAGAGCACACGGTGCAAACCTGCCCCGCATGGGCAGAGCACCGCCGTGTCCTCGTAGAGGCGATCGGCGGCGGCGACCTCTCGCGCCCGGCCCTGGTGCAAGCCATGGTCCGGGGCGAGAGGGAGTGGGAGGCAGTCACCTCCTTCTGCGTAAAAGTCATGCTCGCGAAGGAGGTGGCGGGATGGGAGAGAGAAAGGTCCTCCCGTCCCAGCCGCCGCGGGAGACGCTCCGGGCGTCGGGAGCCACGTGACGACTCCCGGCCACCGTAGGCGCGGGCCTGCGGACGGTGAGTAATGGGTGACTCACCGTCCGATCAGAACCAGACCCGTGCCGTACGGCGCGTCTATGTTCCACGCGCGCCTCAAAGAGATGTCAGCATATGAAGGGGCCCCCCAGGGCCAAGCCTGCCGGGTAAGCGGGATTGTCCGAAAGGGTTACCGCTACCCCGGAACATAAAGGGCTACGGAAGGAACATGGATGGGTTTTAGTCAGTAAGAGTCTGACACTCCCTTCCGCTCCACCCAGAGCGGGAGCAGTCATTGGATGATTTCCCAGCCTTAAAAAAAAAAAAAAAAAAAAAAGGGACCAAATCATTTTGTGTCAATTTAGACGCAACCTAAGCAAAAGTAAGCAATGTTAATCGCTTTTGTCGCTGAGCATACTTACCTGTATTCCGTAAATAGCGGGAAAATATGGCGATTTCTAAATTAATGATTTATTTCTACGAGAATTGAAGGAAACAAATAATGTAATAAGTGTCGGGCATGGCCTCATTCTGAGAATGATACCTACATAAATTCACATTAGGGTTGAACCCTTTTGCTCCTAATCTCTGTTTTGTGATAGGAAGGTTCTTGGAATCTTTTCTATACTTATCTTTATATAAACACCTGGCTACTTATTCGGTTCTTATTAGTAGGTATTGTAGAGGTTTAATGCGAAAAGCGACCTTACTTATGTCGTTGCTGGCTCTTAGAAAAATAACTCTGGCTGAATTTGATCTCAAAAGCGATTTTGGATTTAGTTTTAATTGACTATTTGAAACGGTCAAAAATAAAATATGAAAACACTTAGATAAAAGACTGCTCGTCTTAAAAACTTCCATTACGGTACAGAACTTACCTAAATATTATGGGAAGATGTAATAGTAAAATTGCGTTTAATACTAATAAGTGTTCCATTTGATTCTAAAAATCTGTGACGTCACATTGTTATCTATAATATAAAAATAAGTCGGGTTTTCCTTCCTGACGCTATAACTCCAGAACGCACGAACCGATTTCCACGGTTTAACATTCGTTGGAAAGGTCTCAGGCTCCGTGAGGTTTGTAGCAAAATTCAAAAAACAAGGGTAGGGTAGGTAGGGTAGGTAGGGTTGGTAGGGTAGGTAGGGTAGGTGGTAGGTAGGAAGGGTAGGTTGGTAGGTAGGGTAGGTAGGTTGGTAAATGATAGGGTAGGTAGGTAGGGTAGTTAGGTAGGGTTGGTAGGATAGGTAGGGTAGATAAGGTAGGTATCATAGTTAAGACAGGACAACGTCTGTCGGGTCAGCTAGTATTTCATACAAATCACGTACAAATTCCGCGTTTTGACAATTCATAAAAAGTAATGTTATTGACTACGCTGTCAAATAGGTACCTAATTGTGATTGTATATGTCCTTGTCTGATGAAAAGTCAGCTTTATAATTAAACGCGTAGTTTTACACACGGCTACATAGCAAGCTATAAATTGCCAGTATAGGCTGACCCTATTGTACATATATACTATACCTACGATGCGGGATCATCTTATAGGTACTGGTAGTTAATGGATAACTTGATATTTAGCCATGTGTAGGTAGGTAATTAGAAGAATAGAATAATTAGAAGAAATTAATGTAAATATATACCAAGTACACGGTGTTTTTTTTACATCCTATAACTAGGATATGAATGAGATATCAAATAATCAACTGGCATATGATTATTTTTCAAATAAATTTAGTACCCTACCTACCTATAATATTTTTTGCTTTATTTTTCATACAAAATAATTCATCAAAGTCATTTAATTAAAATTGGTTTTAATAAAAATTAATATAGTAGGTACCTACATATTTGTAATTTATCAATGAAACTTAGAACACACATCGAGATAAATCAATTATGATTGATGAATCTTCGAAAAGATGTACACTGGTCAGCAAATAAACCGAGCCACCCGCTACCTAGGAACTCTGATTCGATTTTCTCAAAAAGTATAAAACTTACAACTATCAAAGTTATAGGTACCTACAAAAAGTGCGTTTCATGGTGATTAAAATGACTACAAATTAATTCGAAAGTACCCTCAACTCACATTGTAATCAAGCAACAAACACAATGCTAACGATTTGCTCTATTTTCACCAGAGTTTGAAATTAGCGTTCTTTTAGCGCGTAGTCGGATATTTCTTATCATTTCTTTGGTTTTTGTCCATCGTTTGCTCAGACGCGTGTGTTTTTGCTACTTTTTTCGATTAATAATGGATACAACACCTCAGGAAGCAGCTCAAGCTGTAGCATTACTTCAAGCAGGCATTGCGCAACGTGAAGTCGCTCGAAGGCTTCGAATCAGCAGATCTTCGGTGCAACGAGTTTACAGACGATACCTAGAGACTGGAGCATTTCAAGTCCAACAAAGTCTGCGTGACGAACGCCAAGTGGTCATAAGTTCAGATACCGTCAGAAGGAGACTTGCTGAACGGAACCTGACCCCAAAAAGAGCTGCAACCGGCCCAGCATTAACGGTAGCACACCGTCGAGCACGACTTGAATTTGCTCGAGAGCATAGGGATTGGACATTAGAGCAGTGGAGTAATGTACTCTTCACTGATGAGACCAGGGTGAGTCTACATGGAAGTGATCGACGTCAGGGAGTATATCGTCGCCCTGGAGAACGTTATTCTCAGTGTTGCATCGAGGAAACTGTTGCTTATGGAGGAGGATCTGTAATGGTCTGGGGTGGCATCTCATTAACAGCACATACAGCGTTAGTTTTCATCGAACCGACGGGCCGTACACGTGGACTGACTTCTCATCGCTACATTACTGAAATCCTCGCAGACCATGTGGTACCTTACGCAGGATATATCGGACAGGATATGCAATTGATGCATGATAATGCACGGCCTCATGTTGCTCATGTGGTGACCCAGTATCTACGCGACGTCAGCATTCGTACGATGGACTGGCCAGCTCGAAGCCCGGACTTGAATCCGATAGAACACTTATAGGATGAGCTGAAAAGTCGGATTCGAGCCCGGGTACCTGCTCCAACAAGGCTTCCAGAGCTGCGAATCGCAATTGAAGAGGAGTGGAATACAATTCCTCAAGATTTTATCGTCAGGCTCGTAAGGTCAATGAATACAAGGATGCTGGCAGTTATCCGAGCAAGGGGAGGGAATACGGAATATTGAACAAAAACTTTTTTTTATTTTATCTTTGTTTTTGGCTTAAATTTTTTTTTCACTTTATCATTACTAACGATTGTCACGACTGGAAAACGACTCTTCTTTGTAAAATCCTTAATAAACACTGAAATATTGATTAAACCCAATGAGTTTCCTTTCATTTTAATCACCATGAAACGCACTTTCTGTAGGTACAACTTTGATAATTGTAGGTTTTTTAGTTTTTGAGAAAATCGAATTAGAGTGCCTAGGTAGCGGGTGGCTCGGTTTATTTGCTGTCCAGTGTATTTTTGGACCACAATTATTCTAGGTCTTTTTGTATCATTTTTACAAATGTAGAATATAACCCTAGAGCTATGGGATATCAAAAAACAAGGTTGTATAGTACGTTTGAAGAGTCTTTCCCTCTCCGTCTAAATTTTATTCCATTCATGGATCGGATAATCCGCCTAGCAGAAAGCGTTATTTTTGGATAGGATAAGGTAGGAAATACTTATGTTAAGTTTATTATTTCGGTTGCCGCTATAACAACAAATACTAAAAAAACAGAATAAAATAAATATTTAAGGAGGCTCACATACAACAAACGTGATATTTTTGGCGTTTTTATAGATAATGGTATGGACCCCTTCGTGCGCGAGTCTGATTCGTACTTGGTCGGTTTTTTAACCCAGATTTTCTTTTCTCCGAGTCTTGTGATCTTTGCAACTAACCTGAACTTGTACCTAACTGTTTATCTTATGTTGAGCATGTGCCCGACTTCTGACAAGCAGGTACCTAGGTCACCAAGTTTCAGCATATCGCGTCGCTTTCATTTACATACCTATATTGCTTCATGGTTCTTTGTTAAATTATCTTAGATCCATGGAATCCGTAGATGTAAGTAGATAGATCTCCTCCTCTCTCTCTCCTAGGTATCTATCTTCTTTAAAGACTTAGAAACCTGCTTCCATCTTAATTAGTTCCTACATCAACTTTGATAAGATCTTAATGAAATAAGTTTCGGAAAAAATAGATTGCCTAAGTTACTATTAGGTATCAGGTACTATCTAACTTTATTATGTAACTTAAAGTATACATATTAAAGTAGATAGGTCGGAACAAGAGGGTATAGTCCACCTCGTAATTGCCGTATCACACTAAGGATGAATGCCACTCGCACATCACAAAACAACAAGGTATATTTGCCTATGTGACAGTTATGGGGAACCGCCAGGGTCCGCGAAATTCAAATACTCTTACGTTTATTGCAATTATCAGGTCAGTGACAAGTTGTATGTTGATCAAAATATGATTGGCGGCCGTAGCAGGTAAGTATGTATTTAAAGATTTTTTATTTTATTTCAATATAATCTATTAAATACATTTTTAAATATTTTTATTAAAACATTTAAAAATACTGGTGCTACCGGTGGTCAGGGCTCCTGAGAAACTATACGCGCCGTGTCCAACAGTACTGCTTTCCGGTTCAAGCCCTTGATCCATCTAACGAGAGCCACTTCAGATGTTGGTTAATGCTCTTGGCTTTTATGCCATTGGCCGTCACGACTATCGGCACAATTATTGCTGTATCCACCCTCTGCAGACCCCTCTGTCGACAACCTCGCGAGCCATGTAAAGATAATTCGTCTGCTTCAAAAAATATCATCATTAGAATTTAACTGCTTACTAAGATAGAATTGTCCTAAAATGTCATGATTTTATGAAATAGCCATTCCATAGGGTACTTAATGATGATGAACTTGGATTGGTGATTTTAATTAGTCACGTAAGTACTTGCTACGATCGCCAACCAACTTACGGTTCAGTAACGTCATTCGCTGGTGAATTGCTGACCAGCTGACGCTACCTATGTGTCATGGTATGGGGCATGTGATGAGAAGGAATGAGGAAAGTATGCATGTAAGCATAGGGAAGACCAAAGAAACGATAGATGGACTGTGTGAAAGATGATATTGCTAGAAAGTGACTACCGAGATGACTAGGTACTTCCTAACAGGTATTCCACCTATGGAAAAAAGACATGCTGCGCGAAACCCAAATAAATTAGGATAACGGCAGGAGAATGATGATGTAGCGGCCACCGATCGCCGATCGATTCTAGGAAACTGTAGTTTTTCAACGTAGGTAGTTGTTCTACTATATCTACAAGAATATGTTAACCCATTCACTGCCTTCCCGAAAAGTAACGACATTACCCAGATGCCGCCATACTATGATATACCGCCCGCCCATCGGCGGACCCGGCATCTCGATTAAGTATCTTAGCCCGCCCATCGGCGTTTGCGGCATGAAGCTGTAGATTTCGACATGAACCGTTTGATACGTCGTGTTTACATGTACTTTATTGTGTTTAACCACGACGTTTCTCTAGTAATGCGCTAGAGTTGTTGCAGTAACGACTGTTTTTAGCGAGTAGCACAATAAATTTAATTTCTCTAACCCGTTTTATATAAGATTCGTGAAGTTTTGGTGATATAAATTGAAAAGAAAAGAAATATATGCAGTTTATTTGTCGATTATGGATTTAAATGGTGAGTAATCTCTCTTTATTTGATAATTAATAGTATTGTACTGTCCCGTCTTACAAAAATCCATTTTAAAGCATAAATAATTAAATTTTTGATAACTCCGAATATTATCAGGGGTTGCAAACCATTTTATAAACCCATTTTTATATTTTTAATAGAAAGACGAAAATTCTTAGCTTACATGCAATAATCCTTTAAATTTTACTATGTTCCACATTTACCTGGGAATATAAATCATAATAAAATACCGCGAAAAGAATAATAAACGCAACTCTTATTTTTGTTCAATGTGAATCATTCCAAACTTTTAAACTATCAGAGACTATCAGATTGAAAATCAAAAATATGACTGGAAACGTTCAACGAAAATTGGTTGCAACGAGTAACTGTAAGCAGTTTTTAGGATATAGCTCTTTTTCAAAACCTGCTAATAATAACTTTGTTTTTCATAAAAATACTATTAAACAACTATGAAAAACAAAGTTATTTTTTGTTGGCAAAAAAATGACTTCTCTCTATCATGCCCCTGATCTATGCTTGCCTTTACGGAACCCTTTATGTACGTGTCCGACTCGCACTTGGCCGGTTTTGATTATAATGCAATATGCTTCTTTTTCAGAGAAAAAACGTTCTCGGTCGCCTAATATTCTACTTGATAGTCAAGTTTGGGATGATGATGACTTATCTCAGTCGGTATTGGCACCACACAAGAAACGGAAAGGTAAAACCTCAAATCAAGATAATAAAAAAGAAATGGAATATCAAGAATCCTGTAAAAATTGCCAGATTGTCACTGAAAGTATTGACAAAAAAGATAAACGTAATATATTATTTGGGCAGTTAGTGGCTGAAGAATTGGATCATATCAAACCATGTCTGCGCACTCGCACATATGCCAAAATACTAAATTTTTTAAATGAAGCAAAAGGTTCACACTCGCACGAAATAAATTACGATACACAAATTTAATAATTATTTATTGATTCTGAAGAGGTCTAACATTATTGAACAATTAATATCAGCGCCAAGCACAAAAATCTTAATACTAATAATTTTTTGTGAAATAAATATTGTAACAATATTTTTTTTTTCTCCGTCTTACCGAATAAAAAAATTGAATTCCACCAATGCAAAAAATAAAATAAAATATCCCCAGTGATTCAGTAGGTATTATTTTTTAGGCTAACTTCCCATTCATTATTTGTTACAAAAATCAACATACGATTTCACAATTTTGATGCATTTTTATTAAAAAAATACTAATTGTAGGTAGGTATGTACTGTGATAAAAAAGGGCTACAGGCAGGATTCATACACCACAGATAATTCTTTCACAAAATGTATAACTTAACAAAAATAAAACAAAAATGTATATCATCTAGTATTTATGATACTCTCTAAAGCATGTCAAGCACAAACCTGGTAATCTTGGGCAATTCGGGCAGCAATAAATTGTATCTACTCTTTTTTTGTTTTTTTTACAATTTACACATTGCTTTCTTTTAGTGCGCCCAGATGCACCAGATGACAAAATTTGAGGCAGGTGAATATTTTGTGATATCGTAGCAATTACGGGTTTAGGTGGAAGCAATGCTTCTATTACCTTAAGTTTGAAATTATACAAAGACAAATTATCTTCATTATTGCAAATGTTATACAATTGAAAAGCATTTATGAGACACATTTCAATAATGTGAATAATTACTTTTTTGTACCACACTTTTTTTTATAATATATAAACTGAGATCGGGTTAGCATATAAAAAAAACGATTGCCTGATAACGCCTAAAAATAAATGCAGATCAGTAGCGGTGGTATGGCTTAAAACAATTTAAACACAGTCCTGGTTGATCTGGGCAATTAGGGCAGTAAAATATGGTGTCCACACGTTTTTTTTGTTTTGCACATTGTCGGCATTGTTTTCTTTTTGCGCGCCGACTATTTGGTTCTTTAATAATTTGTTTAGGAAAATGCATTGGACAAATCGCTAAAGGTATTTCCTCGGTGGGAAATACACGTGGCAACAATCTTTCCAAAATTTTTACTCTAAAGTCATATAAACTAATATTTCGATTTTTTTCTAATTTGAATAATTGATATGAGTTTATTAAACAAACTTCAATTAAGTGAATAATTACTTTTTTATACCATCGTATTGATTTATGTTCACCTGTATAGTATGACAGCATTTGGTCGTGTTTATCGACATTTCGCATATGTTTATTATATTTAATTATAGCACGTGGTTTCAAAGAGATGCTGTTTCGGGTACGATTTCTTACTTCTTCTAAGACACTATTGTGCTCGCTAGAAAGAAAGAGCACCTCTCGTTTGTCCATCCATTTTGCCAAAGTTATATTATTCTTGTCATGCAGTATTAAGCATTCGCCTTTTTTAATTTTAGTTTTTAACAATTCTTTTGGGTTTCCTCCTCTATTTACTTTAAGAGTTCCTGTACAATATGTACCGCTATTTAATAAATCTCTTGCGAGAGTGATGCTAGTATAAAAGTTATCGACGTATAGCGAATGACCCAAATTTTTAAGGCCATCCATAAGTAAATGGATAACTTTATTTGTATGGCCGGGTCCAGAAACTAAAGGATCTTTTGATCCAGCATACAAATGTGTTTTAAAAATTACGCCTGTATTATCGGCTAAATTATAAAATTTAAGTCCATATCCACTGGCTTTGGATTTCATGTATTGGCGGAAACTAAGTCTTCCTCGCCATAACATCAATGACTCATCAATCGTTATTTCTCTAGTAGGATGATATATACGTATCATATTTTGATTAATTTCGTCAATCAAAGATTTAATTTTATTTAAGCTTGCATTTCCTGGTATGTTTTGGACGTTCAATGCTCTCATTATATTTAAAAATCTGTTTCGAGACATGTATTTTCTGAAAACATCATTATTAAATAAATAATGTGTTTTCCAGTAGTCGGATATTCTATTATATTGAATAGTTCCCATATGAATGACCAATCCAATAAAAGTTTTAAGCGTTTCCAAATCTATTGGCCGCCATTCTTTCATTCTGCTGTGCGTAGCAGAAGCCGTATTTTTTAATTCCTCGCCATACCTATTGGTGCACGTCATAATCAAATTTAAAATTGAAGGACATAAAATCAACAAAAAAAAATCTAACGGCTACTTCTCCCTCATGTCGATTTTCAGCCCAGAAGTCGCCGTAAATGCTAAATTATTGCTGTTAGGCGGATTCCCATAATGCCATTCATGGATGCCTACGTTCTCCTCAGTTTCGTCATCATCACGGTCTGGAGACAAATCATGTGCTTCTGTTTCGATGCCCTGACTGTCATTCTCCAGCATATTATCGACATCATCCGCCAATATTCCATAAAGTTCGGTGTATGATAAGCCCTCATTATTTACAACTTCTTCATTAGAGAAGTAGGCAGATTCCCAGGTAGCCAAGGTGTCATAAATGTCATCGCAAACGTTAGCTGACTGAGAGGTGGATGGCTGAGGATCCATTATTCTGAAAAAGAATAGAGTTCTAGTGGTTTAAATGTCTAATACATAGTTTAAAAATAATATTTTTGATTGAGATTAACTGTTATCCAACGTGAACTTGGAAAAATAAGGCACATTTGGCTTTATATGAACTATATTTTAGCTTTGCGTAGATATAAAAATAATAAAAATAAAATCAGCATACACTTTATAATATTAAGTGACTTTTCTGTCAACTTAAAAAAAATGTAAAGAAATGGATGGAAAGTTGAAATAAAACAAAAAAACAATGGCCAGTTTAGATTAGAAAAAATCAGTAACTGTTCTCAAGATGGGAGTCTTACCCAAATATAGTACATTGGTAACTTAATTACAGTCAAGTCAAACCTGGGTAAGTGAGAATTGGATAAGTGAGAAAACTCTATAAGTGAGAGTAATAGCCAGGACCCGTCATTTTAAGCTCCCAAAACCTCTATTAGCGAGAAACAGAAACCTCTGTAAGAGAGAGTCGTTATCTATACCTCTATAAGCGACAGTCGAGCTTTATTTATTATTATTTAGGAGGAGCAAATGACAAAACAAATTACAAATTTAACATCTGCTATTTTATGACTCATACTTAACTTTCGTGGAACTTCCTACCGTTGCTTTTGTATTGTTTTCTTGGTCAATATTGTACCTATTCTATTTCGTGGAAGTAAATAACGTTGTTATTTTATCGCATTCTTTTCGAATGGACACGTTGATCAAGCAATATTCGACAAAATTTATGAGTTAGAGAAAACTTTCAAAATACAAAAACAGAAACCCAAACGAGATTGACGGATTTTTTTAAGTGTAAATAAGTTCTAAATAAAATAAAATTACATAGTGCATGAATGTTATTGCTGCGTACCTCTATAAGAGAGAAACGCTACCCATAACCTGCATTAGCGAGAAACTCGGGTTAGTGAGAAACCTCTATAAGCGAGAATGAGATGGTGCTTCCTTGAACTCTCGCTTATCCAGGTTTGACTGTATTGGATATTATTAGTTTATTTTTAGCAGTAGTATTACAGATAATCGACTTAGAAAATACATACATTACCGTTTATCAGAACGCAGGATAAAATGTGGTTAAACCGTGTTTGTAATTGAATCGCAAAAAAATATGTTTATAGGTATCACATTACAAAAATCTTAAACTAGCGGCCCGCACCGGGTACAGAGCCGACAGGAAGCGACTAGGTTTTATACTATGTAAAGAGAATGAAAACTTACCTATAAACCGCAGCAACTAAAGATGTCTCGGAGTCCAGGTATACAGGCCACAGTCGTCACAATGATCACAGGAGTCCAGACAGATACACAGTTCAATTAGGCTTCACAAATGGCAGATCACGAAATCTAGTTAATTAACAGGCCACAGTCACCATACATTGAAGATTAGATCAGAGTCCAGGTACAAAAGCGAATATCGTCGGAAGAGCGAACACTAGGAACGGAAGGAACACAGGAGCAACGTCTGATCACTAAGAATAGCAAAACAGAAGTGTTTCTAAAGACACCAGCAAAGAACATAATGCGGCGGCGCATCCTTTTATGTTTTTAAGTTTTATCTAGCCACAAAAATATCTACAAAGTAAAGTATGTACTTTATGTCCTTGCTTATAAGGTCCATTTGGCTTAAAATAGCACAGACTCATAAAAACACCGCCTATTGTTTACTGACCCGGCCCTCTAGCCCTTTTTAAAGTACCGTGTCCGGGACATTTTAGGCGATAATATACTCTATGTCCGAGGCATATGGTTGTAAGCAAGACACGTTCGAGAAAGTTGTTTACAAATTAAGTTCTTCCGTATTTTTCCACAACTGCAATCAGAACCTTTAAATATAACATCGTTACAAAAACAACATTGACTAAAACATAAGTTCTAATTTGTATGTAAGGGCATTATAAATATCGCCACTTTTTTGCAACATTGGGCACATGCAGGATATATAACATACTGCATTTATTGACAATAATAATATCTACTTTCAGAGAAACCAACTATGACATCGAAAAACTGAGTTTTTTTGTATTTCAGATAATTATTCAATGACGTGTAAGAGAACAGAGTCTATTAAAATTAATTGAAATAGAACCAATCCCGCTTTCTGTCTATAATAAAAGTATGGCATTCATACTGTGTCACATGTATCATTTGAAGTAAATAAATACACAAGTACCTTACTACTTTTAGTATTAACATATAATTATAATTCTTAATTATATCTACTTTTAACAGAGGAATTTGTAATTAGAAATCTTAAAAACATTACTGCTATTATGACAATCTATTTTTAAGACCAAATATTGGTGGCCCCTTGGTTGTCGTTATAACAGGATTGTGATTGCAATATGTACCTAACTGAATAGATTATCTGAAAATGTCTGTAGATACCTAAATATTTTAGGGTAGATCTCACTACTTTTTGGTAAGAAATACTACAGTCAAGAAAAACACCATATTTTTGCAGAATTATGGTTTGGGATATAATATTTTTCTAAAGCTGATTATACCTAGTATTCATTTATTATAGAGTAGAATATACTTTATTGTACACCAAAACTTAAAAAAATATTATTTATAATTTTATTTTACAAAAGGTTTTTAACTCCTGAAAAGCGTTATGCCCGCCCATGGGCGGGTTCGGCATGAAAGGTCGGAATTGACATTTTCCAAAACCTAAGATATCAGCAGGCCGTTTTGGTTAGGAATAGATTTTAATAAAACGAATCATTTCACAAATTCTTTTTTTTTTCATATGGTTATTGGCTTAGATATCGGCGGTTGAAATCCAACCGCCCATGGGCGGGCTTGGCGTGTCAGCTAAAAATTTTCACCCGCCGATGGGCGGGCACGGCATTGAATGGGTTAAAGGTCTGACTTAATTAAAATGCCATTACCAATACTGGGTCTGATACCTATGCATGAACAACAAGATCGCCAATTTAACGTGGAATCAATGATGACCTGAGGATGCCAAGTTGCAAGGGCATAGATTGAGTGGGGATTTTTGACGTATGTACCTCCTAGCCTCCAAAATACGTAATATTCCTACCTAATATACGCATACCGCAAAGGATGGATGGAGGTGGTCCAAGAGAAAGATTTCTGGAAGGATTTGGGAGGAGATAAAAATAAAAAAAAGTATTCGTGGATTTCCCCAGGGACAGATTGGTGGAGCACAGTACAATAATCTCCATTTGTACTTATGCTTTATAAAAGCCATTATAAAGTTTAGTGCATTATGACCACAGAAATATTATATTACGTAAGATAAGCGTTGAAAGAGGAAGCAACTTAATGGGCTCCGTCTCATAAAAATAATGCATTTGGCTGACTTCCTAACAGGGATATAGCGCAATCGGTCATTGTGATCGTACGGCACGAATAACGCGGGTTGGCAGCTATATCATGCAATTACGAAGGAATTCCCTGGCCTATTTTCAAGTATAACGGGCTCATTACAAGTTATGTCTCGTTGAGTGTAAGTACCAAAATCGAGGTTTCTTTCATTCTTAGTTACTTACGAAAATTTTAAATTGTGAGGGCAATTTCGGTTTGCTTTCGGAAATTCTTAGTGCAGATTATTTATTTATTCCGTTTGGATAAGAGCTTTCTTTTGAACGCCATTGTCACATATACGTGACAAGCAAGCGCATGCCCTGTAGATACGCCAACGACACAAATATGTGACAATGGCAACAACACTATAACACGAAATAAACAATTAATTTTATGTTTTAATATCACACTTCCAATAGGGTAAAGAGTGTCACTTGACCCAATTTGGAAAGAACATTGTAGGTAGTTTTGAACTTTTACCTCGGCCTGTCACATTTCCTTGTAAGGCTCTATTTATAGGCTTTCGGCCTTTCACGACCACTTTTCATGTCGTCTGCTTTAATATTAAAAGCTTTTTTACTTTCTCTATGGAAATCTTTATCTATGTTTTTCCGATTTCACCCAACCTTTACCAAAAAAATAGTCTAGCTTAGGAACAGCAAGTAATTATCATACATACCAAGGGAATTCTGAGGCTGGTAGATTGAAGGTGTTGTCTTCTCGGCGCTTCTGGATGTAGGTACCTATTTATAGTTGTCCAAAGATCTTTTCGTGCGTAGCCAGAATCGATAGGTACCTGCCTACTAACTCTGCCATCTAGTTCTTTTTTTCAAAACTTTTTTACAAATGTCTACCAACAACGCCATTCGTCAAGCGCCAAACTTCTTTACTATCTATGGATTTACTACTTAACCCTGAGGTTCTTAAATCTTCAACTGCTAATGAAGACAGCTATTGAATTCAATATCAATAGCTGTCTTCACTAGCAGTTGAAGATTTACAATCAATTATAGCAGACATTTCCATTTGCATGGCCTATTACAGTAGGAGAGACGAGTCTGCCTTAGATGCAGATGTTAGAGAACCTAGGAAGGCGTTTTAAATAATACAAGTCTTGCAAGAAATGTGCGTGTATTCATCATTTTTGCAGAAGATACATAGTTGAGTAGATACCTACATCCCCTATATTAAGTAACACACAGTGCAATTGGAGCCATTCTAATGCCACACGTAATATGTCATTCATATTAGTCTTTAAGATTTCCACAAACATATTCTACGGCAAAGTAAGTAGCGGATACAAACCACCCTAATATTAGTAACACGAACGCGCCAGTAAAATGGTTCATCCTGAGCGGTTCCGGCTGTCGACTTTGTACTCGTCGAAACAGTTTTCTATCGTCATCCAAATATTTTTCATGGATTCGCTGTATGAAACCCGCTTCTAAAGCAATTCGCAAAACAGTGTTCAGCGGCCCTGTCAAGGGAGAAAATCGCCTGTAATACACCACCGTGGGACTGTTCACTATCTTCTCCGGAATTATTTGCAGTTGCTTCGTACCGTTATATTTCATGATATGATGCTTTATAGCCTCTTTATTTGAAGCTATAACAAAATTTGTTGTTCCGTCCAATATGCTGTCCAGGGTGTCGTATAACCGATCCACGTCCACAACTACCCAATTATCGTAAATAGCGCGGTCGTCAGTATAATACTCCTTCAGGGAAGCTATGCCGCCGTAAGGATAACGATCATTAAGAACATCTTGAAAAGTTTTGAGGTTATCAAGATAAGACGGCTGTTTCAGAGAATTAATGAGAGCGGCCTGGTATGCACTTCTTATGATAAAACAGAACCATATCCAAGTGTAGATTGTTATGAGAAAACTTTTTCTTGCAGGCTCTTTAAGTATTGGTAGACCAAGAAATAATACCCAGGAAAAAAATAAAAAACTATGCTTCGGCGGCTCAATTTTAAAAGCTCTTCTTACTCGGCGCCACATATTTGTTGTACAAAGTATATTCACGAAAACAATACCAATAAAAAAGAATAATAATATGACTCGGAGGTGAATATTCAAAGGATTTAAAAGTTTTTCCCAAGAAGGCTTTTGTGATGGTAGCCTGGTTGCCCATACGATATCCATAGAATAATATGTGAAAGATATTTGAAAATTACCATATTTA
Organism: Hyppa rectilinea; assembly: GCA_951799385.1. Taxonomy (NCBI): domain Eukaryota; kingdom Metazoa; phylum Arthropoda; class Insecta; order Lepidoptera; family Noctuidae; genus Hyppa; species Hyppa rectilinea. The sequence continues at coordinate 7,066,353 of OX637305.1, forward strand.
TTTGAAGTTAGTGGAGCTGAGCAAACTGAAGCGTGTCTTTGGCCATTGTATATGTCGCCCAAAGATCCAGTCCAGTTATTATTGGTGAACAGTCCAGCACCAGCGCCATCAGCGGGAGTCATAAGCACTAGCGTCGCGTTTAACATGTTTGCTGCGAGCTTCATGATGTCTCCATCGATTCCCGATGGACTTTGAGTACCATTATGTAAATACATAAAGGGTGGTTGTTCTACAGTTGACATTATAAGCCGACATTTCTGGAAGTTCATTAACCTTTCTGGATAAAGATCTTTGAAACATTCGTCATTTTCGCAGGCCGTGAATAAATCAAGTTGATATGGTACATTATTCTTGCATTTTCCATGAGACACAAAGTTATATGAAAAGGCTAAGGACTTGTTAGTTTCATGTGAAGTTTTCAGAAGCACCACGTTCAAAATAAAGAGAGATTCAAGTGTTTGAAAAATTTTCTGTTCATCGCAGTCTTGCTTGAGGAATGCGCAAATTATTATAAATTTTCCATTGCTATCATATTTAGATCTGACAGTCCATCGAAGAGTGCTTGATATTTCTGAAGAATCTTCACCAAATATCACCATCTGAGGCACAGGATCTCGACGTCCAGGGAGAAACCTTCCCAGTTTTACAATAACGGATTTCTCATAGTGCATCAAAAATGTGTTCAGACCTATTGCTTGCAGGGTATTGAACATTACTATAGTTATGAAACGCCATTCAAAGTTATAGTATGCTACTTTAGCCGCCAGTAAGCCGAGTTCTGACACTGGGTGATCGGTTATAAACTGCTCAATGGTATGATTGTGCAATTCTTTGCCACAAGCATCCATCTTTGTTGGCGATGGATATGAATACTGTATTACTAATGATAGGAAGAATCATAAAATTTATGTTGCAAGCTTGTGTTATTTACCATAAATGTATTTTATGCGCTGATGGCCGATTTACATGTTATGGGCGTATATGGACATGCATCTACTATGCCATTAGTACTTTTATCCTCGTAATGCATTGTCGATCCTTTATGAGATATGATTCAATTACATTTGAACGTACCTATGCGTTGATTGATTTCATGCATACAGGTAATGAAGATTTATAATGCCTGGGAAGGATGTCGATATATTTTTCCAAAATAAATTTCTAAAGAAAAGAAGATTGCGGAAACAATCCAGCCCATTATCAATATTACATAACAAGCTGTAAAATGTCTTATTTTTACATTTTCTTCCTCATTATCAATATCCATCGTATTAAGCACGCTGGTATATATTTTATGTAATTTATCCGGGAATCCAGCCGCCTCGAGTCGACTCAAGATCAAATTGATTGATTCCGAAAGAGGGGAATATTTCTTGAAAAATATCACTGTAGGACTTGTGATGACTGGTTGGGGCAATATGTGCAAGCTAATTTTATTAGTTTTAATGACCATGTGAGCTGTATCCAAATTCATCGCTAGTACAAAACGCATACCCTTTGTTAGGTTCAAAGCAGTCGGTAAGATTTGTGGAGTGTCTATATTAATCCAGTTATCATAAACAATTGGATGATCAATATAATAATCCTTGAGCGCTGCGCCGCCACCAAATGGATATTTTGCCTGTATCACATCTTCTATTGTTTCAAATTGACTTTCATAAAATTTCCCTTTCAATGAACTTATCAGATAAACTTGATATGCTGTTCTGATAAGAAAACAGTACCAAACCCAGATCAAGGTAATTTGTAAAAATGCTGACCTTGTAGGTAATTTTATGATTGCCTGGCCCATGCATATCATCCAGGCATAGAAAACAATGCTCTTAGTAGGTAGGTCTTCATGTTTGCTCCAGATGGATGTCCAAGAATTGGTTTTCATAAGAAACGCGCAGAGTACGACGAGAAAGAAACTGACAACTAAAGCAATTCGCGTATCTGGTTCAAATGGGTGCAATAATTTCAAAGCCACATTTTGTAACTGCGCGGGATGAGTGACCCACACCACTTTCGAGGAATAATAACTGGAGGATATTTGAAAATCGGATAACCTCGACGACGTTATGGCTGCAGAAGTCATTGAAAAGTTGGCTAACTGTTCGTCAACATCTGCAAGCGATCCCATCCAGGTCCCGTTCTTTTGGCGCCAGCCCCACCCGTTGCCGCGGTTTGGTGTCATCATTTTAAGACTTGCATTCAGACCATGCATCATCATTCGAAGTAAATCTCCGTCCGCGCCCATTGGAGTTCCGTTGGTTATGTTCAAAATATACGGGGTTTGTATAAATGTTGAGACTGTTATAGGACATGAGTTAAAATTCCTTAGTTTGTTTCTGAATACTTCCCCGTACGTTGTATGTGTATACTGATTGTTATAGTCCAGTTGTATCGGTTTTAAATTGTGACATATTCCGTCTGCTACCGGATAATAAGTGAATCCAATGGCTTCTGTCGCTTCGAGTCTGATGAAGACAATATTGACAATTCTGTAATACCAGCTCAGGTCCATCATATCTTGTTCATCACATTCATTTGACAATGAAGATTCGCAAACGATGATAAATTTCCCAGTATTGTCCATTTCAAATTCCATGATGTCATCAAGTAATTGCTCTATATCAGCAACGTCACTTGCAAATATAACAAACTGACGTGTTTTTCGAGTCAGTGGATTTGGTTTAAGCGTGGCCCTGTTAACCACTAAATTATAGTGATATAAACGTAAAAATACTTCGACACCATACCATAAGGTAGAATTGAAGAACAGTAATGTTGTGTAACGTATATCAAAATTTTGCATTGCAACCTGAGCAGCCACATCGCCTAAGTCACTACCGGCTGTGGTATCCGAATATAAACTATGGCTTAACTCACTTATCGCCATGTTTGGTAACTGTTACTGTTAAATGACCGTAAACACATTCAGTCCCGGCGTTTATGTGTTAACGTAATCAACGCCGGACACGAACATGTCACGTAGTAGATTTATATCAATGGCCATTTATCTATTGTGTAATAATGGTTCTATAATGACATTTTACTAAAATCACTAGTCAATCACGCCAATGGGAATTCATTTGCGTGCGGACGGTGAACGTCACAAACATAATGCAGCAGGTGAAGTTAGAATAAAAAGTAGGAGTGAGTAAATGAAACGACTCGTATAGCTGAAAAAAATTATATTTTATGAGAAATTATAATTTACAATATTTCATTCAGGCATCCATCTTCAGTCGGAACTTAAGCTAAAATTCTCACAATCTCACGCAAAAGGTAAAGCAACGTTAGACTATAATATAGTTATAGCAATATTTTGTGTAGCCCAACTGTAGAAACGTATAAGAACCACACACCGGTACACGAAATTCAGTCCATTCGTAAGGAGATACGAAGTGGCGGTACTTGCAACTCGGACGACGGCAGTACCGACCGCTCGACGCTCGTCTTGTATGTAACTAATCACCAATGGATCATTTCATTCTGCTTTGTTTTGTTTTGAGACTACTGCAAATAAATATAAATTCAAGCTCATGCATTGAATGTCAATGTGAACCAGTAATAGAATACAATCGTATCTATTATTGTTAATGTTACATTCGAACATATCAAAATGTAATTATGTACATAGGTACGCGGGTAGGAAGACGAGCGTCGATGGCGTCGTGTTAGTATCGACAGTTCGGTACATTTTGGAAGTATTCGTGTACAGTACATGACAATTTGCTTACACTGAGGTGCCGTGTCGTCGCACAGTAAGAACAAAACCGCGTCGGGTCCCAAATCAATGTACAATATTGCTGTACAAATGCACGAAAGAAAAGTAGTTTCTATGTACACGGCATACACAGATTGCACTTCAGTGGGTCAACATCAAATAGAAATCTTCCAATATTGTGCGCTAAGTTTCACGTCACATTACTTTGAGCATCAGACAGCTGTATCTTAATTAAAGCATGGAGTTTTGCTATTGACAGTGTGACTTGTGCTAGCGGTCCATATAGAAACTTGAATAGAAGAGAAATTAAGACACAACAACAAATAATACAAATAATTATATATCTTCAAAACGAAACTTGGTTTCTTATACATTAATAAAACTAAATAATAACACGAAGCAACACTCTTAATTAAGCATGGTACAATAAAATATTCTAAAATATGGAAAACAATTATAAAATGTAGTTAAATATTTTGTGCTTTACGTTACGATAAAAAGTATGCCAATAGCAAAACTTGGCACTGAACTGTCAGCTCAATTCACACGGCTCATTTATACCAAATGTACAATATTTTACATACTGGTAAAAGCGTTCGTGCAAAAAACTTCGGTTTCTGTTTTTACATTCCACGTTTCGCTTTATTAATCCGAGGGTTTCTCTAGTAAAAAAAGTTTATATCAAATGCATTCAAAAATTCCTTAAACAACTAACATAGTAATTCCTATACTTTATACTGTTTATTAATGAATATTGTACACGGATAACGTTAGGAAGAAACCAAATACACCAGACCACAGCGTACACAAAGCCTACAGTTAACATAAAACATTTTGCGTGAAGTCAATTCGTGTAGAAAAACACCATATTTAAATATAAACAGCTTAAATATTAACATATATTCAAGTAACAAAAATTCCAATGTACAAAAGTAACGAAATATTAAATACAGTAATAAAGTTATAATCTTTCAATTTAACAGAAAATAGGGTACCGATTTATAATTACGTCTAGTGAATGTAATCGGTAGGTAGAGAGAGTGCCGGCAAGGCGAACGCCCGACACGCGCTTCTCTGGGTCGATCGGCTTTACCAGACAACTTACCACAGCTAAAATAAATACGTAATAGTAACAGAAGCATCCCGATCAATACCTTAGTAGGTAGTCCTGTCTCGACCCACGAGGATGATACTAAACACGCGTTTCATTGGACTAGTTTGTTCAAATCCATCCGTCTGGACATAATAAAATGTATACTAATGTAGAAAGATATTATGGCAACAAACTTTACAAAAAAAAACCCCTAAAACAATGACTAAAAGCAGCTCATGGTAAGGCCAAGACTCACCATAACTTTTAAAATGCACAATTTAATATTCACCAATACAGACACATACATAAATTGTGAATAACTTCATCATAAAAAAACATGTCAAAAAACCTGACGCGTCGTGAGACGATCCGTTCGGAACGAGAACGGATGTTGTCGAAGGGAATGCGGCTGGCGAGGGCCCGCATCGCCGCACTCCCAACTATATCTGGGTTAAATGACTTACAATCTATCCTTATTTTCTTTAAACATTTTAAGTTGAAATTAGTTCGTCCATCTGGTCTCAGTTCGCGAATTTACATACACATTCTGACGTGAAGTGATGATGTTTAAATTATGTGTTTTACACAATCACAGATTTTTATCAGTGACCTTGTTGGTTTCGCTTAGACGAGGTTGTACTCCTTTAGGTTGGATTGTAGGATTGTATCTTTGACTGCGGCGAACACGAACCGGATGTTCTCAGTGTCTGGAATTAGAAACGTTATTCGAAATTTCAAATTATTTCAATTGATTGCTCTAGATGAGTAAATTATTATATTTATTATTTCTTACTTGCTACCATGCATCAGGTGTCCGTGACATAAATCGAAGATAGTTTTGGGTTTCAAAATTTCTGCACCTTTTTTTTTATTCTGTGAAAAAGCACTGTTGTACAAGAGGTTCGGTCGTATTGCTACTTCATTTTGGTATTATTTGCTACAATGCGATTTATGTTTTGACCCTAAAGATGTGGTAAACACCAACTTACATTTCAACATCAGCCTCAACTAACATTTGTTTGGAACCCGCGTTAGTATCTAAATACACATTAAAGACTAAACTAAATAATAAATAAAATAAACTAAGCATTCCTAAAAGATTTTAATCACCGCAAAATAACTAAGTAAGTAGGTAACTATGTTTCTCCCTTCCAATAGTCAACATAATTATTATTATGCGACTTCTTCCCTCAAATAGTCAAATGTGAAATAATTATTATTAAGTATACTAAACAATCGTAATATTAATGTTCATTCTTGACATGTAATTTTTTTTCATGTTTCATCATTTATTTTCTCGATTTTTTTTTAGGCAGCAGACACCTAGTTTTTTGTGCATACTGGTCTCCCTTACTTGAAGGAGTACACATGAAAGAACCATTTCTTATTATTATAATTTATATTTTAAGTGTATTCTTTGTTGGAGATCCCAAATAAATAAATACTTGGGTAATTCCATAGATATAAATGCTTAGCTAATACACAGAAAATATAACTATTTATATTGATTTGTCATTGCTATAACGGGTTAATTTACCGCATAACATAAATAGAATTTACATACAAATGATTTTTGCCCACTATGTAGATATTGTTGGCAAAAATCGTAACATTTCCAATTAATAGAACAGAAATTACTTAAATCAATTTATTTAGGCTTGTTTTGAATTTATTAAAGCTGTCATTCTCTCCGAGTTTAAAAAAACGTTATATTCTATTAATAATACAATAAGTACATAATAATTAAATTAAAAACAAACAACCACCAAAAGCGCAACAAAATAAAGGGTTAATTAATAAAACATGCAAGTTAGTATTAAAAATAAATGTTTAATTATTCAACAGAGTATATTACATGTATAATGATGACGTTAGATATAATTCATGCCAAATTAAATTCCTTGAGAGCTGACTGCATGATGGTATCCTTCACAGCGCAGAATACAAGCTTAATGTTTTCGGTGTCTTTAAAAACATCCAAGGCAGCATGCGAAATAAACAAAATAAATAAAAGTGTAAGTTGCGTAAAGTAAACTGAAAATATAAATATGATGGCAAATAGGCATTCAAAATAATAATTAAAAAAATTAAAAATCTCACTGCGAAAACTTTCAATTGACCTGTCACCTGTCATTCCATCTGCCCGATGCTAGAGATTGACTCTATTGACAGCTCATTTCAAAGTGAGATTTTTATTTATAGAATAGATTATCATTCTGTGCCTTTGCATGAAAAAAAATATAGGACTGCACAGCTGATACTCAAGATTAGGAAATTATTAAATCAAGGAATTACAACAGGCTGAGTGATTCTCTTAGTCTGCCTGTACTAAAATTTCTTTTTTAGCCCAAAAACATGGTGAAAATTGGATTTCTTTTAAATTTTCACCAAATTAAGTTATTTTATTATCTTTATAAATAAAAATCAATTGCTGTTCGTTAGTCTCGCTAAAACTCGAGAACGGCTGGGCCGATTTAGCTGATTTTGGTGTTGAAATGTTTGTCGTAGTCCAGGGAAGGTTTAAAAGGTGAGAAAAGTTAGGTGGGTAAGTATGGTAGGTAGGTAGGGTAGGAAGGTAGGGTAGGAAGGTAGGGTAGGAAGGGTAGGTAGGTAGGGTAGGAAGGGTAGGTAGGTAGGTTGGTAGGTAGGTAGGGTAGGTAGGGTAGGTAGGTAGAGTAGGTAGGTAGGTAGGGTAGGTCGGGTAGGTAGGGTAGGTAGGGTGGATAGGGTAGGTAGGCTAGGTAGGGTAGGTAATCATAGTTAAGCCAAGACAACGTCTGTCGGGTCCGCTAGTAATTATTATATTTCAAGTCGTTTAAAACCTAACATTTTAAGAATCAGATAAAATTAACAATGAACTACTTGATTACCTATTTCATATACATTATACATAATTACTAAATACATACAAACACACACACACACACACAAATAAATAAGCAACACCACAAGCATTACATACGATAAGTGACACACATGGCCAAATATAGGTGTAAATAAATAGTAAATGTACTGATAATTGATAAACATGTACAGGATTTTAACAAAAAAAAAAACATTAGACTGGCTAGAAGTAGCAATACCACAAACCTCATACCATAAAATAGCTGAAAGACTACAGCTTACCTTAAAATCCGAGAGAAATCGACTCCGGGCATTTGTTGCCACAACAACAAAATGAATCGATTCGATAGCCATGAAATTCAAGGATAATTATGGTATTTCCCTATAGTTTATTCAGTGCAGAAACTTTGAAACCAATTTCATTATAAATGGAGGTGTTGACTCACTAGGGAGTCACCTAAACAGATTTATAAGTAAACTTACCTGATTGTTCATGATGCAATGACCAGACAGAAATGACTATGACAAATCGGAATTGACGCTATTTCAGTTACTATGCTGTTATAAATATTTTACTTGTATTGTATCTACCATGTACCAAATTTATTGTAAAATGTTAAACTTGATGCAAATAAATTATTATTATTATTGTTACGCGATAAACTGAAGTTCCCTTAACATGGATTGGCCGACCGAACACATTTGAATGTAGCATCACAGTGGAAGATTACATTGAGAAATTTTGACATCGGGCTTCAAATATGAATTCGTGGAATATACACTAGTGACAAATATTAAGGGATATAAAAAAATTGCAAATTTTTGGGTAATTTTCAACGAGCTGTAACTCCGATGAAAATGATCGAACAGCAAAAAAAAAAAGGAAATTGTAGCTCCAGGTATCTAGTTTTCAGATATGACCATGAAAAAATTTTACCACGCTTGGGTCTGGTAGATTTAAAAAAAATATTTATAATTTAACTAATATACTTATTACTTAATTTTTGTGACTAGTGTAAGTCGGCTAAATTCATCATAATGATAGACGTTGAACTATAGTAAAATTGACGCGAATTATTTTAATAATCAGAAAATAAGGCTACAGTAAATTTTGCTGACTCTGAGACGCATTCAATTCTTATCTATTAGATAGATTACAGCATAGGTTCATACAGTCGTTCATCGCAAGTTTGCACACAATTGTGTGTTTAAAACTATACACTTATGATCTGCGGGGTAACTGCGTAACACACTAACAGTAGAAATAGCTTTAATTTTGTCAGTTCAACAACATTAATTGCATTATTTACGTTGTTGAGCAAACATTTTTTTCGAATATATGAAGAATCAAGTTCTGCCAACTGAACAAACAGCTGCGCTGCTTGGGAGTTTGTTGCGCCACTTCTTCCGAGCTCAAGTACTAGGAAGTGGTAAAGGGAGTGCGTTTTGGAAGACTGAACGACTGTCTCATGTAATTTTGGCGTTCAAAAAGTGGTGATTTTCAGCAACATCCTTAAGATTGTGGTTTTTAGTGTTACGCAATTAGGGTTCTCAATTGCAACGAAAAGGACCCTGGGTATAGTGGCCAGTTCAGGCTCAATCAGCATTAAAGACATTGGTCCGCTTCATAAATCAGTTACACAACGATAAAAACAAAATGCCGTGTTTCGTTTTTTTAAAAACGCTTGCATTCTAGTCTCAGTTTGTCAAAAATGTAAGTGTCTTTTTTAGAAGGGCCTGCGACTAGATTTCAAACATTTTTTTACTTTTCAATTAATTAATTAAATAAACATGTACTAACCTGTCGCACAAGTAAAGTGAGAATAGATAATCTTCTCCGCGTCCGGGTTGAGGTCCACAAACATCCGCAGTATAAACTCGCGCGCTGTATTGGCATCGCGTTGCGGACCTGTGCTCGGGACAACATACACATATCTAGCACTACGGTTTTACAAACACATTGGTAAGTAATCTTCATTGGCGGGAGAATGTTACTATTTTAAATTAGAATATTTAGTTTTTTTTTTTCTTTTTGGCTCTTTATGCTGCTAGGTTGTTTATCTATGCCAGCAAGCATGAAGTATCGTCCTTAGAATTGTGTCTAATGTTTTGATTGACTGTCAACACTGAGAACCAATCAAAATATAAAACGTAAGATATTTGTCCAGCTAAGAAAAAAAATTGTTTCAAAATATTCTATGTGTGTAGTTTCAAAATCATGTACCAATGAAGATTACTTTAAATCTAGCTTATCACACGGTGCCTAGCCAACTCTAGCGTAATCTAGCAAATTCTAGCGTCATATACGACACAGGATATGTTTGTCAACCTGTGGCAGTGGTGAAGTGAGAGTAGCATGATCTCTCAGGATCCGGGTTTTCTTTCAAATATTTTTGGAGAATGTAATCTAATGCTGGTACGGGATCCTGCTTTGGACCTAGTTGTTGAGGAAATTGTTATTTATTTTAGTATTCAGTTGGAGATATGTCCATGATGATGTATGTCAGTGATGGTTTTCTTTAAACAAATTCACGTATTTGACTTGTCCTCAAATCAAATGAACCTACATTGGCACTTATGAAACGTCATCTAACGTCGCAAGGTGCTCGATTCCAACTGGTTATTTCTAGTGAAGCAGTTTTTTAGTTACTCTTTTTAAAATAATTGGCTTCTATATATTATAAATATATAATATTTCAAAATCGATTGTTGATAAGTATGAACAAGAACAGGAAAGTGTGAGCCTGACAACTAGTAGTGTCCTTTTGGGTATTCCATTTTTCCATTTTTGGTAAAGTATGCATTTTTCTCTGGTTTCCACAACTATTTTCTCTGAGCTCTGGCGCGACAGATATCATAATTTACGTAAATGTCCCGTTATTTGATTTCTCGTGTAAATTATCTCAGATACATTTCATTTTATCAATTTTTAACTTCAAGATTGTCCATCGAATAGCGTTTGCGAAAAGGATATCTTGATTCGGCTCATAAATTAATCAGATAAGCAATGTGCAAATATCGTAAGTCGGTAAACTGTCATTTATAAAATAAAGTTATTTTAAGAATGAATCAGGATATTAAATATGTAATATTTAGTGATTGGATAATCTAGGTACTTAATTATGTACATTTATCAACATCCGAAATGTGACAATCGTACACATTATGTTTTTGCTGTCAAATATTACCTCACTACCACTTTCATATACATGGTGATCGCAAAAATAAATAGAAATCTTTCTCACTTCTTTTCTGCAAAAAGACTTCCTTATATGATGTTTTCGAATTATTCTGGACATACAAATTTACAGCACACTTATTAATCTTGCCTTTGATTGTCTTCGAAACAGTGAATTGCAACTCATTCTTATTATGAAAAAGGTTATATGCATTTTACCATGCTTAACCTCAACCTTTTTTCAATTGGTTAAAAAAAAACATAAAACCATAAATATAAAGCCGAGAACATACCGTCGTATTCAGGGAAGTAGTCGACGAGATGTGAATACATGATCTTCTCCTCAAGCAAATCCTTCTTGTTGAGGAACAGAATTACAGATGAATGCTGGAACCATGGATACGTGATAATCGTCTTGAACAACGCCTTCGACTCCTCCATTCGATTCTGTAATGGAGAAATGTTATTTGTGTTAAAACTGTGGTTTTTTCGATGTACTGAGCATAACTTCCGCTAATTTCCTTTATCTTATACTATTGATAATTTTGTGATCTCTCTCTTGTGTGTAATTGGTGTAATAACCCGTAAGATAGATTTAAACGCGAACTTTTTGTCCTCTTATCTTGCCAGATAAATAATTACGCGTCCATCATATTTAAAAACTAAACGACGTCGACGTTTTTTATTCGACTACTGTGGGAAGAAAGGTCGAAGCTCAGAGGAACTTTTAAGTCCAGACATAATCTTGGCCAAATCATGTGAAGACCATGTAGATTGGTGTCTGAAATGGTCTTTTGAGGAAATTGTACTATGTACTTTTGTACTTCTAATCTTTATTGTTCTTGTTTCGGGAACAATAAATAATTTTGCACTGTGTTATTTACTTTCTGGGCCCTACACTGCAATGAAACTCGTCTATTTGTCTATTACATTTTCATGACTCTTGGAGCCTGATGCAAATATAGCCTCTTGTAATGTTCTTTAGTCAACTAATATTAAAATTAAGCCTGGTTTGTCTGGTCAAAAGGTCGTGGCCGCACTCAATCAATCAATCAATCAACCCATTCTATCAAAGTCCACTGCTAGACAAAAGACTATCCTAAATTTGCGCCACATCACTCGCCCCCGTATTGTAAAACTTAATTCAAGATCAGTCCGAATTAAAAACAAACAAAGTCACTGGTATTTCAAACAATAAAACAAATACAATGACGTATATGGAATCTCCGGTCGAATTAAAGAAGAAAGTTATGTAAACAATACGTCAGAAATACCTTTCAAACGTAATTCAAAGCGTTATGTGACCTGATACAAAATAACACTTTGTCTAGATATAAATACTTTTTATAGATATTTCGTCTTAATACTTTTTATAAAGAAAGTATTTATGTTCTGGTAGATGTTGGGTTTACCCCACACGTTGCATAGGCGCTGGCCGGGAGAGAAAACTTGCATGTTGTTTAATATCTTATTAAAAATATAGATCAAGTACTTTAAACTTAGTAGGTAATTATACAGAACTGACTGCCACAGGGATCTTGACAGGGTACATAGGTACTAGGACATAAACTACCTATAAAATACTAGCGTTTGCCAGCGGCGCCACCCGCGTGGTGGGCCGAAATTATCCCACGGGAACCATACATTTTTCGATTTATATGTGCTTTTCTAGACTATAAGCTTCTTGTCAAATTTCCTGCATATTCGTTCAGCCGTTGGGGCGTGATTGAGTATCAATCATTCATCCATATAAACTTTCGCATCCTTATAATAGCTAAGGCTAGTCTAAAGGTTGCTATGGACATCAGTAATAGTATCGGAGGTACATTGCTATCCCACAGACAAAGCTGTAATGACTATAGTGACTGTAATGACACTGATTCCTTAACCCTATAAATTGAAACATAGCATAGAAGTATTACTTCCGCGGACGAGCTTCATCAAACAGTGTTCTATAATAATAGCAGCCTATCTGACAAACACAGAAGGCATGAGGCATAACCACGCTTGCTCAGGCAAATTCAGATTTGTATTCATTATAACGTTTTAGCCTGAATTAGTCCCAGGTTGATGGCATTAGGCCCGCCCCTTATTACATGGGACTTAAACATAAATGGCGAAATGTGATGAAAGTGCACCCAGCACTACATGTTCTCCTTTGCCCAATCCTTAATACACCCTATAATTCCACGTTTCTTCAAGTTTGCCTTCGCTGGTGATGTCTCAAATAGACTTGGGAAGTGCCTTACTTGTGCCTATTTGAAATAAATGATTTGCTTACTTTTGCTCCCACACTAATACAAAAAAGAGTTTTATGTTCAGTGTGTAAAAATATATCTCGTTAAGTTACTCACCTCGTTTTCCGATTCGAACAAAATTTGATCATATTCACTAAGAGCTACTAAGAATATGATTGAGGTCACATTTTCGAAACAATGAATCCACTTCCTTCGCTCGGATCTTTGTCCGCCGACGTCGACCATTCTGTATGAGATTTACAAAATTATTTAATAATAATACACAATTAATAATTAGACAAGCCGGAATATAGAAACTTGTTATTAAGACTAAGTGCAGGATAGGGTTACAACATAGATTATTATGGTGTTCCTCTGCTATTCGTGGTTCAATATAGTTACCTCTTTTTTCAAAATGGCCGCTCATGCGGGTCCAGTTTGCCTCGCGAGGTAAAATGCTATGGGATTGTTACAAGCCTAATCGCCCACAACGTTATACTTTTAAAAATACATTTGATGAATAAACACACGAATCACGCAGAAGGACAATGGTGTTAAATTTAAGGGTATTATTACAGATAATTTGAATGTTACGACAAGCAATAGTAAATAGCAATTGTTGACAAGTTCAAAGATAGATTAGCAGTGAAAGTGCTAGGAATGTTTCTGACCTAATCAAAACTGGCATCTTCGTCACGCCAAACATGCTAGAATTTAATGTTTAGATGATTTAGTGCTATGTATGAAAGAATTTTTAATGCCACAACAAGAAAAAAAAACAAATGTTCAAAAGTGTGCTTAAATATTGGGGTTCTAGGCAATGACAATGACTTTTAGCCTAACTACTAAAACCACCCTTTAAATTGCAACACTAATAATAAAAGTGATGTGTTTTGAAACAATGATAAGTATTGTGATATCAGTCTAAAAATGCCGTAAATAGAAAATAAAAAAAGATGGCGTCTTATGTGTTAAACGATTTTGATAGTTCTATTTGTGGCATAACAATGATTACTAGTACAACTCAATTAGACATAACATTTTAAAGAATTAACAAAGTTGTGTAATCATCGTAGCTTGTGATATACTTGACAAGGCAAAAGTATAGTCAAAAATGACATGTGACTTTCCAAAAATACAAAGAAATATGACATAATGGATACCAATATTAGCAACAAGTTCAGTATCTTAATTTGCTAATGTATTGCGGTTTATACATTGTTCGAAATAGTTCATAATCATTAGAGAATATGAATGTTAGCCACGTGATCACCAGGTGCATCAATTTCGATTTCGAAGCTTAATTGAGTATTGTAATTTTACCACTATGCTTCTGCCACGATATAATGAAGAAACACACACAACTTTGATTTTCCAAGATGAGTACAGTCAAACGCGATGAATTGTGACGCAGGGGTGAATCGGGACGAAACTTTAAAATGGATTTTAACGTTGAAATAAGTTTGTAAACAGATTAGGCCCTTTTTAGCTATAAGCTATAATATTTCAATGTTAAAATCAAATTTAAAGTTTCGTCCCGATTCACCCCTGCGTCTCTATTAACCCCGTTTGACGGTATCATCCCTAAAATGCATGTTGTACCCAAACCTAGCAATAAGCGAAGTAGCGTGCCCAAAAGCATTAATAAACGACGTAACACACCAAGAAGTGAAATAGTACGTTTCAACATTTTGGCAGTTTTTGTTCAAGCATTATAAATAAGCGAATATAAAAAACAAGCAGGGCCGATCGTCAATTAGGATATCAAAACCACACCTCGAGCTTTAGGGAAGATCTTCAAACAACAAGGTTCTTGGATTTATGTTTGTTACTAAGGTAAACAATACTTATTGTTTCATAGCGTTAATATGGAATGTACATTGTACAGTTCCACAATATTACGTCAAGGGGAATTAGCTCTAAGGATACTACTAGCGTTCTTCAATCGCATCAAACAATCCTGTGGTTTTGAACATACCTAAACACGATCCCGTCAAGATCGAAAGGGTATTCGAGGATGCCGGTGGTCGGCTGACGAGCTCGCAAGATATCCTGCTCGGTGGGGAGGTAATCGTCTTTCTCGATTCTCGCCAAATCACTTAAATAGCTGAAATATAGATCATGCAGCGCTAACAGCCAGTACGCAGACACATGCACATAAAGATACCCTGTTACACACATCCACTTGAAAATAAAGTTGCAGAATGAAATAGAGTATGGAGAAAGTAAGTCCCATGTTACCATGCACCGTTAAAGCGAGACATGCACAGCCCAACATGTTCAAGTTTTACCTAAATCGTATTTCTTCCAGGTCAAATGGGTATTCTATAATGCCCGTTGTTGGGACTCTTACGCGCAGTATGTCCTGTTCGGTTGGTAAGTAATTTGGTGCCGCCACGCGGTCAATCTCCTGCAAGTAGCTATAGAAATATCTTTTCTCAGTGTGGGTTCAATTTCACATTATTTTAGTGTACACCAATTGAATGATTTTGATCTTTGTTATTCACTGGGTAGTATTCGGAACACAAGTAAATTATCTGATTATTATGATTTTATGACAATGCGGAAATAATTTTGATGAATTCTGCATCGTGCGAGGAATATTTTACACATTAACTATATATTTTCTGCATATTAACTTTCTCTTGTTAATATTAACAGATACTTAAAGCATTAAAATTTTGACATCTTAATTTGTAAGTGAAGATGAAAAGAATGTCAATTACTAAGAAAACGACTGGTACTTTGAACCCTTGCTGTCACCTCATTCTGGTACAACAAGTGGCGCTATTCCTTACATGCATTAACACCTTATTACTTTTATTGCCCAGAATTACTCGTGTTTCTAAGTATTCCCAAGAAACTAGGCAGACAATAGCGTAAGTTGAACGTTCTGAAGCACTCAGCTTATTAAATTATTGCTAATTTGGATTATGACATATTATAGAGAACGAACAATCTTTCGCGGTTTTAATCGACATTCCGGACCATCGTTGAGTTTCCTGTTACCGGGATTTGCAGATATGGCGATGAGTCATTGTGTTACTGGCTTTATAGTATATTTAAGTGATAAATGCCTATACATGATTAATCATTGCGATGCTATTATTATAGGATACAATACCAATGAATACGGTATTCAATCACTGATCATAATTCAAGATTGTAAACATGTCTTTCAGATGACATAATGGATGGTGTTTTATGATTGTGAAGTTCCACTTAGTTTTTATAACATAACTTACTATTTGGCGGAGTCGGTGAGTTGGTATTCTCGCCTGCGATCATAGCACTCCTGGATGCCTGCGTCGGCCCACAGAGCCTTGATAGCTTCAACGTAGGGGCTCTCAAACGTTGTCACACTCTCAAAGTCAATAGATGATATCAACTCCGCCTTCTCCTGGAATTTCAATATTATTGATTTCATTATGGAATGCTGTATATTATTGTAAAAGATATTGTTTCACTGTCAACATTGTAAATTCCCATGTGTGATTTGTCATCAGGACAAAAGGGACTGTTAAATAAATTGATGCATTATTTGCAGTGGCTGAAGTTCGTCGATGTTCAGTTATTTGTTGGCATTTATATGTAATGTCTATATATGTTTGCACATAGTCATCGCATAGCTTATTTCAGTTTATTTTATGAAATTATCAGAATTCAGTATTGGACTTGTATGTAGGGAGGTATTTGTGGCGAAAAATAAACTATTCTTCCGATTGTAGTATAACTGGATTTGTTTGGGACATAAATGGTGTCTCAGATATCCTTGAACCAGGCACACAGAGCACATATTTTTTCTATTTAAATACTTATGTCATGATCTCTTTGCTGGCATAAAACGAACAACCAAATAATTGTTATCAATAAAAAAATAATAAAGATACTACCCAAGTACGTTTTGTAAAAAACAATACTCACGCTGTTGGACGGATTTCCATATTGGATGGTAAGGAGCTCCATGGCGCGAATCATGCTCTGCATGGCCATGAAGATATTCTGGTATACGAGCTTGATAAATCCCCTTTTGTCATCATCGCTGTAACCGGAGCCGTGGATAATTCTCATCTGCTTGATGAAAGTCGACTTCCCTGACTCGCCAGTACCTGAGACATGACAAGAAAAATACATTAATGACGCCATTTTCTTACCGAGTTGTTATTCACAGTACTTTCTGTTGCCGTGGGTTCTTAAAAGAGATTCTTCAGTCAGAATTAATTGAATGCGGTTGTCAATTGTTTAATTGACTGCCCTTTTTCTAAAAGTAAACTGCTTAACAATAGAGCTAGCAATACGTCTGCCAGCTATGAAGAGATGTGAGTATTAGGTGTGAGTGGAAACAGGGTGACTTTTTGACATGTTCTTCAACTTGGTTCTTCAGAACGAAAGCCAAAATAGAGCTCATGTTTTCCTTGGCCACTGCTGTCAGAGCTTCGGTTTTCGTCCCGAAGTTCCATGTCAAAATATTAAACCTGCCAGTTAATCCATCTGCCTAGCGTTTTCCCAACTATGTTGAGCTCGGCTTCCAGTCTAACCGGATGCAACAGGATACCAGTAGTTTACATGGAGCGACTGCCTATCTGACCATTACAACCCAGTGGGTAATACGATACTCCTTGTTCCTAGTTGTCAGGCGGCTGTATATAATAATAATATCTTTAACAGAGATCTTCGATTCAGAAGGCAGTCTGATGGAGAGCGATCAAGGTAGCTTTGCGAGAAGATTGCTTTGAGGGCTTGGTTGTTTGCCAACCAGGGTTTAAATTACCAAAATTGTTTCATGGCCAAGTAGACCACCTATAAGGAGGGCAGTATTCGTCAAGTAATATATTTTAGGAACGGTTCAATAAATACGTAACATAACAACACACCTCGTTTCCCTAAACGTTTGAACAGAGGTATACCACCTTAGTAGGTGCACCCAGAATTCGCCAATGATGTTTAAGTCCTAATAGGCCGAGCATTTTCCCATCAACCTAGCACAAACCAGAGTTCTTGTTGCAACTGAGAAATCCCTAATGGAAAAACCCAGTAACACCCAACCTTGGAATCAAACTCGAGACCTCATCCTCAGCAGTAGCGCTTAGAACCAATAGACCACCGAGGCAGAAAATAAATAGTTACAGCAAAATCATCAAAACATAACCCTTCAGAATTGGATGCATACCGCGCATTGCAGTGCGATCGTGTGGTTGCTAAGCAGTGTAAAATACGTTGATTTCATCAACCACTGATTCCACTACATGATTGATAAGTCTGTGTCTGCCATAACGTATAATAAGATTTATATCAATCAGACTCTCAGGATTTTATCAAATAATAAGCAACTGTTATGCGCTTTAATTTATTATCTATTTAATAGAAGTTAATAATGAGAAAATCTGTCTAGCTTTAAAATAGGACTCGAGTGAATACTGATGGTTGTCAGCGATAGGAGGCCAAAGACCAGAATGATTCATGTAGCATTTAGGTAATTGTTCAATTTAAAATTACATCTGTAGCTTCCTTGAATGTACGAGGATATTATTAGTACCTATTCTAGCTATTCGGAGTATTTGACTTAGTGGGTAATTAGATTATTTTGTTAAGACCCGGCGCTTCGTTCACGTTGGTACATCGCGTGCAGAATTAAGGGTGTCACATGACAGCCGCCGTGCTAGTTCGGCCACAGTCGACCCCGAAAATTATAACGCGCCCCGATTTTACAATTCTCAATATATCTACAGTAGTTACCGTTTGGCAACATTTTAGCTTATTTATTTACCTACTAGTTTCTTCTATTGGCTTCACTTTAAAATGGAAATTATCCCATGGGATAAAAAGTATCCTATGTGCTATTCCAGATTATAATCTATCACTGTGCCAAATTTCATTCAGATCCGTTTAGTAGTTTTTGCGTAAGGAGGTTCGAACAAAAAAAACAAACAAAATTTCGCCTTTTTAATATAGGTGTGATTAATAACCAACTTGTATTTACAGTTTATACCACACATAGATGTCGGTCAGGACTAGTAAATTTTAGTTCATAGTTTAGGTTGCCTACTTTCCTACTTCTGCCTGGTTTAGGATTAAAATAATTGTTTCTGTTTCTGCCTACTAGTATTCTTGCCGTTAGTGACAGTTGCTGAATTAACATGATTTGATTTTTGACATGATTAATTTTACCTACCATTGTTATATGTGTTTTTCTTTTCACCTTTTATGGTGAAGGTAGTATTTTTATTCTGGGTGCATCATCTTCACATATAATTTTACAATTAATGTAAGTATACATATCAGTTTAAAAGAGTAACGGTGGAGTTTCTTGCCCATTCTTCTTCATACAAAACTACCTTTAGGAAGGCGGCTAGAACCAATTCTATTTCTTGTTCATGTTGAGGTTCAAAAGTGCCTTTCTTGTGCCTATTAGAAATAAATGATTTGACTTTAACACAACATGACACCTTTTCCCCCGAAAAGTCAAGCAGAGCTGTACTCACCGTAGATACACCCACCAAAATCCAAAAGAAAACTTAGTAAATAGTTTATAGTTAGTAGATAATAGTTGCTAGATTGACATGACTCTTTATAAACTTGATCTCATTAATGTGAAGCTGTATTATTTATCTCGAATTGCATAAGAGGATAATTATACCTACCTACAACAATGAGTCATTTGAGCAATGCAATATTATGATTACAATACTTAAGAAAATAAATCAATAATTCTATGGATGCCACTGTGTCGTGAACAATGGCTAACTAGAAACTTATTTTTTTCTAGAATTTTAGTGGGGGCTATCAATTAACAACCATAGGTTGGCAAATCTCACGAATATTATAAAAGTGAAAGTTTGTGAGTGTGTGTTTGTCACTTCTTCACGCTCAATGGCTGAACGGATCTGGATAAAATTTGGACTTTTTATCCCGGTAATACGTTCCCTTGGAATAATTTCCGCCATCCACGCGGGCGAAGCTGCTGGCAGCAGCCAGTATTCTATATTTGCCAAATATGTAATATTCTAATTTAGATAAAAGTTTTTTGACTTTTTCACATAACAAACCATCTCTGGTGACTTTGATTTCATTGTTTTTTTTTTTAAACCAATTTAAATAAATAAATTGATTTATCATTTTGGACGGCATTTCACATTGGATGGCCAACAAGCAACATACCTTGATGTTAAACGGTTCCCGCCACCTACGGACATCTGCATTGCCAATTGCATCGCAGATGCGTTGCCATCCTAGAAACTGGGCTGAAGTGCCTTTAACTTTGTTTCAATTTGGTATAATTATGCAAAAACTACCAATTTTTTTTTAATTCTATTGTTTCAACAGTAAACAATCACATGGATTTGTGTCCGTTTTTCCCTTGTCTAATATTATTTACCTCCCAAATGCCATATTCAGTGGTTTATATGATAATATTGTGTTGGACTTTAACTGGTCACATTCCCCTTAAACAACTTTACTATAACTACCTTATTTAAAAAAGGAGGTATTTTTGCACTTTGTAGATAATGTGAACATACTAGGTATATATGCACTTTTTAAAAATTGTTATTTAAATGATACTGGCAGGTAAATAATTCGGTAAAATAACCAGTATAAAATATTACAAACCATTCCTTTACAGTTTTCTACACTATAGGTAGCTAAGTGCTCAGATTAAAACTGCAGATATTCTTAAAGTTTGCACATAATGCCAACATACTACAATGACCACATTTAAAATAGTAATTTAAATCAAATTGGTGGGCAAACAATAGGTATGTAACAGGTTATTTCAGTGATACTATTAATAGCCTTTTGTATTTCATTTAGACGCAAATCAATTACGCTACATAAATTGTATTATAGACTATGTAAATAATGGCAACATTTATTTTTAATAAAAAATAGTAAATCTAGTTATAAATAAATAAGAGTAACCTACAAGATTGTTTTTGTAATTTTGTATTGACCCAAATAATATAAAATTTTCCTTATTGGCACATGCAATGAGAGGTCTATGGTCAGCAGAGGGTGAAGTCAGGATGATGATGAGGCAATCTAGTCATTGAGGAAGGGGCCCGAGGAATCAAATTACTCTTTGCATGACTTTAACTGGCAAGCACCTGTTAAGTAAGGTTGCACTTTGAAAGAATCTTTGATTTAGATAAGTACCTAAGTAACAAAACATTAAATAACAACACCTGTATTCCCTAGGGATATGAGGGCGTCCCATATTTATCAGCAGATTTGTTTAGTTTGGTAAAATTATAAAATACTATCATACAAAATACTCAAGTCACAATTTTTTTTTAAATAAATGTTTGGAATGCAGCCCTGCAAATTTTGCATCATGTCCCTTCTGTATTTTCATTCATCTAATATTGCCAATAGCAGTTTAGTTTTTTTTATTGTTAATAGCTACAAATTATCTATTAGCATACTTTTTGACGTTGCAAAAACGATAAAAATAGCTTACTATATTGACATTGCAAAAATTAGTAAAGGAACATACACCACATAAACCCCAGAAAATTAATAAAAACCCAAGTGACATACAATTGATCTGTTTGCGGATGAATGGATGAAGATTTTAATGGCATGTCAGAAGTTCTGTGAGAGGGATTCATGAAAGCATTGCAAATTTTTATTTTATTTTTGTGTTTTATTGAATTTTTATATTTTCTTTTCTTTTGTACCTTTAATTATTGTAATTGGTTAACCGTTGTAATTAAAGTTAAATAAATAAAAATAAAATAAATAAATAAATCAGGTAATTTTTTTATATTTTACTTTTGCTAGGCATCTTCAACCTCGTGGGTAGAATAGTTAAGGGCACTATTTATTTTAAACAAAATTTGTGAGTGGTCATTTACAAAAGTTATTACTTATTGCTAGTTTTAACTTTATTAGGTATGGTCTTTTTAACCTTATTAAACTTGTGTATAAAAATACATTAAAAATGGAGTAATAGACATCTAAGACAGTAATAAATTGTAATTAATTATTTTTATTCAAGTGATAAGATTTTATTGAAAAATTTTTTTGATAGTGAGGAATTTATTGATCAATTATAGTAACTTAAACAAGATCTTATTTTCTGAACTTAACAGTTGAAAATTGAAAATATTATAAAACAATCCTACGCCGGTCAAGGCATTTATGGCACATTTTATAAAAGGCAGTGCACATCATCGTTTTTAAATCCAAGTAGCCATATTTTTTTCTTTTATTGATTTAAATACTGTTATCAACTAAAAATGGAATTGTCATAAATTATAATTATTGTTTTCAGGTCAAACAGGCAGTTGTTCTATTTAAAATATTGGTATTTAGCTGTTTCTGGTTAGACTGGAATACTTGCCAACCAATTTTTTTTTTCGAAAAGTTTAGGCTGCTATGGTACATGATAATGATATCAATACTTTTTTGTCTACATGCTGTAGTTTTTTGTATTTAATGTAAATGAGCATAATTATATGATTGAAAATATGTTGTTTTTTTTTGGCCAACACAAAATCTCTATGCAAGTTTCATGTTTGTTTGCATCAAACTGTAATATTCCTAAATTTCATTCTTCTGTCTAAAAAAAGAACTTGACACAATATGATTCATAGTGATAAGAAACTTGGAATGTTATCAAATATCTACATTCATGCTTGATATTAAAGTTATTGGTTGCAGTATCCTGTTGGAACAATCAGCCGTTGTAATTCCAGTTAGATTTTAAATGAACAATCTGGTTAGGAAAGTCTGGTTAGGAAAATATGTTTAAAAAAAGAACAGGATGTTCGATTTACACTTAAATTTGATATCACATGAGCCATTAGGGTTATTTTAATATCACACTGACGTCCTATTTTACTCGAAAAAATTGCCTAAAGTCAAAGTCAAAGTCAAAACATTTATTTCAAATAGGCACAAGAATGGCACTTTTGAACGTCATATAGTTTGATTAAAAGTATTTTTACTTAAATGGCACCAAATCTATTGATCTGTTCAGTTTCTATTCTGAAAGTAAAAAGTTGTAATGATATCTCGCAATCCTGCAGTTAGAGGGAGTTATTGTAACTTTTAGAAACAGTAAAGAACAGGAGAGGAACCATGCCACTTTGCTACAAGTATATCAATAATTATACATGCATGTAACACACCTTCAGTTCAGGTAATCATTCATCTATATTTAAGCCACTGAGAGAATGCACTCTTGACACCTGATCTATGTTGTTCTTTGTATAGGTTTATGGTTTCCGCACTCAGACCTTTAGGCGGAACTTTTTGTTGAGACACAATCAGGGACGAATGAGGTTTAAATTCGTAAAACACATAAGCACTTTTGTCACAACTGACAGGTGTCAGGAATGCATTCTCTACTTGGCCTGAGTGTAGCATATTCACAATACTAGTGTAGGTACTTCTTTAAGTTCAAATAGATGCAACTGCTGTTTGAACTTTTGAACCTTCTTTGCACTTACCATGCATGTTTAGAATATGGAAATAAAATAGGTATAATAATGGAATAATTGGTTAGTTTTAGTGTACTGAATTATGAATTTATTAATTATTTAAAACTGCAAAATTGTGAAGTTACATGACAGCAGTATCTTTGTCTTATCAAGTTCAATACCTACAAGTAGCATGTCAAAATAAAGCCTTAGAATTTAAAAAACTATTTTAGTACATTGGTCATTGAAAAATAGGTGGGATATATTTCAGCGACAGATGGATTAACAGACAGGTGCACCAATAGTTATACATGTATTTGGTACATCTAGTTCAACCACAGAAAACCTTTGTATGTACTTAATATTAACTTTCCGTTAAGTATTGCTCAACAACTGCACTGGTCAGGTGTGAACTTTGGCACAGAATCTTCTGACTCACCTCAGTTCTCTTAACTAATAGCATCATTAACTAAAAGTCATACTCATGTACTTGATATTGACCTCATAACAATGTAGGGCATCTAAAATGAGTATGCAAATTATGGAGCAATCAATCAGGAACACAGTTATGATGATTCAAGTAAATAGACTACTCAGCTCACTTGACTTGGTATGGGTTTTAGGCACAAGTAGGTTTTCTTTTAACTATACATGGGAGCAGGTGTTTTGAGGTTCTATCATGATATGCACTTACCAAGCAGCAGCAATTTGAGTTCCCGTCGAGCATCTCGTTTGTCTTTCCGAAGCTGACGCTCGATTTCCTGATTTATTCGTTTTTGCTCCTTCGCCTCCTCCGACATGCAGCACTCCATGATGCCCAAGAGCGGAGTGCCGCAGTCCTTCCTCTTGTGTGGAGCCTTGTCCTTCCGGCAGGCCTTTCAACCGAGGCACACCACTCCTAGAAATTACATTATTATTACACTCACTGTATCACGTTAAACACGGCACTAATATCACAAAACACGCACCGACGCGACAACGCGCGAACAATCATTCGAAATAAAAACGATCAAATACTAAAACCGACAATCCGGTCACTGGGTGTGGTGACTTATGATCGGTCATATACATAAACGCTTCTGTCAACTGCCGACATAAACACATCGAAATCCGTTTATATACGAGCGTGGAACCTTGCGAAGCGATCGCATAATCTTGTTAATGTAACTAGATTCAAGAAACCTATGGCTATTCTACACACGTGTTATTAATAAGATTAAAACTGTGAGCAAACAGTGGATTGATGATGCCTAGGTAATCTACTGATAACTAGAACGGCCTATGTCTAGGTTACGATGTGATTTGCCAGGGCTCACTGGGTGAGTATTAACATCTTGTAATTACACTTTTGCACTTCTTACGTACCCGAGAGTATATCCATAGGGCAAGATCAAATAATCCACTTCAAATTATTGCACTAACCACGATTAATCACTCAAGTCATACAACGTCTGCCTCTCAATATGGCGCTCGGAGATTTTTGGGCGATGGGTGTTCTGCGCGTGCGTTGTTCGTGTATTAGCAAATAAAAAATAATAGACTAAAATTGGATGGATCGTTGTAAAAATTATTAAAGTTATAAATTTTGATCAAGTCTCGATAAATTTTATTTATTGAAAATTAAAATCAATCTAATTTTCATATTCGTCAAACTGGTTGACAGATTCTAGAGATGTAACTGATATATTCGTAATAGGTACAGGTATTATGATACAAGCCATGTATATTCATATTAGGATAAGCGAGTATAGAGTAATAGGTTACCAGGTATTAGTCAAATAATAGTGACGCGTAATAGCGAGGCGACCCACCTCGAGTCGCTGTCGCTATGCTATTATTATTCGCCGAGCACGGTCATCTCACTCGCCTAAACCGAGAAGCGGTAGAGTGAGTGAGATAAATATTGTATTGTATGAATGAATAGAACCTGGCTGCTTGCTTGCTTGCCTGTCGTTGTGCGCGCGTAATGTGTATATTTTAAAGACTTAAGTTATAAGATGTTGGGTTTCGTATAAAAGTTGTTTGAGTTGGTTACTAATTAAGCAAGTAATGAACAGTATTTTACTATTTAGCCACTTGTTTCTATCGCATTAGTTAATATGGATATTTGTTTATGTTTTTTGTAGCCAAAAAGCTCACAGCGGCTCATTGTAAATATTATTGTTTTCGAACAGCACGTGCACGCAGTGATTTATTGATTGATAAGGATAACTAGTAACTATTCAATAGTTTCTTAGTATTTTAATGATTAAACATTTATTTTTTGGTGGTATGTATAAATTATATAGCACATATGAAAAAAAAAACAAAAAAAATATGAGAAAGATAAAAAGAAGAAAAATGTTTAAAATATTATTTAAATCTATAGAAAAAACAATAATTATTGTACATATGGTGATTAACTTTTTAAATACCGTACGCCAACATAATCAATCAACGTTGACAGTCCCAAGCCTGTTAAAGTGTGAAGGAAAATTTAATCACCATTTCACTTCTCTAATAGGCATACGTGACTAATATTGTGCATGTTCACAATTTTGTATTCCATATTAATCATGGCGAAAATTACGCAAGTATCAATATTAGATTGAGTAGCTAATAATGAATCGGTTCACTAATATTTGACTAATACCCAGTAATAGGTATGGTATCATAATATGCTATAACTAATATATTCAATAATAGGATTACCCAAAAATGACTCTAATATAACATCTCTAACAGATTCTGTGTTCTGTCAACTCAATTGTCACATAATTTATTTCCTCCAGTGACTAATGTTATAAAATACAATTTTTAACAATTAGGATTTTTTTTTGAGTTACTTAGTTGTAATATAATCTCTATTACGTATTTTATGAATTATTATTTTCTATACTGAATTACTTAAATGTCAAAGCTCTGAAATAAAAAAAAAACATAATTTTGTCTTTGATTTCGGGCATAGAACGCGTGATGTGATGTTATAGTTGCCAGCGCAAAATCGTACAACTAAACACTGATGATATTTTTTTCCAACATTACTTGCCGTTTTTAATTTTTGGTACCCTGTTTCCGAATTGCGTTTTCAACAGATTGAATAGCAGTTTGAGCGTGCTTATCAAAGTTTTTCCGTACCACACCGATTACTTAGTACATCTTTGGATCCATGTGATTCACATATTTCATTTTACATTACATTATATTTTACAAGGATAAATGAATACGAATTTGCTCTTTCGAGTAGGTAGTGCTATTAAGTCTATAATGTATATCGATGTAGGTACGGTAGCGGTTATAACTCGGCAACACTGCGTGTTTCTAGAGCGTCGAGGCATGTCAAGGCCTTTCTAAATCGATTTGTAATCGTTGTGTATCGATATCGAATCTAAAAAAAAAATGTTCCATTATTATCAGTTATTCCTGTTTGATTCAATCTATACATAACATTTTTTTTTAATCTCGTAAGACTTCTCAACTTCAGAGATCCGGCGTCAGCGGAACATTTATTATTTTATTTAATCCATGTTTAGTGATTTAGGCAGGCAGTGAGCAGCTAATTTTTTATAAATTCTCTAATTAAGGCAAACAGCACGATTTGCAGTAATGATGCACGAAGAAGCCCTATAAACTATAAAATACTCGGCTGCCGCACAATGTCGTGTGCTTGTCCTAGACATAGAGATTAACCTTGAAAAAGGAAGTTTGCTTGATGTACCTACTATGTACTGCTACTATGCAGGTATTGTTTGGTAGGTGCGTGTAGAACTATGTTGATTGTATCTATTTTGTAGTATTCTTTTATGATTTTTTTGTTTCATTGATTCTTTTTTGTCTAAATGTTGTCTGGAAAGTTTTGATTATGAATGTAGAGGGCTATGCAAGTAGAGGAAGACCAAAGAAACGATGGATGGATTGTGTGAAATATGATATGGTTAGAAAAGGAGTGACTACCGAGATGACGAATAATAGAGAAGTATGGAAGAAACAGACATGTTGCGCCGAACCCAAATAAATGGGGATAGCGGCAGGAGAATGATGATTGATTCTTTTTTCATGTGGTAATTTTTCTCGCTCACATAGCTTCCGGTGCATCCGGGACAGCCGGCGTTATACTTAGGTGCTCATCTATTTACGACAATTTTTGCAAGAGTAGGCTTACGTGTATACTAAATTTTTTGGCCATGTTTTGTTGTTGTTTCTTTCTATGCGTGCACTGTACCTACGTTACCCACAACGTAGTCAGCGGCTTCTGAGCATCCGGGCCATACATTTCTATCTACTGTACCCAGAGACTGAAGGTTGGCTACTACATATTTAAGAGGATGCTGGAAGTTGTTATGGGTGGACAGATGGCTCCCTTGCACTTCTCATTATCATACTTATATTGTGAAGGCGAAAGTTTTTGAGTACATACCAATATTCGTATGTTCGTTACCTCTTTCTTTTCGCTCGAACGGCTGTACTGATCTGGATGAAATTTGGCTCTAAGATTTTTGTTAAACGTTTATTTAATAATCATATTTTAATCGCACCTGTGGTCTTGCACGGGTTCTGGGTACGATGGCTGATTTTTGAAAATGCATAGGTAGGTACTGCGTTTGTCTACATCGGGTTGTGTCGAAATAAAACAAAAATTAATGTAGGTATTTTACAATAATTATTTTTATTATGTTAATTTATTCGTTTTAGGCAGATCATGATGTCATAATAAATTACAAATTTTGAGTCTTACCTCATGACATATCTAAATATGTAGTACATATAAATATATGAATACCATTATTTTATTTCAACAGGCATGTTTTCCTTATTCTTAAGAAATAAAAACGAATTCCAAACATAAAATCTTATAATAATACTTTATTTCAAGGAGTATATAGTCTAGCATATTCCTTTAATACAAAGGTCTGCAGGTACACCTAGGTCACTCAACAATGTTACTTATAAACCAAGATTTTCGTAGGTTTAGCTAATATAGTGGATTTAGAATTAAGAATCACATATTTCACTCCTCTCTGATTTAAGTGGTATAAAAAACATATACCTATGAGGAAAGATAACGGCGTCCTACCTAGGTATATTCTTCAAATGATTTATGTTGTTTAGAGGTGGTTGAAGTAGACTATAGAGTCGGTGCTATACTGGTGGCTGGCACATCAAGCTATTCCAAACTGTCAAACTTTCCCAATTGAAAATGAACGTTAAACTTTTGTAATAAAGTTGAAAAACTATCAAAGAAATTTGACAGATTGGGGCAACTGGATGTGCTGGCCTCTGTACAAACATAAATAGCTAATTTAAATTACTAAAAGACACGGCTCTTTGTGATTCCCGAACTTTGGCATATTTTCTACTAATCAAAATTGAAAACAATAGAATAAATATTTTTGTCTGTTTACTGCAGACGATAATTAGTCACACCGACAGTGTGGCTACCCAATAATTTAGGAACTCTATGAATAGGTTCCTGTTCATACCATAACCTATATGTTTTTCTTACCCTGTATACAAAATGGATAATCTCATCCTCAATAAAAATATCGTAAGCTCCCGAAAAGTTTTGCATATTTCGAGCTTATTTTTTGGTACCTACATGCGATGAAGTTCAATCCAAAATATTTTTTTTAAAACTAATATCGTTACGCAGTCTTTATATTATTGGCCAGTTCCTTGTTAGGGGGTATCCATCCCCCAAAGGCTCTCTCAAATTCTTTTGCAACAGCGATTGTTAAGTGGTCGTTGCATTTGTTGGCAGCTATCTGAATGCCCACGGGTAAACCTTTTCTTGTCAGACCTATTGGGCATTGTGTGACGGGCAATCCAAGGGCATTGAATATTGTGAGATAACCGCAGTTAAGGAATTTGTAGTAGATTCTATAGTGCAGATGTGCCGGGGTCGGGAACGTTGGGTGCAGCAGTACGACGTCGCCTGATAACATTTTCTGAAATCGAATTAGTAAATTAGAATGATGGAAGATTGGTGTAAAAGAAAGCACAATTTTCATCAGAGGGTATGTCGTGATTGTCCTCACTCTTTGCCAAATTTTTTTATGACACATCCCGCTGCATGTGGAGCGGAAGGGAGTGTCAGACTCTTACCGACTAAAACACATTCATGTACCTTCTCTTCCCTTAGTCGCAAAATCCCGCTGGGGTCAGTGGGATTTTTCGAAAGGGTTACCGCAAGGGTTAGGGCCAGAAGTGGTGCCGGGTGGCACCACTCCTTGCCTTGGCGAGAAGATAGGTGGGCGGCATCATGACTGCGTTCACATATAGAAGATGAATAGCCCTGGATTTAATTGAAACTGAGATTTTCGTAAGCTTGCATAACCAGCTCATAATGTTTACACAGGCCCTCTATCTGTGAAAGGGAGATCGGCATAATACACATACCTCAAACTCAGCCTTTATTTCATCGAATATGGAGAGCAGCTTCTTGTAGTAACTCTTCGGTAATGCATCGAAAAATTTCGTCAGTGGTCCGTAACATACGCAGATAAAGTTGTGGTTTGATAAACCAACTAATGTCTTCAACACTTCAGGCCAGACTGACACCCATTGGTCACGTTTTTCTGGGTCCGTGTATATGTTCTGCACGTGTTTAATGTTCAACAGTATCCTGATGCTTGTCTCCCACATGTGTTCTATGTTTTTGATTTTTAGCTGGAAATATGAGAAAACCATTAAATAAAGGCAAATAAGGCAAGGAGTATGGAAAAGTTAGTTCTCCCAGTTTGAACACGATTGGACGACACGGATGGATTAAGAGATTGGCTTGTCTGCAGAAGTCAATTATAGCCCCAATTCTGCTGTTCTTTTATAAGAAGAACAGCCAGAATACTCTGAAGTATCCTTCTAGAGTTTAATAAGAACTGACTGCGATGCAATTACAAATCTCAGTGGCGGAACTGAATTGTCGGTGCTTGACTTACACATATATCTTTTCAGATATATCTTTTCAGATATATGTGTGTGTGTGTGTGGTGCTTTCGCACCATTGCACTTGCATATTAGCTCCCTTTCTTAATTCTGACCAATGGTACTGACCGGTTTAACTTCGATGTTATAGGTATTCTTGATGTGATCTTTGGCTTTCTCCATTGCTCTCCTGACATCAGGGCCCAAAGAGTCTGATACATTGCTATCGTCTCCATCCATGTAGTAGAACTTTAACTTTGAAATGTCAACCTGTAAAAACATACTGGTTTATATTGCACTAGCATTCGTCCGTACTTCGCATAATTTTACGACTTGGTAAAACGCGGAGATTTCTTTATTTAACTTGTTTCATATGAATTTATCATATACATAAAAAACTTCCAGAATAAATCTTTAAATGATGTTAAGAACCGCATCAACATCCGTTGTATAAGAACAATGCTTTCCCAGCCTTAAAAAAAAAAAAAAGTCACATAGTCAGACATGAAAATGGCCTTTTATATAATGTCTAAAAATAGATAACAAAGAAGATTTGCTTTGTTACTATTACAGAATTACGTAGATAATTAAGAAATTAATTTTCTAGCTACCAATAAATTAAGGTTTCTTTATAAAATTAGTACACTAACTATAGGCCCAATTTTCATCTACCATAATATTGGTTCAACTTACTGGCTTGTCGAAAGGTACATCTGGAGCACCTGGTTGCCTCAAAACTTTCAAGAGTAATGTGAGGTCCTCTGCGTACCGCGCGAGAGGTCCAAGTGTGAAGTATTCTTCGAAGTCAGGATCTAAGCAGTCTGGGACGTGACCTGAAAGAGTAAAGTTATTTAGTTGATTTTTGTATAAAATATGAAAGAGAGAAGAAAAAGGAAATGTAATAAAATCTCAAGTGGCTTACGTCACTAAACGTAAACGGGGGTCGTAAACCTCGGTTTGCTTTGCAATTGACTATTTGAAACGGTCAAAAATTAAATATGATATCACATTGAAAAAGAGCGCTCGTCATAAAAACTTCCATGACCGTACAGAAATTAACTATTATGCGAAGATATAATTGTATAATTGCATTTAGTGCTAATAAGTAGGTATTCCATTTGATTCTAAAAAGTGACGTTACAATGTTATATTTCATACAAATGCCGCGTTTTGACAGTTAATAAAAAGTAACTTTATTGACTACCCTTTAAAATACCCAATCACTAACATAGGTAAGTAGATATGTACGTTACCTTTATGCCCCTATTGGTGCCGCATGAATCTAATGGAACGTAGAGATATATACATAGGTATTTATAATACTCTTTAATAATATACCTACAACACTAAAATTACAAATATAAATGTAGGTATAACTTTTTACAAGGGGTGACACGATGGGCGGTCTTATTGAGAGAGAGGTAGAGATTAACATATATTTTGATCTAAACCATTATGCTATTTATGACCCTTTACCTTCAACTGAGATTAGTCTAGGTGTAGGTTTGTGTCCAAATATTCCAGTGAACATGGGAGGCAGTCGGAGTGATCCAGCGATGTCTGATCCTACGCCGATTATGGATCCTGCTGCTGAGATCAACGCCGACTGAAAACCAACAAATATTACTTAGGGTAAAAAAGGTACGAAAGTGAAACTTAGCGTAAACTTACGCTTCAATCTGTCAAGATCCGTGCGTTTTGACAGATCGAAGCGTAAGTTTACCCTTTGTGCCTAATGAAACGGTTATGTAGCATGTACGAGTAGGTACCTAGAGAGTTTTCGTAAATTATTGAAATGATTTCCACATTGGAGCAAATAATGCCGATGACATCAACAAGTGGCGTACTTTTGTAAAATGTCACAGTTTCTGGTGTGATAATAGAGCCGTTTAGTATGTCACTTAGTAATTACTTCGTAAGAATTATTACCAAAACTAAATTGCACACTTGAGTGAATTTATTACGTAAAACCGTCGTGACTATTGCGTTAAACTGTTTTGGACCAGCACTTTGGAGAGAGAACTCTTGCTTAATCTACTTAATGGTTTATGATGTTTGAAGATGATAATGGTTCACAATTCAATGGACAAGTGGCGTAACAAATACAAAAAGAATACACCAGTAAAATAAAGAAAATTTAATGAGAGAGAGCTGACGAAAGAATATTTTGTTTCGTCAATCGATCGATGGATCATTAGTCCGTTTATCAAAGTTTTTATTTAAAAAATCCGCACTTGATTTCTATGTTAATTCGAACAGATAACGCCTGTTCCCAAAAATATAATATCATGCTGGAAGAATCAAGCATATATGTAATAACGGGCCTGTACCTATACCTGCTAAATCCTACCGTTTTGGGAACAAGAGCCAGGGTTTTGAATGAACTGACGTATGACTGCATTGTTGTCATAGGAAGCTAAATTTTTAACTTTTTTTAAATGCTATAATACGGGCGCTTTTTACGTTCTGTATAATTTATATTCACACATGTATAATTTCAACATGAATGATGTAACCTATATTTTGTAACCATATTCTGATTCAAAAGAGTGTCCATGGAGTTTCTTGCCCGTTCTTCTCCACAGGTACCTACTGCAGATGAAGATGAAGCTAGTTGCCCATTCCAAAAATGGGCAACTAGCTTCATAATTCTCACTGACCGACCCCTTGACAGTTCGAAAGTGCCTGTAATTAGGTTATTTGAAATTTATGCTTTGAGTTTGAGTTTGAAATAATCTGTTCAAAAATAAGTATCTTGTAAAACTTACTTCTCCTCCCGATGACCCACCAGTCGTCCTCTTCTGATCGTAAGGGTTCGTCGTAATCCCAATAACGTTATTATAAGTTTCCCAGTTCATACAAAGTTGTGGTGTGTTCGTCACGGCAATAGGAATAGCCCCAGCAGCCCTCGCGAGCCTAATAACGGCCGCGTCTCTCTTGGCAGGATTCCTATATGGGTACACCGTACCACAATCATTGCTCATGCCTGGAATTTTAATTGTTTATTTTATTAGGTCGAAGGTTTTCATATGCTTAACGTGTAGTAGGTTATTGCTAGTATAATGGTTTTAAGAGTTGTAAATTAAATTATTGTTGTAGTGCGTTTTAATAGTTGAAAAATAGAAGTTTTACGGTTTCTTATAAGTCCCTGAATCGATACAAGTAATATAAAGTTGCCTAGAGAGTGCTTGCTTGTCTTTGTCAAGGAGTTAGGTACTTAAGGTAAGGTCGCCAGCGCATCAAGTTATACCAAACTGTCAATTTTGTTCAAATGATTTTAAACTTTAAAACGTTAATTGTTAAGCTCAAAATTTATTGAGAATATTTGACAGTTTGTGATAACTTGATGTGTCGGCGACTGTACATTCGATGGCAATTTATCGACTTGTAACAGAAAGGTCATCATATAACGGCTCCACACATTAGTCCCGATTATTGGTCACAGGAACATGTTGAACACAAGCGATTAAGAGAGACCAGGTCAAATGTTGGACCCAATTTGGCTTGCCTTGTTAGGGTTAATGAAGCTGAGATAACTGCACCTATCTTTGAAAGGTGAATAGGTCTACTCTCAGTAATTACCTAACTCTGAACGAATGAATGTATTTTTACGTGGGGTCGACAAGTGTTGGTGCATTGCTCACAGAGGCAGTGATAAGACGCAAGCGCATCAGCTCTGACAGTTTCTTTTTATTTTGTTTAGATAGAAAAAGTTTAAGACCAAAGACAATATTGATGAATTGTGCAAGGATTGATAAGACAGACATATATCTTTCTCTTATTCCTTGCACAATTCATCCACATTGTCTGTGCCTAATGACCGTGTTGCGCCGGCCCAAAGCAATATAAGATCAGGGCAGGAAGATGATGCTCGCTTTTATCTACGACAGACTTTACATATACTTACACAAGTCCATAAAAAATATTCAAATGAGGTCCACCCTATTTGAATACTTTGTGGACGTGTGTCTTTGTGGACTGGTCATTTGTATCACTTGTGTAAAATGTATACTTCCAAGATTCTGCTTACCTTCAACAGCAATGCTCTCCTTCACAGTCATAGGCACACCTAACAACGGATATTCTTTCTCCAGATCTTCAGGCGTCCTGTCAGTCGAGGATATCATCTTGTCTATGCCCCTAGCTTCTCTGAGCGCGGCATCGTACCTTGGTTCGACTATAGCATTCAAGTATGGATTGGCTTCCTTGCATCTCTCTATATAAGCTCCTACAACTTGCTCTGACGTGATCTGAAAGGTTAGACATGTTTCATTATAGTTCTTTCCCTGACCCTGTTTTATGCGATTTATAATAATGTTCTATTATTTGTCCTATATTTAATTTATGGACATATAATATTTACATTTTGAAATAGTTTTATGAATACAAAAAAAAATAACATTTCAAAATATAAGAAATAGTAGTCTACCGGTATCGGACCATGGTCCAAGCTACCAGTAGTCAGTGTTCTTGCGAGAGGAACCTTCTAAATACATATGCGTGCCGCTTTCTGGATCAAGCCCTTGATCCAGCTGCCTAAAGAGCCTCCTCAGGTGTTGGTCGAGGCTCTTGGATTTTACGCCTTTGGCCGACACGACTATAGGCACGATGATTGATGTATCCCACATATCGACAACCTAGCTTTTACTATTATATTCAAATATAATTTTTATGATGATTTTAAAGGTACTGCATATTAAATATCGGTTGGAAATTCGTTTGTCTCAATAAATAAATAAAAATACTGATAAATATTTCAACATGTTCAATTAAAACTTTAAATTAGAATTCAATGTACGTGTACATTGCAATATTGTAGCCATTAAATCTTTAAGTACCTACATTATTATTTTAATACTATCTTCTCATGATAATTCAGCTATCAGACAGCGAGACAGGAATGCGGATGGCGATTCGATCTGCTTGCAATTAGTACCGAGTCAATGATGGTCAATGGCCGCCCAGTTAAGGCAGTAAGATGAGAGGGTCACGGTAACACAAAAGGTTAAATTAAACTTTTCGTTACAAGGTTAAAAACCTTTTTTTTTTAACAAGGTTCTTGAACTTAATCGTCGGAAGAATTTTATTCCGACTATATGTGACTTATCCGGTGTCTTGTCAATATTTATTTATATTTTGATTTATTTATATTTTGATTTCTTCATAGCTATTTATCTTTATTCTTGTTTTTATTTTTGTTTTGTATGATTTTAAAATTAATGTGGTGGCCTAAATAATGTTAACGGATTTGTGAAGTTAATTAGAACATCAAAATTATTGTTTATGTCGCCTGTTATCCACCTACTTTCACTGTGTTGTCATCTGGGAGCAAGAACTGAACATGAGATAGATAAATGCAATTGTCATTGTAATACATTAAATTAAGTACTAATAAAATAACGCTATTCTATGTTTATATATTATGTAGTTACGCATTATCTGTAGATAGCTAAATAATATGCTTCAAATGTTATTCAGTTTTCATAAAAATGTGACGCTCGTGTCGTGTCATTATTGATGTCGCTTTGCTACGTCGCGTAGTCGCTGTGCTACGCGGCGTAGTCGCTGCGCTACATCGACGATGTTGCTTCAACGGGGAGTTAGCATCACATTTGCGCGAATAGCAATTAAATAGCATTGCCAAGTTCTTGCTGCAGTTGTGATATTATCGACAGTTTACATAAAAACAACCATCAGCCTTTACTAACCAACTTTTATCGAATAAAAATGACTTTGGTTTACCTGTCTAGTCCTTATCATCGCAGCTAACGAAGTAGCGGACTTAAACAGTATCGGGTTCATGGGAGGCGGACATTTCTTGTTCCTCCGGATGTTTAGCAGGTAGGTCACAGGCAGGACTATGATGGCCAGCAGTGACACCAGGAACCGGAGGAATCTGCGCATGAACGCGTTCATCATGATTGTCTGGAAACAAAAGAAAATCAGTTTCAATATCGGGGTTAGTATAAATTTTCTTGTTTAATGCATCGTTGATCTGATGATCGCAAACGTGTTCTGTGAGCTTTAGGTTGACTTGCTTTCTGGGTCAGAACCCATTAGGAACTTTGCAGTAGCAGCGCTAAGTATATACTTCTAGTTTCTGTCGGCAATAGGCTCGCCGTCTAGTACAGAGGCCAGCCATTTAAGCTACCCCAATCTGATTGAAAATGGAACCCCAATGGAAATTATTCATAAGAGTTCTGAAATGTGAAACTGTCAGTACTTTTTTTTTGGAGGGTGGGAAATCATCAATTGTAGAGTAAGATCCCAGAGCAATCAGACATAACTTATTTTCACACGGATGAAACCTGAAGTTTTCAGTAGCGTCTCGTGTGCCTTGAATACCTACGCGCTTTGTGGAACTTGCCGAGTGACACCTGGGCAGGTACCAGGTGAGAAAGGTAACTAAAAATAAGAATTATTTAACTTAAATTCACATGGCTGATTTTTATATATGTCATGAAGAATATTATTTTAAAGTAATATCATAAGTGTCAGACAGTTTTGATGGACCAGAGCTTTCGTCAGACGCTATTAAGCTACCCAAAAAATAAATGAACTTTACTTATTTTTACATGTCTGATTTTGTAATATGTTATTGAAGTATTTATTTAAAATATATATTCAATCAGTCAGACAAATTAGAGTGACCAAACATCCCCTAAGACAAAAATTATTCAGCCAGAAGTATGAGGGCGAGAGCACTATGCATGCGCTTCAGAGTGAGTGAGACGTCCATAATATATAATATAATAGTGGTTACCATCGAGAATGTTATAAAAATTTTACTGCTCTGCCAAAAAAATATTTTTCTTTTTATATATATTTTTTTTTGATGCAAGTAATTTACCACCATGTAAAACTTAGTTATTTCAACAATTTCTGCGAGCTAATTACATCTCAAGCATAATTATGGAATCATGCTAATGAAAAAAAACCAACCATTTTTACTCCTGAAAACAATGGTTGGAGAATTGAAGAAAACCAGTTCAACTTTCATTGGTTTGATAGTGACCAATTACCAGGAGAAGTTAGTGAATCTCTTCAAAGATTAGGTAAGTGCTTTACTTAAACTTCAAGAAATTAGAGTGACCAAACATCCCCTAAGACAAAAATTATTCAGCCAGAAGTATGGGGGCGAGAGCACTATGCTATGAGCTCAAAGTAAAAAAAAATAATGTATTAAGAACACTTACTGTTTTCAATCTGAGATTTTTGCATTTTTATTTCAACAAAATTAACTTTAACAAGGAAATAATTAATAAATATTAAAGTAAATAAGTTTATAGCATATATTTGGGGTTATCATTTTTTATTCATCATAATTATCGAGACAATCATTTGAGATTTCATCGTTCATCCAATCACGGTACTGTCCATCCAAGTCATCATCTTCATCGTCGTCAGATATGTTGTTGCTGGCAGCTTCATCTACAAAAAACAATTTTAAGTATTACAAATATAAAATTACAAATACATTAAATTTTAAACTTGAAGTTTAAGTAAAGCACTTACCTAATCTTTGAAGAGATTCACTAACTTCTCCTGGTAATTGGTCACTATCAAACCAATGAAAGTTGAACTGGTTTTCTTCAATTCTCCAACCATTGTTTTGAGGAGTAAAAATGGTTGGTTTTTTTTCATTAGCATGATTCCATAATTATGCTTGAGATGTAATTAGCTCGCAGAAATTGTTGAAATAACTCAGTTTTACATGGTGGTAAATTACTTGCATCAAAAAAAAAAATATTTAAAAAGGAAAATATTTTTTTGGCAGAGCAGTAAAATTTTTATAACATTCTCGATGGTAACCACTATTATATTATATATTATGGACGTCTCACTCACTCTGAAGCGCATGCATAGTGCTCTCGCCCTCATACTTCTGGCTGAATAATTTTTGTCTTAGGGGATGTTTGGTCACTCTAATTTGTCTGACTGATTGAATATATATTTTAAATAAATACTTCAATAACATATTAAAAAATCAGACATGTAAAAATAAGTAAAGTTCATTTATTTTTTGGGTAGCTTAAAAGCGTCTGACGAAAGCTCAGGGGGTCTACTCCCTAAGCACGAAGTCCGTAGTTTCGGCCTTCGTAACGGGCGTTTCCTACTCCCTAGCACCGTCGGACGGATGATTCGTCCGTGGCCCGAACGAAGAATGAACTACAACACGAATTGACATTTGTACCTACTCCCGACGTGTTTTTTCCGTCCTAAAAATTGAACTTGACACTTGTTTCGACGGAGCGTTATGTCAGTTCATACGACATCAAAATAGTTCTCGTGCTGTTGACGAAAATTATAATTTAAAGTGTAATTTCGAACTATGGCTGCTTTTTTGTTGCTAGAATGATCATTACGGGAAGAGCGGAGGTGTCGCCGACGATATTTACGCTAGAACTTTATTTTGGCGAGTATTCCCGACGTCGAGTTCATAGGCCACTATCGGCTCACTCGTGAATTATTCGAGGACCTGTGTAAGGACTATATACCTCTTTTGCCTCAACATATACGACGAAGTGTTGATTCAATAATGAAGGTAAGGATATATCAAAGATTCTGCAACTTATTGACACCAATATTACCAATCCGTCCCACCCATTTACCTACTGTTTTCTTTGTTTACTTTTAGATCCTCGCTGCTCTTAATTTTTATGCCCGGGGGAGCTACCAAGGTGCAGTGAGCCTAAGCAGTGATGAGCCAATGGCACAACAGACAGTGTCACGTTCTCTGCGGCATGTCACAAATGCATTCAACATCCCCTCAATTTTGCAAAAATATGTAAGGTTTCCACAAAATGTTGCTGAGAGGAACCTTATAAAAAACAGTGTCGGCGAAGAGACCCTATCTGAGTAACGTGGCCCAAGTAATGGGTGGACCGCTACTAAAAGTGAAGTGCAGTGAGTCTAACATGTGAAAAGTGAACATTTCTGGTTAGATTCTAAATAAGCCTTGTTAAGTGCTAATTAGTTTATATTTGTTGAATTCATCTTAGATTATGATTAATATATAGGGTTTAAGTCAATAAGACTGATATTATAAGAATTTAAGAGAATTTTTGAATGTATAGGGCAAATTACGTAACTTGAAAACATGTTTTTTTATTTACGGGAATATTTTTGTAACTTAGAGTTTATGGGGTATTTCTAAGCCTAAAACGAATAAATCCTGTGGAATTATCAAAATAAACCAAAGGGTTCGGAAGTTATAAGCGAAAATGTATAGTAAACATTGTAACTTCACAAAATCTTGATATTTTGTTTTAAGGTTATTTTATATTATGTAAATACGATAAATATTGGTGTTGAATACTGACTACGA
This sequence comes from Hyppa rectilinea, assembly GCA_951799385.1. Taxonomy (NCBI): domain Eukaryota; kingdom Metazoa; phylum Arthropoda; class Insecta; order Lepidoptera; family Noctuidae; genus Hyppa; species Hyppa rectilinea. The sequence goes on from OX637305.1 coordinate 7,106,066, forward strand.
CCTATGCTTTGAAGAGTGTTTACTTATACTCAAAGTGCACTAAAATAGATAGTATCATTTTTAACTTTAGTAGGTAAGTTGTATGTTTACAGATTTTATAACAAATATGCTAGACGTAGTTGACCGCATTGTAGGCAGTCGCTCCATATAACATACTGGTATTCAGCTGTATCCGGTTAGACTGGAAGCCGATCCCAACATAGTTGGGAAAAAGCTAGGCAGATGATGATGATCGTATGTATAAACTATAAAAATATAAACTTTGATTTGACTATGACAAAATGTATTTTATTTTATTTAGCACCAAGCAAATCCGAATAAATTCAACACACAACAATATACTATTACAATCAAAACATAGATTTCCTTTTATTCTAGTCGTTTTATTTTAAAATGTGCGCTCTTGCATAGGTGTACATCTTCATTCTGATTAAGAAACCGACGATACTATCGGCCGATAAAAAGTCTGTAGTCTGAGGGGGCTCTTAGCCTGAGTCATCCCACTGCTGGGCAAAGGCTCCATGAATGATTCTTCCTAGAATGTGTTGGAAATAATTATTGTAGAGTGCGTTTCACCGAATAGTTCCTATGGCGTTCTGTTGGCACCTCTGTCTGTCAAAGTCATTGGCTCGAGAAGACGCTTCCGCAGATTTTGTTGATTTTCATTTGATTTTTGACTGAAATCATGCCCAAAACTTTGAAGAGTGGTGAAAGAATGATGGTGTTAAAGGTGAAAAACTTTTGTGAACGTGAAAAACGTAATGAGGCCCCGTTGATTCCTTTAAAATGTGTTCAAGCTCGTGTCGCCGCCATTACAGGTTAGTCAAATAGGGTTACCAGTAGATGATAATGAGAAATAATTTCCTCACTTAAAATGCCATTTTTTTACTAACTATTTTAATGCGACGGCTGCAGTAGTTTATGTGTGATTGTGACAATAGACAAATAAACCGAAATATTTGTTTTAGGTGTATCCGAAAAAACGGTGTCTAAAATCACCAAAGAAGGTGAGGTCGCAGCCAGCACGTCGACTAAGGTTTCAACACCACGCAAAAGCGGTCCCCGGCCTAAAAGAATCGAACTGGATGATTTCGAACGGTGTGCTATAAGGCATAAAATACATGAATTCTATGCCGTAAAAAAGGAATTGCCTACCCTTACAAAGTTATTGCATGAAATGCGAAGCGAGATAGAGTTCAAAGGAAGTCGTACCACTTTGTGGAGAATTATTAAAGACATGGGATTTTATTTTGAAAAATGTAAATCTAAAAGGAAAGTCCTGATAGAGAGGTACGATATTGTCGCCTGGCGTTATCGGTACCTAGAAGAATTGCGAAATAATCGTCTGGGAGACCAGCGCCCAGTTGTATATTTGGACGAGACGTATATACACGCAACATATTGCGCCGGAAAATGTTGGCAAAGTGAGCAAGAAGAAGGTGTATTAACATCAGACTCCAAAGGGCCTCGTTGGATTATCGTCCACGCGGGTGGTGCTATGGGTTTCATTCCCAATGCTCAACTTATCTTCAGATCACAGTCACAAGCGGCCGATTATCATGACGACATGAATAAAACGAATTTCAATAAGTGGCTTAGTGAAAAACTTATACCAAATCTGCCTCCCCAATCAATTGTGGTGATGGACAACGCCTCGTACCACACAGTACAAGTTAATAAACCACCAACAATGGCAAGCAGAAAGGCAGACATGCAAAATTGGATTTCGAGTAATGGTCTTTCTTATTTGCCAACTATGGTTAAAGCCCAGTTATACCAAGTAATAAATGAGCACAAACAGCCGCCCGTTTATGAAGCCGATGTAATGTTGGAAGCGCATGGACATAAAGTGGTAAGGCTTCCACCTTACCACTGCGATTTAAACCCTATAGAGCTCATATGGAGTGTCTTAAAAAGACGAATTGCTGAAAAGAACGTGGGTCAAGAAGCAAATAAAATCGTTCAAATCACAGAGGAAGCCTTCGCATCGATCACCGAAGAAGAATGGAGAAAAGAATGTGAGCATGTTATAAAACTGGAAGAAAAGTATTACGCCGATGGTCCTGCTATTGATAATGAGACGGACAGGTTCATTATTGAAGTGGGAGACGATAGCGACACTTCCGATGACGAGGATGATATGGAGGATGACGATCTCTCGGGTATAAGTCGGTTGGATGAACATAATTACTGTAAACATATATAAGTCATTGTTATGATCCGTACAAAAAATCACATTCATAATATTATATTTTAATAAAAATATTAAATAATAAATGCTTTTTATTACTGTCCTGATTTTTAAAATATAGCTGTGGAACAATTTGTAAAAATGTAAGAATCTAACAAAAAAAATATACTTTAAATCACCGTTAATTTGAGGTAGATTACTATAGGTAATGTGGCAACACTAGAAAACATTGCTGCCAACATAACGCCATAGGAACTATTCGATGAAACGCACTATAGTAGAAAATTTATATAATTTTTTTGTGTAAAATGTCAAAAAATGGACATTTGACATTTCTCATTTGTCATCGCGACTTAAGGAAGCAACCAGACGACTCGGTACTCGATACTCACAACTAATCGATTCAAGTTTGTATGAGTATTTGATCGATTTCATTATATATTCTAAAGGGCATTGGATTAAAGTTCTGAGTAACAAAAAAATAACTTAAACTTTAACTTTGTAGGTATTTTGAAATGAAACAGTGGTACAAAAGGTCAATTTGTCTATAATTTAATATTTTTAGTTACAATTATATCCACTCATTCACAAAAAAATCAAGAGAAAGCGAAAGTGACTGAATCATCATTCAATCATTAGCGCTATCGTCACCTATGAAAACCACCAAATGAAAATGAAATAATTATATTTACTTTTTAATTTTTCATTTTCATTTCTTTTATCAATATGGACGTCTCTTGAATAGCGTTTGCGTCAAATGTGTCAATACCTGTTACAGGCTTGCTTTTCTTTCCCATTTTAGGCGTACGTAATACATTTTTTTCAGTACCGGAAGGCCCATACTTTTCCTCAAGATGGTTCGAATAGTTTTTTTGCTGAATTCAAGTGCTTCTGCGACACGATCTTGCACTTGCGTTACGAGCAATAAAGGTTTCGGTTAACTTCACAACTAATTCGCGTGACTGGCTGTTGATTGTACGTCCTCTTTTCGACATGTTGAAACAGTTGGTATGATTTACAACAAACACCAAAATCGAGTTCAAATCACTGTTTAAATCAATGTCGAAAATAGAAGAGCCAGGATCAACGTGATAGTAAACAGAAATAGTTCAAAAGCAAAGCCGAGTCGAGATTAAAATCGAATGAAGCTGGTGATATTAAGTAATTAATTGGCTACAACATTAGTATTAAGAAAATAAGGACTGAGCACGTAACTGTTTTGAGACGTTTCGTATTCATTAGAAATTGCATGCTACTATAAAGTTAGCGCAAAAAGCAATATCAGCAATATCTTCCATCATATTATTAAACGCGCCAAAAATATTTATGTATTTTTTAAAACACTTTATGTAATTAATGATTAGTTTATTGCTTTTTTCTGTTTCGTTCCAAGTTACATTCTAGGGTCATTCTCAAATGTCAAAACTGACCTTTTACTTTTTGACAACTCTAAGAACTTTGACATGTCGTTTGATAATTGGCGTTAAAAGAAAAAACGCAAAGGTATCGACAGGATAATGCCTTATTGCCGAACCAAAAAAGGCAAAATAATTTAATTCTGTATTTAAAGACATAATAAAAAGTGTATTTTTAATAATGTGGTCATTTTCTTACAACAAAAATAAAAAAAATTGTTTAGTATGTTTTTAAACTACAGAATATGTAAACCGGTAAGCGACCGATAAAATGGCGCAACTCTATTGCCATTCGTCGTTCGTTCACGAATATTGTCCGTAAGTAGTCTATGATTCCGTCCCGTTCTGATGAATCCGAAATCGTTAGGGAGTATTCGCAAAAGCAGGGCAAAACTTTTTGAACTTTATGGCCTCAAGCAACATACGAATAATACAAACTTTCATCAGTATGTTGCAAAATACTCTAAAACTTTTAAAAGTGTGTGCAAAATAGCTAAAGCTCTTTATATTAGCAATAAAATAAAATCAGCTGATGATAAAATAAAAACTACCTGGCAAATAATAAATAATGAAACAGGTAGGAAAAAGCAGCGTAATACTGAGTTTAATTTAGAGACTGCACATGGCCGCATCAACTCAGATATAGAAATAGCTCAGGAATTTGAAAACTTTTTTGCTAATATTCCTCTCAAAACTACTTCATCATTAAATTCCTCAGCCGCACTTTCTGCTGCCTTACTTAGAAAAAATGTAAAGGCATGCCCTTTAGAATTTACATTTCAGCATACAAACCCCCAGGCTGTTATAAAAGCTTTTAAAGATCTTAAAATCAAATCAACAGAAGATCTCTGGGGAATGTCTGTAAAAGTCTGTAGTTCTATTATCGATACCATTGCGCCCTATTTAGCTTTCATATTTAATTCTAGTGTGGACCAAGGAGTCTTTCCGGATCTAATGAAACACAGTAAAGTAGTGCCATTGTTCAAATCCGGTGATAGTAAAGAACCCAACAATTATAGGCCCGTGTCAATTCTGCCAGTTCTCAGTAAAGTGTTTGAAAAGTTGATGCTCAATCAAATGTTACGTCACTTTAATAAAAATTCCATCTTGCATGACCAACAGTTCGGTTTCACCAAAGGGCGTTGTACTACTGACGCTGGTGTCACCCTAATAAAGAACATTTTTAGCGCCTGGGAAGAAGCACAAGATGCCATTGGAATCTTTTGCGATCTCTCTAAGGCGTTCGATTGCGTAGAACATGAGACGCTTCTGCTGAAACTAGAGCACTATGGAATTAGAAATACAGCCCTTGATTTACTTAGATCATACCTGAAAGATAGAAAGGTTAAAGTTCAAGTAAATGGTGTGAACTCGCTGGGGTCGGAAATGACAATGGGCGTTCCTCAAGGTTCGATATTGGGTCCATTTCTCTTTTTAGTTTATATTAACGATTTACCCCAATTACTTCAAAATCAACCGAAGATGGTGTTATTTGCAGATGACACTTCATTAATCTTTAAAATTAATCGACGCTCACAAAATCTTGACGACGTGAATAACTCTATTCTTCAGGTCCAAGATTGGTTTACGGTAAATAATTTGGTACTAAATGAAAAAAAAACCAAATGCATTAGATTTACATTACCTAATGTTAAAAGTAGCGATTGTGACATCATATTGAACGGAGAAAAGCTGGAATTTATTAAGCAGACGGTTTTCCTGGGAATCACGCTAGACGACAAGTTGCAATGGGGTCCCCACATAACAACTCTTGCGGGACGGCTAAGCTCGGCCGCTTATGCTGTTAGAAAGATAAGGCAGTTAACAGACGTAGAAACCGCGCGTTTGGTCTATTTTAGTTACTTCCATAGTATTATGTCGTATGGCATTTTACTGTGGGGTCGGGCTGCTGACATTGAATCCATTTTTATTCTGCAAAAGCGAGCGATCAGGGCTATTTACAATCTTCGTCGTCGCGAATCGCTTAGGGAACTATTTAAAAGGATTAATATTATGACAGTACCTTGCCAATTCATTTATGAAAATATTATGTATGTAAGAAAAAATAGACATCTTTTTAACAAAATAAGTGATAGGCATAATTTTAATACTAGAAATAAAGATAAAATAATTCAACCATTTTTTCGATTGTCAAAAGTACATACATCTTTTATGGGGTTCTGTGTTAAATGTTACAACAAAATACCTTGTGACATACTGCAATTAAATGAAAGAAAATTTAAAACTCATATTAAAAGTACACTTTGTAAACAAGCTTATTACAAATTAGAAGATTATATCAAAGATAAGGATGCTTGGAAACATGCTGGTCCTGCTCCACAGGACAATCTAGTGTCTAGACAAAATCAAACTGGTTGCTAAGTAAATTAGGTAATTTGTACCATATTATTTTATTATATTGGAATAACTTCTCACACATTGATTAATTTATTATTATTAACTTTTAGAATGTTTGTAAATATGTGAGCACCATGCACTTATGACATAATTAAGTTTACTTGCCACTGCTACATGTGTTTTTCTTTTCACCTTTTGTGATGTATTGTTTTTATTCTGGGTGCATCGTCTTCACATATAATGTTATAATACATGTATACAAAACATTGTGAAACATTTTAAAAGAGTAACGGTGGAGTTTCTTGCCCATTCTTCTCCACACGAAACTACTTTTTGGAAGGGGCGACTAGAATCAGTTCTATTTCTTGTTCATTTTGACGTTCAAAAGTGCCATTCTTGTGCCTATTTGAAATAAATGTTTTGACTTTGACTTTGACTTTGAGTAGGGTTCGCTACGACGTAACGGACTACTGTCGGACGGGCCCGTTGCTTCGTTGACGGAGTTAGGGAGTAGACCCCCTGGTCCATCAAAACTGTCTGACACTTATGATATTACTTTAAAATAATATTCTTCATGACATATATAAAAAGCAGCCATGTGAATTTAAGTTAAATAATTCTTATTTTTAGTTACCTTTCTCACCTGGTACCTGCCCAGGTGTCACTCGGCAAGTTCCACAAAGCGCGTAGGTATTCAAGGCACACGAGACGCTACTGAAAACTTCAGGTTTCATCCGTGTGAAAATAAGTTATGTCTGATTGCTCTGGGATCTTGGACTATTGAATCCTCCCGCTCTACGTGGAACGGAAGGGAGTGTCAGACTCTTACTGACTAAAACCCATCCATGTTCCTTCCTTAGCCCTTTGTGTTCCAGGGTAGCGATAACCCTTACGGACAATCCCGCTTACAAGGACTGTCAGTACTATACCTACACGCCTCATCACGTCTGCCCATCCCTTTGGGTATTCTCCGAAACGTGCGATTATCAACTTTTGCCAAGTCTGGTGGCACCAGGTTACCACGGATTACCGGTAATCTATCGACGCTGATACTTAGTAGGCACTTATCGGCTTATTAAGAATTAAAGCATCATGCTCACTCTGTAGAATAATTATAATATGTTTATAACAAAATATCTCTATGGCAACAGTCGTGAAAGTTCAGTCTGCGCGGGAGTTCTCTTATGTTGATCTCACGTAACGACGTGAAGGTAGGTCATTTTCACTTCGTTTTATTTGTTGTATTCACTTGTCCGTTTTTGCTAATGCGCTTGCGCATGTTTCGTATGTATGGACCAGTCTAAACACCATAGCAATGTCCAAACAAAAAGTGACTCCTTTTATTGGTCCGCCGGCGCCGCGGCGTAAGATTTTTCATAGATGGTTAACGCCCTGTCGCACCATATAGAAAACATTCTTAGAGAAATATCCTTAGATTCATCATATTCATATCTTTAGTGGTTATAAGGCTTTCCAACTTCTTTTCGACTTCAGTTTTTTACGGAAATACTCCAACACGGAACCTGACAGTAGTACCCTAATTGACTCTACCGGGCGCCCAGATCATGTTTGTAAACAAACCGGCAACTTTGAAAGTATAAATAATTAAGTTATGTTAACATGTTAAATAAAACCTAGGTTTTAAAAATACTCTGCCTGTTCGCCTTCAAAAAAGATTCCACTGCATACCTACATATAAAAGAAAAGATCAGTAGCAATGAACGAACTGCTCCTCATAACATGTTGCTAACTACAATCACATTTAATTTATTTATTTGTTCATGAATATGAATTACATTTTAATTTGAAGTTTTTTTTTAACTGAAAGTGGTGATATTTTAAGTTTTCTTTACAACTGGCCAGTAATAATAGCCAGACCGCTAATCTGAGACTGTTCCTGAGGTAGGTAGCGTTCTGCGCAGTGCGGGGATTGTATGGCACGACGCAAGAACTCTCTGGTTCGTCAACATGTGACAACTGTTATCCCTCCCGAATCGCGCTCTTACTTACTTAACTCAGGAATGGTCTTAGGTTAGCGATCGGACTATTATAACTAAGTAATAAGTACAATGCTGCGAACATTATTGTCAGCTGATAATCGTCTGCTGTATGACACTTGTTTTATTTAGCATGAAGCTTGATAAGGGAGTAACAATAACATTAACTGAATAGGCGAATCATACTTGTGTAGAATTGAGTGCCTGCACCAAACTCGTTAGATCAAACAAGATGTTATTTAGGTCATGCATGCTACGCGTGCCTTACCTGTATAACAGAAATCCTTATGAAATAATTCACTACATCGGAAACCACACATAAAACATTAGCAATAGGTTTGGCCAAATACGGCGGATACACTAAATTATAACTATTTAAAAATACTTCAGCCAAAACGAAGGCATGATAAACACACGCCGTCAACAAAATCAACACAAGTCGAGTAAAAATGTTGACAGCCGCATTGAAACACGAAATGTATAGAGCCATAATTGACCCTATCATTTTATAATGTTACCCTACGTGCATCCGATAACACACTGAGTTACGCTAACGTTACGTTTTAGATAGTACATTATCAAATAAAAGATACTACACGCGTTTGGTAGGAGTTACGAACTACCGAGCGTCGGCGTGCTCAAAGTTCAACTGGTGTTTGATATCGACTATCGAAAAATACGAACTTTCTCTTAGAAGAAAGTGCACGTGCGTGTTTTGTTGCGTTTCGTGCCTCATTTATTTTTATTAGTTAATCAAATATTTTACTAACATTTCAGCGTGCGCTAACGTAACGCGTGCGTAACATTTTAGGTAGTTTGCGTTTTGCCAGAAAACTTCCGTGAGTCCTGCTAGCAGAATGCAGTTTGTCCGAAATTTTGTCTGTTACCTCCACCAGTACGGTGACCTCAGTTTTAAACTTGCGCTCGCCAGAAGGTTAACCTTAAACTTATTTGCGTAAGTGGAGTATCTACTTTCATAATTTTAATACGATTCACTTGTGTTCGTACTTGTTAAATACCGAATTATATTTTTTGAGCGCATTTATATTATTTATAGGAATTAATCTATTTATGGAACTTTAAATCTGCCACCTTGGTTTAATTAAGCACTGAAAAGTTGTGCCTGTACAGATATCAATGAATAAAAGAAGGAGCAATAAATGACTATGTACCCAGAAAAAAAATTAAAATTAGGAAACCAAAAAAAAATTTATAGGTAACGCTGGAATACCGAAATGTTGACGACTCCGTGCGTTTTCGGCACCCGAGCATCGGATAAGTCGCGCGAGTGAGAACGCGCTGCCCCCGTGGATATTTATGCGCCTTCGCGTGCTGATGGAAGGTCAGTTGTGTTTAGAAACCTTTCTTGTAGGTAGGTAAAATATGATAAAGACAAAAATATTTTATATTTACGTGCAAAATTTAACTTTGTACTACATAAGGTGTTAAAAAATTAACTCTAAGAATTTCGTGGGAGCATTGTACTTCATCCCAAGTAAAAGTTGTTCGTAACGATGAGTACAATGCTCCCACGAAATTCTTAGAGTTAATTTTTAACACCTTATATATCATTATACGGCACTGTGGCCGAAAAAAGTTGCGTCCTTCCGTTACGCAAAGTTCTGCTGGCAGGACTCCGGACGATTTGTCATGAAGGTCTCGCCTGTCATACCTACATGAGGTTCTAATCCGGGCAAGTACCAAAGTGACTTTTAAATTCATATTATGTACTTTCTACGTTTATTGTGGACATTGCTGACATCGGTGAAGCAAATAAGTCGTGAGGTAACCTTAACTTGTACTTGTATACCCGTACCCGTTTTTGCATATAATCCCGTCTTGAGCAAGCGTGGTTATCGTTACTTATGCCTGCTCAGTGCTCTGTATGTGAAGAGACCTTTGCGCTGCAGTAGGACTATAACAGGCTGGTATTATTCAGCATATTTTTATTTCTAGCGTGCGCGGTAGTTGCCCAATGTCTCCATGAAAACACGTCATCATATTTAAAAAGACCTAAAAAATGTTGGTAATAACATCGTTCTCTACTGATCGCTGTTGTGGTCAATAATGTTGAATTTCCATAATCTAGTGAACGCAGTTGACAACTTTTTACTAATATTTTCTGTAGCAATATCACCCAATGGAATATTTACATTTCTTGCATATTAATATCAACTAATTAGATGTAATTATTTAAAGATTATTAATAATGTGTCTTTGTGCAATGTATATACGTGATGATAAATCTCACCTATCGATAAAACGATTCATTTTGATAACACTACTTTGTAAACAATTTCGTAGAATTATCTGTTATCGATCATTGTCTCTCTGTTTCGAAATAATTAATTTATGAAATAGGTTTTATCGTTAGAGAGATATTTCTACATCCTAAATCTTTAAAAATAGTTCTTAAGAATGTACAGAGGTCAGCACATCTAGTTACCTCAATCTGACAGAATTCTTTGATAGTTTTTGAACTTTATTATAAACTAGCTTCCGCCCGCGGTTTCGCCCGCATAATATGTAATAATTCAATCACGCGTAGTTTTAGAGATTTAAGCATACATAGGGACAAAGGGACAGAGAAACCAACGAGGTATAGTATCAACCAGTTATTAGGTTGTGGAGGTCAGATAGGCAGTCGTTCCATGTAAAATACTGGTATTCAGCAGCATCCGATTAGACTGGAAGCCGACCCCAACATAGTAGGGAAAAGGCTAGGCAGGTAATAGATAGACGTCATTGTTACCTTTTGTAATTTTCAACAGACTGCGAAAAAGTTTCGAGAAATTATTATGTTCGACTGTGTGTATTTCAACCATCAACTGCATTTATCGCAGTTTGTTTCTGGACATAATCCTCTCTCAGACTGCACCAAAACAGCCTGTTCTCCGTTTTCCGTATCCAGTCTGCCCGGTATAATTATTACTAAGCTAGATGGACCGTTGACCTTTAAAAGGTGACTTTATTAAGGTCAACGGTCCGTCTTGCTTAGTAATAATTATACCGGTTCTTTAATATTTTAAAACAGTTTCAAATACCTACCTAACAGGCAATGATACCTAATTGAAAATCCTTCGGGTCAGGATTTCGGTTTTCATAGGATAACCGACATGCTTCAATTGTGTGTTGAAGCATGTAGGAGTTTCACATTGATAATAATAGTAGTGTTTTGTATTTTTTTTTATAGCGATAAAAGCAAGTGTCACTTCTGACTTTGTTTGGGTCTTTCTTCGCTGAGTAGTCGGATAGAAAACAATGATCATATTGAGTTTAATAACATTATTTTAGGACCAATTTCCAGATATAAATAACAAAACCATAGGTACATAGGCCAGCAAATCAAGTTACCACAAACTGTCAAATTTTCTCAATCAATGTTGATCTTAACTTTCAACGTTTTAAGGTTTAAAATCATTTGGAGAAAAAAACAAAAACCGACTTCAAAAACCTAATAAACACTAAAAATTTAAAAATAATATTAAATTGAATAACTATAATCAAGAATTATTAACCAAAATAACCTTACCAAACTTTAATCTACATTATATTTTACAATTTAACAATTTTTAGAGTCGGTGCCAAGCCAAGTATATAATATGACCATAAAATATTTTCCCTTAATTTTTATTACAATAGTTTACGGGAGTAAGTTAAGGTGAATCCTCCAACCAGCCCGCGAAATTCAAATTTTCTTAAGTTTCCGGAATGACTTTGACCTTGTAAAAAGTCATTTTTACACCTTTATGAGCTCGGAGGGTTGTATTAATGATTTTGATGATTATAATTCTGTAACTACATACGTCTTACAGCCGCGAATCAAATGTTCATCAACATACAACCTATCACTGGCCTGCAAATTGCAAAAAACTTAAGAAAATTTGAATTTCGCGGGCTACCCTGGAACATCAACCTTAATATCATAATACTGATATTTTTACAAAGCTGTTAAAAGTTTTAGTCAGTGCTCGATAGATGGCGTTGTACCCTTTTCAAAACAACTCTGTCTTCTTCAGTTGATATTCTGTTTTGTGTTGTAGTTATTTTTCAGTTTGTTTTGTTTTTTTGCTGCTATTGTACTTTTTTTAGGTTAATATTTTGTGAGTGCGGGCTTGGCACCGACTCCAAAAATTGTTAAATTGTAAAATATAATGTAGATTAAAGTTTGGTAAGGTTATTTTGGTTAATAATTCTTGATTATAGTTATTCAATTTAATATTATTTTTAAATTTTTAGTGTTTATTAGGTTTTTGAAGTCGGTTTTTGTTTTAAATTGAAAAATAATTTTATTTTCTAGTTTTTAGTTTAAGTTTGTACATAGTTCATAGTTTTGAAGTTTCTTTTTCAATCTTAAATAGAAAGAAAATTCTTTTTGTTTAATATGGGTAAGCCTACTAAACGCGCTGCTCAAATGAGACAGCGCCGTTTGGCAGAAAGTAACGACGAAAGGGAAGAACGTTTAAAGAAAAGTAGGGAAACAAATACTAGAAACATTTCAAATGAGAGTGATGAGCAGCGAGCGTATAGACTTTCTCAGAAGAGAGCAAACACGAAATTATCAAGGTTTAATAAAAGTCCAGAAAGTCGTGCTCAGCGGCTCAGTTTGATTCGTGATCGATTATCAAACGAGACTCAAGAGCAACGCTCTCATCGTCTTGATTTAATTCGTGAACGATTGTCTCACAAAACCGAAGAGCAACGTGCTCATCGTGTCGGTTTAATTCTTGAATGTTTGTTTCATGAGACCGAGGAGCAACTTGCTCATCGTGTCGGTTTAATTCATGAACGTTTGTCTCACGAGACCGAGGAGCAACGTGCTCATCGTGTCGGTTTAATTCATGAACGTTTGTCTCATGACACCGAGGAGCAACGTGTTCATCGTGTCGGTTTCTTTCATAAACGCTTGTCTTACGAGACCGAGAAGCAACGTTCTCATCGTCTCGGTTTGATTCAGGAGCGCTTATCAAACGAAACCGAGGAGCAAAGTTACCGTCGTCTATACGTGCAATACGAGCGTCTATCCAATGAATCTGCCGAATCCAGAGCGACTCGATTAGATATTATGCGACAAGCTAGTCGTAATCGTAGGAAGGTATCAACAGTAAACGATTTTGAACAGACTATTAACATGTTCGCTGACATGCCATGTGCTATTTGTTATAAAGCTTACAGTACGTTAATACCCGAAGAATTGGTGCGTCTGGGTAAAATCGTAACATATGCTCTCGCTGTCAAAACAATATAAGGAAATGAAAAATTTCAACAGCAGCTTTCTGGAACGAAATGAAAGTCGCGACTATACCTCAGGAGCTAACTAATTTTCCAAAATTGGAAGAACAATTTTTATGCCGTGTTGTGCCGTTTCTTAAAATAATGAAGCTACAAAACCGTTCCTCTCAAGATTGGTTCAAGGGACAAGTTACACATACACAACATATCTACAACTGTAAAAAAAATTTATGTTACAATTTTAAAGCGCCCTTAAAAGTGAACTGGCGTAATGTTATGTTATGGTATGTCGTAAACTATGCATACACAAACAATCGCAGCAATCGCGAGGCATGTGCTGTCGTTTTTTGAAGATTTCTATCGTCTATGGTTAGTCCATCACCTCCTGACCTGATGATCACGAAACCAAAATGACAAACGCCCTTTCAAACATCATAGTAATAAGTTACTAAATCAGTCGATGCCTACACCTTACTGTTAAGGAGTTGTACCTTCCATCATCAGCTCAGCTATATGAGGTAATAATTACCATACGCAAGTACTTAAATTACTTTATAAGATTGGCGAAAAACGATGTGTCGGCCCATAAAATTTGAGGGTTGCCCTCGATTTCTCTAGGATCCAATCATCAGATCCTGATTTGGTGACTATGGGACCACTTCAGAAGTATTTCCTTTCAAACAAAAAAAGAAAAATCGGTCCACAATTGGCGGAGTAATCGCGTAACAAACCAACAACAAAAAAAAAACTAACCGTCGAATTGATAACCTCCTCCTTTTTTGAAGTCGGTTAAAAATTGACTTGATGTGCTGGCGTCTGTACACAGAATCACGCCCTCTCCCCATCGAGGGTAGGCAGAAACCACAGAAAGCAACCTGATACGATCCTTGCATTCTCCTTTTGCTTCAAATACGTTCATGCATCTGGTCATACAAGCACGCTGGTTGAGAGTACCTACAGTTTATTTAATTATGTATTTATTATAAGTACCTGTAATACTAATTAAAGACTGATTAAGGTAGATTCTAACATGGGTTTATAGCTAAGTGTAGGTATTTTTTTAATACCTAAACTTTTCAGTTGTTAGGGAATCTTCCATAATTACTCCTGAAATCTTTTAGGGGTGAATGAACTTCTTCAAACGGTCTTTGAATTTGTCACCGCTGAAAGTTTTGTTCGCAATTAAATAAATATTTTTTTAAATATTATTATTGAGATTAATATACTTAGAAACGGAATTTAACCAGTGAGCATTGGATGCGATGACGCGATCATATTACTTAGTGATTTTAAAATAGATACAAAACAACACGATAAATTCTACTAAAATGAGCACGAGTTTTGCAGATAATACATAGATAAAGTATAAATTTATGTTAATTTTGGTCTTTTTGACCGTTTTTGCGATGGATTTCGGATACGCAATAATCGCTTTTTAATATATTTCGAACAAACAGCATTCTACACGTGCATAGATGTTATCATAACATAAACATCATGTATATAGGTACAAAGCAACATTACTGATTCACAATGATTGATTTATCTCTATCAGCTGTTTGTGTGAGCATACCCACACATATTAACTTACCTACTTATAATAATCATGTCCTGTCATTCATGCGTTTTAAATGCACGCGAGATGCATGAAATGATTCTGAGTATATACAGGGTGTAACCGAAAGGGTATATACATACAAAAGCATATGCTACAGTCTACCAAACTGAACTACTTTTAATATGGGACCAACTCCGAAATGGCAAAAAAAACAGCTGTTCTACTAATACATTTTTGGTCACGTGACTCGTCGAAATGTAGGGAACAGCTGATTTTTTTTCACGATTTCGGAGTTGGTCCCATACTAAAAACTGTTCCATTTGGTGGTCTGTAGCATATGCTACTGTATGTATATACCCTTTCGGTTACACCCTGTATGTATGCAGTCACAAATACCTACCTTACGCAAAATTCGAACAGTTCTTGTCTTGAAATAAAGATTACCAGGTACGGTGAAAGCGCCAAACTGGTTCGCGAAATCCGATTTTCTCACGATTTTTTTTTATAATTTGTAGGTTAGGTTTTTGTTAATCGAAATATTATTCGCCGCCGTAGCTAGTACGTATTTACCGAACTGTAATTATAAAATACACTAATACAACCCTCTAATTTCATATTACCTACCCTACAGAATGATAGTTTCATGAAATCGTGTTATTTGAGGGAAATTCTAACGTTTCGTGGGCTACCCTGGCGGATCCTCCTAAAACCGCTAGAATCCTTTAGATGCAGGAAGCACGGGGAATGCAGGATACAGCCGTACATGGGGGAGGCTTATGTCCAGCAGTGGACGTCTTTCGGCTGAAATGTTCATGATGATTCATAATAGTATCGCCAAAATATTATGCTTGTAACACCAAACAAATCTATCATTACGTGGGGAAAATCGCTTTTTAAATCTTCCGTAAATATAAAAAAATCGGTCTGCCTAGCCTTTTCCTAACTATGTTGGGATTGACTTCCAGTCTATACATAGAGGTAAGTTAGTCATGCCATGCTCGTGACTGTACTGCAGCGCTTGAAGACAGTAAGCTATGATGGAATTGTGGAGGAAATCTGTACCTTATATTTATTTTACATCTATCAGCTTATCTCAGAGAAACGAACGCACATAGCGTTTATTCAAACACAGTTTTTTCATCATAAACCTAATTTTATTCTTATTTTAAACTAATTTCAAAATAGCTTCAAACTTCGAATGCAGCAAGAGTTATCTTCCTACCAGCCAGCTACGACATAAAGTCCCCTTATGCATGAAGCCTTTAAAGTACTCACAAGAGTAGATAGATAGGTAATTACTAATTGCACATTTTTCTGATTTACCTAGGTAATTACCGACAGCAAGGGAAGTCATGTGCGAGATGCTCATGATCCGTAACAAGATAACCATTATGCCTCGTGGTAAGCTATTTCAAAGTGTTGTGTCTTGGACTATTAAGCTCGTACACACCTGCAGTACCCGAACGTTGGAACAGACTGGATGCGGAAGGCGGAAGACCAGCGGGGGAATTTTGTAAATTTCTAAATTGAGAATGAAAAAAAAGGCAATCGAAAGCAATGCCTTTCGTTTTGACACTCATTGCTTCATAAGTGTGCTCGACAACTTAAATAACGCTATGAACGTGGCTGATATGTAGGTTGCCATTTATATATTACTAACTTCCGCCCGCGGCTCCGCCCGCAAAATATGTCGACAAATTATACACATACCTAAACCTTCCTCTTGAATCACTCTATCTATTAAAAAAAACCGCATCATAATCCGTTGCGTAGTTTTAAAGATTTAAGCATACATAGGGATATAGGGACAGAGAAAGCGACTTAGTTTTATACTTTGTAGTGAAGCAAATACCCCACGGATGTTATGGCGCAGCTTATGATCAGCTGAGGACTGCGATAGACTGTGTTGAAGAAGGCATATCGCATTTTTCAAGGAGAGGAGGAGAGGGAGGGAGCGAGGGAGGGGGAGGTGTTTTACGTTAGCGTGTGACTGACAGTCTCTCCAATAGGTACCCAAATTTCTAGGCTTTCGGTGTGGAAATGGCTACATGTCTATAAAAAGATAGGTATTACCTCTCTATTTCTCTATGGTCATTTCATAAAATCGTGACATTTTTGGTCAATTCTTACTTAGAAATTTGTATTAATGATCATCAGGTTAAGCTACGCTTGCCGGGGTTGGTACGTGGATGGGTGGCCATCTTTACATATCGTGCCTCGAAAAGCACGTTAAGCCGTTGGCTCGGCTGTCATTCGTGACAGTCGTTACGACTAGTCAGAAGCCCAAAAGTCTGACAGCCAGTCTTACGAAGGGGTATTATATTACCCAGGTACTGGGTTGTGGAGGTCAGATAGGCAGTCGCTCCATGTAAAATACTAGTATTCAGCTGCATCCGGTTAGACCGGAAGCTGACCCCAACATAGTTGGGACAAGGCTAGGCAGATTAAGATTTCAATTCTATGAATACACATTGGTACGACAACCTGACACTGACCTACAAATTGCGCGGGCCACCTCGGTGCATCCCCCTTGACATGAGTTCATTACGAAACTAGATACTACAGGCAATAAGCCTTAGAAATGCAAGGGCATAGCATTTTCTTCACGTACAAGTAAGAATGCTAATTGAAAAGAAAAGTAAGTTACCGTTTGGCAACGAGCCACTCAAGGCTCCCGCAGACAGGCGCAACGTGACTCTAGTAGAACAATTTCTAAGAAAACTTTCTACCAGATACGCGTGGCATCGTCGAATCGCGTCCGACTGCGGTAGCCTTAACTTTTCACTATCTATTTATTCAAATTACCACTTTTCTCTATTCAGATCAATAGCGGACCTACGTATGTAATTGATTTTAAAGTTAATTCAATTACTTTGTATACTAAGTAGCCAAAGGCCTTGGTATTACTACAGAAGGATGCACACGAAACCACAAGTAAGTGGCTTGTACGAAGTATATAGGTATTCATTTATTGGCGTTTACTTACTGTTAACCGTAGTGGCATTGAGGGCTAACGCAATATTTACTAATCGGTACCTATACCACTCGAGTACTGTTTAAAGGCCGAGGTACTCTGGATTATAAGAGGTAATCTCTTGCGTGTGGTTGTGGGCTTGCAGGGCAAAGGTCTGTTCTTGTACACAGAGAAGAAATGAGCGTTTATCACCATGCTTGATGGTGCTGACAGCGCGAGATTTATAACCTGCCTAAAATCCCGAGGAGTCGGCTAACTAGCACGCTTCTGTCTTTAACTATTCCACACATCAGTTACGTCTAGGCCTGCAAGGCCTACCAGCCTAGGGGCCCCACTCACCCAGCTACCCCTACCAGGTAGCTTGCCTGCCTGACGGGGGTTAAGATTATTACTGCCCATGCCTATTTAAGATCTTTTCCACCTCCCCAGTTCAGTGCTACCTAAGCATTACCGTAGGTAATAGACACGGGTTCTAAAGTTTAAAAAATCTGATCTTGAAGTTGTGTGTAATGTCAAAATAACAACTTTTACTTAATGCGTATGAAAGTAACTATAAACGGTACTTATATGATATCTATTTTTAAAATTTTTGTTTGTTTGTCTGTCAGTTTGTTCTTGTGCTCCGGCTAATCTCTGAAACGGCAGGACCGATTTTGACGGGACTTTCACTGTCATACCTAATCACATAGCTGATGCTATTAGGGGTACCTAACTAATGCAAATTTTATTTTAGAAAAAGAAAAAATAATTGGGGTTTACGAGGGCGAACAGGTATTTTAAAATATAATGAATATAGGTACGTAGATATACCAACTAAAACATTTTAACGCAATAAAGTTTTAAGTCACATACCCAAACACATTTGGTAGGAGATAAATCGCAAGTGAAGTAAGTTACGCACTACGGTACTTATGCTACTACACTATAGGGACCATGAAGCAATCGGATTGCTAAGCGAGTTGGTCAAGCTAAAGTAAGGCTAGGCTGCTTGCGAAACCAGCCAGTGTTTTCTCAATTACACACTGGACGGTAGATCAAACAGAAGGAATTGTTTGTTGATGATGCTTTTGCGTCATTTCGTTCGACATTTGAAGAAGCGGACGTGCCAAGAAACTTGTGGTGATTTGGTTCGTAGAGCTGAAACGAGTTTGAGAATTTCTCGCATCGGGAATGTGAATATCATGTTGGTATTGGGCACTATCCACCAACGCACTGGGCCAGCACGGTGAATTACGGCCCACCGCTGAAAAAGGAGACCGTTTATGCTATGTAAGGGGCAAGGCGTAAGAGACGTGCTTGACTAGTAACACAAAGCTTCAGCAGAAGATCAAGAGAAGTTTGTAAGAGCTACATTGTTATGTACACCCATAGTACAGTACGTGTCCACGATAGTGGCGGTAAGACCCCTCTTTGAGGAGCGGCTAGAGAGGCGTCACAGCGCCCTCACCTACCACCTGACGCAGGTCCCCACCGGACATGGATATTTCGGGAGGTTCCTGCACATAATTAGGCGGGAGGTAACGCCCGGGTGTCACTAATGTGAGGATCGCCCAGAGTACACGGTGGAGCACGCGGTGGAATTCTTCCCCGCTTCGACGAAGCACCGCCGTGTCCTCGTAGAGGTGGCGGGATGGGAAAGGGTTATCGCTACCCCGGAACATAAAAGACTGAGGAAGGAATATGGATGGGTTGGCTCATGGCTCAGTAAGAGTCTGACACTCTTTTCCGCTTCATCCAGAGCGGGAGGAGTCATAAAAAAAGTACAGTACTTGTACCTACTATAGGTACGACACTGCCCAACCCTTCGGGGAAACAAGGCACCATGTTATGCTTTTTATATAAAGTTTTATATAAAGGGGGACTTTTGTTTCAGTAATAAGCGCTTAGATGGACTATCTTTTTTTCTTTTCTTATTCTTTACTTGTCTTTCTTTTTTTTAATGATGAAATCATCAAATGACTCCACACAAATCTTCGAATGCTAGGAAGCAAGTTCTCAAATGAATTTAGAGTTGATGAAAAATCCGATGAGTAAATATTCGTCCTGTCATCCTCAACGTAAATCATTAATTAAGCATTCGTGTTTGTGCTTGTCTAACATAAAGTTTAATTTATGCTTATGGTAATTGATCCTAAGTTTTTTAGCTTTGTCTATTTGCTTCTACGTGTTCGTTGAGCGAAACTCGCCGTCGGAATTCATTTGATATGTCTTAATATCCAAATTGAAACTAAAAATAAAATGCAAGAAAAAATATCAATTAATATTCATACCGAAGAATTTTGAATGCAAAAATAAAAACTAGTTTTCTTTTATTACCTCGTCTTCATTATACTTTATAACATTTTGTTTGTGAACAATTTTGCTAAAATTGTTTTTCACGAACATATGTAAGTATAATATGTAGATACCCAAACTCGTTTACAATAACAATACCTAATATTAATACAAAATATAAGTTGTGACACTACGACAAGTTGATCCCTGCCATATGTAGGTAATAATTTATTCATGTAAATCCTACATCTACGAAATATAAGAATAATGTCAACTTTACCCTGAACTAATCATGGTCAGTAAATGAAAAATTACTGACATACATCAAATCTACAGATAAATTTATTATTTAAATAATAATTAATTGTTACACTGTAAGTATTAAAGAATGGCTCGACTCGCAGACATATGTATAAAGATTCCCGCTCCACGTGTCCCTAAAGATGTAAGCCGAAGTCGAGCGACGTTGAGCGACGTCGCGCGATATACCTGGCAACTTCTAAAAGGTCGTCAGGCTACATACGTGGCAACGTTGGTCGACATCACCCGTTATTATTCTACTTCTTTCGACTTCTCTAGAGTTATGTGTCACGAAACAAACCGCCTTTATCATTGACTAGCTGCGCCCCGCGGTTTCACCCGCATAAGTTTCGATACCGTGGGATTATAGGGATAACCCATACGCTGCCACGAACACGTATGTGTGTTGAAGGCACTAAGCTTAGAATAGCACAAAAATTGTGGCAGTGTATATCTAAAAGTAACAGCTATATACCTATCAAGTTTCATCGCAATCGATTCATTCGTATTTGCGTGAAGAAGTAACAAACATATTAAGAACATTATAATAAGCACATAAATAATGTATGTTTAATAATCAAAGGGCATTAAAAAATTCGCCCACATCGCTGTCACCAGGAAAAGTTCCCAAAAGGCTGACAGAAATACCACGTTGAATGGTAATGCTGATTCTTTGACCAGCGTTAAGTGCATCCTTTTTTTATGATGGGAAATCATCAAATGATTCCTCCCACTGAGGGTGGAGCGGAATGGAGTGTCGGACTCTTACTGACTAAAACCCATCCATGGTCTTTCCTAAGCCCTATGTGTTTCAAGTCATTATCATTGACAATCCTTGTCAGAGGGACTCATGAGAGCAGCATGTCAGTCGTGATGTTAAATGCAAATACCTTTTAAATTTTTAATAAAAAAAATATGTATGGTACTAAGGTGAATGTAGAATTTAAGACCTGAGGAGGCTGCGTATCCCAAAAAATTGTCTTATTTTCTTGGTCGGCTTATTTTATAATTATGGATTACCTATGCGACAAAAGATCTGCCATTTTGCGTTCCTTTTATGAAATGATGCCGTAATGAAGTTTTTTGGCCGTTTACGAGTTTAGAGAGGAGAGGTTTCAGTATGAACGTGAATGGCTATGTGAGTAAGGCCAGACCAAAGAAACGATAGATAGACTGTGTGAAGGATGGTATGGCTAGTATCTAAGTACTGAGATGATGACTAATATATGGAAGTAGGCGATGGAAGTAGACGACAGAAGACCAGTGAGCAATGTGGACATACTCTTATTCCCAACATCAGTAATCCACATCCACCATCTTCTTTGCACGTCTAGAAGTGGCAATTGTTACAACCTGCCCTAGATTCAATTCAGTATACCAATTTTTATTAACGGACCGCCGCACTAGTGAAGTAATCAACGGAAGGAACAGAACAATGAGCCGGTGCACTGCAAGACTTTCTAAACTGTGGTACGGTATGCGTAACACTTCCCAGTCACTGTGTATTGATAGCTCAAGGACATGCCGACGGAGTATTCTGACAAAATCTGTAAAGAGGGGTTCCCAATAATCTTGTGAGTAACTATGTGGCTTCAAGTGTTTTCATATTTTCACCTCCACAGGTGAAAATATGAAAACACTGGTCATACTAATGCATAGGAGTATTTTGAAACTTGAAAACGTGATATTATTTTTTTATTTGTGCACATAATATTTACATACCTTAAAATATCTATACATATAATAAAACAGTAAAAAAACTGTGTCTGTACATTGAATATATTAAAAAAATAATAATTGAGGGGGGTTTAGAAACAGTAATAGAGCATGAATCAAAAAAAAAAAATTTGTCTGTTTGTCTGTATGTCTGTTTGTCTGTTTGTTTGTACACGCTAATCTTCGGAAGTACTGGACGGATTGGAATGTTTTTTTTTTGTTGTATAGGTATTAAGTCTGGGCAACATATAGGCTATAATTTATCTTGGAAACTTGAACACCTGATGCAGAACCGCAACAGACCAGCTAAACTATAAGAGATACAAAAATGATAACTTAGCAAAAATTGTTCCACGTGATTAGCATTTTCTGCTGAGAGAATAAATTTGAAGATCTGGAACACCTGATGTGGAACTCCAAGAGCCCAGCTACACTGTAACATATAGGAATGACGTCTTAGCAAAAGTTGTTCGGTCTGATGGGCATTTCCTGTTGACTTATAAAAATCGAAGATCTGGAACACCTGTTGTGGAACTCCAAGAGCCTAGCTACACCATAACACATAAGAATGACGTCTTAGCGAAAGTTGTTCAGCCTGATGAGCACTCTCTGTTGATGTATAAAAATTGAAGATCTGGAACACCTGTTGTGGAACTCCAAGAGCCTAGCTACACCATAACACATATAGGAATAACGTCTTAGCACAAGTTGTTCAATCTGATGAGCACTCTCTGTTGACTTATAAAAATCGAAGATCTGGAACACCTGTTGTGGAACTCCAAGAGCCTAGCTACAACATAACACATATAGGAATGACGTCTTTGACGTCTTTGTTGTTCAATATGATGGGCATTTCCTGTTGACTTATAAAAATCGAAGATCAGAAACATCTGATGTGGAAATCAAAGCTATCACTAATTTTACTGTGTAATTATAAAATAACATAAACTGGGAGTACCTGCACGCGGTGAAGACGGTAACAGTTTAGGACTGATTTTCGATGACGATGGTATATCATTGAAAATTTGACTCTACTGGCCAAAACTCCTATTTATTTTTTTATTTTATCGTAGGAATATGCCTTCGGGCTTATGTTGTTTGAGTGTTTAATTTCCTTTTCCATTTATCTTCGTGACACTGTAGCCTACCCGGTAACGCAGGGGAGCAGTCATTTTAATTTAGAATTTTATTGATCAGGTATCTTCACAATAAAACTATGACCATGCCTAGAAAGAGGTCAAATCTTTCCAATGTTCCAAGAGAGCTAAAAGATTGAGGATCATAAGATCCCAAGAATCTACCGAAGAGCGTCAGGAGAGACTTGATGTTGTTCGAGAACATTAGGCTGCAACTCGCTCCGTGGAAACCTCTTCGGGTCGCGAAACACGCCTGCGTTCTCAGCGTATTCATTAGGTCTCTAGAGACCAGTGAAGAATATGATGCGCGACTGACCGCTGATCGTGAACGTCATTTATTGTCTCGCGAGTCAGAGACGTTCACGGAAAGATAATTACGCTTGAGTTCCAAGCGTATCTACGCATCGACTTCTAGGTCTCTAGAGGAGGAATATAATAATGCGGTTACCAAAATGAAAACGATGACAAATGGACTGTATGTTTTGGTGGTTGTTGGAATGAAATAAAACTAAAGCTCAGAGTGATAAAAGATTTAAATGGGAAAAATGATAAAAAATAACATAAATGGCGACCCCGTTGTCGCTGGCATAAGCAACAGGGTCCGCGTACGAAGTCGCGGGCAGAAGCTAGTTAATAATAACTATGTACGAGTATATAAAACGGGAGGAATCAAAAGATTCGTCCACATCGCTGTCAACAGGGAAAGTTCTCAAAGGGCTGGCAGCATTTCTGACCAAAAAAAGGCCAGCGCTCTGATCACGTGAAGAGTCGACCAACCGCTTGGCGATGTCTCGAAAAACATAGTGGGCACTCGGACCCCATGACCCTAGTGTTTCAACCCCAAACGGCTCAAATATATAAGTACCAATAAGGTTTAAGTATTTGCGCTGTTTGACGTTTTCAGCACCTGCAGCTGTGGGCAGCTCCACAAGGAATATGGGATGGCGCAAAGGTGTCAAAACGTGATTATTTCAAACAAACTAAAAAGAAGTGGTGGCTCCTCTATGGGTATTGCCAATCATTAACTAGCTAATAATAGTGACTAAACTATTGGATATACTTGGTATGAATATTTGTACGCAGACTGGGAATCCCATAAGTTATTCGCAGTTTGATTTTTCGCATTAGAGTCTCCGCCCTTGTGCATAGATAAATAGTACCCACATAATCACCCCAGATCCTAGGTATGAGACTTAGATGGAAATCTTGAGGAGACATGAGACGCCTTTTCTTATCTTCACTAGTGCATGAACAGAAGTTGTAGCTTTAAGAGTCAAAATGGATAACATAATTAACTTTAACACCGTCTTTATCAAATTTACACCTAGTGCCTTGTTGTGCTGGCTTGACTGTTGTTAGAACAGGCTTCCAGCCCTTTTTTGTGAAGGGCATCTCGTAGTTGAACCTAAGAGGTTATCGACTGCTTAACCGGTTTTGCCTGTGGAAGCTTCAATAAATTAATTAAGCGCCTACATTCTAAGGTCTCCCCCTATGGGGTACGGACCTTGGCATAGGGCGTCGCTGGGGCAGGACAGTAAAGAACAGGTTGGATCGGTTAGAGGTAGAGGTAATGAACACTCTCTCAGGAAAACAGTTAACTCTCCTATTTTTTAAAATATTTTTAGGGTTCCAGAGGCTATCGCAATCACTTATATTTTAGAAAACTTTAACTACGAAAGCTTTTTTTTTTGAGTCTGGGAAATCATCCAATGACTTCTCCCGCTCTGGGTGGAGCGGAAGGAAGTGTCAGACTCTTACTGAGTAAAACGTATCCATGTTCCTTCCGTAGCCCTTTATGTTCCGGGGTAGCGGTAACCCTTTCGGACAATCCCTGTTGGAGACAACAGTAGCACCTCCACCACTGCGACTACGGGAGCGGGGCAGAGAGTGCGGGGATCAGGGGAAGAGACGCCGCGCCGCTAACCGATGACCTGCACTGTCCTTCACTTCAAATTTTACAACGGTCCGAGAAACGCGCGCGTCCTTATGTTCAATATACGAACCATACCTATCAGTCCGCTATTTTATTTAAAACACCTCTTAGAATCGCCAACAATCCCGCTTAACTACGGAGGCTGCTAAACCAAATGTGTAGGAGTGCAATAGTTATAAATACATATTTGCACATACACAAGATCGTCACGCCTCAACGACAGAGCCAACTGCAGCCGCTGACACGCGTCAACGGCAGTCGTCGACGGCAATGCAATTTGTAGAGAACTTGAGCACTAAGATATAAGCATAACTAAATTCAATGAAATTTTATACTTATTTGCAAAAATAGAGACGTGTTTGACATTTTATGCATTTGATGTTTAGCAAAATAATGTGGATGGTGGTGATGAACATTTTATCTGGTAACTAGAAGTAACCCATCTACTTGTGAAGTCGTGACTTAAGAAGATTCCTACTTATTGTTGGACAGTGTTAATTATTGCCAACAAATATGGTTTAAAAAACTAAAGAATATTATTTTAACTGACGTTTATATAACATTGGTAATCCGTGATTTTTTCTGGCATAACAATATAAAGCCTGGATTATAATCGAAAGGGGAATTGAATTATCGATCAATATACATTTACTGCATCAGAATGCAGCAGTGGAGCAACTCTGTACATGAACAAGCGCTCAGAAAGGTGCCAAAGATTATAATTCCGTCACTCGACAAATAATAAATATCGATTATCAATTAAGAATGCAACGTACTAATGTGATGTCGAAATCGTTGTTAATCGGTCCAAATAATCAATTAGTAGGAATTGTTCTTACTCAATTCATATTAAAACTAGTAGGTACCCTAATAATTATATTATTATTTTATGATTTGTAATTATTAACTCGTTTATTTCTGCGTGCGCAAAGTGAAACTAACACGAAGTAGGTATTGCGGTAAGTTGTTTGGTATAAATTTTTTTCGTATTCGTTTAATCATGTCAATAGTTAAAGTGTACTTAAACTGAAACGTAAGTGAGATCGACAGATCGTTAGGAAGTGAAAACCGCAGTATAAACGCGGTTTTTATTCAAATCTACTTAATACTAATTTCACACAAATTTAAATTAAATTAGTCCCATCACAAATACTCACATAATAAAATATCACGTCAATCTAATTCAAGTTGTAGAAACAGTAGAATAGAATGCACACTGAAGTTTAATTTTTTCGTCGAATCTTATTCGCGTGCGCACCGTGATGGCGCGCGCAACCGACTCCCGAGCAATTGCTTGCCGGCGCGCGCAGAAAGTTGGTAAGTAGACCCGTTGCTATTGTCCCCAACATTTACCTGACCCGTAAAAAAAACATGCTGCTTCCGATGCATTTACCGTAATGTCGATAAATGTATAAAGCGACTTCGTGGTGCCGCGAACAGCTGTTTGTTAATGAAGCGGATGAGAATTGAGTCTGGGATCTAAGGACGGATGTTTATATTAAGCTTTAAAGACAAACCATAGTCCCATGATTGTTGGTGACTCAAATGTTTTCATACGTTTTCATAATCAAACTTATTTGTGAATGAACATGTCTTGATTTTTATTTTAAAGAAGATCAATGGATCAATTTAAATTTGATAATTCATTAAAAAAACATTTATTAACTTTTCAATTGATGTTATAATTATTAGATACAGATTTGTAGGTATGATGTATGTATTCTACGTATTTGATATGTTTGTAATAGGCCCTACGTGGGATCTTGACAAATCCTGTCGAAGCCATGTGCAATTATACCTAATTTTTTTTTATAATATGGAAATAGAGAAGAATAGATTATCAAGAAGAGTGTTAATTAAACGGGATCGTCCAAAAAGGTTACCGTTACCCTGGAACATAAAGGGCTAAAGTAGGAACATGGATGGATTTTAGTCCGTAAGAGTCTGACACTCCCTTCCGCTCTACCCAGAGCGGGAGGAGTCATTTGATTATTTCCCACTCTCAAAAAAAAAGGAGAAGAAAATATTTCTTTAAAATTAGCAAAACCAGGAAGGGATCGGCTTATATTTTCGGTCAATTAAACACCATAAATAAACATCTCAAAAACTACTATTTAAGTTGCCAGTCTTAATAAAAATTAATGTACAGAGATCCACCAGCACATCAAGTTACCCGCATCTGTCAAATTTCTTGATAAATTTTCAGCTTTATTGCAAAAGTATAAGGTTCATTTTGAATAGGGAAACTTTGACAGTATGGGACAGCTTGACGTGCTGCTGGCCTCTGTACCTAAATAATTATTACAGAGGTATCAAAAAATATTTTTACCTTTCGCATGGTTCCGAGTTCCACGCTTGTCAATACGAATTTATAGTGAGGTCATGAGTCTTATTTGGTGCTCTCTGTCCTTTTATTACTTGACTCATAAGGAATCTCAATAAAATTAGTAATTTTAAATTCGTAGGGTGGTGATGGCAAGAGGGTTTATAATATGTCTTCAAAACTTAAAATAAAATATAGATGTATTTTTTAATTTCGAAATTTCTTTTATATTTTTAAGAAAAGAAAATTCGAAATTCAAAACTTCTTTCTTAACCAAATCTCATAAGCGTTTTCTTCTTATGAGGTGTATCTACACGTGTACGGTGTAGGAAGTACAGAGTTTACAGTGATTAAACATAATTATTGTAGGACATAATACTCCTTTTAATAAATTGCACGTAATTATTATCCTTATCCAACTCTTAATTACCATCTTTTGCCTGTGTTTAATGACTGTGTGTCTTTTATTTTTTTGAGGGTGGGAAATCACCAAATGACTCCTCCAGTTCGGGGTAGAGCGGAAGGAAGTGTCAGACTCTTACTGACTAAAACCCATCCATGTTCCTTCCTTAGCCCTTTATGTTCTGGGGTAGCGGTAACCCTTTCGGACAATCCCGTGTGACTGCCTTCCTTTTTTTTCTTTGTTTTAAGGATGGGTAAGCGGTAGCCCTTTCGGACAATCCCGCTTACCGGGCAGCTAATGGGCCCCTTCACCGATGCTGACATCTCTTTAAAGCGCGCGTGGAAGACAAACGCGCCGTCCGGCACGAGTCTGGTTCCTTTTATGGTCGCCGGGAGTCGGCAATCGACTCCCAACGCCTAGGGCGTCTCCTGCAACGACTAGGGACGGGAGGACGCAGATATTGCTTCTCCCTCACGCGTTGCGCTTCCTAGTTCGCGAGCATTACTGCTTACCAGAAGGAGGTGACGGCTTCGCATGCACTTTTGCTCCGTATCATGGCCTGGACCAGGCTCAGACGCAAGAGATCATCGCCGTCGATCGCCTCTACGAGGACACGGCGGTGCGTCGTCGCCCAAGCGGGGCAGACCTCCATCGTATGCTCCACCGTGTCCTCCGGGCGATCTTCACAATGGTGACACCCGGGCGTTTCTTCCCGTCTTCAGGAACCTCCCGAAGCGCCAGTGTTCGGTGAGGACGAGGAGGTGTGTCAGGCGGAAGGTGAGGACACCGTAGCGCCACTCCAAAGAGAGGGGAGTTATAGTCGCAACTATGGCGTGCCCAATCCTATGCCATCCTGCTATTGCTTTTTTTATATTTTCAAGCAAAAGTGTACTTTAATAGTTTGATTCACACCAAGCACATGTTGTTTTACTCAGCCTAATAACCTACCACATTACACTGTAGAAAATTGGCCTCTCCCATCATGGGTTACACAGGTACCAACACTGAAGACTTTCAATAAAATAATTGCCTAAATATGACGAATGCGGGTAGGTAAGCATTTAGATATTACCTACCCGCAACTGCCACACTGCGTACCACATCTAGAAATACTGCTGAAAGTCAATTAACTCAGTAAAATACTCCATGTCTCTGATAGCGCAGTGTAGGTAAGTAGGTATGTACCTACAGGTACACGTGCGGGTAATGGCGCTAGGCGAAACTTACAAACGAGGCCAAGTATGAAAGCTTCATACAGATTTTCTCTCAAGACTAGGCTGAGTAGGTAGATAAGTAGGTACTTGTTGTCATTGGTTACGGCAACGATGAAGTTAGTGAGTAAATATATTTAGTGCGTATGCGTCGATGTGTAGATGTGTCTTACCAAAGGGTATCGTATTACCCAGTTACTGGGTAGTGGAGGTCAGATAGGCAGTCGTTCCATTTAAAATACTGGTAGTAAGCTCAACCGGTTAGACTGGAAGCCGACCCCAACATAGTTGCGAAAAAGCCAGGCAGATCGATTTATGCGGCGATGTGTAGAACCTATATAATGAACCTTTCTATTGTATTTTCGGCAAACGGTACGTGTAAAGGTTTTTTTTCTGCGTTTATTATTTATTCACATAATTTCTTGAACATTTTATAATCATATCAGGACAGACAAAAATTTAAAAAAAAAACGAATTAATATTGAACACTTTCACTATTGTTATTATTATGGAGGCCGTTTAGGTACCTATGTAAACTACTGAATCAGCACTCTAATTAACATACTATCAACTTTATTACAGTCTGAATGATTTTGAATTGTTAATCCATTTGGTCATTAAGTTCAAATAAAAAGTATCTGTCCAACCACGTCCCTAATTATCGCAATGCATGTTGTTGAACTGACAAAATAAAACTTTTGCTACAGTTTTTGTTACACTTTGGCACGCAATTGGTCACAAAACTTATATTAACGAATTTTATTCGTGGCCGTTTCTCATCAAAATAGATGGTCTAAACAAAGTTCAATATTGAATACGGTCTGTCTAAATAGGTACTGAAATACCTAGGTACCTTTTTTTTTTTGAGGATGGGAAATGATCAAGGTATTGTCATACTCTATTATATTGACTAAAACCCATCCATGTTCCTTCCTTAGCCCTTTATGTTCGTGTATTACCTAGATACCTGGCATACTGTTACTCTAAGATCACGATCCTTGCAGGAATTTTAACTGATGTGTAAATTGCGTACGGCCTCGATGATTGCATGTCGACGGTTATAGCAGGTTTGCCGCCGTAAATACCTTAGGTAGGAGATCTAGAATTTATTGAAAACTGGTTTCTCGCATGGTAAATTTTTGTTGAAATTTTAGTCATTTGAATAATACCTTAAATATGCGATTTGTTGATTATGATTTGTATTTTAAATTTTATCTTTGCTTGCTAATAAGTAGGTAGTTATCTCTGTGTCGAGCAGTTCGACGACATAAACGAGTGAGTACCTAACTTTACTCAAGCCCCAAACTTCTGCCTTCCATGTAGTTGCAATGCAATTAAGTAAAATAAGTTATACAAAACTTTTGCACAAATTGTTGTACTTATTGAATAGAAAAAATGAGTTACTTGCATTTTCTAATTCCTATGGAATAACTTTCTACTATTAAAGAGCCATCTACCGGTAGATATCAATAACTGCTTCAAGATTAACTTTTCTTATTTGTCACTAAAAATTACACAAGATGGCAGTAGTAGCGAGTCTACACTGAAAATTAATTTATTCAAATGGATAAACAGAAGAATTTCCTAAATTTGTTAATACAAACTACTTATTTTTATTGCTTTCCCGAACTGGGTAACTGCGCGTTTTTCATTACAGTCTGTTTTAATTCTTCAGCTACCGCTACTCGACAACAGATAGCGTTACATGTACCGTTATTGTACAGCGAACTTCGAAAAGTTTTGTGCTACAGTTTACATAACTGCCTAAACTTATCTGTTTGTAGTATGTGTCCATATTACGTGTACATTTTACTAAAATACATAATGTTACGTATTGGCTTGCGTAATACATACAGTAATGAAACTAACTTTGACGTAAATAAAACATAGGTACTTGCCTACTTTAATAGCAAGAGGTAGCTACCAGATGACCTCAATAGGCCCTCTCTCTGTAACAAAATAAACAGAAAAAGGAGGGAATAGAATAAAAATCAGTTAATGACAAAAAGCGAGTTTCGCGTACGCGGTTGCTCTCGCGACATGTTACCATAAATCAGGAGGGGTCTCTCCACCCTAACCCCCACTCTGCGCCAAGGATGATCTTTTCCCTAGATCCTACATTTTTATAACGACTAACATCCGTGTGTTTTTCGACGCAATATTGCGGCGTTTAGGTGTTTACTTGTTATTTTTATACGTTTCGTAATTTTGTAGGTGCAACTTGGGGTGGCTGAAAGTTTGTATTCTTTAAATTATTTAACTTTCGCGGATTTGGGTGTGTGGTTATTTCAATTTAGGCCTTTCTTCCTACAATTTGTCTAGTATGTAAAAAGTTTTATTAGGGTTTAAATTGTTAGGGTGGATAAATGAAAGGGACATTCTCCACTCAAATATCCGTGGAGATAAGAAGACAAAACAAGTGATTATCGAGAACGTTTCGTTAGCACATTTTTTTTTGGTAGTAAGTTCAAAAATTCACCTTACGAGCATTGAACCGGTGCTGGTGTAGTCAACTCGCCGCACCACCCGCGACCCTGCCGCTTGATGTACACATACATATGTACATTGGCGCCGTAGGCGGAAATTTTTTCCTGCTTCAACGCGTGGACGCCAACCTTTAATTTTATGTCTTAGAAGCTATGATTATTGGATTTCCAGAAGCTTGTCCTATTTAGAACAGCTTAAATAATATATTGTCTATTGGTTTATCTGTGTGTTCAAAATATTGATGAAAATGAAAACACGTTAACAAATTGTGTATGTTTATGTATTCACTTATTCATGCTTCCATGTTCGCAATCAAAGATATTTCATCTTTAATTGCTGATCTCTCATATTAATGCTCAGTGTTTTTCTTACAACCAGTCTTTTTTCCAGTAGCAAACCATACAGCACGGAACCTTTGCATTAATACAGTTACTGTGTTTTGAATCACCCAAAGTTCGCTATGTAGCTAAGGGCGCGCATACAACAGCGAACGCCCGAAAGCTACGCAGACTCATAGATACAACGCGTCATACAAAAACCCGCGTCCAAACATCCTGATGTGTAAATTCACGAGCACACATATGAATACACTTAGCAAAATTCAAAAGATGGCCTTAATTATGAATGAAATTTGATGGTTTTTACATAATATTATTTTCGAACTTACTCGTGACTACGCTCCCTAAGCTTGGTTGACTTCTAGCATAAGTAAACACACTGCTACGTTTTATCGACGCTGTTGCGTGGCGCCGCCCGCCCATTACATTTAACTCTGGTGTCAACACACAGATGGCAGCAGTGCTGTTGTGAACTAATTCTCTGAAAAAAGGCCTGAATGTAGGCCAATTTGGTACGACGCCTTGTTTACAAAATTTATTATTGTGTCTTATGATGATGCGAGTTTTTTCAGGACTCGATTATTATTAATAGAAATGAAAAAAAAAAACTAACTCTTGCGTCACATTTGCTAGTGCTAGGAAAACTTTTCAGATTAGAAAAGCTCTTTTAAGTTTGTATTTGTTGACTTAATATTTTCTTCATATTAAGATATGTTTCTATTACTGATTAAAATGACATTGGCCGATATGAATAACTTTTTAATTTATTGGCTATACACGTCTTTGATGTAGTGGCAGCATGCTTGGTGGCGCCTGCGTTCCATGGTCCTGTTAAAAAACTTGTGTGTCTATATCTACTGAACTCAACATTACCTACCTACTCTGTAATGTAGTACGTAAGGTAATTTGAAAAAATATGAGCATTGGATTACTTCATCTTGTTACACCTACAGATTAAACATCGATTACATCATGTCTTTATCTATACATAAGCGTCTAACAGATCGTCACTTCATAACCCATTCAAAAAGTTCTTTAACGGGCTATTTAATTATTAATAACGAATCCATTGTAGGGGTGAAACTTGCCATCAGAGTTCTAGTAGACTCGTAGTCGGTTTCGTTAACTTATTACACGGACAATTCCTTCAGTGCTCAATAGACTGTTTCCCCTACTACTGGCACTTTGTCACAAGTCACTTTTATTTTATTTATTTATTAAGGTTAGCCAACAATTGTTTACACAATACATTAAAAATAATTTCATAATAGTGCATTTATAAGTGCAACAATTACTTAAAGGCTAACACAACATGCGCCATTTATGGTATTAAATACTGTACAGAATAGTATTAGATAACACTTGAACTAGGTTATTGACTCATGCTTTGTATAAGTATTTAAACTTAATTGCCAATTCTTCCTGTTTACCTACTTTTACCAACGGCAAATTAAATGGAATTTTTTTTTCTAGTTTCCTAAAAATAGTCAAACCTTGATATGGAAATATTATTGAAGTAGTCAAAAAAGTGATCCGTTTTTATTCAACTTTGAGTGGCATATCTGTTTGCAATGTTGATCAAGGTCATAGTTTGTTCGGGTCCAACTACAAAAGGAATGCGTGCGCGGACTAAAGGGCACGCAGAAAATATGTGCAACCCCTAAACGCCAATTGAAGGTTGAATGAAATAATAATCCACCAGTTCGTTAGAAAATATATATTCGTGACTTAATTGGCCTTCTTCTTATGAAAATCTTGGTAAAATAAGAATAGGGTTGGGTGTTACTCTATAATTATACTATCTCATACTTAGTTAGATGTTTATTTACAATCATGTCAATATGATAAAGAATACTTTTGGTTATAGTTGTATAGTAGAAATAAACAAAATGGGAGCCAAAACACTGCCTTGTGGTACTCCATTCATTCAACATTCCTATATTTCTCCATTTCTCATACAAGCACATAGTGTTGCCCAAATGCAAGACCAAGACGAGACTTAGGCCAGTCTTGGTCTTGGTCTTGCGTCAATACACCTGGTCTTGGTCTTGGTCTTGGTATTGCGCTCTCAGTCTTGGTCTTGGTCTTGGTCTTGCAGCAAGAGTCTCGCAAGTCTTGCAAGTCTTGCAAATACCTATTAGCCTATTGCTATTTATTGAACACGTTAGTTTAGAATGAGTTTGACTTTGAAAAAGTCATTTTTTTTTTAATTTTTCCTCGACCTTTATGAACTTGGAGAGTTGTATTGATGATTTTGATGATTATAATTCTGTAACTACATACGTCTTACAGCGCGAATAATATTGTAATCAACAAACAATCTAGCACTGGCTTGCAAATTGCAAAAAAAATAAGAAAATTTGAATTTCGCGGGCTATCTTGGAGCATTCACTAATGTACAATGTTAATCAACCAATAATAGAAGACTACAGGCAAAGCCTACCTATGCGGCCAAAATAAGGAAGTGCGTGTCGTGTTGAGATTTGCAGATTTCATTACAGTGTGCGTAGGTACATTTTTTAGGCAATTTGTCGTACTCGTGTCTGGCGCGCTTTGCTATACCTACGTAGTCTGTCATCGTTGAACATGGGCAGTGGCGGCGACCTTTGATATGAAAGCGGCGGCGGCGACACAAAGTCTAGGAGCGGACTAAATTTTTACCTATTTTGGTAGGGTTGTCAATGTTGGCATTAGTACAGAAAAATATAATTAATTAAACACAACGTTTATCAACTTTTTAATAACTAGGTATCCACGATAGAAAATTTATTCTACTAATTTCCTAAGTAATTAGTCTAAATATATTTTTCATAATTTTTATTTTTCAATAATTTGTTGTGTGTAATTGAATGGTAAACTCTAAATCTTACTTGAGAGCTTTTTTTAAAATAAAATTATGGAAAGCCCTGACATGACATAATTATACAATTTTTAATCTTGCTGCTCACATTTTAGTACCACTCACTATCTATCATTTACCGATATTAACAATGATTATTTCGAAATCAAAATATTTGCAATTCAATAGATGCGATACCTACTTAGTTATTAATTATCATCTCGCCCGACAGCTTTAAACGCTGTAGTGTTCGAATTCGAGCCAGTGTGAGAATGTATTTATACAAGAAACTCAAAGCATTCAATTTATACCTACCTACTGCTGAGACATCTTCAAGGTCATTTAATTTTATCCTCCTGTACCAACCCTACCAAAATAGGTAACAATTTTGTGTGCCTCTGTCCGTACTCTTTGTCGGCGAATGCGGCGCTCAAACAGTGTCAAATGCTGTGATACACTTGTTGCAAACCGCGGCGTCTTTGTCGGTAAATTATCAAATAAGTAGGTATATAATACATCGACCGACCAACAGTTTATTCGCGGAACGTCACATTATCCCAATCAACCTTAACCTTAATTCTTTAGCGATAAAGTTCAAAATCTGTTAAAGAAATTTGACAGATTGTAGTAGCTTGATGTGCTGGCGTCTGTACCATAACATTGGCTGCCGTAGAAACTGTTACTAGACCTACTCGACTCGCTGTTAGTTTTAAATTTTGCTGAATAAGAATAATAATATAAACTTTGAAACATAAGTAGGTACCTACATAATGTTTATATAATTTTGTTGGCTATAATTTTAAGCACATACCAACCTACTAACGTTACATCTGCACATTAGACATAAACAAGCATAATATATATAATTATAGGTAGATACCTACAAGGTATGAACTTTGCTAGCAAGTTATTCTAGGTACATTTAATCACATGGGATGATGGGAACAGATTTGTGAGTATTAACACGCTACCTACTTAATAAATAGTTGAAATGTAATAAGTACCTACCTAATCAATACAATACCTTTTAGGGTTCTTTCAGACGAGCGGCACGTTGCCAACTGCAGATACAACTACAGCCCTTAGTTTAGTGTTATGACGATACGGTTTTGATACTGGGGAACGTCTATCAAAATCGGGATTAAAACCAAAGAGGTACCTACTTAATAACGCCCAAATTTCAAATTGTCTTAACTGCAAGACGCAAGAGTCTTGCAGGCTTAAGTCTTGTCTTGCTCAAGTCTTGCAGGGTTTAGTCTTGGTCTTGGTCTTGCTACAATAAGGCGGTCTTGGTCTTGGTCTTGGTCTTGCGGAAATGCAAGAACAAGACCAAGACTGCAAGACCAAGACCGATTTTGGGCAACACTACAAGCACAATTTGGGCTTTTTTTTTTTTTTTTTTTAAGGCTGGGAAATCATCCAATGACTGCTCCCGCTCTGGGTGGAGCGGAAGGGAGTGTCAGACTCTTACTGACTAAAACCCATCCATGTTCCTTCCGTAGCCCTTTATGTTCCGGGGTAGCGGTAACCCTTTCGGACAATCCCGCTTACCCGGCAGGCTTGGCCCTGAGGGGCCCCTTCATATGCTGACATCTCTTTGAGGCGCGCGTGGAACATATACGCGCCGTCCGGCACGGGTCTGGTGCTGGTCGGACGGTGAGTCACCCATTACTCACCGTCCGCAGGCCCGCGCCTACGGTGGCCGGGAGTCGTCACGTGGCTCCCGACGCCCGGGGCGTCTCCTGCGGCGGCTGGGACGGGAGGACCTTTCTCTCTCCCATCCCGCCACCTCCTTCGCGAGCATAACTTTTTCGCAGAAGGAGGTGACTGCCTCCCACTCCCTCTCACCCCGGACCATGGCTTGCACCAGAGCCGGGCGCGAGAGGTCGCCGCCGCCGATCGCCTCTACGAGGACACGGCGGTGCTCTGCCCATGCGGGGCAGGTTTGCACCGTGTGCTCTACCGTGTCCTCTGGGCGATCCTCGCAGTGGTGACACCCGGGCGTTTCCTCCCGCCTGATGATGTGCAGGAACCTCCCGAAACATCCATGTCCGGTGAGGACCTGCGTCAGGCGGTAGGTGAGGGCGCCGTGACGCCTCTCTAGCCACTCCTCAAAGAGGGGCCTTACCGCCACTATCGTGGCGTGCCCTGACAATTTGGGCTTGATCTAATAGTTTTTAACGCAGGATTTGAAGTAAATCACTCAAAGTGACCATAGGTGCCAGTTTACAAGTAGCTGGTAGATGTCAGCAGTGTCAAATGTTGCTGAAGAATCGGTTTGACGCACGATACAAAAAGTTACGATGACATGACTGTTTTAAGATAAAATAAGACATATTTGCCAGAACATGTGTGCACATACATATAAGTTCGCTCATCGCAAGCTAAAACGCGCATGAACAATAAATAAAAATGTCAACGTAAAAATGCCATATACTTAATTTGTCTTCTATCAGAAAATGAATAATTTTATAATAGGTACCTAATTATGTTTTGTTACAATTTAATTGTATCCATATAATAAACACTTCAGTTTTTTTAATACAGTTCATAAGAATTTGTTTTCAAGTATTTCTGGGAAAACTAAAAATCTAGTTATTGGAAAGACAAAATTATAACCCAACTTCTTATTTGAAAAGTCGTTTTAACAAGTTCCCAAGTGTATCAAACACATAGTAGAGGTCTGTTGACGAATATGCGAGACCGAATCTTCAGCGAACCCTACGCGGCGATCCGACCTTAAGTACCTGAAAAGGTGCCAATAAATAATATACTGCAAAAGGTATTAACCACCATTAAAACCTACAGCAAAATAAACCTTAGGCCGTTCCATTAAAGCTGGATTTCTTATTAATATAGAATGTTGCTAACCAGGGAAAATGTTGCCTCAAGTGGAACTTCTCCAAGAAACAACGGGTTTACCTCTGGGTCACCCTGGGGAGAGGAGGGCGGCGGTATTCCATCTAAATCTCCCGAACGAGGGATTCTGAGGTGAATTACCGAAAAGATGTTTGGGACGAGACAAACTCTTCCATGTTTTCCCAAATGTATTTGTAAGTACACAGTTATTATTTGTAAGCTAAGCAGCAAATAGAAGATCTTGGAAAATAACGACAACTTGACTATGTATTTTGCGCACTTCAAATACCTACATGTATGTAGAGAAATCAGAACTTGACACTCTTATGAATAAACGATAAGAATCCAACTTCATATTGTCATCATCGATTTATATTTTTACCGCCCTTTTTTCGCGGCAAACTTTTTCAATATGGCGGCCGGCGAGAGCCACGCGCTGCCACCATTAACCACCGACACTTCACCGTTGCTATAAACTCACAAATCATGAAAAGCGCCATCGCATATGCTACATACAATACTGTACTTAATGTTCCGTTAGCTAAGGTCGATTATCAGGTAAACATTTTCGCCCGATCGCCGGGAACAAAATGTTCTACCCAACAAATTATTTTGAACCTTGAAACCGCAATGAGGAAAACTTATTTTCAATTAATTCTCACGGAAAATCGTGAAGCGAACAAAGAGAGCGAGAAACGAGGCCAACATTCGTTAATAATGTAATGTATATTTATTCGTCTACATTATTTTGGCCTCGATGTCGGCTTGCATCAAATAGGATCGCTTTTATATTAATTACGGCTGAAAATGAAACCATTATTATTGTCCTTTTTAACTGACACTTCGTAATGAGATATAAATTCCATTGTAAACATAAAGGAGTACCCGAAATTAACAATTAAGTTAAATATGTCAACGGCACAGTTAATGTTTATAAGTTACATGACAACCTTAATATTTTTGCCGCGCTTTTTACAGAGCGTAGCTGAAAGTCAGCTTCCGTTGAAACTTTCGGAACTAAAATCTTCGCATGCATATTTTATGTAGGCAACTTAAACAAATACGGTCAGTTGTTATAATTTATTTTAAAAAAACTTTTAGAATATTTCTAGATGAAGCTCTGAGTTGTAGTTTCAGCTAGAGATTAGTATTTACGTAAATATGTACTTACTAAGTCTGTTTTTCTGTGCGGCCTAATTTATATGGCATCGGACGTCCCGCATCTAATCAATACAAGGCTTGGTGCGGCGCGACGGGCGCGTTGTTCACTCGTTTCGCTTCGGGGTTGTTCGGGCACGATCGGTGAAGAGCGGGATGCCCTCGTCGACATTCGGGCGTTCTCGCTTCAATCGTAATTCCATTTTCCGCTCGCCTTGGCAAATTGAAATGTCGTAACTCTTGGGGGAATATCGGCTTTCTGCCCAAGAAAAATATTCTGCTAAGGCATTGTAACGACGCTTTAGATATTATGGAATATTTCCAGTCCATCATACAGTTCGGGCGCGTCCCCTCAAATGGCTGTAATCGTGAATCTGCCCCGCCACTTGGACGCTCTACTACGGATGGAGGTGTCGTGTTGCCCCCTTCACTTTCGATGTCAACTCAATATTTTTGTGTAGGGATTATTTCTTTGCTATGCATAATGGAATTTTCATTTCGTTGCTACTTTCAGTTTTTTTACCGTTGGTGATTTCTATTGGATAGTTCAAGAAACAGTAATCAAAATGGGTATTTATTTTAGTTTTATGTTAAGAAAAATCTTTTAGTCTATGAAAGTTTTACCGTTATTTGTCGCGAATATCTAATGTAAATATTGCTTGATTTTTAATTTATCTAAAATAAAATCTTGCTTAATATATTAGGTTAGAGATCTTTCTAGCTCTTTAAATAATGATGAATGTTTATTTTACAAAATCCAGGAAAAAAATGGCAGCATGACAACAAAGACCTCTTTGATAAAATATCTAAACAAAATAGAAAAAAAATGACCACCGAAAAGGGATACAAGCAATTCCGAGCGTTATATTAGTGGGAGGCCCAGTAGGTCAGATAAATTGAACCCTCCACGGCGTTGTGTTCACACGTAAATAACATGTGGAGTTTGGGGTAAGGGGCGCGGGCGGCCAGTCCCCGATTGGGAAACCACAGCAACACGCAGTGGAAAAGGGAAAAGCCATCCGAATAGCAACCTTCTTGCTTAACGTTAAGGATGCAACCGTAGATGAAGATGCGAAAATTGATGATAGGAGTCGTGGCATCCAGCCAACGTTAGATTTGCAGTTTGAAAACACATTTCTCTACAATAAACACCTCTAATATGTTAGGGAAAGGGCAGATGGAGTTAATTGGCACAGACAACAACGGTAATAAAGTAAGAATGGATTTCGTCGCTCACGCAACAGGAGTAGAGCAAACTTTTGTCACGGTTTGTTAATCTTAATGTTTAAGTTTTTAGATGATTTGTCGTAGTTAATTACAATGTTACTTTCGCTTCATATAATTAATATTATGTAAAATTATATTGTTCCGGGAAAGGAAGGAAAATAAACAGCAAATATTTAAGGATAAACTGGATATAGGAGCTTTTACAGATGTTGGGTCTATTTTCATTTTAAGACAATTTCGCTAACAAGGCTTGCTAAAATATTAAAGAAAATCACCCTCATTTTATCATCATTTAAGTAATAACTCCTACTGATTTTTAAATTAATTGTTTAGATAATCATGCAGAGATATATCACGCAACAGAAAAATGGAACTTGACACATACAAAACCTAATATAGAGGCCTATACATAACTTTTTCCATCCATAAAATCATAGTACCATTACAGAAAAGCCATAATGCTAAGCCTGTCTCCCAACACAAAAGTTTTGAGGACAGTCCTCTTTCTTAAAAGATAGAAGACGGTGGCATGGACCAGCGGGCGGAGTGGGGGTGGGGGGCGAGTTTTGCATTAATAATGTTGATATCGGTCCGCCTTCCGATTAATTTGATTAGTTGTGAGTTGTGTTTGAGAATAAATGTATCGGTATTGATGATTATCTACTTATTTTTTGGGGTCGAATATTTAGTGACAGTATATGTAAAAAGGTAGCGAGAACAGGAAAAATTAACTCCAAATTATGAGTCGGACTACAACCTTTTTATGTATACAGATAATGAAAATCAGTAAGTAGATGAGGGTATTTATGACAAACACACTGTCAACAACAAAAACTGTGAAAATGTATTACTTGCTCCATGGTTTGTGTAGTGCATCGTACGGATGCACTCAGCCATCAAAAGTTTCGTCAAAAACACATAGTTTTGTTAAACATTTTTTAGGTCTGTCGGATACCGTGTTTCCCCAAAAACTTTTCTGAAAACAAATGACTGTGTTTTTATTTGATTACGACCCTAAAATTGTAATGAAAATAATGTAATACGATCATGGCGACCAAAACACGTTATGACACTTACGAGGGATATGTATCAGGGGGCAATAGAATCAAAACCAGCATACTTACTAATAACATTACATTGAGACCTCGGGTCCGCTTGCGAAGTGGGGTGGTTATAGTGTTTCCCCTGGGATCGCCCGCTGTAGCTGTCTATAGGGGAGACTATGCAGAAGTGGACATTAGCGTTCAATACGATGATCTTTTGGTTGGGATGTGGCAACATAAATCTTTGAGCTAATGTTTGGTGTTGGCCCGTCTGAAATTGTACTTAGTAAAAGATTGTGATTCCTAATAAATACTAACTGCGTAGCATATATGAGTGATTAGACGTACGTATTTTTGCACAGGTAGCTTTCCAGATAGTTATTTATACTGATTTTGAATTATTATTAAGGCATTGACTGCCACGCAGCAGACACAATAGAAAAACTATTGTTTGTCGGACACACGGTGACCGCGTTGGCGTTCAACGTGTTTAATCCTTCGGAAGATACCCTTCCTTTAGAGCAGGCGTTCCTACACTTGTTTTGTCTACTGCCCACTTTAAGAATAAATTATTTTTTAGCGCCCCCATTATTTCACCTATTTAAAAACCAGTATCTAGATGAAATTACAAATCGCTCCCTAAGCCTCTACACAGCGCCCCCATTTTTTTCTAGGTCTCTTACTGCCCCTTTAGGCCTGCAGCGCCCAATTTGGGAAAGGCTGCCTTAGAGACTAAAACTGAAGTATTTTAGGTCTTTTGAATAGGCTTTCATGAACCAGTATAAACTCAACTTTAAAAATTGCAATGTATGAAATTATTGTAACCGTTTTTGTTTTTAAAAGAATATCAAAATGCAAACAATAGTTTCTCTAAATACCGGTGTAATAAACAAATTGAGCTGATCGCAGACATCGATAGATGTATTAATAATAATTAGGATCGACGTCCGTTATTAATAGGGGTCGGTGATGCGTTTGGTTCAAGTCATGAGTGATCGGGAGTTGATAGCGGCTCGACTTTATGAATGAAACCAGCATGTTCTATAACCAAAAAAACGAAGACACGTGACATCCAGCAATCAGCAATGTCAAGTTTGTGTGCGTCGTCCGTCACGCACTTGACCGGTATTTTTAACAAAACACTTTATTTTCAAGGCGCTCAAAGTTGAGCGGGATGGTCCGAAAGGGTTATACCGCTGCCCCGGAGCACAAGGGGTACAACAAACAAGGAACATTGATGGGTTTTAGTCAATAAGAGTCTGAAACTCCCGCTCCACCCAGAACGGGAGGAGTCGTGATTTTCCGTTCAAAGTTACAGGCGGAAAGCGGTTTTCAAATGCGTGCCTTGCTTGTTACTTACGTCATTAAGTCATTACTGTTTACCTTTTGGGACAATGCAATCGAATATGATGTAATTAACATTAATAGGCAAATATTTAGCTAAATGGTTTAGAGTGAAGTGAATAAATTAAATTAGTATTGTTCTGTAAGTGTAATTGGAATGTTGATTAATTTTGACAGTTGAGAGTATGATCGCTTTTCACTAGCCTTTTACCACAGTTTAATTTGAGGAATTCGCAGCATATTATTATTATCTCCTTTTATAGGTAACACTAAGAACACAGTGTATGGTTTTATTTTAGATTTGTTGTACGCCTGAAATATAAGGTATCTATATACTGTAAAGCCTAGGTTAAAACCTTCTGTTGAATCTACCTGGTCGGTTATAAAATAACTTGCATGCATGAACATAAACTGTAATAGAAAGAAAGATTAATAAAGTATTGTCGCTGAAATACATACATACAAAAAGATAACTCGAATTAAAAACGTAAAAACCAAACAGACGGGTTAGTTATCTTGGTCACTTCTCAGCCTTTATTTCTACTTTAAATGCTGTCAAGCATTCGACCTTTCAAAATGATAGAATACTTACTTTGATAGGTTTTTCTAAAAGAAATGAATGGAGGTCTGTCAGTAGCCGTGCTGCTGGACGCACTCCTACTTTTTTTAACTTTTCCTTACTTACGAAGATGAAATTTGGCACAGAGGTCGATTATGAGTAGGAGACGTCAGCTAAGAATTTTACGAAATTGTCCCCGTAAAAGGGTGAACAATCGGTGAAGGAAAACATCGTGAGGAAACCAGCATGTCTGAGAGATATTTCTCAACAGCATATAAAGCTAAGTCAGAAGCCCTTGGGCAGCATAAAAACTCTGACACCAGGTTAGTCACTAACTACACGAATAGAAGCAGAAGGGTGAAATAGGTGGTGGAAGTTTGCATGAAAAATTTTCAACATAGACTCTGCTGCACTGTTGATATTAAATATATTTTTTATTTTTATCGTTATTTTCGTACAGGTGGTGTTGTTTCGTTAGACAATGTCAGAAAAATAAAATTTTACGTCGATTTTCCGCGGCACAACTCTGACATTCTTGGAACTCAAGCGCAATTGACTAATTGAATCGGTCAAAAAAATAAATTAAATCACATAGATAAAAGACCGCTCGTCTAAAAAAGTCCCATCACCGTACAGAAATTAAATATTATGCGAAGATATAATTGTAAAATTGCATTTAATGCTAATAAGTATTCCATTCGATTCAAAAAATCTGTGACGTCACATTGTTATATTATTATTTCATACAAATCTCGTACAAATTCCGCGTTTTGACAGTTCATAAAAAGTAACGTTATTGACTACCCTTTCAAATACCCAATTGTCTATCGGTAAACGTCTCCGACTTGATTTAATGAATACGCTGAGAACCCAGGCGTACTTCGCGATCCGAAGAGATTTCCACAGAGCGAGTTGCAGCCTGATGTTCTCGAACAGCATCAAGTCTCTTCTGACGCTCTTCGGTAGATTCTTGGTATCTTATAATCCTTAATCTTTTTTTTTCCTTAATTTATTCTCTGAACAGAAAATGCTCATTACGAGGAACAATTTTTGCTATGGTACCATTTTTGTATCTCTTATAGTTTAGCTGGTCTGTTGCGGTTCTGCATCAGGTGTTCAAGTTTCCAAGATAAATTATAGCCTATATGTTGCCCAGACTTAATACCTATACAACAAAAAAAACATTCCAATCCGTCCAGTAGTTCCAGAGATTAGCTTGTACAAACACACAGGCAAACAGACATACAACCATTTTTTTTTTTTGATTCGTCCTTATTAGTGTTTCTAAACCCCCTCAATTTTTTTTTAATATATTCAATGTACAGACACAGTTTTTTTACTGTTTTATTATATGTATAGATATCAAAATTAGTACACTGAATATTTTTTACTTTGATTGCTTACTGTGGCTCTGTGATCGTACCCACTCTGAGCTTGAACTAACCAGACGCCTTGAGACGAGATAAGTGCGCAAATGGTAAGTGCCTTTGTAACATGTACCTACGTGAAATAGTTACGTGTTTGTTAATTTTTGTGAGCTGTACTTAATTTGAATATTTGCTTTCTGATTGAAGTCACTACTATTCTATTATTACTACTATTTGACTATGAATATAATCAGAAAATAAAATGTTAAATTAAAAAATCGTATAACCTTAGCCCCAATAAAAATAAAACGAAAAACAAAAAACCTTCTTTTTTCATGTAATCACGAAGCTTTCAGAATAAAAACAAACAAAT
Source organism: Hyppa rectilinea (assembly GCA_951799385.1). NCBI lineage: Eukaryota > Metazoa > Arthropoda > Insecta > Lepidoptera > Noctuidae > Hyppa > Hyppa rectilinea. The sequence continues at coordinate 7,150,681 of OX637305.1, forward strand.
AAAACATGGCCTTAAAATGAAAATAAAAAGAATTAATTAACGTTCCAAGATGGTAGATAATATAAACTTGCATTAAACGATACTTTGGGAAAATTCGGGAATGCCGGGGCGGTGGGAGGGGGCCCCCCTTTAACCTTTCTTAACTTCCACGAGTGAGATTGAGTACATAAGTAAGTATATAGAGCAAGTATATAAGTTTAATTAAGACGCCTCGCCGTTCTGTTGGCGTGCATTGTTTATGAGAATGGAATAATTCAGTGTAATTTAGATTTTGTTTGGTAAATAAGATTTGTAGAAGTTGCCCTTTTTAATTGTGAAGATTAGCTGTTGATTAAGTTACTCTGGAAACATACATATGTTCCTCAGAAAAAGGCAATTAATAAAACCTCACACCTAAGCGATTTTTATCGCGAATAAGTGTTGAAAAACTGGCTATCAGTGCTGTGTAAATATTTTCTTTTTGTTCTAAATAGCCACTGTATAGTAGGTCTATTTGAATCTTATATTTCGAGTTAACATCTCTTTGAATGAAAACTGTCACACAGAAACGATACCAGACACACCTGTCTCACCCCTTTAACCATTTTCTTTAAGGATTCCAAGCTTGATCTAAGTTTGACTGCGGAAAGGAAAGTTTCGACCGATGAGGCTGTAGACAAAGCGGCTACCTATAGACCGGGACAGCCTTTATTAGAGGAAGGCCTCCCGATAGTGTGTGCTAGTCAAGTGTTTTATTGACGTTAACTTTGTGAGGTATGGAATACAGATACGGAAGACTTCGATACTTTTCATTCGATTTTCTACTTTATGTTGACAAGTATAGTGTTGTATTTGAGTTTTTGTGGATATTCATGATCTGCATACGTTACGTGCAAAATTGCGTGCGTGTAAAGTTTTGAAATGAAAATATTGTAAACATTTTGAGATAATGCAGTCTGAAAAAATTTGACGTGAAATGAAAAATATAGTTGCTTTAGATACTGACTATTAACAAAATTGGTTAGCTGGATTTGTTTCCAGTTTCTATCTAACAATTTAACTTCAGCTACCGCTGAAGGAAAATCTTCCACCATAATTTTGAACAGGAACAAGACATCGTTATTTACATCAAACTCCTGAAAAAGAAAATTAATTCTGTCCTTCAGGGAGGTGGGACGGAAGACGTTTCTCAGCTGCTTGCCGTGAATAAATTATAATGATAAGTCTCATGCCTTCGCAATATTGAAGGCGTTTTGATCATTAAGCGGCGACCCTCCCCCCGCGCAGTTTCCAGTTATTTTTCCGGGACGGATTCCGGCAATGATTCCCCATGCCCCTTTCTCCCCAAGGACGGGACCTCTACAAGAACGCTTCAACTTCTTTCATCTTTGGGTGTACGGAGTGATGCAAAACGCAAAATGATGAATCGGAACGTGCGATGAAAGGAGTCGAGGCAGGACTGTAGAATTCGCGATAAAAATACGTCATTTTGATTGTAGATATTACTTGTGGGTCAGCGGGGTGGAAAGTGATGCTCGCGTCGTTGCTCCTTGATTTCCGCTTATTGAATGCGTGTAACCCTTTATAGTTCCGTAGTACTCTGTTTGTACCAGGAGCGCAGGATTTAAGTGGAGTTTTGTACACTGCTGTAACAAGACATCTGCGTAGAGCGTGCGAAATTTAAAATAACAAAAATTGGGTAACTAATGACAGGATATTTTGCCTAAATTCTTTTTGGATCGAGATGATTGGAGTGAGAAGTGAAATTCTATGCGTTTTGAGAACAAGATGGGATGGTGTTGTTTAAATTACTTTTTTAAGATTATCATAGCTTTCATGGAAATATTTTTTTTATCTTCTTCTGCGTATTTACTCGAGAGTCAACATTTTTGATTGGTTATAATTTTCGCTAATTGCAACTGCAATGAAGTTAGTTAATTGGAAGATGAGACCCTGGGTACGAATCCCAAGTTTTTTTTTTTTTTTTGGAATCTGGATTTATGCCCGGTTGATGAACTGGCGAAATGTGAGTGTCCTATTATGGCTACACCTCTGCCTAACCCTTCGGGGAAACAAAACGGGATATGTTATATTGTGTTGTTTTTGGATCATCTTACTCATATCTCTTATTTTTATTGTTTGTTTGTCATAATTCGGCAGACGTACCTTGAGACACACTGACGCTGTCTGTTGCTAGGGGACATAGTGCCAACTATCTCCCTCTCCAATCGCTATTTTGTGGCGAGACCTTGTACGGACCAGCACATCAAGCTATCCCAAACTGTCAAATATTCCCAATTGAACATAAACCTTATTCTTTTGCTATAAAGTTGAAAACCTATCAAAGGAATTTAACAGTTATGGGCAGTTTGATGTGCTGGCTTCTGTATTAATAAAATATGGTTAACTTAGAATACCATCAAAGGTCAAATATGTTGATCAGAGGGCCTAGAGTTCGACAATCGGTTTCAAAGCGTTTCGTATTTCTTCAACGACTTTAAACGAAATTAACATAAGCTTTTCAGTAAGTTATGTAAGTTTTATGACCTTTTTTTTTTATTTTTTTTTAAGGCTGCGAAATCATCCAATGACTGCTCCTGCTCTGAGTGGAGCGGAAGGGAGTGTCAGACTCTTACTCACTAAAACCCATCCATGTTCCTTCCGTAGCTCTTTATGTTCCGGGGTAGCGGTAACCCTTTAGGACAATCCCGCTTAGTTAAATTTAGTCCAGCTTATTCACCGCACTTTGGTGGACTCTGGGAGGCAGGCGTAAAGGCGGTCAAATATCATTTAAAAAGAACAGCCGCTAATGTTTCTCTTACTTTTGAGGAGTTGTCAACTCTATTCACTCAGAGGCGATCCTAAATTCTCGCCCTCTCTCCCCTTTATCTTCTGATCCCTTTGATTTGAACCCTTTGACCCCCAGGCACTTCCTTATCGGACGGCCACTGACGTCGGTGCCCTCTTTTGCAGCTGAAGACTCCAGACCGAAGTACAACCTCATCTGCAAGCTACGCCTAGAGTTCTGGAAAAGATGGTCTCAAGAATTTATAGCAGAACTCCAGCAGCGATCCAAATGGAAAATTGGGTCTACCGGGCCAAATGTTGGGGAGATGGTACTCATAAGGGACCAGAATCTGCCTCCGCAACGCTGGCGGCTAGGCCGCATTACACGTCTACACATGGGCGCAGACAACACTTGCCGGGTGGTAGACATCTACACATCCAAAGGAACAGTCCGCAGAGCTATCCACTACATCGTCAGGCTGCCGGGTGAAGAAGAACCTGTTGAAGGCTGACTCCTTCAAGGCTGGGAAGATGTACACGCGCAAGTGTACCAACGGAGGGTGCGGAGAACGGAACGTAGCCGCGCTCCCCGTTTCGTCATCGCCGGCGTCTATAAAAGACGAGCGCCCACGCAGAGCGTTCCTTTTTTCATCAACTCAAACCAAACGGGAAGAACATTAGGTCGCGTGTCAAGGCCGCGCGGCCAACCTTTAAAAGTGTGATATTATTAATTATGTAATCCAATAGTTTTCAAGCTGAGATTATATTATTTTATTATAACGTTCACCCGTTTCATTTATCACACACCAGGCTTGGCCCTGAGGGGCCCCTTCATATGCTGACATCTCTTTGAGGCGCGCGTGGAACATATACGCGCCGTACGGCACGGGCCTGGTGCTGATCGGACGGTGAGTCATCCATTACTCACCGTCCGCAGGCCCGCGCCTACGGTGGCCGGGAGTAGTCACGTAGCTCCCGACGCCCGGGGCGTCTCCTGCGGCGGCTGGGACGGGACGACCTTTCTCTCTCCCATCCCGCCACCTCCTTCGCGAGCATAACTTTTTCGCAGAATGAGGTGACTGCCTCCCACTCCCTCTCGCCCCGGACCATGGCTTGCACCAGGGCCGGGCGCGAGAGGTCGAAGTTTTATGACCTTGACATCAACATTATAGCTGATAGAATGTAAATGTCCTTAAGAATTGTTATTCTATTCTGTTAAAAGTTCACCGTAAAATTTAAAGTGAACTGAACTTGAAGTGAGCTGTCATTTCAACAAATCTTAGGGATTGACACCATTGACAGTTCATATCAAGCTCATTTCGCCAAAGCTTTCACGGTGTGATTTATACGACGTATCGGCTGCTTTAAGGTAAAGTCGCCAGCGCATACTTACTCCAAACTGTCAAAATTCTCCAATTGATTTTAAACCTTAAAACTTTGAACGTTAAGTTCAAAATGTACTAAATAAACTCATGATGTATATTTCCGCTGCTTATGGAAGAAGCTTCAATAGTTTCCACTTAACAATTTTCCTTAGCAGGAATCAGGAGTAAAGCAAGCTTCCATTATTACAAATGAACAAAATAAAAGTAGTTAGGATATGTTGTTTAACAAACACCTGTATGCGTAATGAATGAATGATAAATGAAAATTATCGCGTGATGAATGAATGTATTCGTTCACCTCTATGTGAATAACATCTTGGATTATAATAATGTCACCTTGGACTGACCACTTCCAGACTTGCGAATAACTTTGTCAGAGGAGGTAAGAACGGTAGATATGGCATTTTAGCCATTGTAGGGATTTGAGATGATTGTTTCTCTGTTGTCTACGCAGTCAGGATCGCTACCATCTTGCTGATTGGGCAATATTTTAAGCACTGCATTAGCTATTCTTATATGTTTCGTGCTGACACGCAAATCGACGTAATTTTTAAAATCGACTAGTTACTTTGGTCGAAGTTTGGCTTCCACAAAGTACGTAACAGCCAAAATCCACTCAAAATTAGATAATAGTTGCAGAAATGTGGCTTTCAGTAAGCATCTACTTAATAACAAATAGACAACGCATACCCGAAGGATGTTGTAGCATGCAATTTAGAATTTTTGTTTTATGGGAATGGCATCTCGCAGGTCAACCTGATGGTTGTCGTTTTAACCGGATTTGCCTGTGGATGCCTCAATAAATTAAGGCCAACACGCTAATGGCACGCTTAGTACGTCGCTGGGGGAGGCCAGTAAGGGACAGGCTGTATTAGATTGTGGAAATTCTACATAAGACTTTCTTATCTACATTCAGTCAAAAAAGTATCGGGAATGGGTGATTTGTTTATGGTTCCAAATTCAAATTTTTGTTTTTTTGTAGTTGTTAGATTGGTACAACTGTTTTCCATTTTGGCGCGGAGTTTGAGTTGCATCTGTTATTTATATTAAATACAGTGCTGGTTTTAGTAATATCATATATAGTGTGTATTGCGAATTTCATAATGGACAAAAATATCGAACAAAGAGTTTGTCTTAAATTTTGCATCGCCAATGGAATTTCGTGTTCGGAGTCACTGAAAATGTTACAGAAGGCTTACGGTGAATCGACTTTATCAAAAACTCGTGCTTATGAGTGGTTCAAAGCGTTCAAAAGCGGTCGAGATGTGATGGAAGATTTGCCTCGCTCTGGTAGGCCGTCAACGTCTGCAACTGAAGTTAACATCGCAAAAGTGAAGAAAATAGTGACTGAAAATCCCCATTCAACTCTGAGAGAGATAGCCGCCGAATTTTCTGTATCTCACGAGTCGATCCGTACCATTTTAACTAATCATTTGGGTATGAAACATGTTGCTGCTCGGCTAGTCCCAAAAGATCTGAATTTTCTCCAAAAACTCAATCGCATGAAAGTCGCTTAGGACATGCTAAAACGAGTCAGTTCGGACCCAACATTCATGAAACGCATTGTTACTGGTGACGAGACGTTGGTTTACGAGTTTGACATGCAAACTAGTCAACAAGCTTCGGAGTGGCGCCTTCCAACTGAACCGAAACCGAAAAAACCACGCCAAAGTCGATCAAAAGTCAAAGTCATGTTGACTGTTTTCTTTGACTATCGCGGTGTTGTGCACTCTGAATTCTTACCGGAAGGTCTAAAGGTAAATAAAGAATATTATTTGAGCGTTATGCGGCGTTTAAGAGAGCAAATTCGACGAAAAAGGCCAGATTTGTGGAAAGAAAATTCTTGGATTTTGCACCACGACAATGCGCCTTCGCACAAGGCTATCATTGTGAACGAATTTTTGACCAAACACTCAACAAATACCATCCAGCAACCACCATATTCACCAGATATGGCTCCTGCTGACTTTTTTCTTTTTCCTAAACTCAAATTACCACTTCGTGGCACCCGTTTTCAATCGATAGAAGACATAAAGGAGAATTCGCGGCGAGAACTGAACTCAATTCCGGCCGCAGCGTTTAAAAAATGTTTTTATGAATGGATTATTCGTTGGCGCAAGTGTATCGTTTCTAAAGGAGCATTCTTTGAAGGTAATAAAATAAATTTGGATGAATAACAGACATTTTGTGTATTATTGATCTTTTCCCGGTACTTTCTTGACAGAGTAGTATACAGCGAATTTGAGCACTAAGTAAGGAAGTATTTTTGAAAATTTAGTCCCTAGAGCGGTTCAATAGGGGGATGAAAATATGTATGAAAGTTACGTCTTTTTTTATTGATGGGAAATTCCATCGAGCATACGGCTTGTCTTGTAATGTCTAATCTTCTTCTTTTCGTGTGGTTAGTGACTAACCTGGTGCCAAAATTTTGCCATGGCAGCCCATGGGCTTCACATGCTGTTGAGAAATATCTCTCAGGCATGCTGGTTTTCTCACGATATTTTCCTTTATCGATTTCCAATGTAGAACAAAGGCATGCCATTTTAAAATCTTTGTCACCTCCAACAATTTCTCGTTCAATGGCGCCGTCGGCCGGCCGGCGAACCGTCTGCCAGGGGTGGGTGTACCCTGTACATACCCCGAGACAGAAAGAATGCGACGAGCAACCAATGTCATTGTATATTATTTGCTGCAGATTAAAGTCAGAACGAAAGGTATTTGCAGACAGCGCGAAGAATAATATTAATAAGTAGCGCTAGAGAAACTTCATTTGTTAAAATGATCGGTTGAAACTTTTTATCACGAGACATTTGGAATCTTCAATCTGACGATTCGGATTTGTAGTTTATCTTTTGAGTAAATTGAATGAGCACTTAAGTATATTCATAGTTTTTTATAAGACCAAAATAGAACCGATTTGGTTTGAGGAGGAGTACCTACCGAGATACAATTAAGTAACTATAATGAAAACATTGAGGAGGAGCTCGTGGCTAAGTACTAACAGCCGCACAGGTCGATCCATCAGGTAAAGCTTGCCTGGGTTGGCCGTGGATGGGTGACCTTTACATACCGAGACTCCTCTGTGCCTCGTAAAGCACGTTAAGCCGTTGGTCCCGGCTGTCATTTGTGCATCTTCGACTGTCGTTACGGGTCGTCCGAAGCCCGAAAATCTGATAGCCAGTCTTACCAAGGGGTATCGTACTGCCCTGTTACTGGGTTGTGGAGGTCAGATAGGCAGTCGCACCATGCAAAATACTGGTATTCAGTTGCATCCGGTTAGACTGGAAACCGTCTCCAACATAGTTGGGAAAAGGCTAGGCAGATGACGATGATGAAAACATTGAGGTGATCTATGAACATGTATTTTAAGGTCATAACTGTGACAAATGTATTGATAAAGTAGTAGATAGCGTACGACATTTGAATAACCTTGTTTTGGGAATGAACGATTATTTTAAAAAGGAAAATTCATCTTAGAAATCGACTCTCACAGGTCTGTTATTAAGGGATAATTATTGGATTAGGGATTTAGGATTTAAATGCCAAAGAACTGCTTGAAAATTCGGTATAAGTACTCCGACTTAGTATGTTTATAATCCAGTGGCTTGTTTGTGCTGGATTGATCAGCTAGTAAAAGTTTTAAAGTATGAATGACTATAAGGGCATAGTAAAATGTAATTTTAACATTGTTACATTGCAATATCCGAGCAAAAATGATAGCTTAAGATTCCTTCATACATGAAAGCAGAATTGCCAACCCTAGCCAGTCACACACACTCAGCAAATTAGCATTGTATACAAGAAAGCTCTTGTTTATGGAAGAATGGTAAGTAATCAAGTATATCCGGGGTGATATTGAGTTCATCTCTAAATCAGTATAAAACGATTAATTCTTAAAAAGAACAAAGGCAAACCCTTTGGAAAAGTAGACACAAATATATACCATTTTAGAATATTTTTCTTTTTGGTTCCGATCGTATGCGTCAGCCATATTTGTTTCTACATGTTGCGCGATATTTTTAATGCTACTGCAACATTTTGAAACATTGAGCAGCATCGAGCGCTATTGAAATATTTTAAGTGGTTCATAGCATCAGAAATTACGACGGTAGTGGTTGTTCTCCGGCGCGGAGTAGGCCGAAACATGTGTTATACCCACAGTAGATAGGTAGGTACATTTCAAAGATTGTCGAAAAGTGAAAATATTGATTTCCACAGCCAATACCAACATCAGATTATAAAATACCATCGCTACCTTCCTCAATAAGCCGTACAAGCACGTAACAGTGACGTCACCCTGTCGTGCCACCCACACCACCATCTAAAATAAACTGAAGGCGCGACCTTTCTTTTGTTGGTAATAAGTGGTCAATAAATTGTCGCAATTTCTTTACTTGGGATTATTGACGTCCATTCAATCTTAATAAGAAAAGATGTAGGTGCTCGTAAATTCTGTTATCTCGCATCGATTTACCATGAACCTTAATTAGACAGCAGGGCTGCCAAAATATTCTTTGGTAGTGCTGGAACGCATAATAGGAAACGCATGTCACTAAAAGAGTGAATGGATAGTGAGGGAGAGAAAGGCCAAAGTAAAGATGGCAAAAATTGGGAGACGAAGGAATGACATGAAAAAGAATGGAAAAAGAAAACGTGTAGTGGCACCTGCAAGAAACATGGCACAAGGGTAGTAAGATTAAGAGGGATTGTCCGAAAGGGTTACCGCTACCCCAGATCATAAAGGGCTAAGAAAAATATGGATGGGTCTTAGTCAGTAAGAGTCTGACACTTCCTTTCGCTTCACCCAGAGGGACATTTGATGATATCCCACACCCAAACAAAACAACGGTGGGAAGATGATAATGGTGTTAAAGATATACATATACTCATTGCGTCGTAGGGTCAATTTTAGCACTTCAGATCATTCTAAAAAGTTCAAAATAACTGTATTAATAAAAGCAAGATTAGAAAGTGAGAGGAATCTACAGGAACGACTTTTCTCCTGCAGGGGCAGATGAGAGAATTAAATTAATCACGTTTAGAGTATTTATGCTCTAATGTGCAGTAAGGCGCCTAGACACCAAATCTCAACTACAAATGTGCTTAAGAGAGCTATAAACAAATTAATTGATACTCTCAAGTAATTGGGCGACATCTTGCCGCTGCTCTGCCGTGATATCAAACTCAATACGTTACTGTTGTTCGCAGTTTCCAACAGCATTACGCGGTTCCGCTGAAACTTCCCCTAACTTTAGTTACCTTCCGTTGATTTAGCTAAAAAAACTTCAGCAAGATTATAAAATATTTGAAAAGTTAATTTCTGTACTTTTTGTATTTTCAACTGATTTCTTTACTTCCCTAATAGAGGAGGTTTCTCTTTAATTCTACTTTGATGTTAATTTTTTTTTTTTTGGGGTCGTGATATCATCCTATGACTTCTCCCGCTCTGGGTGGAGCGGAAGGGTTTTAGACTTTTACGGACTAAAAGCCAATCAAGTTCCCACTCTCAAAAAAAAAATCCATGTTCCTTCGTTAGCCCTTTATGTTCCGGAGTAGCGGTAACCTTTTCGGACAATCCAGCTTACCCGGCAGGCTTCGGCCTGTTCCCCTTCAAATGCTGACATCTCTTTGAGGCGCGCGTGGAAAACGTACGCGCCGTCCGGCACGGGCCTGGTCCTGATCGGACGGTGAGCTACTCATTACTCACCGCCCACAGGCCTGCGCCTACGGTGGCCGGGAGTCGTCACGTGGATCCCGACGCCCGAGGTGTCTCCCGCGGCGGCTGGGACGGGAGGACCTTTCCCTCTCCTATCCCACAACCTATGTTATTTTCTCTAAGCTGGGCTAATAATTCCCTCCAAAATTCTCAGAATGAGCTTTCTGTTTTCAACTGCTATCAGATGTCTCGCTTTACAACCACATTCTCAGATCTAATCAAAAATATAGACATTAAAATTAAATTTCTCTGAGATTCCACAAGATCTAGAATTAATGTTTCTAATTTGTTTGTGAAGATAAAAAAGACGTAGGTTTAAAAGAAAATTAATGTATTATTATTTACATCGAATTGAGTTTATCAGAAGTAGTTTCACCGAACGTAGAAGCTACTGTTGTACCTACTGAACTACATGGTGGTATAATAAGAGCGTACTTTAACAAAAAAAACATGTGCGATCAGCACATCTAAAGCGTTTAAGAGCTGACAGTGGAATATTGGCACTGACAGCTCTCGATCGCAGTTTTAATGTTCTGATCACGTTCAGTTTCTTTGGTGGAATCAGACCTTATACTGATGATTTGTTTTTAATTTAATTAAAGGTTTGGTCACCTCATAGGAAACCTATTTTGGTGATTTTGGTGATTTTGGTAATATTTTATATATTCATCTTAATTACTTTTGGTTAATGAGACAAAATTGCCGGGAGCACAGGTGCCTGAATAGGATTTAAATATTTATAAGTCGAGAAGATGGCCATCAAATAAATGTAGGTTTTTGCATAATATAATTAAAAGCTTGGAACCAAGTACCTAATACTGATTTTTTTACTGAAATTCCAGATTTTTTAGAATTGGCTCAATGTTTGCTTCATAACTTGATGCACAACCTGGTTAAATGGAGGGCTTTATTGAGACAGATATCGCATTAAATATGAAAGTCGAGGAAACAAAAACCTAGCACTATTTTCCATCACCTAAAGTGCAAGTAGTAAGAAAGAGCAAGTATTAGTACTGATTTCCATAAAGAAAATGCAGAATCCATAAAAAAAAACGAAATCAATTAGTCGCATAATCGTCAATGGACAGATACTAGTAGCATCTATCGACATAATGTCAGTTGCATACGTCACTATTGATAATCAAATGTGTGGATACGATTTGCAAGTTATGTGTTCGCGTGTGTTGTGTATGTGTGAGTGAACTGCGCATATGGCGTATAGGGATGGGGGAGGGGGCGGTGGGGTATACCCGAGTATCTGCTCAGGCTTGTAGCTAGCTCGGTACATTTTATTGTAGCTTGCCCCTCTAGATACTACTGACTGTGAGTGGAGTCGGTTTATCGATGTCGATATAAACGTAGTAAATGACGCTGTTATTTTTCCTGTTGTGTGTAGGTAGGTACTGCGCCCGGATTGGATGGCGAGTTTAATAGCAAATGTTTACAGTTTAAGTTTGGGTTTAAATAAAGCTTCGAAATTGTACACTTTTAATGTAAATACGGATTTTAAGGCGTCGTATAAATTGTTGTATAAAATCGTTGAACGGAATGGGGTTAAACTCTCTTTAGAAGATGTTATTTTTATCACTGTTGCATAACAATTTTCAGTTTTACGTACCATAAATTTTACGCTGAAGCAGTACATCTTCTTGCTACCAATCTTTAGGAATTCTGGTGGTCTATGACTAATCTTACGTATATTCAATATTACAAAATTCACAAGCAAAAAATCATACCTAATTAAAACTATCGATAATCGCAACCTTCATCGACATTGACATGTCACATCACTAAACAGGTTAACTCGTCCTGGGGCGTTGCCTGAGCTGCCCTGTGTGTGGCCAATAATTTTATTACAAGTTCATTAAGATCCCGTTGCGGCCGTCAACTGACTATTTTTTATGTATGATGTGAATATTCAATCAGATAATATGTTGGAATATGAAGTATGATGGGTAACCTAGAATTTTGGCTAGTTTTGGCAACACTTCCATGCAGTAAAATTTCTTGCTAGAGTCTGTCCTTCCTGGTAGTAACCTGGGTTTTTATTAGGGCAAGATTCATACATCAGACTTTAGACTGCAGTATGACTTTGCAGGGTCAAAATTTTATCTTGTAAGGAATATGGACATTATTCTAATCAGTTAATGTTCATATTAGTATGACACGCTTATAATCAATGAATATACGAATATGAAAAATATATGCACAGGAATAAGACTCACATTCCTATGAACCACTTATTTTATTTATCAAAGTCAAAGTGCGAATCTAACAGCCAATCTGAAGTCAATGGGATAATAAAGTACTTCTATGCAAGCGTGTAGCATCGCCGACAGCAGCATTGGAGATACTGGTCCAAAGGAAAGCCTTTAAAAATGTTGAGATAGGTATTAGGAATTATAAGCAATATTCACCTTAATTGCTAGCTATATCTATCTATATAAGTTTTAACGTCCACCAATAAAGTTTTATGACAGCCGTTTACAGTTTATCTATCAACTGTAAAATATTGATTAGAAATTAGGTACTTTGGTTCTGGTCAGTCATTACCGGTTGAAAGTACAATCAATCAATCAGCCTAGCCTTTTCCCAACTATGCTATATCCAGTCTTACTGGATGCAGTGAATACCAGTATTTCACATGGAACGACTGCCTATCTGTCCTCCGCAACCCATGAACTGGGTATTCCTTTGGTAAGACTGACTGAAGATAAGAAAGGTAGTGCAATGTTTTATAATTTGTAAAGGCTTCTTCGCGATTGATAAAATAGCCGAGGTATATCTTACAACACCTCAAATGCATTTTTTTTGTTGTATCTTCAAAAATAATACCGATAATTGTCGACTCCATGGATTGATTGTTCTACCTGAAAGGGCGGTTGCGTCATTGATACATCAAAACAATTTAGTCAGTCGCCCCGGCTGGCTCTCGGCCTATTTGGGTCAATGTGTAAACAAAGAAAAAAAGCATTGGTTTCACGCATGAAAAACTGGAAAACGTAGGTTAATTAACTATTGGATGTTCACTATCAAGGTGTCTATAAAATATAGCTGTAACAACGAAGGTGGCAGATTAAAACTAAAAAAATATTTTCCAATTTTTTTTGTTAGTAAAGATATTGTAACGCCATCTATCCTAACTTTCAGGGAGCTGCTGAGGAAATAAAAGCGTTTTTTATCAGAACTCACTTTCAGCTGCAAATACATTCTATAAACTTTCCCTTTAATTTAGCCCAATAATAGGTAGTACGGATAGACCAGCGTACCAACTAAGATAATTTTTTTTTCTTAGATTCTTTTACCGGCTAAACTCCATGTATTAGACAATAAACGGCTAATAAACGACAGTTATTGTGTAATATTGTTGAAATTACTACATTATTATTATAAAAAAAAGATAAGATTGTTTTTTCGTGAAATACCAAAGTTTTTTAAACTTTTTAATTACGAAAGGATAATACTAACCTTTGTTTTTTTCATAATAGGAGGTCATTATTTCCATGAGCGTATAATTATTTTCCATTTGACACCAACAAAATGTCTAACCATTTCATAGATTTTAACTTGAAGAAAGCGGTAGCAGTGCAACAAACGCCTAACCAACAATGCTATCATTGCATAACACACACAAACTTTGAATGCAGATGTAGTAACTTGTGTCCTTACTCTGTCTACTTTCCCACTAGTACATTCGTTTCTATTTAGTTAGACTTTAGAGCGATAGAAAAGGAGAAATATTTTTCCCGTTAACATTTTTATGTAGCTCTAGAATATATAACTTTAAAGTAATCTTTCATATCAAAACTTTTTCTTGTTGTCACTACTTGGCTCATATTTATGTCAAACAAACTAATACACTTCCGAGTGCTTAACTGGTAAGTAAAATTCAACTTTATTGCAGTTGCTGAAGGTTTAGATTTTAATGATATTGTAACAACTAAGTCACTCGATGGCATTTTAGGAGAGATTATGGCAGCAAGTTAGAAGCCACAGATGGTAAGTTTATAAAGGGTGATTTTTTGTTTAGTTTTTTAAATTTTACTGCCTGTGTATGCAATATTTTCAGTTATTTCAAACTAGCTGATCCAAGAGACGCTGCCCTGTCCAGATTTTAATAATTCATACGAAAAATCTATAGCAAACATTACCCTTATTCTGGGGCAGGCGGGTAAAAAAGAACGTTTAGTTATTCCCGTATTTTTCTTTCAATTTTTAACTTTATTTTATTTTTAATTTTAGTTGTTATAGCGGCAATAGAAATACACAATCTGTTAACACTTTAAAGCTGTAACTAATATGGTTCATGAGATAGAGCTCACTGACAGATAGACGGATGGACAGCGGAGGCTTAGTAGTAAGGTTTCGTTTGGCAAAATCACGTGTAACCTACACTTAACTTACTTCTCAGAGAGCAGTTTAACTATGTGATTCTGTTATTTTGCTTCATTCACATTTCAATAAATCCATGATTATGTTACGTTAACAAGTCACAACGACAGATTTAAAAGCTATAGCAGTAACACTAGTATTTAGGAGCATGAAACGACCTAACAATGTCCTAAATGCATGGACTAGCAGCTTGCTGAAACCGAATTATCGACTCATGTAAATGAGCCATTACGTCACAGAGTGGTTAGCGAACGGAGTGCTAACTTGCTTGTCCTATTACATTCAACTTGCGACGACAGTGGGACAAAGAAGCGACTGTCATTGGAGGAAAGCTAGTGGTGCGTTATAAGCTGAAGATGTGATTGGCTACTTACTGTCCATGACGTAGTGATGCGCCAATGTGAACCAGTAGCATGTGTATAAGCACTCCTCTTATAGAGGAGTAGTGGCCCTGTGTTAACGAGTAGTAGGTCGGGGTTGAACCAATATGAGGCACTATACCTATCTAATATGTCATGATCACTGCCCTCAGCACGGTGTAAGAAACCATCATGAGGAAACCAGCATGTTCTAAAGTCACAAATTTGCAGCCAGAGAAGCCCGCACTGGGCCCACGTGGTTGATTTTGGCCATCCATTTAAGAGAGAGGAAGGCCGCCAGCAGTGGGAACATTATGGGCTGCAAGCAGTTCTCTGGTCATAGAAGGAGACAGCAGTACGATAAAAGAAACTGATGAAAAAAACTTGGTAGACACCATCGTCACTACATTTTGATTTACATGAAGAAATACATCCACCTAAGTCGATAATATTGTATTCAGGACGAGAGTTGCCATTAAGTGCGCAGTCTATACCTTTTATACTTTTAGCTACCGTTTCTGCAGAAACTTTTAGTTATGCTCAAGTAATACGGCTTTTCTTTTGAGTTTTTAGTATCTTATGTAGACCTACGTCTATTCCATCAGTTGTTCTAATGGCTGCAAGTGTTACTGCTGAGCGCGAGCTCCTGGGTTCGGTTCACGGGGTGGACAAAGTGTTATAGGGTTTTCTATCCGGCATTTGTCAGTAGCAGCCCGAAGTCTGAATTTGTACCCGGTTGATGGCAATAGGCTCGCCCCCTATCACATGGCACACTAAACTGGCGAAAAGTAGGCAGGTTGATATGTTTTTAATTAATTTTATTAAATGTTTATTCTTCACGAAAAATTCAGCAAGGAAATGATCAGTTTAAACCTGAAATGATTAACATTATTTGATTTTATAAACCGCTTAACCCATTCGTACAGCCTACACCATTTTTCGGGTCGTAAAAATGGCTGTCTAAAAAATTGGAAGCTCCAACGAGCAATTTAAATTCATAATAACTCCAAAGTCAACGAAAGTTAAACAAAGCGGGAAAAATAATTAATCGTTGACATGGTCGCGTTAAAAAGTACAACCAACAAAAAAGTTGGTGACCACACAAAAGTATTCAGAACTAAAAGAACAATGAGTGTATTGCTACCTGAATAAATGATAACATCGCGGTAAATTTGATGTCAATATGTGTTAACACTAAGCTATTTAGTTCACGAGTCGGTCCCCTTTCCCGCCCGGTCTCCCTCACACATAGATATCTCCCTCCCTTTTCACCCACTTCTGAGTCTGTGTGTACCGCACACAGAGATAAAAGCAATTTTTCACAGGTTCCACGGACGCACACAGACGTAGGAAGACGAATGTAGTGAGTCCCTTGCCCCACGAAAAGTTTTGTAGTACAGAATTTGTTCACTAGTAGTGTCTAGACATGCCATGCTTTTTAGTTAGAGGTGAATTCTTCCAGACTTTCATGAACTTAATACAAATAAATATCGATTTTTTTGCTAATTACTTTTTGCATAATTATTTCTTAGGTTTGTTTATACGTTTTGACTTAAAATTATTTCCTTGTTTGTTTAGCAAACAACTTAGAATGGGTCATACAATAATTATTTATTTATTTTTTTACAAAAACCACTATTAGCAAAATAGCATTTTTGTGTTGTTCTGTTTTGTTATCGTTTATTTATTTAGTTGTGGAATAAGTATGTAAACAACGAAACAACATTTAATGAAAAAAATATAAAAATATACCTATATATGAGTACCAGCACAGCTATAATTCACGGCAGAATTTACATTTCACGTGAAATATATTTACCAATTGCTTATAAAACCGCGCTTACTAGTAAAATCGCACTGCGAGTTTCGCTGGAAAATCATGGCAAGGGAATGCATCGAACATTATTATGGAATGTGCTCGAACGAGACGGGGATATTGCAGTCACACGCAGTTCAGTCGGTTAGACAGAGATCAAATATTGAATATCGCGCAGATTGGGAAAACGGGTTATGTTCGCGAAAGGAGTAGAAGGAAAATGCACCATCTGCGAACCGATTTAGGGTGGAAAATTGACTCTAGGTGGCGGCAACATAAGTTTTGTGGGCGCTCAAGCCGGTAGGGGCACGCGGGGGGCTCCGTGGCTCTCAGCTGTGGCAGATAATCAATATCCGCTTGGCTTGTGGACACTATAATAATATATGTTATTTTATATCCACTCCATTCTTACTCCCGGTGGGTCTGTATGCTGCGTCCCTCTCGCACCATTATCTAAAATGGACAGTGGCGTAGATTTGGTAAATGATAACTGTGAGAAAGTATTTATCACGACAATGAAGCGTGATATGTAATTATATAAGGTATTTAGGGCGTAGTTGCGATATGTGGTGGGGGTGGGGGGTTGTTCTGCTGTGTTTAGTGATATATTTGTTTTTATTGACGTCGGTATCGGTGGTGTCGGAGGCACGCGATGCGGGGCTTACTTCTTCATTACTTCGGCGAGAGTCGCTCAACTACGCGTTACTCAATTGACTAATCTAATTGAGGGCGCTTTGGGCGAGTTTTAGTTATGTAGAACGGTGATTTATGTCGCTTGCGTAGTCGTTGTGACTGACTGATTCTTTGTGGTTGACCCATTGCTTATCCTTACGCTTTTAGTTCACGCCGCTTTCTTTTGAACTTAGTTTAGAAAAAAAAACATACCGAGCTAGGAAAAAAAATAAAAACAATCGTCTATAGATAATCTTTTAAGCAGTATTTTTCGGCATTTATTTTGCCCTTATTACCCCAGTATACAATTTTGTTAACTAATTAGGGTAAAAAGTATCACCATACCAATGTAAAAACGTTAGAGCAGAACAAAGAAAAATATAACAAACTTACCTAAAGAATATGACGCACTTTCCCAGGGTCCTGTCCCTATTTCACAGGGGCGTATGGTCGCCGGCTCCGGGGAAGAAGAGAGGGGGGCATCTTCAGCGCGGTAGTCGGGTGGCGTCGGAAACATTGGGTAGAGGCATCCACGGATCCACTTGCTTTATACGTCATTTTTACTCTGTAATTGAGGGTTAATCTTTTGTAGTAGTAAAGAAAAGATAGAAAAAATAATAAAAAGGTTTTTATACATTAAATGAGATAAGAGTTAATAATGATAAAGTTGTTGTACAAAAATCGATTGTATGTTGGTCGGTGTCCAAAAAATACAGGAGTTGGTTTGAGGGTAGAGAGCTTATCATTTCTGCTCTTCTGGAGGTTTTGAAATGCCGCCTTTTTCGTAGACCCATGTTTGCGATAGTTTTGAACACTGAAGTCTCCTAGTGGCCTTTTCCTATACTCGCGTAGGAGTTCCGTGGAATCTACGGTAGAGGTGGTGGAAATTACCAGGGGGTCCTGGAGTCAGAGATATGTTTGGACACTGTCTTACGCTCCAGCTGGTCTTGACCTTTACCGTTGGAAGAAGATTAGAACAAGCTAGCCCAGGAGAATAATAGGAAACCCTAAAATCCTGTGAAAAATTTTTTTTTTTTTGGAAACAATATCAAAGGACTTAGTGATAGTAAAACAGTACGCAGCAGACAACAGTATCGCACCTTCCGCATCCAGTCTAACCCCACCGCCTCTTCAGGTCGTTGGTTCGGGCATCCCACGCTACGTCTGCCATTTCGCTTTCTATAATCAAAGACGCGTCTTAAAATATAAAATGCAAATAACCCTAAAAATAAACAATCAAAAGAAAGGTCAACCCGATCAAAATCTCCACTGAACACTTACAGGTATAGTCAATGTATAAATTGGTTTCCTAATTAATACACAAACCGTTCGCAGATTTGACTACACATGTCACCCCTGTTATGACGGTGCAAAGCGTCCCCAAATAATAATGGGAACATAATTCGATTGGCCCCCGTCTGTCGACGGATCGCATGATACGTCGATGTGGGGCCGAACTAGATGTGGTCCGGAGTCTTTGAGCGTACTGAGATGTATTTTTTTTATTGGCATCTATTTAAACTTGAACCTCTATTATTTTCCAATTGACGCTCCCAAAATATGATTGAACACTCTAATACTATATTTCGAGTGCACCTGTTTTTGTGACCCGTAAATAATTCCTATTTTTGGGTCCTAAAAATACTAAATGGTCAAATAACTGCGACTAAGTGCTCGCCGGCCGCTGCCCCGGTTTGTCACAATTCTAACCTGAGCCATTTGGTTGGGGTTGCCTTCTAGCTTAGTTATTGCGACCAATTCGCCTTACGCGTGGTTCGTCACAGTTCCAATCTGACCTAACCCGTTTTGTCCTATTTTAGTTACTGCGGCCCAAAGGTAAAAAATAGAAATGAGGCTATTTTTTTTTTTAAATAAGTGCGACATTTTAAATAAATCTGATGTTAAATATTTTTAATTTTCATTTATGTCATTTAAATACACAAATTATTTGATTTGCTTAAAGAAATGATTAAACATTTAGGATCAAAAGCGAAATCGCAAAAATCATAAAGTATGGATCACCTGATGTTGTCACGATTTTAGGCTTGACTATATTTGTGTATAACCCAATCGTCATACAATATATTGCTACACCGAATCTCACCATAACACAATATTGGATATAGAATTCAAAAAATAATTCAAAATACACGATTAAGACAAAAAGTTAAGGCATCTATTTTTTATTTATTTAGCAGTAAGACCTGCTTCCCAGATATACTCGTATTTAGGCGTTGTATCAGACTGAACATCTTCCAGTTTTATCAGCCAAAAGTTGTCCACTGCTTGACTAATCCACCTCCAAGTATCGCCTTGTACATTTACAATTAAAACATAAATAACATTTCGGTGACAACATTCCGTTTTATAAGCTTAACAGAAACTTCCATGCAACTTCATATCTTTGTATCGACATATTTCAATTCAAGCAGATTAGTTACTACCTATGCACAGATAAATTGATAGTAATATCCATTTGGATGTACGGAAGTTCGTTAAATAGTTAAACGAAACGCTAATCAATGCCGTTATGGCACGAATTTATTAAAGGTTGGGTTCCTAAAGCACGCGTTATCTACGATAGTGATTAGTATTGGTAATGTTTGGAAATATATCACTAAACTAAATATGGCAGCTTCAGTTATGGGCAGAACTAACGCACAGAATCCACCCAGTCCAGATGCAAGTAATTTATAATAGAATCTTCTTCTTCGCCATGTCGAACGCCTATTGCTATGGCTGCATTTTTGGAGCACAGAGGGTAGGACATAGTTTGCATCGCTGCTGCCGAACCGTCGTGATCTAATAATTCAGTAGACACTTATTAAAATCATTAACAAACATTACATAAGGCAAAGAGATTTTAATCAGGATGACAACAAAAGTTAGAATAAGAATAGTCTTTGGAATGAATCTGAACATGATCTCGAGTTCATAGAAAAATCTAAAGAGGTTTCACCCTACTGTTGCAATCTTGAATGATAATGATAATTCACAAATCCTTCTCATCACAGGGTACTTACTAAAATAATTACTTTCACTCTAACTAACCCCTCTTGAATCATACATTACAAGCTTGATTACGTAACCAACATACCAAAAGCGTCCATCCAATGGCATGCAACCATTACCATCTATACGTTACAGGTCGCTGCTGATTTCCCTAATATTGTTTGCGGATTACCTACTGCCTGTAGGCACTGCATAGTTCCACTTAATTGCACGTTCGCACCCAACGTGAATTACAGATATTAATAATGGTAATTAATGTCTGCAATCGAACCTCATCGGGTTAATGCAGTCATTTTACGCGTGCGTGTGTTCGTAAATGGATTATGTGTCAATAGTGGAATTATGTAGCGGTTTGATGTAAAAATTTGGTGCTGACGTTTTATGTTTTAGTGATATTTTTATTATCATTTTCAGTTGTATTGATTGATTTCTTTTTCTTATCTTGCTGTGCTTTCCACTACGAGAGCTGGATCTTCAACTACACTCACATTCTTCCTATATTTTTTTAGACGTTTTCTTTTAAACTTACTTCTTCATTAGACCAGTCCATTCGATTGATATTTTGAACTAACGAATAATTTTATTCGAGGATGTCTTCTCTCTGATGAATGGACTTCAAATAAACATATCCCCTCTGTAAGTATGATAGACGAAATTCAAATAGAATACAAATTGAGTGCAGAATCAAATTGACCCCATCATCCTATTAGTGCACAGTCCTCTAGTATGATCCTCATCTCCGGTAAATAACCTGTTTGTGAGATTTACTTCGTAAGGGTTCCCCTTGCGGCGAACGTCAGAATAACATGCGGAAAGGATAAATGTAATTAGTATGTTAATATGCTAAGTGCGTCGTGCAATCTGAGTCTAGACGCTTGAGCCCTATAGGGGTCCAGTCAGCCTTTAAAGGGGTAGTAGACACTTGAAAAAGAAATTGCGTTAATTTAAATAAGTGTTATAAAAAGTCAATCATTTTTAATTTTGTAACAGAACTTTTGCTGTGGGAGAACGTTAACAATATTATTGAAAGAGTTGTCGTAGATGAGGTTAAGCAAATTCAAGTGAGGAAAATGCATGCTAATCCATAGGACCTTACTGTGGGAAAAAGATTATACTAGAGGAATCAATCTAGCGATGCAATTGGGACCACACATAAACAGATGGGCCCGAATTGGTTCCTGGATCAAACAAAGCGTTCCTACACAATTAATCTAAGCAATACACTCACTGCATATAATACCAATGTATTTAACTTTTTCAATTAAAATGGACACACGACACACTATATTTTCCGTCGGATTATGACCCTTCGACACGTGAGCGTCCCCAGACATATTGCATCCAACCCTCCGAGTACTGACCTCGCAGCGGATCAATTTATGAATACCCGACACATCTTTGAAAGCCTTGCATTGTGAATAGTTTTTTGATCTAAAAGTATTTTTATTTATGAGTGGTAAATCAAATGGGTTTCTACACATTCTAAGCGCATTTAAAGCCGAACTTACTGACGAAAATATAATAGTGTAAAGATTTGAAAGCACAAAATCATATTGTCATCTTTAACGATAATTCTATTTGAAGCCAAGGATAGTTCAGCAAACACATGTAACGTTGACATGAAATGTTTTCTGTGAAACAATACAATACATGACCTTGATGTTAGTTGCACGCCATTGACGGTAGGTGTTGGAATATTTACCCCTATTCTTTTGCATAACCTTACCTACATGGTAAGTAAAGACAAATAAATCAGGAGGCAGGAGGAAGTCAGGAAGCCAGACCAGTAGAGGTTTAAGTAGAACTTAAGTCAATGCAAACGAAATGCATCCAGCATGCATTCGTTCACTCATAAAAATAAAAACACTTTATACTTCTATTACCAATAGTTGCAAAGTCATCTAAACCCAGAAGCATCCTAAAAGGAAGACAGATATCCAAGAAATTTTCTGGAATGGCAACAGGTCTGCATTTCCTCCGGAAAAAAGGTCAGAACTAAAGCAATTTTAGTTACCACAGCCAAAAATTGAGTGTTATAATACATATATTTGTCGTGTAATCATGGCCGCGCGACCCGGGTGGCCTATTTGCTAAATTATTTATAATAACTGCTTACCCTTTCCTGTCTGTATCAGGCGAACGTAATTAAGCGTTGTCTCCTGCCGAAATTGGGAACACGCTCATTTGTTTATGTTTGTTAGGTTAATCCTTCGTTTGAGATTTGTTTCTTGTTCATTTGGTTTCGCATCTTTTATTGATTTTTCTTTTGTGTTGTCAATTATTGTTTCACTGTCTTTGTCTTTGACAAGTGCTATAGAAAATTGGAATTATTATATAATCATAATCATGAATGCTTTTAACACATAGATATACATTATTTAAAATGTAAAAAATGTGTTCTTTCGGTAATTAAATCTAATCAAATAATGGATTATTTGCAAAGTGACTAAATGGCGACACAAAATTATTTACAGTTGTAATCTGTTGCTTAAATATTTGTTTGGGTGCGGGAACTGAAAGCGGAACCCTGAACAAAGAAGGCGGACGTCGGGACGCCGAATCAACCCCAATGGCTCAAGGGCGCGTGTCTTGCTTCCTGTACTGAGGGTAGTGGATTCACTTGTGGCGATTGCGAGCCAATTTTGCTATCGAAAATTAAATTTTGTCCGTCCAGATTTCTCAAATTAGTGAGATACAAAAATACCTCATAGATATAACAACAATCTAAACATCTACAACATTTCGTATTTCCCCTTAATCTATACTAATATACTAATAATATTATAAAGAGGTAAAATTTGTAAGTTTGTAAGTTTGTATGTAGGGGGTAATCTCCGGAACTAATGATCCAATATCAAAAATTTTTTCACTGATAAAAAGCTACATTATTCCTGAGTGCTATAGGCTATAAATTATATTTATATCATACATATTAGCCGAGCTATCGCAATTTTCGTCTAGCAAGTCGGAAAGAAATACCTCCGAAAACAGAATTATTTGCATGCGCTGCCTAAACAGTTACAGTATATCGCAATTTTCCGCGGACGAAGACGCGGGCAGAAGCTAGTTTCCAATAAACTCCAAGATTATTTTAAGGTGAATCCTCCAACCAGCCCGCGAAATTCAAATTTTCTTAAGTTTTTTGCAATTTGCAGGCCAGTGATAGGTTGTATGTTGATGAACATTTGATTCGCGGCTGTAAGACGTATGTAGTTACAGAATTATAATCATCAAAATCATTAATACAACCCTCCGAGCTCATAAAGGTGTAAAAATGACTTTTTACAAGGTCAAAGTCATTCCGGAACCTTTATGAGCTCGGAGGGTTGTATTAATGATTTTGATGATTATAATTCTGTAACTACATACGTCTTACAGCCGCGAATCAAATGTTCATCAACATACAACCTTTCACTGGCCTGCAAATTGCAAAAAACTTAAGAAAATTTGAATTTCGCGGGCTGGTTGGAGGATTCACCTTAATAATGAATATTTCTAAACGTATTAAAGTCTTCACATTATGATTCGGAATAATTGGCACTAGATTTACATGCAGTTTGTGACTGGGGTGTCCCGATTTGCATTCAAGTACGCAATGTCAATGCTAGGGGAGGCGCATGAAAGTTGATTCGCAGTAATTGATCGCCTCGGGGAGCGATGACGTCACTAGTACATACGGAGTTTGGATTAAACGATTATTTAAATAAATGTACAGAACGGTGACTCCTGTTAGTAAACCTTTTAATTTCTTTCATATATTTTACATCATTAAAACTTACATTAATACCTACTACTGCTTTGGTACTTATCTACCACTTACTTATTACTTAACTTTTTTTCATTATTATTTTCGTTTTATGTTTTCTGTACTTAATTCATTCAATCATAAAAATATGAACAATGACAATTATAATTATTTATAAGTATCACTGCAATTAGCACAACCTGCTTCGCTTTTAAACTTTATCTAAAGTTTCTTTGGGTTTTTGAACAAGCTGTGGTTTTATTCATTTGTCTCTATGGAAGACTACTTATTTGATTGGAGACAGTAGCTACATAAAAATAGTATTGCTGTATCGACATAAACATTACTTTTAATGTGGAATAAATTATAAAATACCCAAACTCTTAAACGTTTCCTGATACAAGTACGCGCAGCGCCATCTATTATGTTTTGTATTAACTATCAAAGCTAAGGTCGCGCGGCTTCAGCCCGTTATGTATTGATTACATGAAGACATTTGGTTAAATATTAATAAAATAGTTAGATACTGGATAAAACCGATTATAGTTGAAATAATTGCGAAAATGTATGACAAAATCAAGAAGAACGTGAGAAAAACTGAGGACTAAAATTTTAGTTCAAAAAGAAATTAAAAATGATCTTAATTTTTATCTCAATTTAATCTCCGATAAAATGTAGGTACTATCTACACTTTTACGTAAAACCTAGTCCCTTGTGTCAGACAAGAGGGTCCTCCAAAAACTGCCTACCAAAGAACTCAATTAAAAAGGCGCCGCTAAAATTAATCTATAGGCTGTGTGTATCGCTTAGGAGTGCCGTGTAAACGTCAGCCCCTAACTGTTCTGCAGGCGTGGAAATTTACATATTATTAATTTACATAGCAACGTAACCCCAACGGTGCACAATCTGTGTAATTTGGCTGTTTAGCCGCTGTCTCGTAGTTAGTCGACCTACAACGTAATCACTCTATTTGGTGACACGGTTATAGGGCCGGTGAACGACATTGGGATCAATAGTAATGTGACGCATTATGTATGAGTACCTAATGGTGTAAAAAGTAGGATTTGGCCTTGATTTGAACCTAACTAGTTTATGACAAAGATGTCTTGTTGGATCTTCAAGAGTTTTTAGAAATGAGGAAGAACAGGTTGAAAAATAGTTTATAATTTATGATTTAATGACATCTTAAAATGTTTCTTCAGATTTTATTCTAAATCAATTGAAATCGGTTAAGCTAAAGGATTTTAATGAGACAAAGAGAATTTAACCCCGATATCTTATAATCTCTGCTTTCATTTCAAAACAAAACAAAATCAGACACCTCACACACTTAATAGAATTACAATTTAAATTCCCTGTTCCCTCGTTAACTACAGGTGTTTATATAAGTGATAATATAAACAAACAGTCTCATCGCTCGCCCTATGGGAGTGCTGTTCAATCCATATTTTTTGACATCGTCATCGCTAGGGGTGCTTCGAAGCTTTGCAACCCCATTGATACCTACTCCATCGAGCCGGAATGAAAAGTAGTGGGTAATATCTCCCATTTGCATATTTTAATTGTTAAAAGAGCAGACGCCCCTGCACTGTGAATGTGGCATAAGCAACAGATTTGCATACATAGACGCAATGCCGGCAACAAATTGTTATATCTGCAAATAAAGTGGAGTAATTGAAATATATTAAAGAGTAGTTTAGTGAGTAGTAGCTTAGTGATATGTAATGTTTAATAACTGGTGATTATAAGGAAGTTATTGTCTCTGTTACAGTTTGTTGTCAGTGTGTTGTTGTGTTTGAGTCTTGTTTATTTGTAAAAAAATACCCACATTTATTCCCATTAAATGAACAAGTCTCCCACAGACTGAAAAAAAAAAATGCCGGGGAACTGCTAGTACCTCCTCAGAGATTTCAACTATACAGTAGAAATGCCAGTTGTATGACAGTAAAAATTTATAATAAATTACCACCTAGCTTGAGAATGTTACCAATTAATAAATTCAAATGTAAAATGTTTACTTGGCTCTTAGACATGTGTTTCTATACCGTTACTGAATTTTTAAATCATACTTTTTGAGCTTGTAATTAATATTCTATGCTTTTTGACATAATAATTAATATTTTGACATTACAAATAATACTATGCAATTAATCTGAATCAATTATTATTGTATCAAATTAAAAATGTAAATTCAAATCAATTTTATTAATTATAATTTTTATTGTAATGTCTATGATTTGCATGCTTAGCTTATTTAATTTTTTCTACACCAGCAATGGTAGTATATGTGAATCAATGTTTAATTTTAGATCTCAATGTACCATATACTTAGAAATAAATATTATTATTATTGTTCAGCCAAGATGCACCTGCGTACGAACCTCAGAAAAGTTTAGAAGACAAAGATGCAGTGGCCCATACCAATAAGTTGGAATATCGCCAAGAAGAAGAAAAATAACACTTTGTTTCTGTTTTGATACTTTATTGAGTTCACAAAGTTTAGGAAGATATAAATCTTATTGCCCAAGACACCACTTATAGTGAGAAAGTTGTTAAGATTGATCAATTAGAAGAATCGATAAAAGTATTTCATAATTTCCATCTCGTATGCTCCCAAACAATCTCAAAAGAGCATGGTTTGATACAAACACTGCGTCTATAGATAGACAATCTGTAATTTGCTCCGCTCTCTACATTTCCAGACACTGACGGAGATATAAATAAAGAATAGTTACTGAACAGTATTTTCGATTAGAGAGATGACGCGAGGGTGCGGGCTGGCGCAGCGTGGTACCGATGACGTCATTACACTAGATACGTCGCTCTTTGTATACCTTGGGTGGTATACTAATTGATTTTAACCCTTCAGAACGTGTCGTTGGAGAAAACGTGTCAGATGTGAGTGAATGAAGTGAGACTTTTAAAAACAATGGCGTCTAATAGCCTATTAATATTATTGATGCTTTTCTACCAATAACCCAGACAAAGACACTTGGATTACAAACGATTTGGCGCCAGAGTTTTACGCGTGTCATACACAATGTCTACGCTTCCTATAATTTAATGTAGTCTTTCAGGATATACTAGCCAGGTTCAAATAAAATTATTTTTAGAAGGCAGAAAGGTAACGTCAACGAATATCACATTAAATATTTTCCATGCTTCAATGACAAAGTTTTCCAACACTATAAACACTGTGGGAAAGTTTGGCCGATAGCTCGACAAGGACAGACATAATTTAAACGTACTCTTGATGGATTAAATGGAGTACTAAAAGTTTGATGCAGAAGAAAAATGTGCAGTTGTAAGCTAAGTAGACTTTTTCTTCTCTTTTAAGATGGTATCTATAGTAGTCGTAGGTAAAATGTGGTTTCCGACAAAGAATTGGCTACCTCTCAACTAGCTGGTTCTTTATAAAAGGTACCTATGTCATTTTCTGGAAGATGGGCAACAGTATAAAATCTCTGTATCGCATCAAATTACGGGATCGATGTCCGCAATGAGAAATGTATTAGCACTATCGTAGATATCTTTTAAGACTGTTGATCACGGGATTTATTATGAACGAGTATCCCTACACCACAAAGAATCCCAGATTAAGTATCCAGTATCAAAGATTCCGGTTACTATGTTTGTTAAAGTAACATTTAGATACTTAAAATTTCCTCTTCTGTGGTGGTGTTTATTTTCAACATCCTAATTCCGGCCGCGTTGTCTCAATACGGAATTAGCTTCGTCATAAACAAAGAGGTTAAGTGCCGTATAAATAACAGGGATCTTCTTTACCTTAACTAGATGTTTTGGTGATATTTTTGGTGTCTTGTTCAGTATCATGGTATTTTTTTTAAATGACTCCTGTGAAGGATTAACTGCGAATACTCTATTATCTATTTCATGTATTTCAAAAAATTCATTGTTGTTATTTCGAAAAGAAATAAATGTATTTATTTCTCTATGACCTACTAATGCATGTATTTTGCGAGTGTTTGCAGAAATCAGGAGGTAAAAACTAACTTTAGACTGTAACTTTGTTAGAGAGAAAGGTACGGCAGCTGTATTTCACAGGAAATGCGAACAATGAGTTTTATGTAGAATTCTAGGAAGCAGAAAACTGGCACACCGCAAAATCAATAGCTTTTCCTGCGATATTTTAAAAGCTTTCCGTGTGCATAAAGTGTGTTGTAAATATGTTTTGGCGCCTTATTAACACACGTTCGTTAGACAAATAATTGATCACGAAAGAGTCAGTGTAGTGTAACAAACTAAATCATCAATCAGTAAAGAAAATTATTAAAGCTTCAATACTGTAGTTGGAAGCACTCGTATTGCTCACTCAATGTTATTAATTATTTTACACCCCTATATCGTTAGTAGAACATTAATGAATACATCACCACCACAATAACATCGCTGCAGTGGAATCACTAATGCATTTGTACATAAACGCACCGGATTGCACTAGATTAATATTACGTGCACACCTTTATTGAGCACAGCGCCATCTATTGACGAGTGGCGACAGCGACCGATGGTATCGCCTGAATAAATTACATACATATTGTGGTACGAATTCCGCCGCTGAGACCACTTCCGGATAACCGTATATTAGTAACAGACGCCATTATTCTACTGTCGAGTAATTTCGGACCCAATTTCGGCTGTCATGTAGGTATAGCGTTGTAGGTAAACTCCCTGAAAGTTTAATGCGATGGTGTGTACTATTCACGCCATGTATGACACGAGTTTATGGTACAAAATAATAGTGAATTTGTACGTTGATTGTTATCTTAGTTTTATTTTTGTATAAGCAATTAGGTTGCGTTTGTTGCGTACACGGCTAGTCGACATTAGTGGGCTTGAATTATTTAACTAAATTAATGTGACTTGTTGTTTTTCTTAGTATTTTTTTAATTAAATGTATTAAACAATTACGCACAGGAAATAACTAAGATTTGTGTAAAAGTATCGAAAAATTATCTAAGCACCTACATACCTACTCGCGTTTCTCTTCGTACTATACAGATGTTAATGTTGAAGGCACGAGCCCTAAGTATATATACCTTGGTACAGTTTTGTTATATATCAGTGAATGTGCCGTTATGTTAAATATTATATACAAATGGTTTCATCTTAGATATTCCTCTTCCCGGGACCCCTGCGTGCGATGGAAGTGCGGAGGGATCACCAAGTTTGTCCTATTTAAGGGATATGCCCTCAAGGGGGTAGTATTGTGTATCAAGTAGGGGAGATAGGTTGGTACCTACACTATTAGATTAAAACAGAAAACTTTTATTTTAGACTGAAGTCCATAGGATTAGTAATAATTTTATGTTACTTGCAATCTTAAGAGGTTACAGAAACAGATTAATAACATATACAATTAAAATTCATCGTGGCAACCTTATAAATACATTAGGTAAACAAATAAGCTATTTAATCACAATGTTGAAATAAAAACGTACCTTTCTGCGTTTAACTTATTTCAGTACAGCTAGATGGCGTTAGCAGTTCGAAAAATCGAAATATTCCAATTTTATAATAATGCTGAACTGTCAGTTTGGAATTTGTTGTGCAATTTTGGAGATAAAGATCGAAAGATTCAAATAATCATTGGTAATCTTTTCGAACGTTTGAAATAAAATAAATGAAATTGATGTTACTTAAAGAAGTTTCTTTCTAGGTCGACTGAAGCCACTGAAATACGTGTGAAGACAGAAGGCACTGATAATTGAAATAAACTGTCTGTGTGGTGTGTAGCTCAATGCGGAGCACACCTTTTTATTGAGAGTATAGAAATTGCATTGTGACGGTTTTCGTCGTTAGTAGGGTAGGATGAATACATACGTTCTGCAATGAGCGATCCATAATAATGACAAATGTAGTGATTACTGATTATAAAAGCCTTTGACTAAAGTCGTCAAAGCAAAAGCAACTCCGAATACTGAATAGTTGTACCTACGGGCTGATAATGAAAGAGTAAGCCTAAGATCTAATAAAATAATTATATGACAACCAAAACCCTCATCTTGAGTACCTTAAAAAACCCTTAAAATAATTTCTCCAGTAGCGTCCCAAAGTTATCAGTCCAATAATTCGTAAAGATTACAAATCCCTGGTATAAAGGTCGGGTATTTTTACGCACTCGATGACGTCACACTTTTTATGTGATTAGATAAGGAGTCTGAGGATCGCGATGGTACATTACTGTAGATAAGTAGAATTTCGCGCAAATCATGCCAGGGTTGTGGTTTTTAGAGACAATACTATTGTACTATCAACATTTGCACAATATTTTGCAACTATGCAAAACATTATGAATGTGTAATTGTAAGTATTATCTTAGACAAACAAGGAAGGTGATAATGGTAATATGCATTGTATTATAGAAAAACCCCACATAGTATTTGGAAAGGGTATTTGAACATTATTATTATTAAAAATATTTAAGTAGAATGAGTTAGTTCCTACTTTTTAAAATTATATTTTTGAAGATAGTCGCATCTCTACGACGACATTTGGCTGCAATTTTCAGAGGAAACCGGTGCCAAAAGAAAACTCAAATCTTATAAATTTGCCGTCTCTCATATAGGTATGTGAAAAAATCTTACACCTATTTTCAACTAACAAACTTCATAAATTTTTGAACTTAGAGAAACGAAACATTACAGTAAACTGAATTCATGTCAACACATTTACTTGGAATGAATTTCCATTAAGTCAAGTTAATAATCCTAGAACTAGGGTTCCGCTAACCTAGTACAGATCTGGTACAACAATATTGAGACTACCAAGCGTAAGTGGGTCGCGCAATGACCAGCGTATGTGGGTCTCTGGTAAATTCACCATTTCCAAGCAACTGAAGTGATTTCCACAGGTGAAAGAGACACGGGGGGTCAAGCGGTGCTGGGCACGGATAACTTGTGCTCGCTTATAATTTATTCACACCACAATGCCTGAGGTGTGTTTTACAATTTTTCAATTCCCCTACCGCGGTCCGACCCCGGAGGTTGTACCTGTTAACGTATTTGGTAATGTAAACGAATATGACGAGCAGGGAGGTCACGGTGGAACACGGTTATGGTCGAATATTAGAGTAAATTAAACAAACATACTTATCTTTAAAAAACCTGAACGTTGCGATGATATAATTACACATATACATTTAAACCACCCGTAATAAATAGTTTAGCTCGAAGGCGAGTATTATTGGCTTATTATTTGAACCGATTACCTCTTCACATTATTGGGCCGGCCTAAGTAAATACGTAATATCGGTGTACAGCCAGTCGGCCACAAATCTTCACGCGTCGACCTTCATGGGCGCGGCAGATACATTTCTCACGTTCGTAGTTTGTTCCATCTGACCGCTAGACTGTGTTTGCTCGCACTTATTCTTTCACACAGACACATGTTTTTCGCAATAAAACTTTAAACGTCACACAAGTAACGCATCTCGTCTCGTTTCGTAAACAATGATCCATAGATAGACCACCCAAGAAACGGCCGCGTATTCCCAATATGTGGTCGGTGTGATCTGGCATCTGGTGGATTTTATATGCATAATAAATCACAGAGGAATATCGAAAAACACTAACGAAGTGTCGAAGTAGGTCGGCTCGCTTATTCAGCACATCGCATTGGTTTTCACCTCAATTCTTTTACAGCTTTCTGGATTATTTTTCGGAAAACCGATGTGTAGGAGTTTAATGGTCACGATAGGAATGTTTACCATGAACGTTAAATCAATTTGCGTAACATGTGTATAGAATGGAAATAATTTATCGATTGTTATCATATAATTTTGGAAACAAAACATCATTGAACGTTATGGTCAAAATTTGAAGTGCCTTTTCAAATATCTATAAAAGCAAAGTTTAAAAATGCTGATGGATGTACCTGAAACAGAAGCTCGTAACAATGTGATCAACTTTCGACCAACACAATTCTTCTGTCAACAAGTGTTAGAATAGGCTAATTGTAGTTTTGATTAACCTGTCAGGAAACATGAATGTAATTATTTTGAGACATGCATGTTTAAAAACTTAACCAAAACGTGCATTTACAGCGAAGGAGATTAATGTGAAAATTGCTTTTGACCTTCGAGGGCGTGTGCATTTGACACCTAGTGTTGTAGTAGTTTGACAATCTGTCATAGGTCCGTAGGTCCTAGGAACCTTCTTGGTTGTTTCGTGGTGAAATTAATAAAGAACGAGTACATTGTTCAAAAGAGGCTTGATTACACGTCACTAGCTAAGAGCCCTTTGTTTCTTAGTTTTCCCTTTAAGATTTTAAAAACAGACGTTTCATTGTTTTATTTGTTCTTGTATTTTGCGAAATTGCTTGAGAGTATTGTGGTTTAGAAGGCAATTAATGTTTTGTTGATAGGTGTAACAAAAATATGGTTCAAATTCTTGCTATTAATCAAGCACAGTTTATTAAGATTCGAATCGTGTTTTTTTTAAAGTAAGTTTATCGCCATAGTTCCAATTCCACCAATGGAACTGAACGCGATCAACACCTCTGCACTGCATTCAACATCTGTCAGTGACATTATTCTACAGCAAAAATGACACTACAGCTCTTAAACGAGGTTGAAGAGTGGATGGATCACATTCAAATTCATTGTTGAAATTCACGTTTTAAAGTAGGCACTGAAACCTCATAAGTAACAACTACGTTTGCTTGTGTTTTGAGGCATTTTTAGAAGATAAAGGAAGGGGGGAGTCTCTTTGACTTTAGCGTGATGCTATGCACTTATAGTTCAGTATGTAACAGCTGGTGTTAAATTCAAACTACACGAAACACAGATGTGCCAGAACCTATTTGAAAACTATCAACTGTGATCGCAGATTAAGACACGATAGGATATTGTTGCTCTCTTGCAATAATAAATAAATAGGCTATTTACTGAAGTAACTGCAATCACCATCTGCCTAAGCTTTGCCCAAGTATGTTCGGGACAGGCGGCCCGACTAGGAGGCCAAGTCTAACCAGATGCAGTGGAATACTAGTATTTTACATAGAGTCTCTGGCTATCTGACCTCCAGAACCATGTCACTGGGTACCAGGACGCCCTTTGGTAAGACTGGTTGTCAGACGTTCGGGCTTCTAACTGCCTATTTTTTCAAGTACCTATAAGTTTTACTTAATTAGCTTGTAAATCAGCTAAACAAAACTATCTTAAATTATAATACAAACATACCGTCATACAGTTTACTATAGTAACTCCTTAACACGAGTAGTAACTCCCAAACTGCACTAGCTATTATATATTAATATCAATCTCGATGCTATATGCGAGAGAATTCGAGGCTTCTGTTAAGCTTACAGACGCCAACCACGTTAGACTGTTACATTATGTAAGCATGTGTTTTGTTATACTGTGATTTTCGATAAAACTGTAAAGGTAAAGGGCAAGTGGATTTGTTAGTGAAGTTTGTATTCAGTAGCTTCTGTTGGGCGAGTACCACCATTTTTTTTTGGATCGGGTATCATCAAATTACTTCTCTCGCTCTGGGTGGATCGGAATGGAGTGCCAGACACTCACTGACTAAAACCCATCCACGTTCCTATGCTCCTTTGTGTTCCAGGGCTGCAGTAACCCCTTCCGACCATGCCGCACCTCTTAAAGCAACTGTATTTTAATATTACTTTACAGTGGGAAATAGATGGAACTATACGTCCTGTATAGGTCCGTGTCATTCTGACACTGAATTAATATTGAAATAGTTTTGATTAACCTGTCAGGAAACATGAATGTAATTATTTTGAGACATGCATGTTTAAAAACTTAACCAAAACGTGCATTTACAGCGAAGGAGATTAATGTGAAAATTGCTTTTGACCTTCGAGGGCGTGTGCATTTGAAACATAGTGTTGTAGTAGTTTGACAATCTGTCATAAGTCCGTAGGTCTATAAAAAGGTTTTATACAGAAGAAGAACCAGGTTACTACAAACAAATCCTCATTTGTCTTCCACCTGCTTTTTATCATGGTTTTTAAAAAAGCTCACTGGAAAATATACATTATACCTGTATCGAAAAACTCACATACAATTTTCTTGATCAGCAACCGCGGTCAACGCCCAACATATTGTCTCATATATAAAAGACACATTCGATCTTGAAGATAGGCAGATTTAGCATTTTAAAGTGTCACATTTTACGTACCAGATCAATCGTTAGTACAATAAAGTTCCACCTACAAGATATTCAATTGTGTAGTGTTTATTACTTATGAAAGACGGCTAAAACGGTATAGCTGTAAATTAAGTGCCTACGTATATGTCCGTAAATCAAGGGAAGATTTACGTCCGCGTTGTGTGCGCTAACGATAAAGCTGCGACTAGAGTTACCTTGTTGTTTGACTATTTTTGAATATCTTTCAACAGAATATTGGGATTTGTGTCATTCATTAGTAGATCTAACGAAACTACATATAGAAGTCCGCAAACAACTTAAAAGAGTTTAAGAATTAAAGTGTGTTAAGATCAGTTTCTAAATGACTTATTAACTTGGCTAATATTAAACAAGTAGCCATTTCCATATTTTTGAGTATGAAGTAACAATGGCCCTATTGCAACCTTGCCGTCATGCCTGCCCATCGTCGGCATGGGATTCCAGTCGAATTTTGCTATTTATTATTTTTTGTAGAATTTTGTCTGAATATTCAAGTTAGAAAAAAAAAGCTATGTTCATATCTTACTATAACAAAAGCTAAAAACGTAGAAAATAAAGTAAGTCTGGTTTATGTTTTGAATAACAAACTTTTTTAGTTTAGACACCAGTGCTATGATTTCACAGCATGGATGTTATCTTAATTTACAAGGAAACAAAACCTAATGATAAGGAAAATAATGCTCAAGAACGGTTCCAAAATAATAATTAAAATTTGAACATGAGAACTACTGTAAATAATGCTAACATAATTGAATAACCAAATATTGAAAGAGAAGCCAATACTTGTATCGAAATATTCATGCATTGCATCATCAATACTTTCGTTAGGTAGGTACAGGTTTAAAGCGTACACATTAAGAAAATAAACAGCAAAAGTTATTTGCAACCCACCAGGGGGTGTTTTACATACATTTTGATTCGATTAAAAATCGATTAGTAGACTCGAAGTCATATAAAATTACTGAAATAAAAGAAAACGAATCCGATACTGAAATAACACGCAGCGTTAACGCTTGCCATAAGATAAACATTGCCCCTCCAGAAATAACGTTTGGTCAAGGTATTTAGAATGCATACACCTTGTCTACGATTTCTATTTAAGTTTTCTAATGTACAAATTGGAAATAGATAAATCGGTATTTTGTAGAGGTAGATAATTGTCTTGGCTGATTTTGTTATTATGTTCAGCTATATAACTGGAATTGTAATTAATTACCCTATATCTAAATACAATGAGTAATCAGTCTTAAATCATACACTACCTAACTTATACAGAAATCTTTAGCACATATTCTATCAACATAAACATTTGAAAATCAGAGTTCTTGCTACTCGCTACTAGATGGCGCTGGTAGTCTGTTCGGTAACAATATTGCCCCTCCCCCATTTCACAAGTTGCTACCAAGTTTTCACACTACATTCGTTTGGCAAGCTGCCCCCGACAAGTTTGGAAAGCTCGGATTTTCTGCGAAAGCTTTCGTCGTACTAATTGCTTAGTTTAGTATTGAGGGTTTGTGTATTGGTCATATTTATTACTTTGAATAAATTATAGCACTTTTTATAAATGCGTAATTTTGTTATGTAATTGCTTGTCTAGATTTGATGTTGCTTGTTTTTGTAACTAATTAAGCATGTAGATTTTATATTGTAGGTATAGCCCGCGGGCTGTTCACATAGATAGGTAAATAAGTAATTGACGAAGTAATAAAAAGACTCTATTACATTCAAACTATGCGAAAATTAACTTTCTATTAATTTGATGTACACCTTATTTCAATGTTGAAACTCACGTTGTCGTTATAAGGTTCAGTAAAAACAAAAAAAAATAGAAGTTAACGTTCAAAACTTTATTTCTCAAATGGCGCGCAAAACTTTCGTGAGAATCCCTGACGTCACAAGTCTAACAAAATAATCTGAGCAGTCGTTGATATTATTGTATATTTAATATTTTCCACTACTACATTTAACTCGCCGCTATAAAAAGCCAATATAAACCTAAACGCCGCTGAGATCGCCCGCATTATCTTGTGATTATCGCGTGTCAAAACATCGCCACGCTCGCGATACTTCGCATGTAATCTGATAAACGATGTATTCTGCACGCTTCGCGCTCCTCACCTATCCCGTTCCCACACACACATAATGTAGAGCGTTATCTCTTTCGCTCTGTCATCCATTTCATTCATGCGCGATACACCTCGCCAGGCCGCTGTTTACAGACACAAACAAACAGTACAGCAAACCGCTTAGCTTTAAGTACGAGACCGTGAAAGTGATATTGTCAAGTACATCCGTCTCTTTCTAGAAGCCGAGTGTTTAGTTCCGAGAGCGTGGATAGATGTCACTAGCGGTTCCGTTCTGCAAGCAGTATGGTATAAATGTCACAATAATTTGGGCGCGACGTTGCCGGACTTCGCCACCCGGTGTGGTGGCGGGAGCAAGCAATAAACTGACGAGTTTGAGGTATGGCGAGAGAGCACTTATGTAGTGAGTGTTTAGGTTTATTTTTGTTTGTGTTGTTGGCAGTTATAAGTTTGTCTTAGTGTGTGCGCGTCACGTAAACGTAACGAGCGTGGTATACACACGTACGCGGGCTGTCAGTAGCTAATGCGATGCGCTGTGATCGCTTATTGTGGAGCGCCGCGCGGTTTATAGCGTTTAATTCAATTTAGTAATTGATACGTTTGTCGGTTGACTTTATCACTTTTCATCAACGTTCACCTAATGCTTATTGTATTGTAATTAAAAAAAATGTTTGTTTACTACTATCTGTGTTTCATTTGACTGTGCCTTTATTAAAATATTTTTTACTACCTAATCTAAAATCCTCAGTATAAAATTAATAAAAAATACAGATTTATTAAAATATATTACCTATAACTTCTGTAGATTAGTTGCTAATGAACTACAAACAAAGAAAATTGAATTAGTATTACAACGTGTTAATCACCAACCTTGTTTTAATCTTTTATTAATCTGAACAAGCGGCGCGAATCCTTACAAGAGCAAATTGTCAAAGTGACAACTCCCTAAACACA
Source organism: Hyppa rectilinea (assembly GCA_951799385.1). Lineage (NCBI taxonomy): Eukaryota > Metazoa > Arthropoda > Insecta > Lepidoptera > Noctuidae > Hyppa > Hyppa rectilinea. The sequence continues at coordinate 7,187,760 of OX637305.1, forward strand.
GTAATTCACGCTCGGCATTCTTCAATACTCCGTTTGAGCCGTTGCGGTGCACACATACGCAAACATACACTTATTGCCTTAATACGTTACCATAAACAAAGGAAAACCAAACATAAGTCTTCTCCAGTAAGTCCTAATTCGTTTGCGCGGCACTTACGATCTTCCTATCATCGATTGTGCTCACACATATGAAACATTTATGAGTACAGTAGTAGAAGTGTATACAGTATGACGTCTGCTATTGTACCTAATATTATAAATGAAATGTGTAGCTTTCACGAGGGCACACAAGCGAAGCGGGTTTCGTCAGAATCCGCACAATGGAATTTCGACTCTATACTTTAAAGTTATGGTTGGTTTTGAAAGTGTGTATGTTAGTTGGGTTATAATCTTTCTCTTTGGCATAAAAACGGGTGTCGGTAGAAGCATGACCTGTAATTGTGTGTATTAGGTTGGTTTAATCACAATTTGGAGTGGGCCACGGTATGGCTTTTTGGCTGACAACATAGCAACAATACTAAATAGAATTTTTCTTTTGATGGGTTTAGGATTAGCTAAACAGTATTTTTGGCTTAGTTTTAAACCTGGACGAATGAATTAATTAATTCAATGACTTTTATGAAACGTCATCATCATCACATTGTCATCACTACTTGATCGGTCCATTCCATGCTGAACTTGGGCATTCTATTGACAATAAACAGTCTTAGCAGAAATCGCCATAATCACCACCCCTATCAAACACAATGGTGATTACTGGTTGCTGCTAAAAAAACTCCCATAAGCAAAAAGGCTACTTTTGCCAAAAAAAACAACGGTTCCCCCATCCCATTGTTGCCCATCTCGATAAAAATTTTCTATCAAAATTTTTGTCAAAAATACCCACGTGTAGAATGAAGGTGGTTCATTTAATACCCACAAAACAAATGAAATAAAATGACATGTGGAGTGTTTATCGGCACTTTCGGCTGCATAAGGTCAAACAAGCATGTGGGGACACAGGTAGTTAGACGCGGTTCCGGGTTATTGTGCAAGCATTGTTAGGGTTAATCTGATACGTCAGTTTAGAGAGACAATTTATTCAGTGAGTTTTTTGTGGATGCGTTTTTTTTACTTTCTTTAAAAAAATTAAATATTACATTTAAGAATAATATATTGAAAAGACAGTGTCGGTTCTATGGTAATACTCTGAAGTGGTAACATGTATTAAAGTAATCATCATCTTCTGGTTTTCTAACTTTTCATATCTCTTGGCTGTTCTGGTTTATAAGATCAGTTAGGATACTCGGAGATCGGATTACTTGTCAGTATACCAAGATCCGTCAGCGTCATTCGAAAATTCTTATAAATTTCCACCCAAAACCATTTTTAAGTAGCTACAGTATCGGTATTTAGTAGGAGTCGTACATTTTTTATTTATTGAAGTAGACTGTAAGGATTTTCCTGACGTTTATGAGTCCCACTAAGAAACAGGGCAATAATGTTCGGCGATCTCAATATTAATGTTCTATGCAAAGACAAGATATGATGAACTCTTGGAGGAAAGCTAATAACTTCAAGAAAGCGTTCGACACCGTAAGTCATGAATTGCTTCTTAAATATCTAAAAACCATTAAAATGACCAGCAGAGCCTTAAAAGTAATCGCTTCCAATGTAACAAACAAGTCGCAGTAAAGCGCCACTTTGATAAATTCATGTGGAGTTCTTTAGCTTCATGTGTAAACTACACTTACTCAATGCATTAAAAACTCAATTCACTGAATATTAAATCACTAATACACGCATTGGATGGATGTGTCATAATTGCTATTGGAACATCTGTGACTCTATATTTGTAATTTACTATAAGCATTATTTTCATGTTAGTGATCTAGTGCCTTTTTTTTTAATAAAAAAATATCTATAAGCCTATTACTTTATTATTGGAAGGCTTAAAATAAATAAAAGATCTTTCACCTTATAACATGCGCATTTGTCACAAATGAGCCCCCATTACCCAACAATTGATCTTAAGATTGTTAACTTACGTAAACGTAATTGCGCTTTTAAAAACCTTGCGCAAGCGCAATACGTTTAAAAAGTTCAGACGATGCACAGTGCGACGTTACATATCTTTGACTGGAAAAAATAAACATAATTGTTGATTATTTGAATTAAATTATGAATCAGTCATATGGCTAAATACATTGCATATTAAGTAATTACGAAAAAGCGGTATATGATAAAGTTAAAAACGATTTACTATGCAAAGAAATTATTCTCAAAGAATTTTCAGATTTCGGTACTCGTGGAGTAGTCAAATCTATGCATGATTTTTAGTTTCTATAAATATTTCATAGTGTATTTCCGGCGTTTAATAAAATGCTTACTAAAGTAGTCTTTATATTGTTTGATTTAGTGAAAGTTCAGGTATAAGCGTGTAAGCTAATGTTCGTACTTAGATGCATTCTCTACAACCCTCGAACGGCCTAATCCAAATTGGTGCATTTAATTATTATCTTTCTTTTAAAAACCAGGTCGTGTTTAGCCCACAGTGCGACGTTTAATACTTGGCGGTATTATTGTGGCATCGAGTCCACCGGCGGCCGGCAAGTAAATTAGAGAGCGACCGGACTATAACCAAGAGGAGTTCAACTGATGCGACTCCACGAAAGGTTAACGTGGATGCGACCGAGGCATCGGATGCAAGAGCTTTTTGCTAGTGAATTTTATTGATAACAACTTTTTACTACCTTTCTCTAAAATTCATACAGCTTGTATCAGTTTGTTCTTGTTTATTTATTTAGAGAAGTAATTAGAATGGAATTAATTAATCAAGTCAATCTGTTGCAGGTTATTCAATTTGCCCTGAGACTCTCCTAAGTCTCGTTATTTCTCTGTGAGATAAATAAAATGGTATGATTAGTATATTTTTAAGTGCTTCTATTAATAGAAACTATGGATAAAAATACGTTTTCCACTTTGTAACCGATTGATATGAGTGTGAGCTTGAAACACATGACCTAACAGATATCCGCTGATGACTATAATCTTTAGAAGATGGAAACCCCTGTTGAAAACATTCATAGTATCAATTTGTGTAGTCAACAAAAAAAAACTCGCATTGCATTTGGTCAAAACCAGACTGAAAATGAAGCTCGAAAAAACGCTCTTTTATTTTCCATCTTGCTGAGTATTAGTCCTCAACAAGGATCCATTACACCCAACTCAGCTAAAAAGGTCAGTCCAAGGTAATGTCCACGCTAATCCCACGTTCGCCAGCACCAGGAATGCAGCTCTGCGACTGCAGTGATGCATATCGTTGTACTTATGGTGGTGCATATGTGTCCCCCTCCTGCCGCCGCACCGCGCACCCCCTCACCGCTACCTGCCGTCTTTGTCTTTGTTCATTATGCTTAAAGGGATTTTAAAGTACGCAGACTACTGCCTAAACTTACGTCTTAGTTTTTTTGAAATATGTTTTTTTAATGCTTTATAGAATATTAGAGAGATGATGAAGGAAGAACTTCTCTTATTTTTCTTTATTTGTTTCATATTCATTTTCAGTTAGTGACTACTTATTAAAAACTGAAGTCATATATTTATTCACCTACACTGAAGGAGAGTGTTAAAAGGTGAAAAATGACGATGACTCGGAAATCCTGCTTCCGCTGTTTAGTTTCAACTGGTTTTTCAGTCTATGACCTTGTATGACCTTGAGATATTGTAAAACAAAAACTTCAATAGAAATAAAGGATATTATTATTAAATTCATAATCTTACTTATTAGTAATTAATTAGTATTTCAGCAGTGTTTATGTGAGGGAACTGCGTTCCGAATGAAAGAGTTCAACGCGCGGCTACCGTAGCTGTATTTAGTGGATCTCCGAAAATAGTATAGTGAAGGGTACAATGACCTCTATATTAAACAGTTATGACGTTTTCCCCTGATCACCATTTTGAACTGTCGAATTGTGATTGCAGTTGGTTTTAACGGGAATAACGATCAATAAATCCACTTGTCTAGCGATGGTGACTAAAACCATGTCACCGATATGCATTCAGAATCGACTAGCTTTTGTCCCCGGTTTCGTCCGCTTGGAGGTCGGGAATTATCTCACGGGAAGGTACTATCGAGATAAAAAGTATCCCATGTCCTGACCAATGCATAGTCTACCCATGTGCTAAATTTCATGCAAAGCCGTTCTGCCGTTTTATCGTGCAAGCGTAACAAACACATTTTCACATTTATAATATTAAGTTAGGATTAGGATTAATTAGGTAGGGGGCATTTGATTCCTCAACATCCAATTAGCATAATAGATTTCACAATTCCCCAATAAATAAATGCTTATTTGAGCTAATTAAGCTTATATAATTGAAAACAAGGCATACCGCTTTTTAATCAATCAGAAACTCTGGCAATGTATGAACGCTATATAATTACTTAAAAAACCTATCATACTCTCATTAAGTACCTTATTTTTAAATGATCAATTAACCACTTAACGTATTCAGTTAATTCACCAATTACGAACGAATGATTAAAAATGTTCGATGTTTTGCAAACAGCTTTTCTCTTTAAAAGACTATTCGTGTCCCTATAATCTGAAAAGAGAATAAAAGACACTATGGTTTGCATTGAATCTCTATAGCAATATCGCACGTATCTACTATATGAGATCATAAAAGAGTAATCCCTTTCACTTCAATCTATACCTTAATACGTAAAAGATAAGTTCGTAATTCCAAAGCACATGTCTGGCGCTTATGCGCTTGTGAGTTCAAGATGTGGTGTTGTGTGAGTAAAATTAAAGGGTGTTTTTCTGTTCAGGGGAAAATGTATCAGGTAATAATATAGCTTGGTTAGATGAGAATTTCAGGGGAGATGGGATTTATGTTTACTTCTCTCGTACATATTCGTATGATTTGCTAATGCATCTTTGCAAACAACGGAGTAGAAGGTAGTCGAAAAATAATGTCTCAAATAGGCGGGGGGTGCTTTGTTTGTTTCCATTGTCCTGTGAAGCATGAAAGTATGAGGGTATTATATTGAATTTGGTTAAGAATACTTTGCGAAAATGGTGAAGCAATTTAAACCCACACTCATTTCAAGCCAGTTATATTTTCAGAAATGTAATAATGGTATCCAGAATAATAAAAAATATTTAACCTGTCTCGTTTTGCACCATCAACCTGTACATCCTCTCCGATTGCATCACCCACTAGTTCTCTTATCGACTTTCACAATGTACTGAAAACGTCTTTACATTCCTCTTCGTACTTTCGGTTTTCCACATTAAAATTGAACACCAACCATTCGTAAGCTAGCAATATGGAAAAAATAAAAAGAGACATATCTAATTTGACATCTTCAAAAGAAAAATAAATTGTCTTTGATACTGAGCTAACACAAAAAATTTCAACTCCATAAGATATGAGGAAGTAGTTTCAATTAAGTTTGCAAGATTTGACCCATGCATACTCGTACATACTAACTAATAAGGCAAGATAAATCAAGCTGGTAATATAAAGGATACACACACAAAGCAGTATCTAAAACTCTTAGGAACCTCCTTGGTTGTTTCGCGGTGAAATTAAAAAAGAACGAGTACATTGTTCAAAAGAGGCTTGATTACACGTCACTAGCTAAAAGCCCTTTGTTTCTTAGTTTTCCCTTTAAGATTTTAAAAACAGGCGTTTCATTGTTTTATTTGTTCTTGTATTTTGCGAAATTGCTTGAGAGTATTGTGGTTTAGAAGGCGATTAATGTTTTGTTGATAGGTGTATCAAAAGTTGAAAACCTTGCTATTAATCAAGCACAGTTTATTAAGATTCAAGCCGTGTTTTTTTTAAGTGACTTATCGCCTTAATTCCAATTTCATCAATAGAACTGAACGAGATCAACACTCTACACTGCGTTCAACATCTGTCAATGACAATATTCTACAGCAAAAATGACACTATAGCTCTTAAACGGGGTGGAAGTGCTGATCACGATCCCCTTCATTGTTGAAATTCACCTTTAAAAGTACACTGAAACCTCATAAGTAACAACTACATTTGCTTGTGTTTTGAGGCATTTTTAGAAGATAAAGGAAAGGGGGAGTCTCTTTGACTTTAGCGTGATGCTATGCACTTATAGTTCAGTATGTAACAGCTGGTGTTAAATTCAAACTACACGAAACACAGATGTGCCAGAACCTATTTGAAAACTATCAACTGTGATCGCAGATTAAGACACGATAGGATATTGTTGCTCTCTTGCAATAATAAATAAATAGGCTATTTACTGAAGTAGCTACAATCACCATCTGCCTAAGCTTTGCCCAAGTATGTTCGGGACAGGCGGCCCGACTAGGAGGCCCAGTCTAACCAGATGCAGTGGAATACTAGTATTTTACATAGAGTCTCTGGCTATCTGACCTCCAGAACCATGTCACTGGGTACTAGGATGCCCTTTGGTAAGACTGGTTGTTAGACGTTCGGGCTTCTAACTGCCTATTTTTTTAAGTACCTATAAGTTTTACTTAATTAGCTTGTAAATCAGCTAAACAAGACCATCTTAAATTATAATACAAACATACCGTCATACAGTTTACTATAGTAACTCCTTAACACGAGTAGTAACTCCCAAACCGCACTAGTTATTATATATTAATATCAATCTCGATGCTATATGCGAGAGAATTCGAGGCTCGTGTTAAGCTTACAGACGCCAGCCACGTTAGACTGTTACATTATGTAAGCATGTATTTTGTTATACTGTGATTTTCGATAAAACTGTAAAGGTAAAGGGCAAGTGGATTTGTTAGTGAAGTATGTATTCGGTAGCTTCTGTTGGGCGAGTACCACCATTTTTTTTTGATCGTGTATCATCTAATTACTTCTCTCGCTCTGGGTGGATCGGAATGGAGTGCCAGACACTCACTGACTAAAACCCATCCACGTTCCTATGCCCCTTTGTGTTCCAGGGCTGCAGTAACCCCTTCCGACCATCCCGCACCTCTTAAAGCAACTGTATTTTAATATTACTTTACAGTGGGAAATAGATGGAACTATACGTCCTGTATAGGTCCGTCTCATTCTGACACTGAATTAATATTGAAATACTACTGCTATAAGAGGTTCTGTCCTGAATGTCTCAAAAAAAAATGTCAAGTTCTTTTTTGAGGTTAGTATCTCAATTTGACCTTTAAAAGTGAATTCCAGTTAAAAGCATTGTCCTAAATTAACATTATAAAATGAATGACGTTGTTTCATTTTTTATTTATTTAAGACTAATTTCTGTTCGAGACTACATCCACGTCAATGCAAACCATACCATAAAATATATTCGAAGTTACTCAGCAACAGTGTAGTTTTCTATTAGTGTTTTCTTTTTTTAATCGACGAAAATCCTCTAGAGATAACCTCTTACAAACAACTAGTTATAAATTACTAGGCTTTAAAATTTGAGTAAAAATGTTTTAATAGCTTTAAATAAAACCAAACACTACATCAAAAACTACACAAAGCAATGGTATCACCAGGTGCAAATCTTTTCATACCGCGTAGAGCTTGCCATATTCGACAGTGCTACAATGTAGTCTGCTACGCCGCATGTGACGCTACGAACGCTACGAGATTCGCAAACCTAGCGGAGTACTGAATAAAGTTCGATGGAATCAGCGTTGGTACAAAGCTCTGATGATTTCTAACATTCGGTAGGTGTGTGAAAATGGGTGTACGGTTATGCACAGTCAGGGCAGAAATCACACACAGCGTAAATTATCCGTGAATACAGCCAGTTCACAACTGTCAAAAAATTTGTGATTTGAATATTTTGACAATATAATTTGCTTTACAAATTGTTCTCCGACTTTACTTGATGGAGTACTAAATGATTGAGTTGGTAGAAGACTACAGGGGGCCTAGTCACAAAGTCGCACTTACATTAAGGATAGCGAAATTAGATAAATCCAAAATGTATGGATTTTTTGAGGGTGTGAAATCATCAAATAACCCTTCCCGCTCTGGGTGGAGCGGAAGGGAGTATCAGACTCTTACTGACTAAAACCCATCCATGTTCCTTCCTTAGCCCTTTACGTTCCAAGGTAGCGGTATCCCTTTCGGACAATCCCGCTAAACCCAGTGGGCTTCGGCCCTGACGGGCCCCTTTAAATGCTGACATCTATTAGAGGCGCGCGAGGTACAAGTACGAGCCATCTGGCACGGGCCTGGTCCTGATCGGACGGTGTGCTACCCAATACTCACCGTCCACAGCCCCGCGTCTACGGTGGTCGGGAGTCGTCGCGTGGCTGCCGACGCCCGGAGCGTCTCCCACGGCGGCTGGGATGTGATAACCTGTCCCCATCACATCCCGCCACCTCCTTTTGCGAGCATAACTGCTTCTCGCAGAAGGAGGTGACTGCCTCAAATGTATGGAATTGGCATAAGCTTCCGAAAAGTCACGTGATCAATCGTTTTCGATCGCTAAATGCTAACATTGCCAAATTGTGTAAAGAAACTCGATCAATATGTATTACCATACAAAAGCGTTGACAAGTGGCGGTCTTGACAATCCGAATCGCTGAGATAAAGAATTGTCCAATCATCAATTTTCGAAATAGAATCGACACGGAGGGATTGACACTTGTATCAGGCACCAGCTTTTGCTTTATTATTTGGTTTATTAAAAGGTGGGAAATGGTTTGGTGGTGTGGTGGTGAGAAAATACCGAGAAAGCTTGTTAAGTACTATCCTCGAGAATTATTATTATATTTAAGTGTATTGGCTACTGGTATTGGTTAGATATAGATCAGTCACTATTACTAATTCCACTGAATTCTGTAATAATCTCACCGTGAATACGTAGGTACAGTGACTTTAAAGTGAGCTGTCAATAGTGTCAATCCCTAGCATTAGGTGGAGCGACAGCTCACTTCACGTTGACCCAAGTTCTCACGGTAAGATTTTTACGAAATCGACCGACTGATACCGAAATATATTTTTTTTACTTAAACGCAATTTGCCAGGCTTCACATAGTGTCAAATTCTTTGATCCAAAACAGAACTTTATCAATTAAATTCCCCACACATACACAGTGTTTTAGTGCCCCCGTAAGAGCAATTGTTTAGTTTACCCCAAATCTTGCATTAGGACGCGGATAACGGTACTTACCCTAAAATAACGATGTAGAAAGCATTGATCCGGCGTTTCCAAATATCGGACGCGCGGCAAACCTTCAGGGTAGATTTATTAGGGTGAGGGACTGTCGCAGGGCGGGCCTCTGTTACTTCACGATGTAACAAAGTTTTTCCACCGATGTTATAAAGTGAATCTTGGATGTATTGTGTTTTGTTCTGTAAGATTGGTAATTGTTTAGACTCGTGAGATAATTTTTAAAGGGTCTGTGTTATTTGTTTTTGACGAATGCTACAATTTATATCTATTACCCGTTGACCTATTTTACCAAAGAAAGGATGGTTTTAAAAAACATTTACCAACAGACACTTCGCACTGCAGTTGTACGTAAGGTAAAAACGGCTAAGTTATTCCAGTATCAGGTGAATTGAATCGGTTTCCTTTGTAGTGTCTAAGCCCCTAGATAATGTTATTTTCAAATCGATCAACGAGGTTCTCTAACCCTTTGTCTTCGCTTCACTTGGGTCCCTGACCACTATCCATGCTTTGTGCTAAGCTCATTTTCTACTCGCAATTTTAACATCAAATAATATTTCCATCCTACGCATTTCATCTCCAAAAGCCGTCAACATTTCGCAACCAAAACAGTACATAAACCATAATAATAAACAGCTCTATACACATACCCTTACATTACGTTAATAATACCACAATAACACAACAAACTGGTAATAATAGAAATAATAGCAATAATCAGAACATAGGGTATCATGAACATCATGTAACAAGTCTTGCCTGAAAGACGGGAGGACATTTTTTCAGCAAATTACACGCGCGCCAAATCATTACACTCCCAAACAGAGTCAAAGAGGCAAACCGAACTCTCCTGAAACTTCCGAAGGCTTTCCGGCCGTTAGAGAGAGATGCAAGATGTTTGCCCCTACTATGGATGTCCGACAAGAGGCTTATTTTAATATGGGATTATTGTTTTGAAATGTTAGGTCTGCCAAGTTTTTTCTTTAATGATGTTTGCTATGCTCTATTTTAGGTGTAGTTTTTTTAGTAGAATTTTTCTAATGAATTAAATTGGGCAGCGGGCGCTTTTACATATGCTATAGTTCTTTGCTAGGTTTTCAATCCATACATTTTATCTCCAGGTTACGCCAAAAATACCAAAAAATGATAGTTTTTTTTTTCATTATAATTGATTCCAGACGGTCTCAAATGAGCATTTAGTACGGCAAAATGTGATATAAGGGATATTTTATTAATCGAGATAGGTGCCAGTAGTAGGACCACGGGGTGAGGCCGAAGTTAGGGGTTGAGCGTCTGTGGGGGCCGAGAAAGTTATTAATTCTGGAGGCGAGGCGCCAGCCTACGTCCCTACTGCAACACTGGAGGCTTACCTTATACTCACTTAATGTTCTGCTGATATTATTACCGAGCTATGAACGAAAGTATCTATAAATACATTTTCCTACTTTTTCTGTTATTCATTTGTCTTTTATATTTTTCATTTGTTTACTGTAAGGATTGAATACGGGACCGCCTCGTATTCGTTCACGAATAATTCGCCATATCACGTGGCGAACTCTGCGACCAATAATGAAAACGCTGCATTAGAGAACTTAGGTTATGTTGTTGTTTATTTTTTGTTTCAAATTAAACCTTGTGGTGTTTTGGTAAAAATAGGGTTGCGTATGTTTTCCTTAAGAAGTATTAACGAATTAAGGATAAATGTTGAGGTTCCATTTGTACAATAATCACATAATTAAGGTTACCCAAAATAAGGTTAACAAAAAGAAAATTCGACGTTACGTCCTGTTGTTGTCGAATTTTAGTGAGGACGAAATCTTGTCTTGTTCACAAATCACCTCACTTGAAAAATAAATAGACGATTGGTGCAGCTCTTAGCGAATGAAGTTAGAACTAATTCTATTGCTTTCATAAAAACTGGTACCTATAGGTAGTTTCACTAAACATTGAACTATTGGCATTGAGCCAACAAAACGCTAGACTAAAGTAGGAGACATTATTGTTATATGAGGTTTTCAGCAGTTCTAAGTGCTTTTAGCATAGGTAAGCTAAGAGACTTATTGTACTGAAATAGAGAATTTTAGGCAAAGAAAATGTTAAGAAACTCTATAATAATCATCATACAACAAAAGGCCGGTACTGGATTTGAGCCACCTTCTCCCATAATGAGCCCATAGTCGTCAGAAGCCCGAAAATTTGACAGCCAGTTTTAGCAAGGGGTATCGTATTGCCCAGTTACTGAGCTGTGGAGGTCAGATAGGCAGTCGCTTCATGTAAAATACTGGTATTCAGCTGCATCCGGTTAGACTGGAAGTCGACCCCAACATAGTTCGGAAAAGGCTAGGCAGATGATGATTCGTAGTAGACTAGCACTTCAGCAAATACCCTAGTATATGACCGTCGCGGATAATGTAGCTTCCCATTAGTTTAATTGTATTTGTTATAGGATCAGCTGTAGTTTTGTAGATTACTCCCTACATACAAACTTACAAATAAATTTGACCTCTTTATAATATCATTATAGATAACAGTTAAATATTTATTTATATAAAATACCCCCCACTCTCCTATTACCTGAGACTTATCATGTAATAGGGGGTTCGTCTGTTACCATCAACCGGGCACAAATTCAGACTCTGCGCTGCTACTGGGAGACTTCCTAATGACAAAGCACACTTTTCCCTTTTTTTTTAAAGTAAAAACCTTTATTGACCTTGGAATCAAAGCCAGGATCAAACCAAGTACCTTACGCTCAGCAGTCGCGCTTGTGACTACTAGACTAACGAGGCCTTACAGTCATCCTAATAATAAAATCACAAGTACTTCTCCTTACTTCTTCTCTCCATGTTGTCGCCCTTCACTTGTTCTTCACATGCATCGGTTTGTACAAGGTTATAGTTCTCTGTTTAGTAGGTTCTCACGGTGTTCACTACATGACTCGTCCGCTCCAAGCATTCTGCTCAAAGTCATCCCTCGATGATTCTTTTAGGAAGAGAGAGAGAGAAGAAAGATTAAAGAAATAAGGTACATACTTCATGGCTGTATTCTCCGAAAGGGAAGACTGGAGTGTATATGTACATTTGCGCCAGATATGTATTAGTCTCCCCTTGTAGGTATTAGGGGGCGAACCAATTGCCATTATTATTATTATTTATCCCTTATTTCAGGCAACGAAGGCCCATAAAACAGAGTACATGTATAAAAATAATAACTATAAACTGATACATAATTTTAAAATAAACTTAAAAACTACTGCACTCGTTGTGACGGCGTCGAGTTACGCTTCGAGGTGTCGCGTAACCGGCCGCGGAAACGCCGATACAGCACACCTTTCGGCCAAAACTCTTCCTTGAGGAAGGTCACCAAACGGTGAGTCGGAACCACGAACGACTTGAAATGAGTGTTATGGCGCGCCTCCAACTTCTCCACCCCGTAGGTCCAGTTGGTCTTCACCCGTATGTACTCTACGATGTCCTCAGCTTGCGTAGAGTGGAGCAAATGCGACATAACCATAACCATTAACTGAGCATAAACCCAGAATTCAGCCTGCTACTAAAATTTTCACAAGTCATGGAAAAAGCCAAAAAAAGCCCGTGCATCGAGCCTTTGACACAATAATTAGGCCATACAGTGTGTTAGGTTAAATGAAGTACATACTTTCCGGGGGTTTTAGTCAGTAAGAGTCTGACACTCCCTTCCGCTCCACTCAGAGCGGGAGCAGTCATTGGACGATTTCCCAAAAAAAAGGGGGGTATAGTACTCATGAAAATAAACAACTTTTAATAACAAAACCTGAAATCACAAAAAAAAAAACAGCTTTTCAGTACATTTACGTTCGCATCATTCACCTGCTCTTATCTTAATTTATTTGGAGTCGGCGTAACATGTCTTTTTCTTTCATACTTCTCTATTAGGCGTCAACTCAGTAGTCACTAGTTCTAGCCATTTATCATCTTTCACACAATCCATCTAACGCCTCCTTCGTCTTCTACTTGTATAGGGATGGCTATACAAGTAGAGGAAGAATCCTTTATACTCAAAACTTTCTTGACAACATTTTCCTCATTCCTCCGCATAACATGCCCATACCATGACAGCCGATTTCCACACAATTTTTCAGTCACCAGTGTCACTTTTAGACTTCCTCTAATATACTCATTCCTTATTCTATCCATTACCGTTACACCACACATCCCTCTTTGCATTCTCATCTCAGCTGCATGCCTTTCAGAATAATCCTTTTGTGGGCCAACACTCTGATCCACACAAGACGGCAGGTCTAACCATGCTTTTATATATCATCCCCTTTAGTTCAACGGGAATGCGGGAGTCGCAAATTGTTCCCGTGACCTGTCGCCATTTTCATCCATCCAGTGTTAATTCTATGCTTAACAGTCCTATCTACTTCTCCATGGCTTTGCACAACTGGACCGAGATACCGAAAGTCGGAGCAGACTGGGAGAACTGCGCCATCAAGCGTTATGGCCTAAGAACTGGAGAGACCGCCGAAATCTCATTTATGTTCCCATTATTCGTCAAAATATATGGAACAGTTGATTATTTTTTTTCATATTTCAGAGTTGGTCCCATAGTCGGAGTTGTTCATTTTCATGATAACAACTGAAATATGTCCATCGTTTATCCTAACACACTGCATAACGTCAATATTTTGTGTCAGTACTTACATTTCCTGCAGTCAATCTGTGACGTTATGTAGCTAAAATGGGGAACTTCCTAACTCAGTCTTGCTAAGTAGTTAATTATTTGTTAGTCGAGAGAAGCTGGTGCACCAACTTCTGCAGATCCTTGTCAGTGATGGATCTGACAAGTCTTGGCTGTAATTTCTTAAAGGTCAGTTTTTTAATCGCCGGGATCCGGTGACCTTTTATGCTAGACCTATTTTTCGTTTCGTTTCGAATTTCACTCGGAAGAAAATTACTTACTAAATTAATCTGTTCTGTTATCACATTTGTGACGGTTTCTCGGCAAAAAGGGTTATGCTCGTACCCAATTTCTTTGGCACTGCCCAAGACTCATTTTAGTTCAGTTGCCCAGCGTTGGGGAATTTAACAACAACCTCTTATTTGTACGGAGCCTATGTCCAGCGTTCTACTAGAAAACCTTCTTTGGAAGGCCCCAAAAAAAATTAGCGTGGAAAAGTTCGCGTTGTTAATGGTTTTTAGAAATACACAAATACCGGAAGAAGACACTTTCAAGTATCTTTAAACGTGCATGTTCTAACAGTTTCCATACATTATAATGTATATTAGATATCGATTTCACCCCACGAGTGGAAGTATTTCTCGAAAACGCCCACTCGTTGGTTCCTTGAAATCAGTTGTTCAGGTTAAAGGGCAAGGACATGCCAATATTGCAGAGTACCAGCAGCAGCTTCTGAGGGTTTTCCACGTGGGAGGAGAGTAACGACTCCTCGACCTTTTGTGGGGTGTCGGAACGTTCCAGGTTATTTCATTTATTTAAATAATTATTCTGACTGCATTGGACGGTGCAGTTTATGTTTCAGAATTCGGTTGCAAAGGAGATTTGTGACTTGATTATTTGCGTTAAGGATTATTACGGCATATTCTCAGCGGAATAACTTGTGATCTGAATATTTTTATCTTGTAGGGATATGTACAGTCGCTTGGTAAATTCCATCGTCGATCTGTTGGTTCCGGCTCGGATAGACTCAGACGCATAATGTTTTATGCATAGCATATCCTTTTGATATATAATTGCCAATTATCTTTCAATTATCAATCAGGAACAGGTAGAAGATGGTTATCAAGCTTATAATGCGGTGAAGCCACTGCCCCATCGAATCAACTTCAGCTCATTCATGTTGGTTGTAAGGTTGAAAGTGTTTGAAAGTTATTGATTTGACATTTTCATCATTTGAAGTACCTAGGTTTGTCATAGTTGGTACATGAATTGTTGATTCATTACAAGCATTTCTTTCAGTTCAACTAGATAGGGAATTTCAGGTGTCTGGCTTGGTTCTTTTTGTATTGGTGTATACTCTATTTTTAGATTTAACAGATATTTCGAATGGATAAAGTTAAGGGAATTTTCTAGGTCTTACATATTTGACAAACGGAAACGGAATAAGCAAACTTTTAAGAATGAAAGGGATTCCAAAATGAAAACTTGTCATTATCGAAAAGCCATGGCTCTGCGACACCTACTCTGGCACCTGCCTTACAATGTTCGTGGGCTTAACGTAACTAATTCAATACCAACCTCTTGCGCAAAATATAAGTCCTACATAATCACGTAAAATTCACACACATCCAATACAATGTCACTCAAACACTTGCATTTCGAAAGGATCAAATTCTTTAACTTCACCTTTAACATTTGCGCACCTAATATTGGCTCGCATACAATATTAGATCGAAATTACGTTTTGATTAGTGTAGTTCAACCTCGGGTCTCAAGCAGGCGCATAGCCGTACCAACTCATATCGATCTTAGTATGAATATTTGAAGCGGACTCGTCCTTGCAAGCGCGGTAGACTTGAAGGTATATCTATACATAGAGCTGCCATTGCAGTGTAACGGAATTGTCTGACTTTCGGGTAATACCAAAGTTAGACAATGTATTTCAATTTTAAAATAAACTACAAATACGTCATGCTACAAAAAAGATTTGTTCAACATATTCAAATATTGACGGTTGATAAACTAGAAACGAATTCGTCGATTTAACATTTAACATCTTTTCTCGAGACCATCAATACAAACAACTCCAACTGAGGTGTAGAATATAATATATTATTTATGCAAACGAGTCACCGTTTAACGTTGAAATATTGCCTTGATTTGTACATTTTGCTGCTTTAATCAAATAATTTACACTAAAGCCAACGTACTTTACAAATCAGCATTAATTTACTGAGATAAAGATCTCTATTCGATTTATATTTATAATCCAAATAAAGTCATTAATTTTAAAGCGAATTTTAACAAATTAAAATTGAATCTATTCTAAAGTTTGTGTGGTGATTATAGGAGAGTTGGTTGATTATTAATAACAAAGCGAGTAGAGTAACTAGCTTAGCCAGTGAAATAGTAAGTGTACGTGTATCGAATGCCTCTGCGCCGTGTCAAGGATTTTTTGTGTTTACCACGTCTTACTATAGTTTGAAGGTTAGTTTTGTTAATTAAGTTTTAATGTAAAAGCTTGAATAATTGTATTTTATATTGAACATTACACAAATTGTTATTTTGATGTAAAATATACCAACTTATGTGATTATAACGGCTGTAAACGAAGCCGAGAGCCACTCGTTCTTGTCGTAATTCTGATCAATTTTTGTATTGAGAACTTGGGAACCAGCCGGTTATAGAGATATTGAAGGTCAAAGTTCCGCCTTCTTTTGGAGTGTTTTTACGTATACCTACTCCAAATTTTACCCGGAGCTTTCACCTTAACTTTGAATACGCCCACGATCTTTGTACCGTTGCATGCACCTTTAATGCATTACGTTGCGCACTACAACAGATTGTAAACGGCGAGTTTTCACACCAAAATGAAAAAGCCTTTCCCATCAATTATTATTGTACAAGTTCCGTAGTTTCATATGACAGATTGTGTCGATGGCTTCGTGAGTCTTGTTACGCCCTGTGTGACAAAACTTACCATATCAAACAGTTCCAAGTATACATTCAATTGACATTTCCCTCAACGGTAATCAATAAATTGTCTAGGGCAGGTCGTGTGTACAAGGGCATGAGTGACGACACTAGGGTTCAAGATTGTTTCACAATATGGCGAGTTTTCAGTGTGACGTAGCGGCTGACGTTTGATCAATAGATATTAGTTTTGTTATGATTGCTTTCATTGTGCAATCACTGTTGAGAATCTTTTATACCTTGGAAAAATTAGTTTAATGATGTCGTCGTCTGATAATTTCTGGAACATTATCTCAGTTTTCTTTTCCTTCTAAGGCTGGATTTTACCGATGAAACTGAACGCGACCAACTCATGAACCCCGTTATCAGTGTCATTATTTTCTGTGGAATATTGATATTGGAGTTCTTGAACGCGGTTTAGATGTGCTGATCGCGTTCAGTATGATTGGTTAAGTCTAAGCCATCCAAATGGAAAACTTTTTTTTCCATAATTATGCTTTCTGTTCTTATTATTTTAGTATTATGGCTGGATGAGTGATGTGGGGATCGAGGTTAGAGTTGTTTAAATGCAGCCGACGTTCTCAGCGCAGAGCTGATGACGATGCATCATTTTTCGATTTCCGGTGATATGACCTGCTCCCTTGCATCTGTTATTTTGTTAGTGAAAGTCAGCTGTTGTTATGAGCAAATTTGTAATTACATATCTATGACGTCACATTGGGCACCCGCTTAAAAGGCACCTGAGGTATTCCAAATACGGCACCTATCGATATTTTTCGCAGGTGCCATTAGTGGAATAATTGATATCTGACGATCACTCTCTTTCTTCTACCACTAAATTTATTTTACTTTGACGAATAAAAATAAGGGTAGGTACACCTATGTACAATCTATTTTCCTAAGTGAATATAAGATATAAAACATATATTACGTGGACAAGTCTCATATAAGTTATTACGGTTCTAGGAATAACAGTCTTCCACCTTTATATAGGTCATATAACCCTTCGGTCTAATAGTTTTCGTATATTGAATATTACATTAACATGAAAATATTTTTATTTACTGGACTCAGTATATGATGAAAAATGTTCTCCTTATATTTTCCGATGCCACCTGGAATGCCTCGTTCGTCTAGTGGTCGCAAGCGCTACTGCTGAGTATAAGGTTCCATTCCCAGGTCGGGCAAAGTGTTCTTCGTTTTTTTTATTAATATTATTCATAAGGTTGGTAGCCATATGGTCCTCTCACCGTGGAAAAGGACACTAAGGACGTCTTGAAGCTTATTTTGGAAATCCGTATCATAATCAAGAAACTTGACGAATCGTACGCGCCGGCCATTACGCGACGATTTTCGAAGAGATCAAGGAAGGTCATCTGAAGGACGAACAAACCGTCTCGTTGCTGTATAAAGGATAAGACATCTTGTGAGTTCGTTCCTATTTATTCCTCTTATTCCCTCTTCGCTTAGCTAGTCAAATTCTTATTTCCTTTCTAAATATCATACTCATATTGCTAAAACTTGAGTCAGTGCTTTGTGCATTCTTCATACGTTTCAATTCATAGAATACTATACATCCTGTTATCTATAACATTGCAGTTAATTAAGATAGTTGACAATTCATCGTCGTAATTCGCTATTGTGAGCTACCTACTTGCAATCATAAAAAGTCGAGCGTTGAATGCTTATCGCATGAATCATCTTGTTTACTTCAAATTTTACAACGGTCCGAGAAACGCGCGCGTCCTTATGTTCAATATACGAACCATACCTATAATTACAGTCCGCTATTTTATTTAAAACACCTCTGAGAATCGCCAACATATGGTTGTTTTACACAACAACAACATGGTGGTGTTGAACAACAAGGCTCGCTCTCTATTATATGGCACTTCAAAATAACTGGTAAAATGTGGGTGTACCTACTATTGATACACCTCCGCCTAGCCCTTCGGGGAAACAAGGCGAGATGTTTAGTTTTCCGATGCTTAATATTTCTTGGAAAGCTTACTGAAGGATATTAATATAATAGCGTACATGTTAAATACAATGTAAGTATGTATTACATAAAGCATAATTAAGTGTAAGTAATATTATTATGTAGTACTAGCTTCTGCCCGCGGCTTCGCTCGCGTGGAGGTCGGAAATTATCCCACAGGAATGTTCTACCGGGATAAAAAATATCCTATGTGTTAATCCAGGATATAAACCATCTCTGTGTCAAATTTCATCCAAATCTATACAGTAGTTTTTACGTGAAAGAGTAACAAACATCCATACATCCATACTTACAAACTTTCGCCTTTATAATAGTAGTAGGATATTCATGGACTCATGTGATTACTTGACGACGGAATTGTAAAATTTAGAATGAGATAAATCGACTAGGTTCTCAAGCGTAACCCATAATAAATTTATTAAACAACTAAACCATTCATCAAGTTTTCAATGGATTGAATATATTTACATGTTGGTTACCAAAATGGAGTTACGTTTATTACACTATTATACAATTCATCAGTAATCTAGTCTGTCAGATTATATATTGATCCAGTATTACAATATTGTACCAGAATTACACAATCCTTCGAAAAATCTAACCCAACTTTTGAAGAATGCTTAATTATGATTGAAAAGTACTTGATTTAATATCACACGGTCTTTTCACTCAAAACGGTAAAAAACTCTTGTTTTCATTTCAACATCCTCACACAACTTTCAACGCAAATAGCCCACACCCTTTATTAGAATATCAATCTTCGAATACATTAAAAATAAAAATGGCGTCTTTGTTCTTTCTTAACGCAAGAGAAACCTATGTCACAGAATAAGCGTGCATAGAAGTGACATCCGCGTTTCAAACGTATTTTACCTTGATCCCTGCAGTTTCGGGCCCGTTAATATTATACTTAAAAAAAAGGGGTTGACCTACGAAGTTAATTGTCTAGCCTGCTAAAGACTCTTATAATTACAAAAAACCGTGTCCGATATGATTTTCTTTCGGTAAAAATCACGAAATTTCAAACAAACTATATCGCCTTTCATTATTTATCTTTTTAGGGAGTGACTTTCCAAAAATCTTTCGTCAGGGAATGAATACTTATATGAATGTAAGATTTTTATTAATTAGATAATAAGTGTAGTGTCACGCCATTTTGTGATTTTACACCAACAGCCCCCAAGTGGACCAACTAAGAACTGTCACTTTCACTTGCCCTGTTATAGATTTTGATAGCCTCAGGTCTAATAGGAATAAGGCGCGCGTTTGCTCTCACGCCCTCTATAATATAAGTGAGAATGCGACATTTTTGTTAAAAAAATTACTAGACTTCCACATTTACTGCTGTTTACAATAGTTTATACTGAAAACTATGTATTGAAAGAATCTTATAGAAAATTATTTTATAACTCAAACCATGTCCTATTTCAAATAATATAAATTGGCTTTGAGTTGTCAAGATGAAGCTAGTTGCCCATCCCAAAGCGTAGTAAGTTCCTATGGAAAATGGGAAAAAACTCACTCAAAAGGAGGAGGTCATAAATTCGACTGTTTTTTGTTTTTTTAAATTATTATTATCTCAGAACTTGCGAACGGGTTAACCGATTTAGATGATGGTCTAGTTCTAACAATGGCATCCATGAGAAAACCATATAAGTCTTAAATTTTTATCTTGATGATACATTAGTACTTCAGGTCACTGCTGTTTACATAGCAAGTTTAGTAGCGGATACGAATTAGTGTGGGGTGGGTAAGTAGCAATACTGAAAAGTGAAAAATATAAAAACGACCGGCTCAAAGAGGAAAATAATTTTAGTTTCGGAAAACACAAAACCAAAGACACCGACTGGTGTCTTTAGTTGAGTAGGAACCACGTAGGAAAGTACGGAACATAAGTGTCGCTTCAATTTAGTTTTCTTAATCTATGCCTATAAGTATATATTATAATATACGTATACGCCACGTTCACGTCGTAATAATTGGATTATAGTCGGAGTATTTAGGTCGTCGTTTGTTGACTCCTGTGTATTTCACCTCCAGACTTTGTTATTTGAGAGCTAGAGTAACTGAGCCCACTGTTTCATATTATCATTACCGTTTAAATTTGGCTTTATTGAATTGATATAATGATATTACTAATTACGACGAAAATAGAGCTGCCTCATAAATATTATCTATTTGTTTTCTTGAGGTGCAGTTTTTGTTTGGACACATTATGTGTCATACAACTGGTTAGGTAAGTACGAGTATCTATGTATGCCTGATTTCTATTGTCATATCAAAGCCTCAGATTCAATCATCAAAATGAGAAGTTAGTATTTTTATATATAATAGTTAATATTTTTTTTAATAACTAAGACCCAAGATTTCTGAGCGTCTAATCAGTCTATAATTCAGTAACACCTGAAAACTATCCGACATGACCTAGGTCGAACGTTGTCCCTGCTATCAGTCTTGATCATTACCTTGACTTAGATATTGTCCGACAAGCCGTTTGTTTCAGTCTGCTTTTCATATTAATTGAATTGATTCATCAAGCATCACGAAAAAAAAATAATAAAGCTACAAAAAAACCAAAAGTAAGACATAATAAGAATAAGACATTATTATGTTTCAATCATTAACGCCAGCCTTTTAAATACCGCAGCCACTCAACGAGTAATAAATCAATTTTGTAAATATGTTATTGGTAAACGATTTTTAAATTACTTGTGTACTTAAATGACAGAATCAACGTCCGGTTGGAATCGTTTAAAAACCTTTCATCTCTGATTAATTATTTTTCACGGTGACGTGGAAGCCATTTAAAGTTGTAAGCGTATTATGGTGGCAGCGGACTGCGTTGCAAATATTATTTTGTTCAGGCGGGATCAAGGGAAGTGTGAATCAAATTGAGCCACAGGTTTTGTGACTGAAATATTTGGGCGGACTACATACAAGCTCTTTCGTAAGGCTGTGACCACAAACATTGAAAGAGTAATTTGGAGGGGCATTCCATTTCATCGTAGTGTATTTCTAAGACATGCCTCGCCACGTCATTTTATACGTTTTTACAAAGCTTCCCAAACAAAAACGCGCGTCCATAGCAAATCCGCCCGCCCAGCCGCGCAGTATTGTGGCCAAACACTTACTTGCATATAAACACGCACCTTATACCCATGTATGTTCGTAATTGGATTGAATTGAATTGGTACGACGATGTTCGCAGTTTATTTAGGTCATAGTGGCTTGGTCTGACGTCTGACCTTTCCTATACGTTTATGGGCCCCGTGGCTCAATCGTTAAAATGGAATTCTAATGGTGATAGCTTGTGTAGGAATTGGTGTCGCATTTCCATTTAATCTGTAATTATTGGACAGTTTCAGGTGTTATAGGGACACGTTTATTTACGTCGGTAGAAGGTACTCGATGAGGGTAGATAATAATTTTATTGGTGTCGCTTTTTTGCTTTTGATCAATCATGACGTTGCTTGCGGAGGCCTATCTACAGATTTGGACGTCTTTTGGCTGAATACTGATGTTAATTAGTGTTTTTGAATCATCTATTTATATAACTTGACGACACGGTTGGCGCAGTGGTTGAGCGATTGACTGCTGCGCAGTGTGTCGCGGGTTCGATTCCCGCACGGAACAAATATTTGTACGACCTGCAAGTATTTGTTACGGGTCTGGGTGCTTTTCTATCTATAATATGTATGTATTTACGAAAAAAAAATGTATATTAGTAGTTAATCAGCCATCACGTTTAGGTTGCTTAGCTTGGGACTATATGGCGTTGTGTGAAATGTCCATGGATATTATATTATTATATTATATAAATGACTGTCTCGTTCGTCTAGTTGTCGCAAGCGCTACTGCTGTGCAGGAGGTCCTGGTTTCGATTTCAAGGTTAGGCAAAGTGTTGTTGAGATTTTCCATCTGGGATTTCATAGTAGCAGCCCGGAGTCGGGATTTGTGCCCAGTTGATGGCAATAGGCTCACCCCCTATAATAGGGGACTTAAGAAAGCGACAGCGTCACTCGTGAAATTCAAATTTTCCTACGTTTTTTGCAATTTGCCGGGCAGTGGCATATTGTTTGTTGGACTATTCTGACTCTCTCTATTCACCTTAAACATAACTGGCGAAATATGGGTGTAGTATAGGTACATCGCTTACTAACCCTTCGGGGAATACAGGCTTAACGTCGATGCATTTATATTTTTTTAATATACATACCTATTTTGCGTAAAATGTTCAGTTATAATAGCTTTTTTGACTGCACCGAATAAAATTACCTGTTTATTAATATTCTAAATTTAATTTTTCTTTATATATGACACTGGCCAATTGATCTGCATCACGTTAGCTATTTCAGTTCAACGACCTAAAACAAGTAAAAAAAAGAGTAAAAACTTCAATGTTAGAACATTGAAGTTTTTACTGAACCTCAGTACTCAATTACTAAGTGTACTGAAAAGGTAGTTCGACATAGTCGTGAAGGCCTCTAAACTAGATCCTTTCCGAACTACCGACATTTCCCTAAAAACTGATCCCTTTATAGCGACATCTCGGAACTCCTACTTGACCCTTCACGTCGCAAGCTTATTTCAGTATTATTTAAGTCTTTATATAAAAATAGCTCCATAGTAAAAAAAAAGCCTTCGTACGTCATCAACCCTCGGTTGTATTTCAGAGATGTTTATTACGAAATAAATAGGAAAGATTATACGCAATCATATGGTAGTCAAGTTTACGTTGCTCAGTTGTTATAAATGTGTGTTTTCTTTGTTTTCCTCTTTGCAAGATAAGTTATAAGATTGCAGATCACGTATTCGGCCTGGGATGCCGTTATTGTGGCCCGTGCTGTACTTAGCCCATAATTATCGACTGAAATTAGTTTCATTTTCCTGTTTTGTATCACTTTGTTATCACGTGTTGTGTGTACACGGTTTATCATGTGTTTTTGGCTAGGTATGTACTTGGCTGTATTGATTGTAAAACAAACATTTATTAATTATTAAGGTTTTGTTATCATACTCGTATGTTATTTTAGATTTGGTAAATACGGAAGGTATTACTGTTAAAATTATGGAGATATAAAACATAATAATTTTAATGTAATTGTAATGTTTGTTAGACGAATTAATATAATAAAACTTATTGTCCAACGGCCATAAATAATTGATGATCTATTCTGTCCATCCCAGGCTGCATAGGACGTCCTTATAGTCAAAATAAAATAGGAGTAGGTTACACCGCGAAATGTGCATTCTTTACCATAAAATACCTTATCCAACAAGAAAAGTATGTCCCATCAGGCCTCATGAGTGTTTTCCTAATCATCACGATGTAACAACAATACCAATTTTTTATCAATAGTAGCTTTTAATCAATTAAAAGCATGTCCGCGGTACCTAATAACTGGTGAACGTTATCGTGCCCGCTTATCATTCTGTAAACCAATAATAACGCTTTAACTGATTATTTTCCTTGCAACTGTAGACCTTGAGAGGCGTAGAAGCGGAAAAAATGTTTGCCAACACGATATTCAAATTATGTTTGAACATACGTCGTTTTGTTTTGACGTGTAGCGTAATGTTTGGTAGAGGCCCGTTTGAAAATCGAACGGTGGAAGAGTACAGGCTGGTTTGATTGACAGGACTTTGTTCGAAAGCAGTATGGGACTGGTCTTAAAAAAAAGTAAGGTTCGTGAAAAGAGTTTAGTTTTACAAAGGATCACATGGCCTGGCCCGGATGTGGTAGGCTAAAGTACATCCAAATCACCCTGTCTTGCTTTTCCGTACTTTTTTGGGGTCGGCTACCCACTTACCTGACTTTTACATGGAGCGACTGCCTATCTAAACTCCACAACCCACTTACTGGGTACCACAATACCCCATGGTTAGACTTTTTGACTTCTAACTACTCGTAACGACTGTCAATGATCTACGAATGACAGTCGAAACCAATGGTTTAACGTGCTTTTAATGGTTTAAATCTATTATCATGTACTGTCTATCTTGTTGGGGAGGGACAACAAAACTAAAATTCTTGGAGCTTGAGAGGGCACAGAGAACCTTACTTAAAGTCATGTTCTTTAAACCCTATAGGTATCCGACCCAAAGCCTATACGTATTAGCTGATCTTTTGTCTGTAAGAAAGCTTTACTTGCTTCAACTTATATTGAAGAAACACACATCCCTTCCGTATGACCCCTCTAAGCCAAAAAGTAGAAGGAGCTACTTAGTTGCTCCAACTGTAACCGTTAGATATGCTTTCGCTAAAAGGCAATACCCTAGGCAATCATCTTATATATACAACTTGCTAAATAAAGAATTACAGATATATTCCATGAAGCTCCGGGACTGTAAAAAAGTTGTAATCGATTGGCTTAGAACTAAAACATATGATGAGGTTGAGTCGGTTATATCTATTAATTAATAACCAAACAAGCTACAATTGGGATGTTGAGACCATGGTTAGTGAAAGAAGTGTTATTGAGCTTCTTTCGATCCCAAGACAATGTCGCAGGGCTAACCGGCAAGACATAACCTACATAGCTCTTTATATCTAACACACTACACAACCTCACGCTCATACTTACACACACACTCACTCATACACTCACTCACACACTCACTCATGATACACATACCACAAGTACACGCGTGATCTGGCCTTTTTCTGAATAATTATCGTTCGTTCTTTTATTTGCGATGCATTTTGTATAATTTTTAAGTTCTTTTATTTTTGCATGTTTACATTGTCTACATTTCAATTGCATAAAAGTGACAAGTGGAAGCGCGGAGTCTCCTAATACAAGCAATTCCTTGCTTAAAAGGTGATCTCCAATAATATGTATCAAAAAGCCTGATGTAATTGAAATAAAGGTTTTTTTTTTTTCCGAGGCGCGGAGGGGTTTTGATATGTAATGGATGGTCTGACTGTCCACGAACCGGCCGAGGTAAGCTTAACCTTCTATCGACCGGTGCGGATGATATTATTCAGCCTCGAGCACACGCACATTATGTTGTAATAAGTCAAAGTAATAACATTAAAATCATTTTCAGAAATTAATAAATTATATAAATAAAACATAAGAATTGTAGCAAAAAAGAAAAATATTGTTATTACGTAGTCATTGGGGTACTCTGTACAATTCAACCCTGTTGAGAGACCTTGTTCGGCTGTAACCCTGATGACAGAGGTTTCATTTTCAAAGGTTGAGTTTGAAGACAAATAAGTGAAGTCGGAAACTGAAAAATGTATTAAGGCTATATGAGCACGCACAATGGTCCGCCTAAAGGACTGAGTGCGGAAACCAACCCCTTAACAAGAAGGCTATATAAGTAGTCATCAGAATATAATTCACCAAATACCGATGAAAAAAACTTGGTAGCTTTGTCTAGCCTACCAGATTTTCGTTGGTAAATCGAATACATTGTTAGGTCTACATCAATATCCGAGCACTTCAACGTCACAGGCACGCCTGAAATGTTATTTAATTTATTTGAAAGCTTTTAATACGACGATGGACAAAAAGTGGGCTAATCTGCGTATGGGCCGAGCCCAGCCAATATACGCACATGTATTCACTAAATACAGGACGTTACTGATTTTCTGGTACGAGTCACTGGGACTTTCATGTGACGACATTTCGTATTTTAAGAAGATATTTTTTAACATCTTCAATGGGGATCATCATCATTCTCCTGCTCTTATCCCAATTGCTTTGGGGTCGCCGCAACATGTCTTTTTCTACCATCCTTCTCTATTAGCCGTCATTTCGGTAGTCACTCCCTTTCTAGCCATATCATCTTTCACACAATCCATCCATCGTCTAAAATAGTTTTTTTAGTCTCGCGTTAGCCAGATTGTTAAAAATTATTGGACTCGATTTCTCGTTTTTTACGTAATCAAAAGATTACGCAGATAGTGAAAATGTGGCATGACGTCACGTCTATGCTGATTTTATATTTACTTGTGACGTAGCAAGCCCCCACTCACCAACTTTAATGCGTTTTCAGTCAGTGAATCCGTCTAGTGATTTAAGCTATGTGTTGATAAATCATTCAGTCACTTTTAGGTATTTATACAGATGGCGATGTTGTTTTTTCATAATCGAATCATTTAACAGATTAAAGAAGACACAATATAAGTTTTATTGTTAATAAGCTTTTGTGCGTTTAGTGTCCTTCAAAGTATTAAAAAGGCAATTACCAGATATCGTTTATCTCTAAATTCAGTAGACATAATAATATACTTAGGCGTATCTTTTGACCTCTAGCGACGTTTATATAAAGGACACACAGCTGGGTATACTTTACTTATTACATATATATATGTATATTGATTAGCTTATGCTTTCCCACTGCTGGGCAAAGGCATCCCCTAAGTTCTTCCAGAACCTTCTTTCCCACGCCACCTCAAACAAGCATTTCGCACATATTTTATTAATCTATTATAAAAATATTGTATTTACGATGACCTTTCCTCATTGGATTTCAGTTCCTGAAAAAATTTATTTCTGCTTACAAACGAGTTAATAAAGTTTTCAGTTTCAACAAGGTGGTATCAAATAGCTAAAGGTCAGAGTAACAATCGTAGGCGATTAACTGCTTATCATTCATCCGTCCATAATTAATTTATTAGTACATGTGGGTGGACGTTAATACTCATTTTTCATTGCAATGCACTGCAATTGAGCATTTATTTTGAGCATTTATTTTTTGCAACTTAGTCCTTATTGTTAAATAATTTTTGGGGAGATGGCCATAAGAACTCCTCAACTAAATAAGACAGCTTCCTTGAGTTTGAACTCGATGGTTCTGTCTTCACAAGACTTTTAACCCAAGGTGGTTTCCAAGATCTGATGATGAAGTCCTAAATTGGCCATAGGAACTACTCAATTATAATTCTTTTGATAATTCTAATGATTGTAATTCTGTATACGTACTTCAACTTGCTTCGACCGCAAATCATATTTTTATCAACATTTGACACTGTCCTGCAAATTGCAAGAATGTATGAAAATTTTAATTTCGTGGGCTACCCTGACGCTTCCCTTTTAAGTACTTGTAAGCTATTGAGCCTGTGCTAAGCGTGGGGTCCTGGTTTTGATAGCTGGTCGGGAAAGTGTTATTTGGTTTTCTTTTTGGACTTTTAGAGGAGGTACCGTCATGGAGTCTGTAATTCCGCTCGGCTAAGGGCTCACCATGATTTTTTGTGGCTTTTACTTTACTGCTAAAATATAGGTGTTCTATATTCTCTGCCTGTCCTTTTAGGGAATACAGGCGTACTTTATATCCTTCAAATTTTTATTCGTTAAAAACTGATACGGTTTTTCCGAACATGAACTGAGTAATTACGTCTATTTATACGTTTCGAAGGTCGAGTATTATTATCCTGCTATTTATATCTTAATCCTACGTTCATACCATCAACCTCGATTTTAAAATAATTTTTGGCTTTGTACAGGTAACCACACTAATCACCGAGTGGGTCCCAATTAATGAAATTTTAGGAGACATTGCCAGTTTGAAATTCAAGTGTAAATGACGGGACTACCTGTGACGTCTGTGTTGGTATTCGCAGAAATACGTGAAAAGCCAGTTGGGAAATTTGAAGATATGGTTTTGTTTTGTGGCTTAAATTAAGATAAATACTAAATTAATTTCCTCATTTATGTGTCCATTAAAAAGATGTAGTACTCGCAATCAGTGCGCGTTTAAGACCAGATTTATGAAAACGAGGCAAAAGGAATGTGTAAGGAGCGTAGCAGATAGCGACCTATAGCTACTGCCTATCTCAATGAAGAGAAGGTGACAGTATGTTTATGAGATATTTAAATAAATAAAAAGACAAGTTTAAACAAAAGCAATGCAATCTAATTCTTTAACATTCCCCGCACACAGTTAGGGTCGCCGTGAGTCGATAATCTGTATGACATTTCGTACTGAGAGCGTCTGCAGGTCGAAAAAAGGGCACCCAGCCTATTGGCTGCAACAAAAATCTGTGTTTCTTTTGAAAACAAGACTAAAGCAATTAAGTTGTGAAAACTTTTCGAACTGTCGAGAGTCACGTCGATAAATGTGTTAGTTTTAAGTACCTTTTTATTTAATTTAGAAGATTTGGATGTGAATTATATTGATAACTTTTAAAAATAATGAAATACTAATTAACTGATTTTACGGAAAGGTTTACAACATCACGTAGCTGATATCTGTATTTTTAAAGTTTGCTGTCTGCTGGTAAAAAAGCTAAATTAAGCAAATAGAGGCCCAGCAGTGAATTAAGTCAGGATATGCATGTATGATGAAGCCAAAAACCCACATGTCATTCGACTTTTATAGTGTACCTACCATAAAAGTATAAACATTTGTCAAACATTGGCATAGTTTGGCTCAACTATCCCAGTCAAAGTTTAAAATTCCTATGAAAATGACCCGACCACCGTTTTCTGTTTTTCAGCGCCAACTTTTACAGGATAACTTTCCACCTGCCGTGTCAAACTATGTGAACAAAATGAACTGAAACGAAACAGATTGAGTGTTTTAGGCGAATTCCCCAATGAAACTGAACGTGTCAGAATCAGCCTATCTAAACCGCGATCAAGAGTTGCCAGTGTCAAAATTGCTAAGAACACTGACACTTCTTGAACTAGGTTTAGAAGTGTCGATCGCGTTAATTGTATACAAGCAAGGTGAGTTTGATACAGAAACCACGAACCTTTTGTCTCATCTCAGATATCATTTATACTCGTAGGTAAGGTATTTAAAAACGAGACGAACTGTATGATGCTTAAATAAACAAACACTTCCACACAATAGACATAACGGACAGTCCTCTGTGCAGGGCCTGCATGGAGGCTGAAGAAACCGTCGCGCACGTACTCTTTGAGTGCACAGGCGTCACACAGATTAGGACACAAACTATTGGAACACCTAAATCTTTTACAGATATATTACACAGACCAGGAGACGTCATCAACTTCTGGAAGGAGGTGGGCTGGCTGGAATAACCGCCATAGGCCGCCATGGCCCACGCACAATGGTCCGCCAAGGACTGAGTGCGGAAACCACAGCCCCAAGAAGAAGAAGAAGAAGATGATGCTTAAATGTATTGATTAAAATATGGGTATACCTCTGCTTACCTCTTCATGAAATAACTTCGAGGCGGCGTGATACCTACCTTTCAGACTCATTAGGTACTGTTTTCTTCGATACTAATAAAGTATTCATAAAGCGTGGGCAGACAATGAGTAGGCGTTTTGCTTCCTCCACACCCTTGCGGCAAAGGGTGTGCTGCTCTAATTTCATAACTAGCTTAATATAAATTATAGGCCAGGTACATTATTTACGTCCAAAGAATTTTCCGCATGGTTAGTAGACCAATGTCGGGGTTTTTGGGAATAAAAAAGCTGGTGCTTGCCCTGAAAGACGGCTGCCATGGCAACAGTGACAGCACCAGTGTTCGCGTAGGATTATTCCCCTAGAGCCCGTCTTAGCATGACAGTAACTAGGGCTGCCATAAATGCTGGAACCTCGACCAGGACATTCAGAATAGAAATTGAGTAAACCATAGATAATTACAGAACAAGATGAATATTCAGTGGCAGGGTAAGTCCATGTAGCCAAATTATATTTAGCGAGACCCGCTGGTTGAATTTTTTTTTCGGTCACGCTCAAATCCAAACGAGTTTCTTAAATTATCAGCATTTTCCAAAAAGAAGCAAAAATACAACAGCGAGCAAAGTAAGCTGACAATTTCATCACCTCAAATAAGTTAGGTTTCCTTTCGACCATATGAATAAAAAACAATGTAGAAAAGTATTAGAATTAAAAGAACGTAAGCTTCAAGAGCGAGCAAAGCAAGTCCGAAAATTTCAGCTTTACACGTCTGATTTAAACAAATGCGGCCTAACTTCGTAACCGGGGTAAACAACTTATTGACCGAGACACCAGGACACACACACAACGCTTCAAACTAGGACTAGCCCTAAATTAGTATCACTTCAAATTGAAACGCTGCATCGTTATTTTTCTTCTATTAAGTAAACCGGCTCTATGGCTTCAATTGATGCTTATTTCTAAATGAAATCACACCACCGAGCTCGCCTGTTTAAGTCGTAACTTTTAATTTTTAATCAACGAAATACCTAATTCATTTCTAAAATAAAGACATACCATTGCAGCTATCTGTATTTATGTCGGTATTTCAGTCATCCACTCGTTCAGGCAATTCAATTTGCGAACGCGTTTTATAACTGTTATTTCTTTATGCTTAGTTTCTCCCTTGCTGCGCACGCGCAACTTTCGTAAAACATTCCTATATCGGCCAAAGAAAACAGAATAATGAGGGAAACATGTAGTTAGCTTTCAAATTATCATTTGCCTAGCCATTTCCAGCCAGTCAGTTGGGTTTTGGCTTCCAGTTGGTATACCCAGATACAGCTGGATACCAGTATTTACCGTATGGATCGACTGCTTTTCTGACCTTCCAACTTACTAGGTAATAAGATTGGTTGTCGGTCTTGCATGTACAGTTTCTAATTGAACATGAACCATATCCTTTTGAAACAAAGTTAAAAAACTATCAAATTTTGACGGATTGGGGTGGCTTGATGTGCTGGCCTCTGAACCTACGTACCATACATACATTTGAAGTAATATACCTTTATTCTGTCGTTTTGGTCACAAAGCAACCCCCAAAAAAATCCAAGCGTTTAAGTAAAAGTTATTATGGCAGCAATAATAATAGTTTTTAGCCGCAGGCTTTTTGTTTCATAATATTGTTAACCTACCTCATCAGCCGACCTTGGTCTACGAATGCCATCTCAATGAAATGCAATTATAATTTAACTTATTTATTGTTCTATAAAAGTCCGTGAAATGCGAAAGAATAATATCGGACCCATAATAATAATAATTTAATAATAATAATTTATTTCAAATAAAACGTTTACAAAAAGTGTACATGTAGCCAACAGTAATAAGTTTTCCATACAATTAAAGTCCCTAAAACTAAAACTAAGATTTTATTATAGGTGCAAGTAATTGTTGTTCGGAATTGC
Organism: Hyppa rectilinea; assembly: GCA_951799385.1. Lineage (NCBI taxonomy): Eukaryota > Metazoa > Arthropoda > Insecta > Lepidoptera > Noctuidae > Hyppa > Hyppa rectilinea. The sequence continues at coordinate 7,219,588 of OX637305.1, forward strand.
AATTTTATGTAGCGACCAGCCCGATCTAGGTTAATTTAAACCTGTGTTTCAGGCCATCACTTTACAATCCAACTACTTTGGTCTAGTATAATTTAAAGTTAAGCTGTATAAAAATAAAGAATATTATAAGAACTAGGAGAAAAAGCTTAATGGTACCTTAATATCTAAAACTAAGCCTATGTAATTTTACAAAAATAAACACTTACGAGGGATCAAAATCATCATGCCAAAATTTCTAGAAGTTTTTCTGTGTCTGTGTAATTTAGTGTCTCTAAATATTCGGATAACATTTTACTACATTTTTTATACCTTAAACTATAGAAACTTAGTACCTTGTTGAGCTTATTATATAGAAAATATTTTATTGATAAGTGTCTCTATGAGGCAATTGTTCTTTGAATTCTGGGCGAATTTCACATATGAAACTGAACGCGATCAGCGCATAAACCACGTTTAAGAGCTTTCAGTGTATTTTTTTTTTTTTTTTTTTTTTTTTTTTTTTTTTTTTTTTTTTTTTTTTTTTGCTATGGAATATTGACACTGACAGCTCCTAAACACGTTTTAGGTGTGCTGATCGCGTTCAGTTTCATTGGTGACATTCGCATTTAGAGGGCGATGTTAATTATCTATTCCAATCTTTGGACGCATATTTAGGCCTCAGTTAAATAATTTATTGGTAGTCTAGTTGATCTTAATAGAAGCAATTGGTCGTGAATTTTGTCGTAAGCAGTATTCAATTTGATACAGGATATTTCCGATTATTTTTGGCCTTTACCGGAGCCACAATTTACAGAGAATTTACACGAATGCCACAATCCCAAGTCATGAATTTATTAGATTTTTTCTTAAATGAATTGTCTCCGGAAATAGACACAGTAAAACATTTTATTCAACTAGAAGATATTATGATTACTTACTAACTTACCGTTTAGATGTTAAAGGCCACTGTTGCAATGCTCATGCCACATGAGTAGTCATGCTCCTATTCAAAACCACTGCAAATCAATCATTTCTAAACCTCTTTACAGTATAGGTCACACCTTAATATTCTTGGTGCGTCATGATGTAAGCAGTATCTACAGCTTAGAAATGACGTCAAGTTCTAGCCTTCTGTCAAATTATCCCCTACCACACAGTCTTACTACGATTAATTATTGTATGGCTGTACAATAACTTCACAAACACACCATATTTATCCAGAAGATAAAGTAGACACGATGGGAGGGGCTTGTGGCTAAGTAATACCATCCGCAATGGTTGATCGATCAGGTTAAGCTCCGCTGGCCGAGGTTGATCCGCGGATGGGTGACCATCTTTAAATACCAAGAGTCTTCCGCGCTTCGGAAAACATATTAAGCCGTTGGTCCCGGCATCGTTAATAGATTTTTGACAGTTGTTAAGGGTCGTCCGGAGCCCGTAAATCAACTAGCTTTTCCAAGGGGTACCTAGTAACTGGGCTGTGGAGATCAGATAGGCAGGCGCTCCATGTAAAATATATAATTTCTATCAAATTTAACCTTGGCATAGGAAAGCCAAGATTAAATCAGATCTTTCCCACTGTGACTGTGTGACTTCTGTAAGCCGGGTGGTCGGTTCCCAGGTGGTGGAACTATTCAGTCTGATATTATGGAAGTAAATGTTAGGCAACAAAACTGATAGAAACAAGGCAAGAAACGTTAATGGAGAATTGAATCTGATGGTGAAGGAAGTTACTATTCTGGACACAATAGTACCGTTAATTATAACTATCCCAAAAATACATAGCAACGTGTCTCTGCACGTGTATAGACACGCTATTTTTATCTTGGATAGCACCAACATTAACTTTATATATTGATCATGGTTATCATTCAAGACATTAATTGCAGAAGATACGCCTCCTCAAGCATCACCACTACCAAATTTAAGGGACAACATGTCACTCAACTCCCAGCTTGAACTTTTACGAAATTCATAAGCTGTAAGTCTTTGTAATTCTGCTTCTTATTATTTTATAGTATATTATGAAGCGAATAGACAGATAACACGTATAATATATTATATAGTGACATGAATAAAAGTTCCGCAACATAATTAATATCAATTTTGTTGTTACATTAACGCATTGTCCATACATGTCAAAGTTTTTCTGACAATACGGATATTGACCAGTCAATCTCATGGCACAAAAAATGCAGTTTGCGTATGATTTGTTAGACCTTTTCATAAGTATGCCATTCTTTCCTGTCTTGTGGATAGTTTATTTCCGGCAATTTTGCTTTAGGTTAATTTGTAAGCTGTCAGCTTTCCTTCTCATTTATTTCTATTTAGAGGTCTAGTTATTGGTTCAAGAAATAGGAAGTAACTTTATAATTTGGTAGGCATTCCGAATAATACTTTCTAAGTTCGTTGTAGTAGTAATAATGCACCAGTTTGTAGTAAGTAACATAACTAAACGCAAGTATAATGTGGAACCTCCGCCCTGGTTCAAGCCATGGTCCGGAGCGTAAGGGAGTGGGAGTCTGTCATCTGTCACCTCCTTCTGCGAAGCAGTTATGCTAGCGAAGGAGGTGGCGGGATGGTTGAGGGACGGAGGCTCACGTTCCGCCGCCGCGGGATACGCTCCGGGCGTTGGGAGCCGCTTGACGACTCCCGGCTACCGTAGGCGTGGGCATGCGGACGGTGAAGGCCTGTGAAGGACGGCGCGTATGTGTTCCACGCGCGCCTCATAGAGATATCAGCATGTAAAGGGGTCCATTAGCGCCGAAGCCTGCCGGGTCAGCGGGATTGTCCGAAAGGGTTACCGCTACCCCGGAACATAAAGGGCTAAGGAAGGAACACGGATGGGTTTTAGACAGTAAGAGTCTGACACACCCCTCCACTCCACCCAAAGTGGGAGGGGTTTGATGATTTCCCACCCTCAAAAAAAAAGTATAATGTAGAAAAGCTTAGGTGTTAGACCAAACGAACAAAGAGCAAGATCATTAATATTCTTGCCTGGAACATCATCATCATCTGCTTAGCCTTTTCCCAACTATGTTGGGGTCGGCTTCCACTCTAACCGGATGCAGCTGAATACCAGTATTTTACATTGAGCGACTGCCTATTCTTGTCTGGATATTCTTGTCATTCTAGGGTTTTACCAATGCAATCAGCACATCTAAACCGCGTTGAGAGCTGTCTGTGTCAATTATTGGGGAATATTGACTCTGGCAGCATTTGAACGCAGATTAGATGTGCCAATCGCATCTAGTTTCATTGGTGAAATTGGGACTTAGTATGAATAGGGCAGTCAAAGAATGCTGTGTCCCTATTAACACAAAAATAAAATAGTAGAGAAGGGATAGAACGAGTATTTGCTAGTTTGGTCTACACCAACCCTTAAATGAAAAATAAAATAAAAAAATCCTTGTTGCAGAGACCAATGAAATTGAAGATGTTTACCTAATGCATGAGGATCCTAATGAGGAGGAGGTAAGGAGTGATCAAAAGTTTAGTTAGGTCTATGGAAAACTTAGTAGAGTTAAGTTACTTTTACACCACGTACCGCAATCATGTAAATAGAGCCAAGTACCTACTACTACAGATTTTTATAACACGATAGTACTAACAATAGAACAGCTTGGATGTATTTTTAAATGAACATAGAACTCGTAGTAAGGGTAGGTTACGTCGGCCCCGACACGAATAACGGGCGGGGGTAGGGGTGACCACCCCCCACTCGTTTTACGTGATTGAATGAGGAATTGTTAAAGATCACAATTTTTTAAGGGTTATTTTTTACAGACCGGTGTATGGACTCTAGGCTTTTAAACGACTTTGATTTCAGTAAATCTTTTTGTGTTTTGAAAATTTGCGGAATTTTTTCTTTGTTTTCTTTTATTTTAAAAATACCAGGTAGTTATCAAAGAGAGTTTCTGTACCTAGTCATTTTCAGTAGCCATTTAAAATAAACGGGGCCGATTATTCCACTCCTTTCTACCAGACAATACGGCAATTAAGCATCATTCTTCAAGTTGACAGTCTCCGCAAAAATGAAAAAAAAAGGTACAATTGACGGGGAGGGAAATCGCGGTTCGGATCGAGGGCGTTAGCGGACAGTACTTGTGTTTAATTAAAAATAATGTCTGAGGCAGTGTTTCCCCGACAATAACCGAGCCCGGACGAGATAGCTTGTTATATAAATTTCTGCAGACTCCTGGGGGACGTGCCGGGAGAATAAGGCGAGGAAGCGGCGGTAGTGTGAGTATATTATACCCATTTTCTGGGTCGTCCTTCCTACAAATACGTTTTATGCGGAAGCCAGTCAGACTCCACCGCCTCACCCTCAATACAATCTCTGAAACAATACCCCAAGACTCAGTTTACAATGTCGCAAACACAGTCCCGGTAAAAGGTACTTATTTGATTAGGGTGTCAGGCGTATCACCGCGAGAGTGTGAGCGCGGATCCCGAGGTTTTGGATAAAATTTGCGTGTTTCGATTTTTTGCTTGTACCCCATAAATTGACATTGTTGAAATTGTTTTTATTTTGTTTAACAAACACATTTTTTTAATTCTATTAAACTTTGCTAAAGCTACATTGCTGGAGGAAAGAGGTCGGAACACAATAGTTCTTATCGCAAAGCCGTATTAGAATTCATATCGAGTCCTCTGAAAGCCCCTTCATCTCTTTCATGGGAGAAGACCTCTATAAATCATCGAAAAAGACGTTAATATCTGAACTCTGTACAAAAAGCCCGACCTTGTCGTTTGAGTGGAGTATGGCCGGCCGGGGTCGTGCGGAGTCGTGCAAACGGTAGCCTTTTCGTACATTGTCATAGCCGAACGTTGTATGCAAACTAACTGGTCGTCTCGTCAATATGAAATGTGAAAAGCAAAAAATATCGTCGAAATGAACGGTCCATCGATCTCCGGTGACTCGCTCCCGGATTTTCCATTGGGAAATGAATTAGCCGAGAGCTGAAGCGGCGAATTTACATTTTTATTGACAAGCAATCTATTTTCAAAGCAGATGGCAATGGGAGTAAGAAATCTTTTATGTAGCGGCAAACACGAAAGCATATTAGAGTAAAAATGCTTTGTCATCTCACGTACTTCATGTCGGAGGGTAAAATTTAATCACGCTAACTGTATTAACGCTCACTAACTATTTTATGTGTATTACAATAAACAGCTCTTAATAAATTATTCGATTAAAAATTAATAACAAATAGCTAGAAGTTTCAATTAGGTTAAATGACCTAATTGAAACTTCTAGCTATTTGTTATTAATTTTTAATCGAATAATTATTAAAAGAAAATAATATAAAATCTTACATTATTACACACAAGCCAAATTATTAGATCTATTTTTATTCGTATTCAACCCCGAAACAAGTAAATCCCAACAATATTAATTAAAGTTACCAGTAAAATATGTGACGTCATCATATTCAAACCGCACTGCAAAAGTAAAGCGAATAAATGTCAGCAACACAGATACGGCCCAAGCTCATCTACAAATTGAGGCGAAAACGCGAAGTAATTATTTAAACCGTCATATAAATTACTGCTCAACTTTTCACGCCAGTTTTGTACCCGCGTGTGCGTGAAACGCTGTGTAAATACGCCTGGGTGTGTGCGTATCTCACGGCGGACTGAAAATGGTTCCATCATTTCATTCCTCCATCCTTTTTCAGCATTGTGTTACTTTTATTCGGGGTGCTACAGTAAATAGAGAAATTTTCAGATTCGAGTGAGTAAATATAACAGTATTTTTTGTTCATAAACCTAAATGAAACATTGTCTTAATTTCATAGTATTTTTTTATAATGCCACCAATATTTATTCAATTGAAATTAGTTAATCAGTGCGATACTCAAATTAAATAGATACCTACAGGTAACAGATTATCCCTACTATGAATTTTCACCACATAACGTCTACTTGAGAGCAACTTAAATCCTTATTCTGTAAATCAAGTATATACTGTGCAAGGGTAAGTATCAGCTTGAAACATATTTAGCTTTGTTCCCTTCACTACGGTTAATCTGTCCCGTTTCCTCCCGTGTCAAGTGCAAATAGACTTTTTGGGTCGGGCGTGAGGGGTGGGGGGAAAGGGATAGCCGGCCCGAAGGGGGGGGGGGGCGCCACCCATCCTGATGATGAAATATTGTACACGTGGTCTGATTTTGAATGACAACGTTTCACACCCAGCGGAGCACCCACTCTCAGCGCGACGTTTTATAGCGAATTGAGGATTTGCTCTTTGTAACGATCAGCTTCTTTAATGTATCTTTTTTACTAGCTTGCTTCTCCCTTTTTCAGGAAAACTTTGCCGCTTGTCTTATTTTTTTCGATATTATTTACAATCAGGTATGTAAAGCAAATAATCTGTACTTGGTAACAGGTAAAGAGGACAAGGAGAGACCCAAAAGGTCATGTGGCCCGTGCCCTTGGCCGGCTTGTTTATTAATTCGTGCCCGATGTCCACCCGCTTAGCGCCCGCCACCCTCCCTAACCCTAATGGGCGGGAAACAACACTGCTTTTAAATTTCGGGCTTTCCTAAAATTTAATCAAGTGATTTTTTTCATTTTATGGCGTGTAAAATTAGCTTTATTATTTATTAAATCGGAGCATTGCGGAACCCGCTTGCGTGCCGTGCTTACACAAGTTGACCGTTACTTTCCGAGCCAAACAAACATCAACATTTTCCTAATTTATATTACACCGCTGATCCCTAACCACCAGAACACTTTAATCTCCTCAGAGTGTATCGGTGGAGGCCCTACTATTTATTCCCACTTCTTATTTTCACCTTGCTTGCGGTAAATAAAAATGGCCCGCACAACGGAACATCAACCTATACTGCGACACATTTCGGTTCACATTTGTGTGGAGGAAGGGATCCGTCGTTGGATCGGTCGTCGAACTAGTCAACTGATTAATTCGCCCCTTACCTCGGGAAGAGATTTATTGGTTCCGCCGTACGCAAAACTGCGGGTAGGTAAAAAATCTCTATCGAAAATTGAATAGAAAAGCCATTTCGGGGCCGCGAACGAATTCTGTTGATACGGCTCGCATTCGCTTTCACGGCTATCTTCATTTTATTTACCTGAGTGAAGTTAAAACACCAGCTTAATTCAGATAGGTACCTAAGGATGTTCATGTGGCTGCCAAGCTCCCATTTTTATTAAGCTCGGCTTTTAAGATCGGAAGTGAAACAAAGTTGAATGGGTACCTACTTATACATGTAGCATTTAAAAAGAGAGGGGTTTAAAAAGATAGTATCAAGTGGTTTTTTGTATCGTTTACCATGTACCGATGATTTTATTTTCACGTTAGCTGTAAAAATAGACATTCCAGTCCCTATTTGTTGACCCGCGTCCGTTGATGGATTTCCCAGTACACATTCATGTTTTGCGAACATCCCTAGTAACGTTATGGGTCACCACGAGGTGAGGTGAGTTTCATAGAACGATCTACGAAACTTTCAAAACAGTATGCTGTATGCAAAATTAGTTTATTCGTGATAAACTGGCAACTAAACGGACTTTGCTTTGAGTTACTGGGCGGGGCATTAGATAATAAAAACTTCATAAACATCGTGACAATATTTTTAAAGTGCCCAAGATAACGGTCCAGAACGATTTCGATGATGATATTCAAAGCCCCAAACGAGTGCCTCTAAAGTAACGATCATCAGAATAAGATTTTATAACACAATTCAAGTGGCCACATTTAGAGTTTTAGCCACAATTTGCAATAAACCGCGGCGGGAAACGGGCGGTTGATTATCGCAAAAAATCGGGATCTCCCAGAACCTCAGCCTACCGACATTCCTGTAATATGTTTGGGGATGAATCCCTCCTCGCGGGGGGAGTTTTATTTTCGATCTCCTTCGTACCGCCCCGCGTGGACATACGTGCCTCGGCTTAGGTGCGTCAGGGGTATGTCAAAGAATAATAAAATGTATCCAGAGGAGTGCTTGAATTTATACAAAATACGGACTAAATAAAAAAAAAAAACAAAAATGTTTAAAAAACTTGGTTCAGGCAGTGTCTTATGTAGCTTATTCTGTAGTGCTTGCTCCACAATTTGTTTCTTTTCACCACACTATACTAACATCTAAAAAACAAACGTTGGCATCATTTAAAAAAAAGTAAAAAGACTAATTTATATTCATTAAAATAAGTATGTGAAAACTCTTAATAGCTAACAAGCATACTCTTAAAGTTTTTATTCTTGTACGTTTTACTTAATGTCGCAAAAGACTGCTGGTCGCTTTCAAAAATTCTATCGCACACCTGAGAAAGCCCACAGAAACGTGTATACATATAAAACAATACAAAAAGAAAGGAACACTAGTAACGAAAATATATTATTTATCTATAACGTCGATGAAGCCTAATTGGGTACACATCTGCACTTCATTCAAATAGAATTGAGCAATAAAAATATTTTGCGTAACTGTGAGGCCACTCGAGCCATAACCAATTTAAGATTGATTAATAACTTCTTTGTTACTAATGAGTTTACTGACATGCGTCTTAATATATTATGTGCTTACGTCAGATTTTTTTTTATTTGTCATAGTTGCTTGACGTTCAAGGTATGTCGTATGCTCCCAGTATTGTAATTAAGTCCACGCAGTCATTTCAGAAGTTTCTTTAAAGCTACTTAAGAGGACGTACCCTTTTTTTATGGATGGGAAATTATCAAATAATCCCGCGATCCCGCTGTGGGTGGAGCTGAAGGGAGTTTCATACGCTTACTGATTTAAAAAAGAGAATCATCGACACGACGAAGAACTGACTAGAACCCATCTATAAAGTCCGGGAAAGCGGTCACCCTTTTGGACAATCCTGCTGAAGACGTACCCTAAGGGTGCGATCAATGAGTACGACCAAGCAGGATAATTCAGTGCGGAGGATTGCTGGCGGATAACAAGCCCTTCACACTATTCCAAACTACTGAAACTCTTGAAAGCCAGAATCATCAGTGAAAACCACCAGTAAAGCGAGGCAACGGAGTTTGACACATTCCGGAGAAAAGATTCAAATGTCTTAGACTTCGCATCAAAATTATTCAGAAAAGAACAGTTGAAGAGTCCGGGGCCGTTGACTGTTTCCGATGGTGTAAAACTCACTAGTTTTGATCGTCTATCTGATTCGATGGTCAGAATGATTGTTCAACCTAGAATACTTATCAAATCACACAGCTAAACGCTGTTTACTGCTAGACAGTGGATATAGACCCCTCGCAAGTTACACTACAACATGGTTCTCTGCCTTCTGCATCCAAACTGGTTCGATTGTAGTCTCCAGTGAGGGTCGTCTGCTCCAGCAGCAATTGGCCCTTAGGTAGTCTACCCGTAGCCAGCTACTTTTGTAAGCTGAAAATAGGTTCCATCGATAACTCCAGTATTTTTACGGATCATTAAAGATTTTATCTTTTAACGAAACCCGAATCCTTCCACAGCGCGGTAAGCGATCCTACCTATTATTATAAAATCTTCACTTACGATTTAATAAAACTCAACTCATAAAGATGTGTGTGCACGTGTAAATTTTAATAATGTATATAGAAATCTACTTACGTATGTATATTGTTACGCGAAGGCATTAATACTTCTTAACGTGACAGATTACGCAACAATAGAGTCGAATGGCAAACAATCTTCATGGTCAGCTCATGAACTATTACATAACTCTGTAATTGTACGATTTGCCTTATCGTTTTCTAACGTTATTTTCTTCCCAACGAAAAATTTTTAACATTCAAATTGGATTTTATTATGGTTTATTCGTGTTTTTAATGTAATTGGTTTCCTGTAGATTTTCGACATAACGTATTTCAATATTTTCACGTTGTCTAGATTACGTCACAATTTGCCATCTGGTGGGTGTAGTCATGGACAAAAACGCTTTTCACAAATAAAGTTGTCAGTGAATGTCTCCTCATACAAAAACGCTTTTCACAAATAAAGTTGTCAGTGAATGTCTCCTCATACAAAAACGCTTTTCACAAATAAAGTTGTCAGTGAATGTCTCCTCATACAAAAACGCTTTTCACAAATAAAGTTGTCAGTGAATGTCTCCTCATACAAAAACGCTTTTCACAAATAAAGTTGTCAGTGAATGTCTCCTCATACAAAAACGCTTTTCACAAATAAAGTTGTCAGTGAATGTCTCCTCATACAAAAACGCTTTTCACAAATAAAGGTGTCAGTGAATGTCTTATCACTCACTTAGTGAGGCTTGCAAAAGTAAAGGTTATGAAAACTTCACCTAATAACGTATACAGGATGTTACCGAAAGGGTATACAAAAGCATATGCTATACACCACTAAACTGAACAAACTTTTACTATGGGTCTTCGAATATAGCTGAAATGCAAAACGTTGAAAAAAAATTTACGAAAATGATGGCTTTGTATACAGGAATAATTCTTTTGCTTTATGTTATGACACAAACTGTGGCAATCCTAACTAATAATAAAAATACGAAAGTAAGATTGTCAGTTTGTTTGTTACCTCTCACGTTTAGACCACTGGACCAAGCATCCTCAAATTTTGCATATACGTTGTCAGGTGTACAGAAACGGACACAGGGTACTTTTCGTCCCGAAAAAACTCCACTCGAGGAAATCCACAATAACGTTCTTATGATAATAGATGGCACCACGTGTCTTTCGAATCATGATTGAATTATATTATTACAAGCAGAGTACAACCCGAACCGACTGTCAAATTCTAATTAACGCGAGTGAAGCCGCGGGCAAGAGCTAGTATTAGATATTTAAATATAATAAGGACTAACGTAAGTATTGAACCTGCTTAGGCTTATAACAGTTCCATTATTATATTGACTCAAACGTGATGTCTTGTTTAATGTTATAATAATAATAATAATATGTCATTCTCTTAAACATTTGTCCTAAGAATCGAATCCTCGCCCACAATAATACCAATGACTAATGAGACATCTAAAGTCATTGGACCAATAACATACAAAACAAATGTGAAAAAAGTTCTAAAAATCCTTCAAAGTGAACAGTCGGTCCTCGAACTGTTTCGAAAAGGTCAAGTTAGTCCAGGTCACAATGAAATGTTAAATATAGGATCGCATGACTACCAACAATGACGTAGAAATGCAAAGTTGGCTTCCGTTACCGAAAGCTTGCTTATTTGCGTTGACTAATAGCAATAAATTACTCTTTTCACAGCATATATACTGTCATTTGATGTCCTAGATCCACTTTAGGCTCTATTTGTGAAATATCTTCGTGCTTTTCTGTAACAATCTCACCGTGAAAACGTAGCTGAAGTGAGTTTCAAATGAGCTGTCAATAGTGTGGTGAACCTACAGCTCACTTCACGCTCACTTCACCTAAGTTTTTAAGGTGAGATATTTTACAGATTATACCAGCAGGACTCTTATTGGTTTATTTCTGTGAATATTTTCAGTTACGGGATCGATCCTTATGACCGAATAATGTTCACTTTTCGTTAGTTTGCCCACATTTCAATTTAGGTATTGTTTGATAAATTTTCATTAATGTTTGCAGTATAGGTACAAGTATACTTATGTATTGCTTATAGTTCAAATTCTTGCTTCCTTTTCGCATCAAGTCTATTTGGTTTCAGTTTTCTTTTGTTAAATTAGTTAAGCCTATCCTGGTATGAGTTACGTCAACGTTAATGCCCATTGTTTTATTGGAGACCCATCTTGCATTGTTTTTACCAAGTAAATGTTTGTGACGGATGAGGTCAACTCAATGTCGAAATAACCTACCTTCGGCGAGTTTCTGTTTACGTTTTTATTTTGTTGATTTAATATAGTACTAAAATACGAATTTGTAACCCAATCTCTCTAATAAATCATCTTAATAAAAACATTCTCTTTACTCACGTAAGGTAACAGAACGGCCATAATGTTTTCCATTACAAATTCCTTTCACCGTGTAATTAATGAAAACCGTGAATTTCTATTGCATACGTAACGCTTATTAGTATAAAAGCTTAAAAAATGGTAACATAGTAATCTACAATCACTTTGCATGCAACAGTGGGAATAAAATATTTACTCAGATCGATCACTGGCACAGATGACGGCAAAATATGGCATTGTTCGAATAGGCGTCGGTTTTCTCACGTATCCAGCCTTTCACTTAACTATTACCAAACGTCAAAAATGACACAGATCAGACCAGTCTGGAATGCATTTGTATTTGAATTTTGAGCTTTAGGTTCTTCGCTATTAGAGTCGGTTCTTCACGTTTCAGCAGCAATAGATAAGTTGGCGAAGCATTCGAATTATTGTTGTTGTCCATGCGTGGAAGTCATTTGTATGTATGTAGATTAGAGGTCATCATACCGTTCTATAGAGAGTTCTTACATTATTTTTGGTAGACGGTTGACACATGGACATAGTTGCACTACTTTTGAAAGTTAAAAGCTGCTACCTACTCATAAGTCAGTTTTGTAACGGTAAGTTTCATTAATAAAAAAGCCAGGTTTGTGTTAAAATATCGGCTTAGGTAACAAGAATTGATTCTTTATTTAAATGATAAAAATAAGGCTCGAAGGAACTCTAAAATAGACAGGTATGAAATAGTATTAAAGGTTCGCGGAATAGCGCAACTAGGAGGGTATAACAGCCTTAAATGACAAAAGTGCTGCAGAACAACTGGCACCATATGCATTCAAGGGAGGTAAACCAATCTCTTAAGGAAACCTGGACTTATATTTAAAGTTGAAAATCGCCAACTCGTATTTAATAACCGCAGTGATCAATACTCGTGCCGTCTCTGTATGAAGAGGCCTTTACTTTGCAGTGGGACAATAATAGGCTGGTATAATAAACCTTTAAATTTTCTTTTGTGCTTTATGGAATATGAAACAACAGTCCGTTGGAACTTATGTATCATAATCATAAGTATGTTTAAGGCACAAGATGCGTGTATCAGTTTTGTGCACAGATGACATTGACGGATTCAAACGTGCACAAAGTCGACGTGCGGTTACCTGGTGGCCCAATACTCCGACATTAACAAATGATCGTTTTTATTCTGCGCCCGCGCACCGGATACGCAGCGGTTCCTGTGAGAATGTTGAACTCGATTTTTTTTTATCACCAAAAAGCGGATGTCCTTCGTCCGACCGGTTTATGAAAGGTGTTGAACATATGTCTGCTGTATTCAAAGTGTAACCGATTTGAATTGTTTATTGATTAGTTTTAGTTATGATTGTCAGTTGATTAATTGGGGGCAGTGGGGTCGATAGACTGTGCTCCTACTTATGTGGCGTCAGTTGTAATTGTTAAACCACTACTGCTGTTGTAGAACTACTTTCTTTTTAATCATTCTGTATTTCGATAATATATTTACAATAAACAGTTGCGGGCTAAATCAGCACTGTCTTGTAGGACTGCAGTGTCCTGCACCAATCTAAATGGTCTGCATGGTTATGTTTGGACTTTGAAAGAGACTGTGGATTTAATTTAACGTATTATAGTGTTTTTGGACCCAATTTATAGAAATAACTATCATTTATCCCTTCAACGTCAAAAACTTAACGTAACAACTTTTTATCTGAGATTGATTCACAATGTAAGGCAGTCACTAATCTGTTTACAACTATTGATTGTGGCAATGATCTTTAAATTTTCAATATGTAGACATTGTACCTATCGTGTAAAGTTCATCAGTCGGGTTTATGAATCACCTCCATAGTTATTTTGAGAAACCTTAAGTAATTATAAATTAATTGCACTCGGTTACTTTTAAGGCTAGACTATAAACTTATCTGAATAGAGAGTAATCAACGTTCTCATTAGGTACAATATGTATATCTCACAGGCTTATGTTAATTTGATTATTGAGTTGTTTTATTTAATATTTTACGTACTCTTTTAATATTATTTATCCAGTTGTTCTGCATTGTTCTCGCATATTAGTAACAGCATGAATGGTGTAAACAATATTTTGTAATTATATATTTTTTTTAAAGAGTGTCCGTTGAGTTTCTTGCCCATACTTCTTCAGAGGTACATAGATTCCTGACTGACCGACCCCCCGACAATTCAAAAGTAAGGCGGTAATTGGTTTATTTGAAATAAATGCTTTGGATTTGAGTATGAAAAATGAAAACCTGTGAAATACAGGTCAGTTTATTTAAAACTAGTTTTGCCCGCGACTTCGATCGCGTTAATTTAGAATTTGACAGTCAATTCGGGTTGTACTCTGCTTGTTTGGCTGTAACAATCATGGGCTCAGAACGGAACATAAACGTTGCACCATCTTGCTTCTTCTTTCGAGTTTTCGCTTTTTATGTTTTTTTTGAAATTGATAATAACAACAACAAAAAACAAGATACAAGATAGGGTTTGCAAAAAAAGCATGAGGATTGCGTTAAATATTACGATGCGTAGGTATAGCTGCAAGTTATAATTTTGTTTAGAGCACCTGTCAGATAATCACCTGCCGACGAAACACCGAGAAAAGGGCGCGTTTCCATTCGAAGACTCCAATTGACTACCGAAGCCCTGGGGCTAGAGCAAGCTAGCATTGCCCATAGCCTATAATATTCCCACTGATGGGACACAGGCTTCCTCTGTTCGAGAGTGAATGGGCTATAATCTACCACGCAGGCCCAGTGCAGGATGGTAGATGACACATGTCTTTAAATTTTAGGTTCTAGAACATGCTGGTGTCCTCAAGATGTTTTCTTCCACCGTTTTGGTTTGTCAGTCATGCTGAAATTATTTACACAAAGTAATGCCCGGATGTCGTACTCACGACCTACAAGAAAAGTCTCGTTACCTCTGGGCTTTTTTGGACACGAACTTTTTTGAAGCAGTGGTTGCTTCAAAAAAGTTCGTGTAAGTAATCATTTACTTACACAAAATGGCTAACTATGGCTGTCATGATAAATAATTATAAATATCTAATAGATAATTTAATATATCAGAATCACTTCGGGAATTGGACTATTGTAGTAGTAGTAGGGAGAAATATTCTAACCACTATTTTTAATTTATTTTCAATACTAACTCCAGATGCTTAAAGGATCTAAACATTTAACTGATGTCTATTAAATAATTACTAACTTATATAACAGCAGTCTAGTGTGTATTTTTCCGTCCTCCCATCTCTTTTCTGAAGGATTAACCTTTTACTTCCAATAGCCTTTATCCACGCTCGGCCCAAAGGAGCGCTTGTGATGACGGATGACGGACGCTAGTGGAAACAAACATCACAGGGGTAAATGAGCCAACAGTCAATATATTTTTATTATAAACAATTTGCAGTGTGCAGTTGTTTATTAATTGTCACATTTAATGTCGGAGGCCATCTCTAAGCAATAAATAATTAGTTCAAAAGATAAAAAATTTATATGTTTTACTTATTTTAGTTCTGAGAGTGGGAGTTTAGATATTATTGAACATTTCTTCTGCCATACCTTATTAAAGTACCAAGGTATTTCTTGTTTAAATTATGTATTATTATTTACTCAAATCTTGTGACCTACACACTACACAGTGTGCAAGCAGCCTTTTAACAAAGTTGACCAATTAAAAACAATAAATAAAGAGAATGTTACACCAAGTCTTCACTATGCAAAGAAGGCCATAAAATATTTTGGAAATTCACGATTCTTTACGCACATTAACACTTCACCATGTAATTTATCGCCATTTTTGACTTAAGGTGCCCAGCTTGTGCATTATTTGAGGCTATTTATCTTACCGCTTACACACAGTCCACTATAAAATTATAGAACTGTGTCAGTTTAAAAATAGACTCATCGGTAAAAAGGTGGGTGCACACGGTAGACAAAAGGTGTTCGAGCCACGTGCGCGCCTCTCCTGCAGATGTCGCGGCCGTTGCATGTGTGCGCACACGCAAACTCACGCAAATAATCAATAGCTACATGCTTACCACACGCTCAACTAATTTTATGGCGAAATACGATTTGTGGTTTGACTTTTGTTTATTTCTGAGTGTTCGTCAAAGGATTCTTAATGTGAAAGAGTATTTGCCACAGTAGGATGCCAAAATGCGGGTGCAGTATTTTTCTGGATGGGTCTATCGTTACTATGCCTTTGATTAATTTTAAAGCCTCTTAAAAGACTTGAAGCCACCTCTTGCACTTGGTTAGCGAGAATATCGTTATTCGTAACCGTAAAGTTATTAGTTTGATGTAAGACGGTGTTGTCTACCCCTGCATAATACCTTATTATTTCTACGACACCCCTGGGAAGAGATGGGGTGGCCCTGCTCTTAACGTGCAACTGTAAGACGCCTAACTAACAATACTTAAATATATTATTGCACCTCTTAACCCTTCACCTTCAATTACCCCCTGATCGCATGAGATTGAGAGATTAATAAATAAATATGCGTTTACGTAGGTATTAATAATGGGTGAGGCCCCATTTAGTGTCAAAGCATTACTTAAAAGTACTTAAAATCGCGTTCAGAATAAGTATGATGGGCTAAAGGTTGATAAAATCGTGCAGGGTAATGACAGGTTTGTAGTCAGTAGCCTAACTGCTACTGCTAGAGCAAAAAAACCTTTCCCTCAGACGACTTTTACGCTGTGCATAAGCAGCTGATACATTCCACATTTTTCTTTTACACACAGCTGATCGGCAACGCAATATTAATAAAAATAAAAATAAGAACAAACTAATAATGGCCTCAAACAACATTTAAATTAAATAAAAGTGTGAAACGTAAAAACTTCAACATTAAAAATCTGCAATAAATTAACACGAACAGAAAGCGTGACAAAACAAGCTGACAATAAAAAAATCTAAATAATACAATATAATTTTCAGTAGGTAGTTGTTCAACACTAATCGTGATTATCCATGAATGTATAATTAACACTAAAAATACTCGTTGACAAGTGACTGTGTCGGCAGCGATACGAACGTGAGTCACGAAGAGTTTCGCGCCGAACGGCTACAAACTTTATCTCTAGAAATTTTCCATTGGAATTTGAGTCTTATTCAATGGTAGTTGAATTAACTTTGCAGTGAGCGTAAAAATGTGTGTGTCGAACAAATATCTGGCATGAGGTGACGTTAGAGCGGCGTGGCAACATCGCGTCGCTGTGGCGTCGCGCGACCGCAACGCTCCGTCTCTGTCTGTCATATGAAATAAAGTAAGATGGAGGGAGCGCTGCGTGGCCGTGTGGCGCGTCAGTATACTACGAGTTGAGAGGAAGGTCACAGTGTTTTATCGTGTAAACAAATATTTTCTCTAATAACAGCGTTGGAACTGCTAACGTAAGTTTAACATTATCTTATTACTTTTATTTAGACAATAAGTATGGTTTCGCCACATGTTTAGCGACCTAACCTCAATGTCAAATGAAAACAAGGTTCAGTTCAGTCAACCAACTGTCACTTTCAAGTCTCACGTTACCTACCTGTTGTGAATCATATCAATCACTTGTGATTGGGCGGCCAAAATGAAAACATCCAATCATTCCTTTCATGTGATTTG
Source organism: Hyppa rectilinea (assembly GCA_951799385.1). Lineage (NCBI taxonomy): Eukaryota > Metazoa > Arthropoda > Insecta > Lepidoptera > Noctuidae > Hyppa > Hyppa rectilinea. Next base: position 7,237,067 of record OX637305.1, read on the forward strand.
ATTGCAGATCAACTTGAATAGGTAGGCCAACCGCTTGCGCTTGGTACCTTTGTAATGCATGTTACGTATTTATTTCATAATTAGTGTTATATCGTTATTACTTTAATATAATTTAAGTCCTTTCTTAACGTCACTTGAAAATTAATTGAAAAAGACTATTTTATTTACCTATTCACAATGTAAAAAATTACAATGAAAGTATTAAACTACCCTTTTTTTACCTATGGTCTTAGCAACGGGTCATTGATATGAAGTAGATATCAATAATAATAATAATATTCATTTATTTGCTCAGAATGTAGGTATGTACAATAAGGTGGTTGCAGTAATGTTGAAGAATCCGTGTATATTGTACCATTTTGGCATGCAAACATTGATGCAGTTTAGCATTACAAATACAAGTCAGCTAAAAAGTATCAGCTAGGAACTCCGATATGGAGTAGTAACACTTATTTATCAAACAAAATAATTAAGTAGGGGGCAATTATAAAGATGGTCTTTAACGTTATCGCTAAAATCTGACGTGACAGGTCAATCAGACTTGGCAATCTGCGCATGCACATTGTCGAAGATATATTGAATGGCTTCCCTACGTGTTGCAGCTTTAATTTCTGGACAAAAGAAATATTGGTCTACTAAAAGGTTGTTCTGAGTCTCATTGGTTAATAAGTAGGAAGAAGGTACTTTTAGTAGAAGTAAATGAACAATGAATAGTAAAACGAGTGGCGGTTTTATACCCATAATCTCACCGATTTTTGTCTTTGACATTTGAATTTAAAAATAAAAACACTTCCTACTTTCCTGACCTTTGAACACGTGTCAGTGTAGGCGCTCCACGTGTGTCGGCATAAATGTATTACGATTGACTGCAGGCAAACGTGCATATTAGGTTTGTTGCACTTAGACTTATAACTTAAGACACCTCCCAAACTAAGATAACTTCCGGGATTCTCCTGTACTGCTACAGTACCTATTAGATAACTAGTTTCTTAAAGCCACCATTTTTGATAATTTTTTCTCCCTCTGCTAACAATACGCCTCTCTTTGCTCCATATCCGGTTCATTATTAAGAATAATTATTTTTTCAACAGAATATCACGATGAAAGACAACCAAACTTTGATGATCGAATTCGTGAAAATAATAGAACGATACCCAGAAATCTACGATGCCAGTTTGGACACGTACAGGACCAGGTTTTCGGAGAAGGCCTGGGCACAGGTTGCAAGCCAAGTTAGAAGCGAACTGAATGAAGAATGCACACGTATGTGATGTTTGACCTGCTTACTTACATAAGGACATTAGTTTTAACCTCTACTACAGCACTCGTGACATTACTACGTCTGGCGCAACCGCCGTCCAGAGCGCCGGTATGATCTAGAACCAAATCAAAGATATGTGGCATGGTGGAACGACCTTTCCTCTCTCAAGGCCTCTGCCCCAGCAGTAAGAACGTTGTAGTTTGATTATGCACCCTAGGTGTATGCAAGCCGAATGAAAGCACCTTATATTATTATGAGCTCATTGGGGCGAAATAGGAATCGAATTCTGAACTGTTCCAAAATTCCACGTAAAAAATACCATTCAGTTTCGCATAGTTTTTATTTATTTTCTCATTATTTTGTTACAGTTGAAGAACTAAAAGTAAAGTGGAAAGGCATACGGTCCTCTTACAACAGATACAGATCCAGAATGAATCATATTCAAACTGACGGTGTCTGCAAGAAATATTACCTATATGACCACTTAAGATTTTTAGAACCTTTTTTAAAATGTAATCTGAAAGGGTAAGTGCAACATTATTTTGCTTTGTTGAAAATAAAAAATAACGTATCTTATAATCGCGATTGAAATGATAATATTACGAACGCCGACACGACCTGGAGACAGAGAACCCAGCTCCCAACCCTGACTAGTCTGATTTTCCAAAATGGCATGAGATGGAAAATTTAAAAAAAAAGTAATGATTGATAAATATTATGACTGATAAAGTGAAACAAAAGTGATAAATCAGTGGGCAACAAACTATAACACCATTTTAGCTCTGTAAGACGTTAATGAGACAATGAACATGGATATGGGATGTCGTAGTTATGCGGTATTAGAAATAAGGTTTGTTTACTGACTAACTAATAAAAACACCTCATTTACACTTTTAGATCAGCTCAAGACCAAGACAAATCTGAAACATCAATTAATGAATCTTGCAACTACGTTAACGTAGATGGCATTGGGGAAGCAAACGAGTATTCTGTAGAAGAATGGAATCACATTGAAATAAAGCCAGAAGTCACTGGCAGACTAGACAAACTTGATCCAGAGGCCGCTAGAAGCAGTAGTGAACTATATGGTGAAAGAATCAAAAAAAGAAAATTCTCTTTCGAAGGAGAGGATGATAATGAAGATTTGACATTTTTCAAAAGCATCTTACCAGATATCAGGAATTTTACTATTAGGGAAAAGAGGAAACTTAAAATGGGGATCTTGCAGCTAATTGATGAAATAGAAAAAGAAAAGGAAACGTGAGAGAAGATTTCAATTATTTTGTTTTAAGTAGATAGGTAGGTATTTTAAAATAAATATTTCGCTTAAGTTGTAAGTACCTTTTTCTTAGTTCATATTTTTGTAAATAAATGTCTGAAATTGTATTCTACTTTTCTTTCTTAAAAAACTTACCCTTACCTGTAGAACCTCTAGATTGGAGTTCCTCTGAGCTTTGCGGGTCAGGGAATAGTTGTTGGCAGTTATAGAATGCGACGGTGTCTAAATGTACCTGTCAAATCGTCTTTGTCAGTTGAAGTTGTACCATGTTTTTAATTGGGAAAGTTTTTAACAAAAATCGACTACGTATTTATTTCAAGACTCCTCACAACATTACACATGCTTCATCAAAAACCAAGAGGCCTCATAAGAAAAATCTAGTTCCGATATTAGAGCTAGGAGTTGTAAACTTTAGCCGGAAGATTATACACTGTTTCCCTAATTAGGTTGATTTGAATTTTATATTACTTTTTCATCGATTAGCGAGACTGAGTTTACAGTTAAAAATGTCGGTGAAGATTTGATTTTAAATGAGTTTCACTTGTTTTTCATTAAGAGTCGTATCCTCGTATCAAATCTAAATAGTTTGCGGCGTGTCGAAGTCATTATCATAACGTATTACTTATCGATCAAGTATAACCCGACCGAGTTGTACGTCGCCCCGACGCCCGGCGCGGCTGTAATCGCGTCTGCCTACCGTCATCTGATGTATAACAAGTCCTACCCTCATTTGCATGGAAATGAGATCCGAGAACATTCTCCTCGGAGCAACCCCCCGTCTTCTGACGCCTTCTTTACTTAATTACAAAGACGACACACTGTGTGATTTTCCTCACACCATAACTCTTTAAAAATGTTTAGTGTGAGTACCGAACTGTAGCAGGGAAAATTCGTTCCTACCGAAAATTTGTTGAATGTGTTCAAATGTAGGCCCAGTACAAAGTGTTTGTAGTTACAGGTGATCAGCGGCCGGTGCTAATTTTAAAGGTCAGATCGACACGTGATAATTAATTACTCCTGTTGATACTTAAAGGGATACATAGACATACTTCTACATAGGCACTCTACGGAAACATGTCCATAAAAAACTCATTTGGTTGATAAGTCCTTCAAAAGCTCGTTGGAACCGTCCTATTTAATTAATCGTTATACAATTTCATCTATTTTTAGTAAGCGTGAGGTCTAGTCAAACTTAGACGTATGAATGATGAAGTTTTCTGCAGCAAAAATATACCAAATAGTTCTTCTTAGATTTTTCGATTTTTGAGTTGACCCAAAAATTTACTTGTATTTAAAATAGTATTGCTACGGCGAAATCTCAGTCTTAAATGATCCTTGTAGTGACATAGGACCATTTAGGTTATTAAGGACCACTCAAGAAATTAATTAATAAAATACCCAAAGATACTATTTTTCAGTATCCAAACTAAACTTTCCAAAACCACAGATAGCAAAGCGCGTCGCCTGATCAACTAAGTCCCTCATTAACAACTGACGATAACGTGATCTTACTAATTACCTCACTACTAAATTGCTTTGTTGCCACCATAATACCAAGTAGCCATTTATGTCTATATACATAATTATACGGAATTCACATCAGTGTTTCAAAGCACGTGAATGCCCCTCCGCTGACCGCCTCCCCTTTCAGCCTAATACCATTACAGTAATTAGGATATGCTTAAGCATAATTAATGCAGTCATAAACTACGCACCTAGTGTATTGTTGCGCGATGAGGAAGCCGAATTGTGTTGGCTTTGGTATTCGTCTCGGTTCAATTGATAAGAGATTGACTACAAATACAAGGAACTCCTACTACATACATAATTTCATAAACATAACTGGCGAGATGTGGGTAACTAACCTTTCGGGGAATACTGGCATGATGTTAAATGTTATGTTAAACTACTACCTTTAACTGTCGGGACATTTCAAGACAAGTTTCAAACGATATTAGAAATTTTCCGGAAATTCTGACAAATAATTGGATAGATTTTGTTGAAGTTTTCCTAGAAAGCTCTTAGTGATCTATAAAATTTCCGGCTTGTAGTACAAAGTTAAGTAAGTAGAATTGATGTCTATACAAACTCTAACTGGCATCATCACTTCTAGGAAGGTTTCTCCTACATATTTTAACTTTTCTATATGTTGCTGTTGATTTTATTATACTTCGACAGTAAAAAAGCCTTGGATATGGAACTTCGTTTTTAATTTTGATAGTTTTGCTGTTTTCAATACATAGTTGTTCTATTCTTCGCTCTATTTGGTCTTTAAAAAGTGGTTTTAGATTTTTTTGATGTTCTTAATGGGCGAAGACTGCTGAGTGAGCGATTCAGATTTTTTTTCTGGTGAGGAAAAAATTATTTTGAGTTTCTCCGTTAGGGTATTTCAGGCCATGAAGCTTTGTTGTTTGCCCATTTACAGGGCAAATATATAGATAGCTTTGTTTTGTGTTTATATGAAAGAAAAATCAATATGATGTGGAGCAAACAAAAGTTCACCAGTACATTCCCCTGCAGAAGAAGTGTATGTGGGAAGTAATAAAATTCTTGTCCTAAGCCTGTGATTTTAAAGGCAGGTGGAATATAATAATCCTAATTGCATAGTTGTTAGTCCCTGTAATATATCTGAACGGTACACTAGTTTACACTTAGCTACCAGACCTCGTTATCTCCATAAAGTGTTATTTACTGGAAGCAAAATAATTTATTAAAACTAAACATAATAATGTATTGGGAGGCGGCTAGCGTAACAGCGGGAGGCTAAAACGTAAATCTTGTCCGCGAGCTCTCTTGTACCACTTAACGTGCTGTGCTCAAATATTTATGTACATACATGTGTTAGAATCGATGATTATAATGCACTCGTTTTTTTTATAAGGGATACTACGTCGAAGATCTGACGAATGAGGTCCTCTGAGACGGGAGGACCAGGGTCTTTGTAGACAGGGCACGCCACGATAGTGGCGGTAAGGCCCCTCTTTGAGGAGTGGCTAGAGAGGCGTCACGGCGCCCTCACCTACCGCCTGACGCAGGTCCTCACCGGACATGGATGTTTCGGGAGGTTCCTGCACATCATCAGGCGGGAGGAAACGCCCGGGTGTCACCACTGCGAGGATCGCCCAGAGGACACGGTAGAGCACACGGTGCAAACCTGCCCCGCTTGGGCGGAGCACCGCCGTGTCCTCGTAGAGGCGATCGGCAGCGGCGACCTCTCGCGCCCGGCCCTGGTGCAAGCCATGGTCCGGGGCGAGAGGGAGTGGGAGGCAGTCACCTCCTTCTGCGAAAAAGTCATGCTCGCGAAGGAGGTGGCGGGATGGGAGAGAGAAAGGTCCTCCCGTCCCAGCCGCCGCAGGTGACGCCCCGGGCGTCGGGAGCCACGTGACGACTCCCGGCCACCGTAGGCGCGGGCCTGCGGACGGTGAGTAATGGGTGACTCACCGTCCGATCAGCACCAGACCCGTGCCGTACGGCGCGTATATGTTCCACGCGCGCCTCAAAGAGATGTCAGCATATGAAGGGGCCCCTCAGGGCCAAGCCTGCCGGGTAAGCGGGATTGTCCGAAAGGGTTACCGCTACCCCGGAACATAAAGGGCTATGGAAGGAACATGGATGGGTTTTAGTCAGTAAGAGTCTGACACTCCCTTCCGCTCCACCCAGAGCGGGAGCAGGCATTGGATGATTTCCCAGCCTTAAAAAAAAAAAAAGGGTCTTTGTAGACGGAATGTTAGATTATGCAACTATGCTTTTCATCATCTATCTATAGCTTTCTCCGAAGAGTTAGGCAGAGGAGTTCTGGGTACCTAAATTAACTAACATCTGTTGCTCTCTAAGAACCTTGGGTTCTTAGTCTACAGAATCAACCAGCAACCAACAGCGGTTCATTTTACCTTTTCAATCCTTACAAAAAATTAAACAAGAAAAAAAATGCCCGTCAGTTTTTTTAGATATCAATTTCCTTAAAGATTTTCCTCCACGTGTAAGATACCACTTAAACATTTACACTACTAAATCAGCCAAGATGATCAAGGGTTATACTAATTAACAATACCAGTTCCTTCCGAGTCGGAGCGTAATAGGCACTGCTAATTCGATTATAGGTATGTGAGTGTGCCACCCTGTATATAATCACATACATGGCCTGCACAATGGCGACGGAAGATCAATACTAGTTCATTAGTGAGTTGAATGCATTACTTACTACTCAAATGTCAACGGGTAAATTGGTATTTCTTGCAACTTATGCCTGCTAATGTTTACGTGGAAACCGTCGAGGCTTTGTAATGCAATTTATTGCTGAAAGTTTTGAAGGAAATGGGGTCCGTTTCAGTGGTGGTATTAAAGTTAATGAAGTGTAGCTGTTAAATGTAACAATACTCTAGTATGACGGTTTCATACACACATCAAAAGTGTCTAGGGATCAACATATATTTTTGCAATAACTTTTCTCTTGATTGATATTAATTTAAATTTTCTTTAAGGATTCATCAAATAAAGTGTTTTCGTTTGTCACAGTAACGATAAACCAAGTCACCTTTGCATTAATAAAGAAATTTGCCATTTTCCTAATAAAGGGATTTTTGACATTTGAACCACTAACATTAAAGTTCGAAAAAAAGACTGAAATAACAGTTTTCTTTAAAATTTTATTGGGTAACTTAAACAATTAATAATCCGTGTTTCTACCGCGAACACTAACAACACAAGAACATCGGTTTGGCATACTCAAAATGAGTTCATCCAAATCACGCTGTGGAATGGCCGCCCATGTTCGTTGCAACAACAAAAAAAGGTCTTCTTGCAACTGGATACCCTCCATATTCGGCAGAGCTCTTCTCTGTAGCATATCCCATGCATGCTCAATCGGGTTCAAGTCTGGCGACTGAGCAGGCCAGGGCAGGACATTGATGTTAGCTGCGGCGAGAGTCTGTCTTACAACTCTTGCGGTGTGCGGTCGTGCATTATCATGCATTAACTGAAATAAGGGACCGATTTGCACTTGTAGAGGAACGAATGAAGTGAACCTTCATTCCCGAAGACCGCTACGGGTACCACCTATAGCAATGCACAATCGTAGGATTCGATATCAATGGGCTCTTGAACACAGAAATTGGGCAGAAGAACAATGGCGTTTCGTGTGCTTTTCTGATGAGTCTCGTTTTGGTATGAGACCGGATATCAATCAAGAGAAAAGTTATTGCAAAAATATATGTTGATCCCTAGACACTTTTGATGTGTGTATTTGGAACGTCCAAGCCTTGACGGCCCATACTAACAATACACCCCTGAACAGTCTTGTATTGGCATTAAACGTAGCCACAAACAGGCGGACTCCCATGATAGAGTTGCCAACCACAGATCCTCACACCGATGACCCTGAACGCCCGCGATCCTACTTACTATTCAGCCTAGTAAGTTGCCATGTTGAATCGCTTTACTGTTTTCTGGACATATTTTTTTTTAGCAAAACATATTTCCGATCGATCTTCAAGATCAAGAAAAACTTTCCATCACAATTACTTTTTGAAAGATCAGCTCCGATACATAATGATTAGAAAATATCACATCATTATGATATTCACCAGTTAGTTAAATGTGCAATACGGTAAGTTGGAGCGGTGAAGTGTGAAACCGGTCCGGGACGATGTCCTGAGTCCCGACATTCCTGGATGCGCGCACGCACTCAATTGCACTATTTCGCTTTGGACTTTTCGACGCGCGGGGGATTTGAATTTTGCAAATTAAACGTTCCTTGTTTTTGCTTCAGGAATCGTCAACATTGCTTTTTTAAGGTAATGGTTTATTGCCACGAGTTATGCTGTTTCTGAATTTTAGAAGCGCGGCCGATTCGAATTTAGGGGACCAAACTTTTGTTCTTATATGCGTAGGACCACATTCGTTTTGCTTTAGCGCAACCGTGGAGAACCCATCATTACGGCATATTTCGGGTATCTTTACTTCAGAAATAATCAGGTTTCATGATCTGGTATTATGGATATTAAAGGCCAATATTCAGCGAATATTGATTTCTCAATTTGGAAAAAGATGTCGCCATAATTCATATGGCGAGGCTTTCTAGGAGACAAAGAGAGAATACTGATTTCTGAGAATAGAAGAACCAGTATTCTCCCAAATAATCTCATTAATATTTTTGTGATGACGGTAAGACCTTTTCCTAGTTGAACAATGAGGTACGTCCCATAACCTCAACTTACCTACATGACCTATCTAAGTACTTATAGTTAAGTTAGTTACATTCGGATAGCACGTAGAGTAATAATCTTAGTTTTCCTCAGTAGGTTGTTACGACTTGTGTGGGATGATGAATAACTGGTAGACCCTACCTACGCTTTTCATTCGCTTCATAAATACACTTCGTCGTCGTAAACCAGAGGGTCTTATTGCAAATTGTTTGGTGTTATTTAATTCCAAAGTAAATTAGTTGGAAACGCAATTTGCCGCTTAAATGCCAGAATTAATAAGTTTGCACATTTTCAAAAAGTCGCTGCTGAAGTAATCGCTTTACTTCGTCCAGATGATTTTAGATATGCCCAGCCACAACGGGCAGGCAACAGGGACGGAGGATTTTAACTGCAACTGGTTCGAAAAAGACAACATTTTCCTTTCGCAAATGTAAAGTGCCCTAAAACGTTACTACAAGATGTTTAAATAACAGCCTTAGCGCAACTACAAACAAGGTTCAGTTTCAAACGCGTTAGGAAAATGGATATTGCAATTTCTATTTGAACATTGAGGTGGCTACACATTTTTATTTGTGGGAAGAACGAGACAGAGCGTGTCTGTATGTACTAGTGGAAAAGAGATGGTGCTTAGCATTTATATTCTGGGTACGTGTAAGTTTCAGGCAACGGTCGCCGTGAAACTCGTAAATGGGAAAAAAGCAACAACGGAGAACTCAACTGTCTATAGTGAGGGGATCGACTCTGAAACGTTACCATAATTTTGGAAGAAAATGAATGGAATTTCGTACCCTTCTTGTTCCACAGTCCATAACTTAATGTAGATCGGCATATAATTGCAGCACTATGTATGCATAGTCTGGTTTAATTAAAGTGCAAAGTGGGTACAATTAATTTACATAGAGTTAAATGAGTGTTTTAAAAATATGGCTTCATTAAATGAAGCTTCGGAGTCATCTACCTTAGGTTGAACATTGGACAGGCTATAATTAGCTTAATGAAGTGTTCGAGTGCCACTGAAGGTTGATCCGTGACGAAAATAATGATAAATAAATCGGATCACGTCTGCTCGGTCTCAAGAGTGAGGTAAGAATTATATCGGACACAATGACAAGCCATTGTCAAGTGCGTCGGGTGTGAGAAATACAATAGCAATTATTTCGCTGTAGTCACCTTCATTGTCTTAAGCATTGGCAAACAAGTAAACTATAAATTATTTAAATTGAATCATCGTTTTAGACTTCAAAATGTTAGGTGATGTCGTGAAATAGTATCTCCTAGTTATTTTAGTATTCATGAGAGGTCGATGATTAATGTTTTTGGGTTTTTTTTTAAATAATTTTTTATTGTTATTGCTACGATATTCAGGACATATGATTGAGGCGTTAAACAAAGTGTAAAAGACTTATATATGAATATTGAATCCAAGAACTCATATCTACTATTACATAATCAACCTATAATGTTCCCACTGCTGGGATATAAGCCTCCTTTTTTGTGAGAGGGAGTGGACCGACACATGTCTTTGAATTCTTGGTGCTAGGACATGCAGGTTTCCTCACAATGTTTTCCTTCACCGTTTTGAGTGCAGTGGTGATGAAATACATAGTAAAAAAATAAAATGCCTGTATAGGTTCGAACCCACCTTCTACAACTCTTAAGTCACGACGTTATCACTGGGCCACCGCTGCACTGTGCGCATGATTGATTCTATCTAATAAAATTATTTGTAATGGTCGACTCTCCACGTGACCAGCCTATTTTTCGGTCAAAGAAAGTGCCATACAACGTGGCAATGCTGCCAGCCTTTTGGGAACTTTTCCTGTTGACAGCGATGTGACCGAATTTTTTGATGCCCTTTGATTTATTTTTATTTTTTTCGCTCCCGTTTTATATACTTGAACATAGTTATTATTAATATTTGAAGTCTTATTAGGTATGTATATATTATGTGAATAACAAAAAAAAAATGTATGAATCATATTTAGTATATTTTGTAATGTGACGATAATAAAGATCGGTCGCAGAGAAATACAGTCTTTCAGGTAGGTATATATTTGCTGGGACTGCACGTGTAACAACGACATAATAGTACCTATATTAAACGCTGCACTTAACTTTATTGAAGGGCAACCACAATGACATAATACACGGTACCTATACATTGTTCATGATCATAGTAAAACATTTATAGAAAACAGACATGACAGTTTTTTCATCAACCTGCGACAAAATTTTCTTCAACAATCCTGGTTCCAAATATCGATATTTTGGAACGTCAAGTCCCAACACTAGCACTCGTCATCAGAGCAAGAGCCGCGTTGATATTTCCACGTAGATTTCGCTCCGTAAAACCTTTGCCGTTTATTTTTGTATACATTTTTTGGCGCATCTCTTTATATTTACGACCACAACTGAGTTGTACCAGTGTTTGTCAGTTGACCTTATATGTTATTCAAGCGATACCTACATATAATGGGGTTTGCATGTTATAACAATGGGTAAGGTAATACCTACAAGTGTCGTATAGAAAATACGATTATGAATAATGATAATTATGGAGTACTTATGTCCTATTATTCCTGGGTACATCCGAGGCGCTGTGTTGTTGAATGATGATCCAGTTATCGTCAACTACTATCCGGTTTAAACCGCTTTTACTACTTTACGTTACTTTATTGATCACACTTTTCCCACATTTGCTTGGCTTTTAGTTTGAACCCTTTGTTTTTATAGGACCTTTGCTGGAATTTTAATACCTACCCTCTCATTTAAATCAGGGAAAATGTGTTTCGCCGAAAAGCAATCTATTTTGAAAATGCCCAAACAGAATTTACTTGGGCAGTTTACGAAGGTTTGATTTTAACCATGTCAAAATTACGTTTAATAATATGAAGTTGGTTTTGCGTAATGTCAAGGCCCTCTCGTAGAAATGGCCATATCGTGATCCGACTGGCCATTTCAGGATACGCTGCGTTTTCATGATTAGGATGGTTATATCACGATGGACCTAGTCAAAAGTCATACAAACAAGCAAGCAAAATATTTATCGATGTTCCCAGCTGACCACTGATACGTAGCAAAGTATGTAGTTACGTAGAACACCGAGCAAATGGCTAACCGCGCGCGAGCCGAGCGAGCAAAGCGACCGGAGCCGCGCGTTACTTTGCTATTTAGAACTTTCAATAGGTAGGTACCCAAAAATTGAAATGATTCGAGTACGAATAGGTCGAATAGGAATTACTATCCGTTATGTTTTTTACGAGTATCTGAGTCGATAGGCATATCGTCAAGCATCGCTGGGCATATCGTCCATCGATATCAACCACCGAACCTAACGATATGGTGGTTGTCATGAAATAGGCGGCGTATCGTAAAATGGCCAGGCACATCACGAAATGGCCATTTCTACGGTCAGATGTCGATGTATATACTACTATTTATACATAAACGGCAACAAAGAGGATTATTACATCGCTTTCATAAGTAACTGTTTGTTAGTACTCCCCACGTATGCTTGCCAAAGTTGTTGCATAAGTGAAAGACTGCACTGCACTGATTTCGTCAACGAATGGATGCCAGCCGTTATTATGTAAAGAGAAAGCTTCTCTTTTTAATAAAATCTATGGGCATGACCTGCATTCTAAACAAGTGAAGAACAGTTTTTTTTTACCTTTCAAGCATGTTTGTTGCCATTCATGAAGATGAATCTATGCATGAACGACGGAACTTGCTCTTCAATTGTTTTTTTTTATGTTTTTGGTACCCAATACCATAAAAAATACTCTATCTAGTCGAACTCCACGGTACGTCAATAAGGTTATAGGGGTACCAATGAAGCTTTAATTGCAAAGTTACCTTTAATCTAAGATAGGATTGTTGTGGATGAATCAACAAGTCATTCATCTTCGATGTCCTAAGAGGCAACCACAGGACCAATTAGTGGATTACATTCCAGGAGTAGATGGCCTTACATCTATTCGTGTCGGTAGGTTACCTGATACTGTTATGTTATACAACAATTTGCAAGCCTTTCCGAGAATTCATGATTGTGTAACTATCTGAGTGGAAGGATTGTACGTTACGTAACAGTATTTGAAGCTACTGAATATCGTTTTGATATTCTGGGAATTATGGAAAAATTAAGAATAATCAACATCATAATTTCAGCTAAAAAAATGCTCACTGCTAACCAATAAGATTACTTTTATTTGATAGTAAAATAAAATAATTTCAGAAAAAACAACCCACTTAATTTTGTCATCAAGAAATTCCGAAAACGTTATCACTTAGACAGCTACTCTGTGATTAGTCCCTCAGACGAATTATTAAGAACTGTTTATCAAATCAGTTCTAAGATGTAAGTAGCAGTTCAATACTCTGAAGTGTTTCTAAGTATTCAAGTAATCCTTCGAGGTTATCTTCGTAATATACAAACTGTGTAAGGAGCAGCGCGTATGAGACGTCGGTCGAATCGAGTCGGGTATCGGCGCAGACTCCGCGCCTCACTGTGCGCCTATTAACTAATATCTAATACAGAGTAAACTAAGCATTTAGTATCATCTAATAGTAAGATACGAATTAAAAGTTTGTAAAAAAAATATTCGTTTCATGACAGAGCTCTGATGGAATGACTGTCCTTGGAGTTTCTAGCCCGTTCCTCTCTATAAGAACCTACTACTCTCTAATAGGCAACTAGCGTCATCTATCTGACTGACCGACTACTTGACAATTCGAAAGTGCCTGTAATTGGTTTAATTAAAATAAATGGTTTAAATTTGATGTGGACATAACTATTTGTGGTTGCTTTCCCGCTTATCATGACAATATGATGATAGTGGCACTTTAGGTACTAATCTTTAATGCGTAAGCCATGTGTTTATTTGAAACACATAGCTTACGCTTTTTTTATTTGCACTATTTATTATGAAAATGATCTACGTGATCTACTTAGTAAATATTGATACTTATCCTAAAAAGCCTTAAGCATTTTTTATAATAAATATTCCTACAAAATTTTCCTTACACGTACAGTACACACTACTAAAACGTGATTCATTGTCAACCACATCGCCACTTATCATCAAGCCAGATAGCGGTCAAACGCAAAAAAAACAATAAATTAGTTATTTATTAGTAAGTAGTTAACTACGTATTTTTTGCGCCTAAAGGAAAAAGGTTAAAAATAACTACCAAAATTAATCAAGCTCGTTTAAAAAAAATATAATGACCTTTTGAATCAGGATACAAGCCGCATCCTGATTCAAAAGGCAAATTATAAAAAAAATGGAACAGTATTTCATAGCAATTCATTGGAGATTTTCACTCCGTTTTGTCACACTAAAATGGTAATAGTCACACTACTAACAGCTCCACAAAAACTCATGTGGACAGATCTCGGAGCGATAGCGGGCGAGATGTCGGCTGCACTGTCGCAGCCTCTAACCCCCTCCAGCCCCCCCTCCTTCACCGAGTGTCATTGAACGTCTTCGCGTGGACCGGCTTATTGCAATCTTAACGAATGCAAAATACAATGTGAGACTAAGGGCACCCTAATGACTTTCGTGTCACTTCATTCGGCAGATTAAACGATAAATTTTATTGTAGTTCTTGGTGCTAGGTGCTAATATGCTGCATGTACCTATAATATGTATTGTATCCATGTAAACAAGGTCAAATCATGAGTACATACATAGCTTAACAGGAAAAATTAAGAAAACATTGAAATCCTGAATCCATTAAAAAAAAATACAACCCTTCGTAACTTGAGTCACTCCACAAACTTTTCGGTTCAATTTTTCCGATAGTCGAAGCCGTACACAAGCCATAATTTCCTGCCAACCTCCTTTTTTAACCCATTTAACATTAAAAATGTACTACTAGATTCTTTCTGGAACTTTCCAAAGCTTGCCTTAACTTGAAGCTAGTTGTCACCAAATTCTTGGGCATCAAAATCGAGATAAAGCTGCATCCGTCTATTGTGAGTCACATGTCGCGTAAGACGCACCGTACGAGATAATTTCACCTGACCTCTGCCAGTTCATTGACTGTGTCCTGTATAGACATACGCATGTCTAGCATAGACACGGATCAAGTTATGAGAGAGCAGCAGCCGTGTTTGAGAATCTTTACAGCTTTTATGAAGCTCATTAGCTCTGCATAAAAATAAGAACGCATAAGCCGCTTTATAGTGGAAATAAGTAGGAGATAGATATGTGATATGATTTGTAATCTAAATCGATAACAATTGAAATCGGTCATACTCGTGATTAGATAACCAACTTGTAATGGGGTAGAATGGGGGCATTGCCAGCTATCATTGTGTTCTCATTTTTTCTACGCCGATCGATATATTAGGAGGCTTTATACCTATACCTCATTATTAATTTAGGTAATTTACAACAAAAACAGAAAAATCACGTTTAAATGAAAGTTACATCAATGGGGTTAGGTTGGTGATAATCTGCTCAACACACTTTCAATCACAATTTGAAAGATTTTGAAGGAAATTGCTGTCCATTGCTTTATATGTACTGAACATTTGTCTGCTCAACAACGTAATTACGCAAACAATTTTGATAAAATGGCAAAAAGACTGCCATTGCTAGTATTGCTACTGTTAGTGTGAACACAAATACGCTGCCGATTCGCTTTTTTTTTTAATATTTTTTTAGCTTCTGCCCGCGACTTCGTTCACTAAGAATAGCGAATGCCTACGTCATTATAGCTATCTGTATGCTAAATTGCAGCCCAATCCGTTTAGTAGTTTGATCTATATGTTGATAGATCACAGTTTCTTTACATATAAATACAGACAACACGTCCAAAGCCAATTTTGTTACATTATTTAAAGAATGTGAATGAGGTACTTATTCAATAGTATCCTTGGTCCATAAAGCACAAAAATGCCAACCAATAAAAGCTCTGTGAATTACAAGAATCGCTTACCACTTGCACCACACGCCATCTAACCGAGAGCCTACTGCGTATAAAGTGCTTCAATGTAAAAAGGAGACATAGAAACAAGAAGGAAATTTATCTCCCAGCCTGTGGGCGTGGTACCATGGCGCTTATTGTTTCCACCGGCCAATGATTCCGTAATGATGGAACTGTTATAGCCATTTATCTAATGTCGACTCCGTTAAATAAATTAACTAGCAGTGGCGGGTACCGAACTGTAGTTGAGCTTTGAAAGTATTTGTCGTTAGTTTAGATTATGCCCGTAAAAAAGGGATGGGTTGTTGTTAAGGTGATGATATTGATAATACGGAAGGCAAGTGTCCAGCTTTTATAATGAGAACTGGGAAGCAAGAAAAAGAATACTTATACAAAATAATAAAAAAAAAAAATATTTAAAATAGCCCGACTTGTGTACCTGTGTTCTTGCCCGGTTGTGGCAATAGGCTTGCCCCCTATTACATAACTGGGGAAATGTGGGTGTACTATTTATTGATACACCTCTGCCCAACCCTTTGGTAGAAACAAGTCGTGATATTATGATGTGTTGTCTCAATTGTTATAAAAACAGATTAACTCTAAGGGGCATATTGCGTGAACAATCATAAGAGAATAAAAAGAATAATCTAACATACATGACCTTAAAACTAAACTGTGCAAAAACAAAAAAAATATAATGTGAAGATTGAAATGCGCAATAATTTAGTTAAAAATAATGTAAACTTCTACCATTATAGGCTGTCATCAAAATATTGATGAATAATAGGTAACATTATTTCGTTAACAGTAACTTAATTTGTTTTTTTTTTTTAATATTAATAAAACAGTCATTATTTTGTCGGTAGCTTATTATAAATAGGTAGGGAGTCTTACAGATTATGCTCAACGTGGTTTGGCAAGGTAGGTACCATACATGAGACGAAGTGAGTAGGCGCTAAAAGTAAGTATTAGAACGTTGGTGGCATGCGCACTAACGCAGTCATACTTCGCGGTGATTGGTCGAAACGGGAACTTACCTACGCAAACGCAAAGCTCAGGTCTCGTTATGAAAATACGCAGCCCTTAGAAAAAAAGTAAATTCTCGTGTCAAAAGCTTTATTTATCAAATATTTTTAATAAATAAAATACTTAACACACTTTTATCACTCAGTTATTCCAAAGTAGGACACTTGTAAATGACAAATATACGTTGCAGAATTCATTCCATACAAAATAGGAAATAATGAAAGCTTATTCGGCAGCGAATTACTGTGGTTAAACAATAATGATGTCAAGTGTACAATATAGGTACTACTGCATATTGTAGTGGACCGGTGACCGATATTTGGGTCTGATCCCGCATGCCGAAACAATGGCGAATCAAAACGATCGATAGTTGATCGGCCTTTAACACTTTTAAGGCTTGCACAGACTATCGACTAACTGAATAACCCGTTTTGATGTCAGACGCTACTGCTATGCGTACAGTTGAAAGTTGAGTCGATAATGTGAGGGTTATAGTGAAGCCTGATGAACTTAATAGTTATGTGTGTGTCCGCAGCTTATAAATTTCGAAATCGAAATGTAAAACAAGTTATACAATCAAGTTATAGTTAGGTCTTTGATATTTTATTAGTGGTGAAAAAAACTCAAGCCTGGAAATAAATACTTATTACATGCTTCCGCTCATTAAATGAGTAAAGTAAAGAATTAAATTAACCGAATATGGAATCACTAATTGCCGTAAATATTGGAAACCTATGTAGGCGGTACCTAGTAAAATACTGGAACGTTAGTAAGACAATTTTCTCCGAAAGTAACCCCAATTCGTCGACCAGCGAACTACGGTATTCCACAATCATTTGACAGAAGTAAGTACCTGTTGATTAAGTTTAACTCCGTCTAGAAACCGGGCCCTAGTACACATTACATTCAGACAGAAAGCCTTTCTATATATATTTAGTGCAACAACTGAGAACCGGCCAGAGCCTACCTCTAGGTGACCAAAGCGTGCTACAAAATACCACAGAACTATGAAGGTTTTATGTTAGATATTTTAGAAAGATTTTAATCAGGCCAGACACATAATAGAAGGAAAATGACAAATAATCTTAATCCCATATCGAGTTTCCAAATTGTTAATGTTAGGGAAAACTGTTTCCGATCATGAAACCAAAAATATTAATGTTCAGGAAGCTCAACTTTTCAGTGGTTTTCCTGGACTGTGATTTGACACACATGCACCTTCCTCATACATGAATAAGACCATTTATTAGCTTTAATGAGCAAAGTAATCTCGTTCTCAGTTACTCATCTACCTGCGAAAACATGAAAACTGTATACGGTGGATACCTTAATACCTACCTATGAATTAGTAAAAAAAATTTTTTTTTTTTATCTCAGACGAGCCATGTGTTTGCACATGTTAAACCTAGCATCATCAAATGTTTAATTCAAATTCCTACATTGCAAAGAGCTCGAGCCAAAACTTTGCCAGACGGACAAAGTGATCAAAAGGTTCTGTTTATCCTGTTACGGTCAGAAACCTTAAAACAGGCTTACCAATAACCTAACATCCCCTTAAACTAATTACCAAAACCGAGCTCCTTTAGAGCGCCGTCTTCTCTACTAGATTTGAAGTCCTTCGAAGTCATTTGTGTTTGTGTCTCCGTTGTGAGTTTACGAGCGATGTCCTATCGTGCTCTCCGCAACCAACGAAGATTCTAGATTCAAAACACTGGGATATTTCCTACCAAGTCTACCGGCTACTTTATATCTCGCCCGTTGAGTTCCGTACAAATAAAATAGTTTCTATCTCATGCACGTATAACAACACACATTAGCTGCTTTGTTTATTGGTGTTGTAGGTTTGAATTGTTGTGTTTGTAATTAGAATTTTATATAGATTCTTATTTGGTACTTAATAAATGTTTTTATTCGAGTTTTGATAAGCGGCCTGTACTAGCTTAATGTTTTTTAATGTCAGTAGTTTGCTATAGATGTCGCTAGTTTCACTTAGAAAGCGACCCCTAGAGGCCTCCTGGAAAACGTTGCATAAGCTACCTTTTTGAATTCTAGTTTCCATTTGTAAAATCGTAGGTACTACTAATGTAGGAATAAATATGTAAGATGATATCGCCACCATTTTTTTAGTAAATTACACTGTTTTTGTTATAATGCGCCTGCGGTTTTATGGTAGTCGTTTCGAACAGACAACGCTCTAAGCGGAGAGTAGCGTAAACTTTCGGCATAATAATCCTAGATCTTTCTTGTAACCCTGAACATCGACTGCATATTGTGTAAAACTTCCATTAAATACAAAATAGATACATACGCTTATAGCGCCCTTATAATACTTCAAGTACTATTATTTATTGAAAGGTTAAAATTAAAAATAATGGGTACTGTTTCCGAATGAAATAATTATTCAAAAACCCGTTTCACTTAATTCTAATGATCAAGGCGACGCGATGTAACGCGGCATGAAATTCACGGAAAACGTGCTATTTATGTAACTAAGTAGACTGAGAGTTAAGTGATTATATTGAATGATTGTTAACATGCACGAAACAACGTAACTGCCGCACACTTAGTAAGGATATATGTACAGAGGCCAGCACGTCAAGTTACCACAATCTGTCAAATTTCTTTGATAGTATTTCAACTTTATTGCATGCTACAATGCAATATTGTTTCCTGGTAGCACAACTACAGATAATTATGAAATTTAGATACCAAAAATTTATAATAAAGAGAAATACCTAATATCGTTGAGGAAATAATTGCTATCAAATAAAAATTATCAATATTTTGTTTTATCGCGATATTTTTATCTGGTGGTACCTACGTAAAAATTGAGGAAAATAACGTTAAATATTTAATTTAAATAAACTCTTACAAAAATGATCGCGTAAAAAAGAAACACATTCTACAGTAACATTTAACTTTCCTGAAAACGTACACGCTCAAGAAACGTGTCATAGTTTTCACATCCGTGTCAATAGATGGCGTTAGTAGTAGCTGACGGACAACTTATTATTTTTCAATTTTAAAAAGATCTATTAAAAGTCAATTGATTAGATTTGTTTTATAAAATAGATTATGAGCTTCACATTTTAGAAATGATTACTCACTAAAATTATTGAAAATACTGTTGTGGCAGTATGATATCAACAAAATATTGTGAAAATGGCGCCAAAATATTTAATTGTACATATTAAAATAAACATATTTTGTGCAGATAAAATTCTTTATACTCATAAATTATTTTAAAAAGATGGTGTTGTTACGAAACTAAGCCGTTGCTGATCACTTCTTGTTAACGTCAGAGTAATTAATGTGTTATATTTGCAACTATTTGAATAAAGTGTTATTTATAGTGGATAATAAAGTCATCGATTATTCAGCGAATAATTTATTACTCTTAACATTTTGTTGCTTTAGCAAATGTTTTACTTTATTACACCTACATTATATTTCAAAATGTTTTTATCATTTTCTCAAGATTTATTTGTATTTGTGCTTGTATTTTTATAATCACACATATTGTCTGTTAAATAAATACGATATTGTTTTTGTATATTCAGATAGTGAGTGCATCTAAACGATTATAATATGAAAGGCATATTGGGTTTGAAAAATAATATGACTCATTGAACAAGTGTATTTCAGGTTATACTTTTAGTGTTCATGCAAGTTAACTGAATTATCTAGTTATTCATTGTTTTTAACGAAACGGTTCACAATAATTGCAATAATTTTATAAATATATTACAGCAGATAATTCATTATTATTTGCGTTTACATAGGAACTTTTTCGACCAAACTATTTTGAATTGCAAGTAAAAAAAATAGCGTCGGTCAAGCGTTAGAGGCCAAGGCTCGAAACTCGTCATCCTTGAAGCCACATAATTCTGTCATTTGCAACAAAGCAGTTTCGAAATAGCACACATAAAAACACTGATAATTATATTTGCATACCTACGTATTTATTGACCAAACTCGTTATTTTTATACCAATGATATTCGTAACGTTATCAAAGGAGAGCTGGGCGTCAAGTGTTGCAAACATTCGCACATACCTATTATACGAATGTATACCTCCTGCCTTACGGGAGAATTTTAACATTTATCTACTTTTGTCAGTACCTACTGTCTCGTTGGTCTAATCGCAAGCGCTCCCGCTGATTCCTTCCTGAGTTCGATTCCCGATTCGGGAAAAGTGTTATTGAGTTTTTCCATTTGGAATTTCTCAGTAGCAGCTAGGAGTCTAGATCTATGCCCGGTTGATTGCAATAGGGTCGACCCTTAATATATGGGACTTGAACATAATGGGTGTAATGTAGGTGTTGTTGAAATACACCTCTGTGTTTCCCCTTCACGGAGTATACGCGTGATGTTATGTTACTTATTTGTCTACTTCTGACAGTATCAGTCCGTTTTTTTAAAAATGTGTTATTATTATAGCTCTATCTCCATTGGGCGCCGTCTAGTATGTGTTGCTTCAAGCCAATAAGCATAATTTTATGTTTCTATTAACCAAAAGACCCGTTTGTCAGAACCCAGAACCACATCAAGTTTTTTAATGTTTATCTTAAATCAACTAAGAAAATTATTTTGTTCATTAATTTTAATATGACGATGACTTTGAATGGATATTGCTGATTGAATATTTGTTAACCGGGCTAATAAGTTTTATTAAACTAACAGTCAGATGATAGATGTGACGCTGACGGAATTTGGAGCCCAATACAAACATTTTGAGGTTATAACAGTGTTCGTTCATTTTCCCGCGCAAATGACCAAGTCCCACACACACGCATATACAATACATTATGAATATGTCAGCAGTGACTCTATGAGGCGTTTCATCTGTCATAGCTCTGTCAATGCATCTTAGACTTTTATTTGACTTCGACAAAACAAAATCAACAGTTATTGCTATTTATAACTCTTGTACGTACTCCTAATAGATTGTTTGTTGTAATTAAAAATCAAAATCAAAATCTCAAGAAGTCTAATTACGAAGCATACGACGTTTTAACATTAAGCCGTTGTTGTTAACAGAATAATAATTCATAAGTTGACAGCACGTGAATAATTCGCGACGCGAGTTGTTATCAGGCGCACTTGCGCAGTATGATCGCTCTCTTGTTCGCGCGTGCCGACTCCAACACGCGCGTACCACACTAGCAAACAAACCACCCACACTGACAAACCTTTCGATGAACGTGATTTACATTGACGCTTAACATTTTCACCAACGATTTACGCATACAAATCACGCATTAATACTAAACTAACATTAGTTATGTCACATTGTTATATGGATTAAGGCTGTTAGATAATAATAAATCCGTATTTGTTTATTTTTATTGATGTGTTTTTATAGTGTCATACATTGCTAGTTTCATATACATAACACTATTCAATCATTACTGGTGCAAAAAGATGGTAGTTCATATTTGAAGACAATAGTCAATGTATAGCGAATAAGATTTCGCGTCGTTGTTATATTTGACGTAAGCCACGACTAATTGCCCGATAAGTCGTCGATTCGCGTCTCGTTTTAATAAGGTACGCTGTCTACGTGTATGTGTGGATACCGATGGAATGCCACGGTCACGTCCCGCTGTGTGCGTGACTTGTGGCTGTGTGGGAGTGACGTCTGCCGCACGCCTCATCGACCAGTTTCCCCAAGAACTCCGCCCCTCCCGCAAACTTACGGTTTTCACGCCATCTCGGAGAAAATATACGATTCCACGAGGATCTCCATTGTCTGGGCAGGTTACCCTGTAACTATGTGTTCGTTGTTGCCACGTGAAGGCATACTGTGGTCTGAGGCTTGTTTGTGTGTAACCTCGATTCGGACACACTACAATCCGAGGCATTATGGTATAAACACAGAGTAATTCGAAGAATATCATTATCCAAATGAATATCCAAGTCGAGACGAACGGTCAATATTCGTGATTTGATTTTATGAAAGAAGTTGTATTATAAACCAATTAGTGGTTCCAATCGACATTGTTTACATTTTTCAAATAATTAGGCAACTGTGACGATAGCTAGATGACGAGTGTTTGTATAGGTTGATAAAAAATACACGTGATTCTGCAACAAAAGTGCAAAAGAATTCGCATCAAAATAACAAATGAATGCTTTATACAGTTCACACCGTATACGCAGGCTTTTCCCACGGTTAGTTGAGTGTGTGCTACCCCCTCCCGCTCCGTCACATCGCCTGCCCCCCTTATTGGCCTGTGTTTGTAGTTCAGTACGGGTTTAGCATTCAAAGCGGTATCATGCTCCCCCGACATTATACTTTCATATTTATTGCTAAAACGCCTCGTTCTACATAATACCTAGATGCAGATTCGGCTATTGTGAAAGAATAAACGCAATAGAGTAAAACTTCGCCGCTGAATACTTTCTGTTTAGATACAAAAGTTATTTCTAATCTAATAAACTTCGATGTGTGCTAAATAACTTTTCAAAACAGATTCCAAACTTACTGTTCATCTGCGGTAGTAGATTAAAATTTGTTCATAGAAAAATAATCTCTGGAGGAATATTGATACATTTGATGGTGTATATTAACCACATACTTAAACAAATTCGACTTGTACAAATGAGTTACCAGCCTACTCATTTTATAAAAAATAGCCACCTTACCAAAACCACTATACTTATGCGAAAGAGTTGTCTTGGGCTAGATCCAAATAAAATCAAATATAAATATGTAGGACCGAGGAATTCTAAGACACCAAACAAATAAGCCAATTCATCAATATATAAATAAAATTAATTTGTAAGAAAGCGCGGGGGAACGACACTGTTCGTCTCACACGTTATTTTCGTCGCCACCTTACGAGTCGACAATTATTCGGGAATTTCAAAAGATCACCCTGGAGCAACGGGTCGTTGGCATCTACTGACTCATTCTTTTGTTTTACTTACTCACCAAACATTTAAATCGAGCATAAAATCAAATTCGAATTAGGTACCTACCATCTAATAGAATCAGTTTTGTCTTCTTCCATTATACTTAATCTCTCGCTTTAATTATCTAAACTAAACAGTTAAAGTCGTTGCCCTTTCTGCGTATGATTAATCTAATACAATAAATTAGTCGCCTCTAGTTGCTTGGACAAATAAAAAATGGGAAATATTCCAAGACAATGTTACCGACACCCTGCCTGTTTATGTTGTTATGATTTGTTTGAAGTCAAGATATTAATACAGTCGATTGCCACGATTAGTTATTCAAAACCTAATTTATATAAAACGACGCATTAAAAATGCATAATAGTAAGGCTGACAAAGGATAGAGGATCGATCCAGCCAACAAAACGATAGGTCCGAATCGAGTAGCCGCACGTAACATCGATCTGGCGCAACACGTACACGCCACGAGTAATTTGGATGTTGCTAATTATAGGTGCTATTGCGGTTATAATAAGATCCTCCCAACTTCCCAGAAACGAGGCCGGCGCGCTTTATTAATATTTATCCGATACAAGCCGAATGCTTCGGTCCCAACCTAACTGACGCAGTCAAAGAAAACATGCTCGCCAGAAATAAAGTCGTAAAGTACCGGAACGATTTCAATCGATGTTCTGGGTGTATATCGGGTTATAAATGCGCAGAAAGTATCGATGGAGTACCGATTGAGAAAAACGTTTCGCCTTTATCGGCGATAGTGGTCGCGTGTAAGAGTTTTTTCTGAGCGGCACACGTGGCATGTGACGTAACGACTCATAGAGAATTATTGAAGAGTTTTGAAATATACCGGGATATATTTGGAGCTGCAGGTAATAAAAGATGACTAAACATCACCGCGGTCGGGTTAATTTAAACATTTATTATGCGCTTGGATAAGGATAATAATATAGGTACAAAAGTTTGCCATGTTAAGCATATCATTCGGAAGCGGTATGTGTCATCAATCGAAAATGAGTCATTATGATGCTCACAGATAGCCACTGATAAAACCTTGAAGTAGGTAATAGGCGCACCTGTTATTTTGTTATTTACGTTGTTACTACACTTTATACAGGGTGGGTTTTTGAGATGAGCCAGTATAGGTAAGGACGCGAAAGAATATTACAGTCAGCAAGAAAATGGGCAGTTTTCACAAACTTTTTTTGATGCCAATCGTTGCCTGTTTCTCCTAAGGATCAAATACTTTATTCAGTCAGAAATCGCATAAACTTTTCCCATACATTTCGTAGTAAACGAGACTCCAGCTCACATTTTTACGATGATAGACATCCCGTAAATGAGGAAAGAAAATACCCCTTCGAATTTCGAACAAAAAAAGTTTTATAATTTTATTTACTCTGAGAACAAGATGGTCGCTTGTTTTTGTGAAAACTGCCCTTTTTCTTGCTGACTGTATTTTTTTTCAAAATCTGTAAGTGCTGATCAAAATGTCTCACAAAGTTAATGATAGTCTCCTAAGACAGTTTTCCAGCAGCTACAACTAGAAAAGTACCTGCCCTTACTGCCCCGTCTTAAAAATCCACTTTGTATAGGTAGTTGTTAAGCATTGTAGACCAACTCCGAAATCGCAAAAAAATCAGCTGTTCTATTACATTTTTGGTCTTGTGACTCGTCGAAATGTAGGAAACAGCAGATTTTTTTTTCACGAATTCGGAGTTGGTCCCATAGTAAAAGTTGTTCAGTTTGGTGGTCTGTAGCATAATCCTTTTGTATGTATATACGAGTACCTTTCGGTTACACCCAGTATATTTAAAAACTCTACAAAATAATAACTTCATCTTAGGTTAAGAAATATCAGAGCCATAGTATCTTGTATTACCCTGAAAACTGAAACAATAAATAAAAGTAAGTTACGAGCAATCAGTCGATTGGACGCGTTTTTTAACATAAGCAGCATTTACAGAGCATGGCCTGTCTGAGAGAAAAAATGCTTGCTTTCATCTATCATGAGCTATTTATTGACTTTAAACTGCTCCCATACATTATAAAGTAAGATACAGCAACGCAGCTTGGTGGTCGAAATCTAAGACGTGGGAGATGGGTATGGTGTGGCGGTAATACGTACAGACGCCAGCACATCAAGCTATCCCTAACTGTCAAATTTTCTCAATTAAAAATGAACCTTATGTCTTTGCAATAAAGTTGACATACTATCAAATAAATTTGACAGATTGTGGTAACTTGATGTGCTGGCCTCTGTACATACTTCCCAGGAAAAGCTCTTTCAAAACGACATCGTAATATTTATTGTACTATTCAAGATTAATTCAACCAATATGAGTACGATTTTTCTTAGAAAATAAAGGTGCTATGTATGTATGTACCTCTCTTATAATATTTTCACTGTGGTAATTTCATTTGGAGCAGAAAAAGATACTTCTATGATGGATCTTACTATCGGGATAAGTTTTCTTTTTCATAAATATGTAATCACGCAGGAGATCATTCATTTTTTTTTTGTTTTAACACATTCTTTACATTTCTAAATTGGCCATCATATTTTCCCACGTTTCGAATTCGTAAAACAATTTATGGATCATTACGTTTACCATAAAATTGATCATGTATAGTCTTTCAGTTCAGCTAATCTTCGCCCATGGCTTCCGAAGAAGCAGATTCATGCACGCATATCTCACAAACACGAATATTCTGAATTCACTTATGACAAACATGCCTTATGGGAAAGTAAATTCTTTCACCTTCATCCAATTTGCATAATTTTTATTCCGTTTATTGTATAATGTTATATCGAATTCCTGCAAAAAAGCCTTCGAGGAATTATTGGAAATATTTTTGGTATTCAGTTAATCTGATTTTTCAATAGTCGACAACTTTCATCTGAAGAATAAATATTGCAGTTTGACAGTTTTGTGGTTAGTGACTAACCTCGTGTCAGAGTTATTATGCTGCCCATGGTCCTCTAACTTAGCTCCACATGCTGTTGAGAACTATCTCTCAGACATGCTAGTTTCCTCACGATGTTTTCCTTCACCGATGTTTAAGCAAGTAATAATTATACAATACGCACATGAATCCGTAACATCAGAGGTGCGTACCTTGGGTTCAAACTCGAAACCTATGACTTGGCAGTCAGACGGTCACACCACTAGGCTATCACTGCCAGTAAAAGTCTGACACTCCCTTCCGCTCCACCCAGAGCGTTAGAAGTCATTGTATGATTTCCTCAAGACCTCAGAAACGGCTGATATTTCAATTGTCAGATAAGTTTTATTGGAGGAATAATTGTGGCAGCTTGACAGGTTTTGCATAGAAAATAATTATGTCAAACCGCCATTTTTATTCTTCACACAGACTATTGAAAAATCAGTCCTTTAAGTAACTATTTATTTTGTTTGTAGAACATTCTGAAAGTAAAACAAATCCATTGAAACCAACTCCTTTCGGGATCGTTTCATACTTTTATCTGTACTTATAAAACAATACTACCTACTGTTAAAAATTAATGATTTATGAGGAAACCCTTTCCATGAAATTGTAGATAATTAAAAATGTTATAAAAAAAATGCATACATACATAATTTGCTTAGAATTTGACAGAAAACGATATTTACTAAACAGAAGAGTGGGACTTAAGCTAAACTGTATCAGAGCAAATATTAGAACATGA
Source organism: Hyppa rectilinea (assembly GCA_951799385.1). Taxonomy (NCBI): domain Eukaryota; kingdom Metazoa; phylum Arthropoda; class Insecta; order Lepidoptera; family Noctuidae; genus Hyppa; species Hyppa rectilinea. Next base: position 7,264,375 of record OX637305.1, read on the forward strand.
ACCCTAATTTAAAATTATGCATTATAACATACATTTAAGATCCTCCGTGCCTCGGAAAGCACGTTAAACCGTTGGTCCCGGCTGTCATTTGTGCATCTTTGACAGTCGTTACGGATCGTCAGACGCCCAAAAATCTAACAGCCAGTCTTACCAAGGAGTATCGAATTACCGAGTTACTGGATCGTGGAGATCAGATAGGCAGTAGCTCCATGTAAAATACTGGTATTCATATGCATCCGGTAGATGTGGAAGCTAACCCCAACATACTTGGGAAAAGGCTCGGCAGATATTAAATAATTTTATGATGAGTTTACTCAAATTAATTCTATGAACAATGTTCTGAACATTAAGAAAAAAAGTTTTGAGTAACAGGAAATGGAACCTTCGAAAACTGGCCACGAGAAAAAATTTGAAGAGAGAGAGACAAAAAATCCTCTGTTAATAAACATTACCTTGATAAAAGCGAAGACGAAGATAATCCACAAAACAATTGAATTTCACAAATCAAGAAAGAAGATGTAAGACATACTGAAGAGGTTATAAATAACAAAAAAACTGATACAGATAACTACAAGCAATTAAAAAAAAAACATTTTCCTAATTTTGAATTCAGATACATACGTGTCATCTTTCTACATGTGTTCATGTCCTTACTGGAACAGAATAAGGTCACATCAGTCCTATAATGATTTCTATAACTACATACACGTCATGATCCATTATTTACGTATTTTATTAAGATTACATAACAATAAAAAGGCATTACATTTAATAAAATCATACAACAATAGTGTCAAGATCATGTTTTAATTATATCGTAAACATGCTCATGGACGAGCAACTCTATAGATTCCTCTTTATTGTTAGAATTGCTTTAAACTTCATTATATTTAACCGTTAATTTTTTTTTTTTTGTCAGCTATTTAGTTTACCTTCAGTTTTTGGGGTAGAAACGTAGGTATCAATTTTGTTTGATCTTTAAGTTTGATGATTATACGACAACTTTTTTTTTATGACAAAACGTTTTGATCTTAACTCTCTATTGCCACGTTTTTGACGCATTTGCATATGTCTATACTTATTGAGTTTCTCTAAAATGACACGATTTAGTCACGGCTAATGATATATCGAGTTTCACTCCATTTTGTAACTAGAGACTAACATGTTTTATTAATGTTTATTGTGTGTGAGGAGGAAGTCTGTCTTACGTTATTAATTACTAGCTTTTGTTTGCAACTTCGTTCGCGTAGACCACATTAGTAAGCTGACAGTTTTTCTTTATTTGAGCTTCCTTGCTAGTGGCTCAATACCGTGATTCACTGGTAACTTTCCCACATTCCCAAAAAATAAATTAAAGTGGTACAGTGTACTCAAGATTCTAGACACTATTTCTTGTAACATTTTAAAGTCATCAAAAAAAGTAAAAGTAAAAATTTTCGAACAACAACACGTTGACATAATTGCAATGGAAACGATGATACTCGTAGCTACAAAACTTAGAAACTGTGTCGCAGCTATCAGCGCCCGTCTAAACATAATAGTTCCAAAGTTAACTATGACCTGGGTACAGTTTAGCTTTGGATTTGAATAAAAATCGTAAACATGAAAAAAAAAACAAAAACTTGAAAACTGTGCATGGTTGGTAAGTGTGGTGCAGTGTGGAGTGGTAGTGTGGGTGTGTTAGTAAGCGTGTGTGAGTATTTCGCAGAGTTAAGTTTTAAGTCTCCCCAATTTTTTCAGTTACATCTTACAATAGAGATATCAACCAGTTGGTCAACTTTACTCTCAAGCCATTACGAGGTAAGCGGTAAATGTCGATGCTTTTATTTATATGATTCAGATCTTGGAGCTGATGAATCTGAGGTGTCTTCTCACCGCGCTAAAGGCGCTCTACTAAACACATTTTTATCAGACACGACTTGTTGTCTAAATGGTTAAACCGTCGAAGGTTCTTTTTAAGGTAGATTTTGTTTTTCTAGTGATTGATAACATACCTACTATGTTTGGAAACAGGTAATCATGTGGAAAATATTTTGGCTTTATTTTCCAACTTATTTGTATGATTTCCCGATCTATTTTCCCAAACCAACAAAGAGAGATCACTCATTAACTCGCGCTGTTCCGCGCAACCACAACACACAAGGACTCTACAAACGATTCACCTGTATAAATCAAAATAGATGCACTCTAAACGTTTCTTGATTGATGTAAGTACGTAGTGTAGGTATTACGTATAATATGCAGGTTTGCGGTTGTCGGACAGCGGACGCCGCCTGGCCACTCGCCAATACTTCGGCCTCAAATTGATTTTGCCGCTGCTGTACCAAAACTCTTTGCTCCCGTTGCATGCATTAGGAGTGTTAATTAATATTCGGTCAGTAGTTGCTAGACAATTATTGAATAATGTCGAGTTGTTTGCACAGTTACACGATCCGGTTCATCGATCCTAATGAAGAGCAATATGGAAGTTATTGCAAGGTACATTGTTCCACTCAGTCTGTTAATAAATAAACTATTCGTAGACTCTTTTGTGAATTGTAGGAAACGGACTGAATTCGGAGTGGTTTTGGCAAAGGAGTTTGAAATAAAAGCAATAACGGAGACAAGGAAACAAAACTCGAAAGAAGATGCAGATACTACTGGCAGTAGCATTGGAATGGTAAATGTATACTTCATAAAAAAAAAACAAACATAAACCACAAACTCTGACTAACAAAAAGACGAATATCATTAAAGATCAAAGTGAAACGGATGTTTAAGTAAGAGATGATATAGTTGGAACACTTATCTGCGATGCCTAGCATTGTCGTAACCTAAGACCCGTTGGCTGGCTTTTCGCCAGGTTACTTTGGTTTAAATTGCTTCCACCCCTCTCCCTCACATGCTTTTGGGGAATAACGTCACAACTTTTTTTAGGCGCACAGATATGAACTTAAGGCAAATAGTGTGAGTCATATTTATTCAGTTTTATTAACGTAAAATCATATAACTTTTCATCAAAACTAATAGTAAGTACTATATTGCTAAGTAGTACTCGCATGTTAAGTACTAAAACCTATGCTAGCTTAAGGTGACTTGACTAGAAATGTGGTAGAACATTCCTAATACCAGGTGCCAAAGAATGCGCGTACGCATTAGCAACACTGAATAAAAATGATCGTTAATAGTATCTACTAATAAAACACCTGTGTTTTGTTCAATATTCACTTGGTAGGTAAGATTTTTGTGTTTTAGACAATCAAGAAATGGATGAAGAGACTCTTGTATGAAATGGGCAATACGAATAATTAATTTCATAGAAAGTTAGTTAGTAAATAGAGTATTTCCAACGAAATCATAAAGGTATAAATATAAATTAAGTTGGTTAGATCACAGGCTGCATGTAGTGGTGCTCTCCGGGTGTCGTAGCAAGCTTATTTCTACTGGCCAGTTGCCAATAGTCTCCGCTCGAAATTGCTTTTGCCGTACACCGTAGCAATGATACCGTTGCACTGCATATAGTACTTGGGCGTGATACGCGCACGGATACCCACATGTAAGGCGTAAATACCAACATATTCAATACGTTTTGGCTTGTCCGGATCTGTTAACGTTCCTGCCATTGTCGTTCGGATACATTTTGGGCTAATTGTTGTAAAGTACGTTGTTGCTGATGTAAAATAGGGAAAGATAGTCGTGGTTATTGTATGCATTTACATCTATTAGGATACATGCAGTAAGAGAATATATATTCTGACATGTACATTATTCACTTCATCATCGAGATAATATTGTTGCCAATTTCTTGCTTCAAGTTAGAATGCTCGTCAAGTAGGCGATATGGTATAGGTTGCTTTTGGTGCAGCTGCATGTACAGCTGGTAGAACCTATACATGTTTGTTGATTGTTCAAAGCTTCGCGTGGTGTCCTTTCAGCATATCCATTCATCACCACAAGTTCATCTGCATACCATTATACAATTTCAGCGTGTGTTGAGAAACTAAATCTAACGGCAGCTTATATCATAAGTGGAACCCTTAGCCACCAACATTTCGTAATGCACTTCCATAACAAAGTTCCAGAAGGTAATAGAAACATCTCTTTCCTTCTCTGGCACATTACTGAGAAAGTTCCAAACAGTTACGAGTATCAAAATAATAACAGTTCCGCATGCTTATGTAAAATATTTGCTGTATTTTACAATTTTGACGTAAGCTGCGCGGGCGCTGTACGATACGTAACTACTTGCAGCGACGATTCAATAATCATGATTGTTGTATAACCGTTTAATAACGAGGTAATTGGTTAATTTTGCTGGTGATCAATCTGAGCCTAGTAGGAAGGAGTTTTTTTTAACGTTATCTTAAGCCGCTTCTTAGATAAAAGCTGATACAAATAAAAATCACGCTATCTAAAGTTGAGTTGGACGTCTATAAAACGTGGTTGTACTAAACCGATGACCACGTCCTCCAAACACTTAATAAAATACCTGAGCGTTTTAAGAACACTAATATAACAAACAAAACTGGCGGTGCGCGTCCGATCATTACTGACCCGAATTCTAATGACCCATTTGAATCAACTCCTTTTCTTTTTCGCCTCGAATTTAATCAAATTATAGGTTGAAGCGTATTATAATATTTCAATACATCTCGTCCTATACCGTTTGTGGAATTTTAGCTTTTTATTGTTCGAATCGGTTTCGTCTCGGCGTAATTTAGAGGGTCTAGACGGGTTAAAAAGTGGTTTCCAAAAAAAAAAATCGAAACGAAATTAAACGCTATCGTTGGAAGCTTGAGTCTTTGTTTTAATTTCTCATGGGGAGGTAAATCAAACTTGAATACTGGCTTGTGTGAAAGACTTTCTTCTTGTCCTTCCTTTTACGTACGAAAATAGCAGTGATTCGAATGTTTTGTAGTTAGTATGTCTGATGACGGCTACTTGTGAAAGACATCATCAAAATAACTTAAAGCACTTGTGGGTTACACATCACATGGGAGAACTCTCAAGAAGAACTGATGCAGATTGTTGACGGTAACCTATTAGGTAACTTAGTAGTCGATACAATGATCGTGCTCTTATAATGAGCGTATTAGGCAAATCAGACTTTACCAACAGCGACAACCAATCCCAGGTAACAGCGAGGATTGTATAAGCAATGTCATTCAAATCCTAATTTAAAATAAGAAGTACGATTGTGTATCTCAAGATGAAAATAAGTTTCAAAGTCGTTACAATTGCAGCGACAATCGTCTGGACTCTTGAAGGTGAACAAAAAATTACTTAGATTCATACGAAAATTCTAGTGCTAAGACCTTCTCAGTAAACAGAGTAAATGGTAGCAATACGTACACTCCACAGTGACTTAATGTAATGTCGTCTCCTCTCTATTCAATCTGATAAGTAAAAGAGGGACAAAATTTTCATGGCATTTTCATCTCTCAGCACAGACGTGATGGAACAAATAAATGAATATAATACTAAAAATCTAGAATTTATTCGTGCGTATCGAAAAACCGACTCAATTGTACGTATTACAGGGTGCAGATTGTTTTGATAGAATAAATCTTTTTTGAATTCCGAAGGTAAAAATTTCAAGGTGCAGTCCAATAAGGACCTTAGTTTGTTAGTGAATAGGAGTCAAGCGAGGCGTAGAGTTTGTTGGTCTAAAGCCTTTTGGCTGTGGATGTTGGTGTTTTGTCTCTTTCTGTTTGGGTGTGGGGTGAGCGAGAGGGAGCGAGGGGTGATCCTCCACCTCCAGCCGATGCGGGAGGCAAAAGATTAACCCAGTTTTGTTATTTGTCCACTGTCAGTTGAGTACCTATTCACAATGCGGCCGGAGTCTCCTCCACTGGATCCTTGGGCCGTTTAACGTAATTGTAAATGATTAATGTGTCTGTACCTCCATGTTATAGCAACAAGAGATTGGGAACCGATGCTCTTGTTTTGATTTATGGCCCCAACTTCAGCTATCAAAGATGTTCAACGGAATGTTTAAAATAGTTTAAGAGGAAAAATATTTGTTAAGTATTATAAATTAACCTTTGAGCTAGGAGGAGAATTAATGGAGCCTCCTGTAACGCGGGTTAAATGGATCTCATTTACCATTTATGGATTGCGAAGTAGGTATTATAACAGTCATTGTTTTTAAGTTCTAGAGAACAATCGCATGCCAGGAAGTGCTTGAAAAATGGCTGACAAAGACAGTATCCAGAAACACATACGAACGAAGCAAGTTATTATAAAGCTTGTTAAAATAACTGAATATCTATTTACCTTTAAGTGCGAGAGCAGTGGTAATGGCCGCGACTTACGAGTGGTTGGTCGTGGGTTCGAACCCAAGCCCTGTATTTAGTGTAAATAATTTCAATAGCACTGCTCTCGAAACGGTGAAGTAAATCATCGTGATGAAACCAGCATGGCCTAGAACCAACAATTCGAAGATATGTGACTGGGCCCGCGTAGTGGATAATAGCCCACTTCCCCTCACGGAAAGGAACTGTCCCAGGAGTGGGATATTATAGACTGATCATGCTATGCTTATGACGGATGTAAAATAACCAAGGCCTAGGTTTCTATCCACAATCGGACATTCACGCACTTTATCTGTATTATTGCATATTGATTAAACTCTTAATAATTTCTTGATAAGTCGATTTGATGATAAAAAAAGTTATCGGCACCATAATATACAAGGTAAACTTTATTTCAATTTTTATACTTATAAATTGAAATTCTATTACAAATTAACTGCAATATTTTAACTAAACTTTTATTATAAACCAACTTCTGCTCGCGACTTTGTTCGCCGAGAATATAGAATGCCTACGTCATTTTATCTACGAGTATAACTTACAGTACGAGCAAAATTTCAGGCCAATCCGTTCAGATCAGTCAGTCAGTCACGGTTTCCTTTTATACATACTGATAAACTTATTATGAGAAGGAAAAGTTTACAAAACGTCCCAGACTAGGTATTTTAAAGTATTGTCTTTTCAGCTGAATTGTGGTACCTACCTATTAGTAGGTACACGGAGCAGTTTATGTCAAAATACTTTTGAAATTGAAAAAACTCTACTTTTACAAAGGAACCAATCCGAAATATGAAAAAAAGAACTAGCTGCTCTTTCTATGTTGTTCCCATAGTCGGAGAAAATGTAGGGACCAGGTACTTTTTTTTTTCAAATTTTGGAGTCAGCTCAACTTTCATGGGTACCTCACTCTCCTAAACTATGTCCCTCGCTTAACCTAACACACTGTGTAACTGTGACACGACATGCTGACATAGAAAAACAATCTGATTACCTTAACCTACCATATAACAAGAACGACGATTATTAATTCAAGTCCAGTTGTATTATGAATCGATTTGTGCTAGCTAAGTATTCTAGCTCTTTTGTCAAGGACGTTCAATATTGATGGGTGCCACTCATACTGTCAGTGACTCAAGCTTTTTCCACATAATTTTTATTAATAAATCAGTAGTTACCGGTATCATGGCCGTGTATTGTAGTAGCGATCATTGGTAGGTCAACAGATATAAAATATATGCTTTATTGTACGCACCACGGTGGAGTGGCCCTGGTTGTGCTACCAACAAAATGTATACAACCTTGCCCAGGTTGGTTGCGCAGCTATGGTTGTACCTCCAGGATGTTCCAGTGCAATGTAACTCTTTTTATATTCCTTTAGTGGAATTTTTAGATATCGGTAGGTGTGTCCGTAGCATAACAGTAAGCCCAATAAGAATACCAGCGCTGCGGTATTTATTATTTAAGTATCGCAACATTATGCTGAGATAGGAGCCTTTTTGGCACAGGTCTTTATTTTGTTTTTAATTTTTATTTTGTTAGATTTAATTGCTGCTTTTATTTTTACAGATTTTTATGTCATGTGTGACCCAAGTTTTTTTTTTCTTTCTCCAACGTAAACTTACGCCTTGATCCTATGAACCTTCTTGGAAAGATGGCTTGAGTTTAGGCAGAAACTACAGGTTAGGTACGCCACCTGCTACGAAAGTGACGTTCTCCGTTTGCTTCACGTCCATACAGCTGGTCATACTCGCACGCTGGTTGCGAGTACTACGCACCTGACCTTCCTGAAGAACAAGAAGCTCTAAGAAACTACATTATGAAATGATGATTGATGAAAATAACGGAGTGAGACGGTTAGGAAGAATTTCTGGTTTCACGTACTTTTAGTATATTAATAGACAAAGACGAAGGAGTGATTAAATGAAGAGTTGTTTATTTTACAATCATTTTATATTTGAGTTGAATGAAATTGGACCGGAGCCACCGAACTAATGACAGATTCGTATGTAATCTAAGGTTAAACTAGTTCACATACTCTTTCAGGCTTTTGACGCCGCTATTGGCCTGACAACCGGCGCCAGATCAATTGAAATTCTTGACGACATCTTAACTGTTTCAAAGAGAAATAGCGACTGATAATCATCAAGATAAAAAGAAAGAGCGTTGTTATAACGCATCGTAATTTAGCAAGTCGTAAAGTCTACTGAACAAAACCTGCAAACAGTAAAACTCACGCTCAAAGGACTTTAATGTGGTGGCGTGTGGCGCAACTCGTAAACATAATTATAACGACCACTAAAAAATATTTTACTGATTTTGATGACAACAAAAAAGTTGCGAACAATCGGTTAACAGTTAAACACATTCCACACATAATTTTACGGGCCGTGTTTCAAATGTAAATGTTGCTATAGTAGATTAAAAAGAGACCTAGAAAGCGTTTAAGCTGAATGAAGGGGTGTCCATTCACAACTTTGATTTTGGATTGTTTGATTTCATACGAAACAAAAGACTGCGCAAGAACACCGTATTCGGAGGTCGGGGAAAACGCTTGAGGAAAGTCGTCCCCACATTTCGTCAAAATGTGTGCTGATATCAATTGTTGTATACAAGAATAGTATGTAAATTGTAGCGCACACTCAAAAGGGGGGACAATATCCCGATATTGTCTCTGTTTTGGCGTTTTAAAAACAGGGGGTGGATGGTAAAAGTTTACATAGATTGTGAGTAGGTTATATTAGTTTGTTTTATCACCCTTATTTTACTATTGAAAAACTTGATCATACTGACTGGATAATCTTTTTTCCTAAAAATAAAGCCATCATTACCACAGTAAAATTCAATCAGACAAATTGCAAAATACCTACAATGCGACCTTTAACTAATTAACCACATCTTTCTCCTAAAAACGTACTCAAGCATTGAAAAATAAGTACTTAATACGAACAATTATAGGGAGAGACAGAGCAAAATATGATACGCACAGTCAACGGTTACCAAGCGGGGACGGGGGGCAGCTTTTATACGCCGTGCTCCCGCGACTTAACCCGTCTGCGATTTTAAAAATCGGAAGGAGAGGGCCGTTGCGACCGAACCTCCCCCTGTCTCGACGGAGAGTGGGCAGGGGACAAACCCGAAGAAAACTGTTATTAAAAAACAGGAGAGATTAGTTACAAAGCTTCAGTTTTAGAAATTTACAAGTTTTAACAATAATGAGTCTAGAATGACTCGATGGTTTTGTGGGAAATCAAATGCTAGATTTTCTGAGGTGACAATCGAGACGTATATTTAATAAAGACGGCTAAATATTTTCGAATTTATAAATAAACAGGACCATTCTTTTCTCTAGATAAAGTTAGATAAAGTAATATAGGTAACTAATAAACATTTACTTAATAGTAAAAATGAGTTATATGTAAGTGGTACTTAAACAACTCATCGGATAAACAAATCGTAAATACGGCTGTAATTACCATTTTCCTGTAAACAGTTCACAAGACAACTGTTTTCTTTAACATCTCTTACGGCATATTTATGTCTAACGTGACTTGCATATTACCTGCTACTTATATTATTGGTACTCAGCCCACTTCCTGTAGTAAATTCATGCATGAATATCGCAATTTTCACATAAACAGATATAGAAAATATTAAAAGAACATTTTCATTATTTATCGTCTTAAACACGGGTCACCTCTAAACACGCAAATAATTGATCAATTAATTTGCTTAATCCCGGCAATCCGTATGCTAAAATCACAGATGAAGTGACCATTCAAATCAGTTGAAAGCAAAGCGCGGAAACAAATAGAAGTGCTAATATTCCGTCCGGCCAATACGGCAGGCGTAATTTAATCCTGGCGCGGCGGGGCATCCAGGGAAAATCTATAAATCTACCGCCATTAGAGCGGAGAACTCCCCAGGACTCTTATTTACTTCGGGCACAAATTCAGATGACAATGTTTTAGGGGAAGGCGCTGTAACTGCCCTAGCAGCGCAGGGTTAGCGCGACGAGACAGCGTAAATCATTTCGCGCGATATGTAAATTATTTTTATTACTTGAATTTGCACTTTGTTGCTTCGGAATATAATGGGTGTAAACAAGAAAAAGTATTTTTAATAACTCTCCATCATCTGAATGAGTACCTAGTAGAAAAGAAAATTATATTTTAATGGTCTTTCTACACTAAATGCGGCGACTGCTCTCTGCTGTATTGACAAGGCCATGTAAATCTTATTTTGCTAAAAGCTACACACACAAATAATACTCTCTAAAGGCCTAAGTATCATAACTTTTGTCTTTTCCAATTGTCCTTCACATATAAAAACCCGCCGACATTCCTCGCTCTGTCAACCCTACGTAGGTACACCCACCCCCGTCAATTACTAACCCTGACCGATCCGAGGCGAGACTTATTGACGAACTGTTCCCTTTAAATCGTTGTCTCTGCATCCAGACGAACGCTTAGCCACACCTAATACTTTCGCTCATTTAATACTAATAAAAGTTTGGTTTTCTGATGGTTCTACTTAAATAAATGGTTTGATCGGGAATATTGGTAAAGTTTTGTAAATGGGTAGGAATGTTGATGTTTTAGAAAAGTTGAGCAAGGTCAGACAAACTAACAGAGACGTGTTTCACACTTTCAGACTTTCTGTACCAAGTACTATTAAGAAGTTACGGGAACAAAATAAAAATCTGGTCCCGCGCACATAAGGAGATTCTGAGTACAGTACTCCCAAATTAATAATGCACATGCAGATCTTCGCTAATTGTCGTATTCCCGGAAACACCCGAATCATTGAATCGTTCGAGTCCTTAACAATGCACTTGCATTTTGCACCTTGTTCGAAAGAAATAGGAGTCAATATCATGTGTACACAATCGAAAACAATTCGGGCGGTCGGCGGCGGTCGGCGTTCAGTCAAAGGTCCGTCAGTCGTCTTGTTATATTGGTGGTGACTGCACGTGTTCTCTTTGTCTGGAATTATATAGAGCTGCTATTACACACCCTTCTTGGTTTTGTTTTCAAAGGTGAATTTAATTTCAACTTTAATTATCTTATTCAAATTGAAATTGTTAATTTTGTAAAATATTTAAATATACTAAGATTTTTCACGTTTTTTCAATATTAAAAAATTTAAAATACCTACGTAAAATACATATTAAGTACTAGAAAAAACATATTAAAAATCAGATTTAGGCTTATATGAATTATAGCTCGCTATTTACTTACATGGAATTATTGAATCAAATTTCGTTACTGATAAATCAATATTTATCTCTTTTAGGACAAAACACATAATCTTACTAAATTATGCATGAAGAAAATGCACTTAACCACTCTATATACATATCGTCTTCCGACGCTCGGGGAATACGACCGTTGCCGAACAGTGGCGAAGATTTCTATGCGCATTATCACTTTTGGAGACCTGTAAGTATCTATGTGGCAACAACCAGCGAGCAAAGAAAATCATAATATTGAATAGTCAACTACTATATGGATGCTAATAACATCATAGTGCAGCCACAAATATGTCTGCCAAGAGTGGTAATTAAAAGAGCGCAGTCACATGACCTCTCGACGAGGTGACTCACAGAAGGCCAATGTTTTTCAGCGGAAAATTTCAGATGCTAACAGAATTTTCCGAGTTAGCCCAAGCAAACAAATTATCAACCCTTTCATACTAGTGAGGGTTATATAAAACGTGTTTTTTTCTATATTATAACTCTAGAGTTATATTCTATACGTAAAAATAATACAAAAAGACCTAGAATATGTGGTCCAAAAATGCATAGTAGCGAAGATCAATCAATTAATTTATCTCGATGTGTAGGTCTTTTTTTTTTTTTTTTTTAAGGCTGGGAAATCATCCAATGACTGCTCCCGCTCTGGGTGGAGCGGAAGGGAGTGTCAGACTCTTACTGACTAAAACCCATCCATGTTCCTTCGTAGCCCTTTATGTTCCGGGGTAGCGGTAACCCTTTCGGACAATCCCGCTTACCCGGCAGGCTTGGCCCTGGGGGGCCCCTTCATATGCTGACATCTCTTTGAGGCGCGCGTGGAACATATACGCGCCGTACGGCACGGGTCTGGTGCTGATCGGACGGTGAGTCACCCATTACTCACCGCCCGCAGGCCCGCGCCTACGGTGGCCGGGAGTCGTCACGTGGCTTCCGACGCCCGGGGCGTCTCCTGCGGCGGCTGGGACGGGAGGACCTTTCTCTCTCCCATCCCGCCACCTCCTTCGCGAGCATGACTTTTTCGCAGAAGGAGGTGACTGCCTCCCACTCCCTCTCGCCCCGGACCATGGCTTGCACCAGGGCCGGGCGCGAGAGGTCGCCGCCGCCGATCGCCTCTACGAGGACACGGCGGTGCTCCGCCCATGCGGGGCAGGTTTGCACCGTGTGCTCTACCGTGTCCTCTGGGCGATCCTCGCAGTGGTGACACCCGGGCATGTGTAGGTCTGGATCTAAGTTTTATTGAGAGGTACGAGATATTCGTTGTCATTCATACGACGTTCAAGCGACTTGGTCATATTTCAGGCAAGGGTGTTTTACATTAATAATCGTGGCTTTGTCAAATTATTTAGTATCAAAAATTTAGAAAAGGATAATTCACAAATAATTCTTATAGCAGTGCATTCTTTGATACAGTCTCATTCATACGCTAGACACCCTAGACATGACATATAAAAAAACACCTTGTAGTTATAACTGAAGCAAGGAATGGTAATTCCATACCAAACCTAATTTGGAAAATTAATTATTCTGTACGTTAGAAGATAAGTAGGAATTCCGTTTTGAGATCGCCAATACGTGTTTCAATAGTGGTGATTGATATCAATAATCTTAATGATGTAGCGGATTTTGAGGGATATTCCTAATCCATTCCTTCATATGTTCGAAAAACTTGTCTGCTCAACAACAGAAATAACGCAATGAATGCTGTTGAATTGTCAAAATGAAACCAACTGCTACTGTAAGTGTGCTACGCAATTACCCCGCAGGTAGATATGAATGAAATAATACTACAAACCATCACACGAATATGTAAATCCGAATCGTTGAGAATTCATCCGCTAGTTTTCTATTTTCGTGACTATGCACAGAATTCGCGCACGCACGTGCATCGGATTCACACGTTATGTATTTATTGTGCACGTGTTTAATAACAATTACAGACTTTCAAGAACTTGTGCGATGTTTGATTCAAGTTTTCAATGAGATCGTTTTTTTACAAGCTTTTACTATCGGACGGTTTGATTTTCATAAATCGTTTTTATTGGTCTGTTTAGAACTTTCCTTGTCGATTGATGCTGCTGTTGCGGCAATATTTTAAACAGACAGACAAAACATTATAGAAAGAAAACACTTCCATAGATTTTACAAATTACTTGAGAGGTTTTCTGTTTGAAATAAAAACTAACTAGAAATGAATGCAGAACTTTTTTTAATTTTTACAGGAGTCTTTCCTATTTTCATTTCAAAAATTACATTAACAGCGATCTTACCCACTTTTCATTCAATCTATTGAACTTTATTACCTCAATATCCGCAAGTGAAAACCCACAAAAGTTCCAAAGATGTGTATGTCAGCCGCGGCGAAGGGGGATCTCCGAATCATTTCCAAGTTGGAATTCCGAATGATACACCAAAACTCAATCGAAACGATATATTACGCCGATACGCGCGGCGGACGCTAATCCAGTTATGGCTGCCAAAGAGTATTGGTGCATTGTTGGTTAACGTAGACAGTCTGTACGTTTAAAATAGGTTTAATTATAATAACGTTGTTTACCTTCGTAGCACGTGCTTCTTTGAATTTGGCATTCTATATTTTCTAAATGTCAAATATATTTATGATATCCACACAGATGTTGCTTCCTGCTATGAAACGGGAATATGATGACAGATAAACAGAGTGGAAATCATTCAAATTGTTACCAAAAATACCCGAGGTCTCGCAAGCGGCATGGTTTCAGACGTACTTATAACCTGAATCTGATCCTTACGGTCTTCATCATTTGAGCTAACTTAAGATAGTACTTAAAAAGAGACCCATTCGTTTACATATATTAAACAAGGTGCTCAACCAAAAACATCGACAAAGTTTTAATTACCAATTCTTGCCCACGTAAGCTGAAAATACGGTGTGCCGCTTCTGGGACGCTCGAATCTATGCGCGGATTGCTTCTATATTTCATTCAGGCAGAGCAGTATTGGCATTTGAAACCTGTATCGCCCCAGCCACTTCGCATGAAACATGTATTCGCACCAAACATGCTAACTTGTTAAGGATACTAATTCATTTTGAATAATAACAGAATATAACTTATATAAGCGAAGCTTGTTACTCGTAGTTCGTTGTTAAAAATACATTAGTTACAGAGGCAGTAAACATTGGTATTAAATAATCTCAAGATGTGGATTATACTGGTCTATTTATATGTATTTTATAACGAAAAGCTAAAAATGTTTGAAAACCAACGACAATGCGAAAGACCAAGAGGTTTCCAGAAGGTAATCGACACTATATCATACATTTTATACTCGTGAAATAGAATTAAAAAATCGAGGCGCTGCTACTCATCATTTGAGCACCCAGTGCGTCGTAATGTGTGGCAGCACGCTCTAGCATTGTAATAATTCCTGAAGCAACGTTAAACAATCTAATTTAAAGATACCACAGATTCACAAAATACTTTCCAAATACATCAAAACATTTTTATAATACTTGCTTACTAAAATGAAAATTATTTCCCAACAGCTAACGAACTATCCAATCATGACTCTGAATGGAGACATAAAAATAAATCCCGACCAGTACGTTAGTTGACATGATAATGGTGTACCTTCGTTGTGAAACCATCAATATTTCATAGGAGCAATATCGGCGGTTTAAACTGGCCGACTCGTTATTGAACATGTGAACTTTATGGGGACTCACCCTCGGTACATAAATTTGGGAAAGTGCACCCCGTTTATAGTTACTTTGATACAACGTATTGATTTTGCAGATTGTCGGATTAACAGGTTTGATTACATGTGCATTTGTGTTTTTGTCGTTTATTTGCTAGTGATGGGATTCTGTGGATAGGACAAGCACTTTTATAATTAATTATTCATTCAAGTTTATTGAATAATTCAATTGGTCGTAATGTATTCTTCTATCATTTTACAGAATAAACAAATCACTGAATTTTGCGCAAAGGTGAAGGGCGAGAAACATTCGAGAGTGGACCGGAGTCAAGAGTACTGCTAAACCATTCAAGAACAAGGAGAAGGTTACTCCTTGTCCTTGAATGGTTTAGTCCTCACCATAATAAGAAGAGAGATAACATGGCTGTTACTTCAAGCTTATACTATCAAATAATTGGAGAAAAATCTTTTCCCTGTCACCTCAGAGACCTTCCTACCCTTCGCACTTCCTGATTGCATTCATTCAACACAGTTATTTAAGTACAAGCCAAAACAACCAAAATCCTGACAACATGTTACATGAGTCACCCCGCCGGCACCCCTTACCCTTAATCATATAATCAAAAAAGCGATTCAATCATAAAGTAATTCATCTACAAACAGATCAAAGCGTAACTTCCACTAACGAAGTCACCGCAGCGGTATTAAAATATTAGCACGTAATGCACGCATCGCATGCATCGCACGCGTCCTACGTATAGCTATGTACGTACCTGCCAATATAAGAAGCTAGCTTTGTTCCGCGACTTTGTCCGCGTGGTAGAACTAACCACTTGAATTGCTCAAACAAACTTCAATGCCCTGATACAGAAATCCAAATATATTTAGGTGCGTGTTCTTTATTTTGCTTTAAATATCTATTATTTAGACCAGTTTCAAATTGCACACAGCAGCCCATTTTACTTCGTAAATAGTTGAATTTAGCAACATCACTCCATACTACCCTTCAAGATTTCATCATAGTGTACGATTCACGTTGCTTTCTTCAGTGCTTTAAGCTTTGTGTCGTCAGTCCCATTAGTATTTTATTATAAACTAACGGACCTTCCTCTTGAATCACTCTATCTGTTGATGAAATCCGTATTAAAATACGTTGCGTAGTTTAAAAGATCTAAGCGTACAGAGAGACAGATGGCGGGAAGCTACTTCGTTTTATTCTATGTAGAGATGTAGGTATCAACAAATATTTTTCAACCCATTCGGCACGCATGCAACGTTGTAGGGCCGTCACAATCATCTCGCAGTCCCCTTTCAATCTTCGTTGCAATAAATAAAAGGGGCAGTAAAAAATGCGCGGAGGACCGCTGGCGCCCTCGCGTTTGCCATAATCAACGTCATTGAGGGCATTTATGTGTTGGACTTGGTAAATTTCAACATTCTCATATTAATGTTATGGGTTTCGTAAATATTACTGCGCATGACCGGACAGACGCCGGTTGCATTGCATACGGAAGGGAAGTTTCTGTTATGATGGCGGGAACTGTACAACAAGGAAAGTTTTCTGAAAGTTTAAGAAATATTTATCTTGGCTAGGCAAGTGAAGGGTTACCAATGAATCATCATCACCAAATTAATTTTTTTTAACAATTGTTGCTTCAAGGACGTCTCCACAATCCTAAGTTATGTTTATATGTGTTTCATTGTTATTTACTTTTTTTGGTAATAGGTTTAACAAATTACCCTTTTATTTGAAAGGATATCACCACTAAATAAATGATATACTTTCCCTTCCAACCGGAAAAACAAACTGAGTTCAAAATACCCATAAAAATGACACAAAATCGCAAATATAAAGTGTAGCTCACATCCATGTACTGCCACCCCCTATAGAAGATAGATATTATGTAAAAACCTAACGGGAGTCTCTTCAATCAATACACGTTACTAGATGATGTAAAAGCTTTCTTCTCAACTCACAGCGCAAATTTAAACCCTAACTGCCTAGGTATAAGGTTAAATGTCTTATTTAGAAAAAAAATATGATTTTTTCCTGACATCGTGAACAACAAAAATATACTGTTGGACAATATTCGCTCTTAATACAAAGTAAAACAACATAAAATAAGTACGCCGTGAACGTGTAAGAGGGTGCCCGCGGAAGAGTTAGTTTTTTTGTGAATATCAAAATATGAGCCCCCTTTTACAATCCCATTGTATCCGATATTGATCCCCGTAATAGTTTGAGTCGGCTGGTCCAGTGTCTTAATAAAGGGGACGATATGATGAATGCGTCAGTTGGCCCACGATTTATGCTCAGATCATTTACGTTTAAACAAACAAATAAAACACTATGAGTGTTTTTAAAGCAAATTAAAAATTAATGAAACATTGAATTAATTCACACCGGTTATTGTATGAATCATAGTACGTACATTAATTTAAATTGAAGTTTCGCACATCAACACTTGCCAAACCGGAATGACGAATGGTTAATTCGTACTATATACGAATTAAAAAAAGATCTTCGGTGTAATAAATAAAGATTTTTACTGTTCATTTTGATGGCGATGATACAAAATCTTTTATAATGTTTCCATGGTACATTAAAGACGTATTCAATGTCAAAACATGGTATTATAAAGGTGTCAAAATATTAAAACAAACGGGTGTAAAACGCAAGCGTGAAAATGTTACAAGCTCGATAACAGTTACACGGCTCAGTTATGTAGATCAGGGTTTAAATCTAACAAAACTACTGTAGTTATATAGATTAACACGATAAAACAATCAGTTAAAACAACAGTTTCATAATTTATGCTCAACATTCGTTTAGTGCAATATTAACGTACACACAAATAGAAAGAGATTAGATTCGTATCGTGTGTACATTAATTAGTTGTTAATGAAGTCAACGGCTTACAGTAACAGTGAACAAAGAATGGATGTAATAACTCATAGTAATTAACGCAAAAACATCTTTCATCCGCACTCAGTGTGTGAATTGTGAAATTAATTAAATTAAATAGATGTAGGAAGGCGTGATTGTAGGGCAGCGAAACAAGCGGTGATTGTGTTACCGTTTGTTTTTAAGTTTTTGTGTTCTTATCATTTGTATTTTCTAATTACTTCCCTATACACGTACATAATATTACTTTCTAAACACGAATCTTAAGTACAATAATGTATAACCTAAGACCAATATACAGTGTGTAAGGTTAAACGAGGGACATACTTTCAGAGGTTACTATACTTATGAAAATGAACAACGTTGACTATGGAACTATACGAGAAATCACGAAAAATAAACAGCTTTTCAGTACATTTACTGTCGCATAATTCGTCAAAATCAAAGAGGTAGTCAAAAAACAAACTTATAATCTCGATGTTCTGTAAAGTCGTTTAATTATGTAAAGCAGAGGTGCGTCACCAGATATACTATAAATCGCTATTTCCGGGGCCTCATTACATAAGTATAAACATATTGAATTAACATTAACTTGAAACAACAAAAATAGCTAAGAACCGGTAAAAGTAACCATTATATCATAACAAGCGTTGTGAAGTAATTAGCATTGCGTCTTTTGTTAATTATTACTCAACATACAAAATTTTGTTACGTGTACTCACCGATAGATGGCGGGACATGATCAACTTGGAGTAAATGTGAAAAGCGGTAAGATTTTGATATTGAATAGGTGACCCAAACACATGTAAACCTCACAATAAGGTCTAATATCTAATTATACATAATAATTCTTAATTTCTTATACCTGAAAGGTAATGACCTAACACATAATGCCAATGCCTTTCAATTTGACCATTCAACAGCATTCGTTGCGACATTTACATTGTTCTGCAGACGAATCCTCCGAACATGCAAGCAATGGATTAGAAATTTCCTTATCCTTTGAATTGCGATTGTGATTGGGGTACTGGTTTTGTTAATTTTCGCTGGTGCGATGTGGAGAAGAAGATTTATAGGAATAAGAAAAATAGGTTGCTGGTAAACAGGAACTATTCTTCTATACTATTCTATTCTATACTACTCTTCCTCTTGTTAGTTATAAATGCCAATATGTTTTGAGCCTCCTTGCTAAGGGCGCTATATATCGTATCGTAGAAATCTGCTGATTAATTAATCAGCATATATCTACGACGTGACGATGGCGGCATAGATCGAGGAGGCGGATGGGGTATAGATTCGGATCCATCGTGAGAATTGGTGTAGTCAGTGACCGACATTTCAGGAGAGAGGCTAATGATACCATTGTAAGCCTCCCTGATTTCCATGTGAACTCCAAATACGCAGGTACGGAACCACTAATATAGTCCGACCATAAAATCCATCTTTATTAACTTAAAGAAATCTAACTGTTAAAATAAACGTGTTCCGGAAAGTCGTTACATTAGTATGGTTTCATTAACAAAAATAAAGCACTCACTAATTACTTTGGAATTTCCGTGTTTGTTACAACTGATTGATAAGTTTATTTTTACATTGATTTAAATAACAGGGGTAATTATTTACAAGTGCGATCAAATAAGTAAGTATCTACCTAAAATTATTTTGATTAATTCTAAAATACAATAAAACTTATTCTAAAAGAGTCAAATAGGTAGTAAAAATCACTTGCATATAAAAAATAAAATAATGTCCTACGATTATTACAGCGTTCGCGATTAGTTGCTAAACGCTCTGCTACGGGGTTGTCGTGAGCGCGTAGCCGTAAGCTACGTTGTTACGTAACCGCGTAACGGGCCGGTCAATGACCCCGCGGCGACCTGCGCGCGCGCCTGTCGTCGCCCTACTCGACAGACTTGTTCGGTAGAATAGTTAACCACGTAGATGCGTGTGTAGGTAGAAACGGTTCACTAATCGGTACCTAAATATATTCTGTTCGTTTTGTAATAGTTAATTATTTAACCATTTGTTAGTAAAATTAATATGTAGTTTTAAGTTTTAACCATAAGTATGTTTCATGCGGGTTCTGGTGTTTGCGACTGTAGATTCGCAGTTACAGAGATGCTGTGGCAGGAGAAATTGTCACAGGCGGTCCCAAAAGAATAAGTAACAATTCCAGATAGCTCCACACCAGGTAAGTCTTAGAATTTCCCAAACGTTACGCACAGTACTGTACTGGCTTACGCATAGTATACAGTACCTACTCTGTAAGAAAAGGTGGTAATAAACCCACTAATAAGGTTTGTTCATTGTAAAAATATGATTTTGTCTTTACAAATGTTCATCAGTTGCGTTTATCATTTTAACCAAATTCAATCCTAACAAAAAACAAATGTTCTTTTATATTCATCGCATTTTCCCCCCTTGCCTCTCACACACGGAAGTCCTTCGCCCTTCGTCTAGCCCCTCTGCAGCTTACTCTATGGCAGTAGCACTAGGACGTGTTTCGTTCTCGTTAACAGATCAGCCCGTGCACCATAGGACGCCAAACATCGTGACGTTTATGGTTCTTATTGCGCCCATTGTTGGCCCAAAGCGGTGCCTTACGAGTAATTGCCTATTAATTTATTTGTTCTAAGTGCTGTGTTAAAATAACTGACATACTACTCTTAGATATGTAGGAAGTACAGGAATGCACGGATTAAAATTTGTAGGCCTGGTCCAAAATCGCCCAGAATATTATTTTCGACGACAGATTTTTTTTAACGATCTCTCCTATAGTGATCTTTGCCCAACATGTGTAGGTGTGGGACATAAACTACTCTGGTATAACAAAGCCTTTTTCTCGAAACATAAAAATTTCGTCGATGATTTTGTTCCGACAATGTATGTAAATAACAAATGACGATGAAGTGTAAGGTCAAAAGTAACAAGTAAAAAGTGTGGGGTTGTTAGCCTGTCTCCAAGCATAACATTAACCTGGATTCTACATTCGTTTTCTTCAGGTCACAAGTACTTACCTACCTATATTAGTTAAAAAACAATTGACACTCAGTCAATTGTTTTTTCCAAAAACCACACTGAATCTAGAAAATATTCATTTGTTTTCTATTTATGCTAGATCATTCTCTGCACGAGAGTCTTTGCTCTTCAGTGAAATATTAGAGGTCAATATTTTTTATGAATTGTCAGAATTGTCAACAAAGAAAAAAAGACAGAAGAATTGGACCGATAACCTATCAAAGTTGTGTAACTAAAGCGTGATGCCCACGGGTTCGCAGTCCATAAATGATAAGGGGAACTCCAATTGATTTCCGCGTTGCGCTGGCGCAGCGTCATCTGATTGAGCTAACCGTAAAGTTACGGCTGCGTTCCGTTTGCCCACTTAACCCGAAACTCTAGATAAATCGACAGAAAAAACATATTGACAATTTGATTCAAAAACTCAGTATAGGTACCTACCTACTTTTTTTTGACGATCGTCTTTCTATTTTTCTTTGTAATTAATTATGTTTTTACCATCAGTACCACCGGTGTTTTTAATTAATGTGTCATTAACTTCATTAATTGGTAGAATAAGAGTTTTGTATTTCTCAGAAGACCCCATTTCAAAACACGAACAAAAATATAATTAAACCAACAACTAGCAACATTGAGGTTAAGTTAGTAACATAATTTGTATCTATTGAATAACAATTTATGCTGCAATTTAGCTTTAAATTAACCTTAAACAATAGACATAAAGATTTCATGGGCAAACTTCGCGAGCGCTCAGGGGGAAACACGACAGTACCCTTGCAGTAACATTGATCACACTGTCAGAACCTAAGTTATTAACCAACTACATTTAATTCTTAAGTAAAAAATAAATTTACGTAGTAAAATTACACAAAATCTTTACAGACCTTGCATGTTTTTTTTCTTTTTAATCTTAACACACGGTCAAAATTTACATTTCAAATGCATTATTTAACACTTGTTTGTTTTGCGACTCGACGATTTTAGTAGCATTAATTAAAATTAAGCAGGAAAATTTGTATCTTTTCTCAATACTGTTTGGAAAAAAAAAACATTCTTATTCTTTTTATTTGTCACATTGTCAATAGACTGTGTCTATTTTTTTTACTAAAATACCAATATAATTTACAATAATATATTTTCGAGGCATAACTGTCACATGGTCATGCCATAAAAGCCCTAATAGACGGTATCGGGCTGGACAACACAGTTGTTAAGACAATGTCTAGGCTTTTAACAGAAACACGTGACAAGCTGCCAATAAGATGAAATAAACGACTCAAAGAAAGGCATTAGCCCAACAATAGGCCAGCATGGGCCAAGTAACAACTACCAACCATTTTATACAGACCAACGCAAAAATATACGACGAAATAAGACTTTAACGGTAAATATACAAAAAGAAAAAAAGCCTTAATATAAATTATTTCCTCAAACTTGGCCTCAAAACTTATAAATAGCCAGAACCATCTTATCTAATCATTACAAGGTAAATTACGAATAAAACGAGGTGCTAATTTTATCCGAAACTAATCTTTATGATCCACATCAAAAGGGGATAGATATAAGAATGGATGCCACGCTTTCACCGATTTAATTTACCGAAGTATTACTTTTGAACGTACAAAGTGATTTTATTTCATCTCACCGCATTATTTTAAATGTCCGAATGAGTTCGGGGCAACAGTCTGTTCCTACTTAACGGTAACACATAATTGACGGCGTCTGAAAAAGTTTAGGTTCGAGAACTGATGGTTACAATACCGCAGTTACAAAATTTGATTAGCGGAATAGTCACGTCGGAATTCGTCTATGAACGTTAATAGTGAAAACTGCGAGGTATGCTGAATATCGTGGTTGGTAGAGGCGGCATTCCTCACTTTGAAGTTAACTCATAATGCGCATAAACGACACTTCCAGATTAAATTTCAGTGCATAACTTCTTCTATATTTCGTTGTTTAAATATCTACCGGATAGGCAATTTTTTAATGATTAAATAGTACCAATTTTTTCATCAGTTTGAAAAAAGTTGCAATTTCAATTGCAATATTTAAATTATACCAAAACACAGTTATTAAATATGCTTCTTCGGCGTACGGTAGGTTGTAAAAAAGGCAGGATTTTTTTTTGCCGCTGTCATTTGCAGGTTTGTGTTTTGTAAAATTTAAAAACTTTCTTCGTTCGTTCTTTCAACGGTCTCAACACCATACACGCTTACTGCACATTCAACAATGCCACATCCAAGGCTGCCCCTGAGCCTCCTACATCTTGGTCGTTAGTTTCGTCGTCCAGGGGCAAGTGGAACGGTACTGCGGCCGACGACCCGAGATTGCCGCCGATAACTCATCGCCGTGTTTATTCACTATTATCGAATCGTGGACGCGGCCAGAGACACCATTGTCATTTGTGTCTCTTTACACTTGTCATTGTTGTCTTCATATTGACGAACTACTGACTGTGTTTTTCCGCGCATACTGATGTAAAGAATAGTCTTCATAATCTCTATAGTATTTCAGAATCAATACTTCGTCGTTGTTGCTGTCTCCATGTTGGCGAACGCCACCAAAATTTTCTTTGCGCATACAAAAATTAAGAAACAGTGTCCATCCTTACTTTTATAGGTCATATTCGATGCTCCTCTTACAAGTCTAAATTACCTATATTCAATAGTTATCAACAATAGAACCAAAATCACAACAGTAGTAGGTAGGTACAACGGTATTACTTGAGTAAAAAATGGAAGCAGATATACACGTGCCAGAATTAAAAACTGTAGGTAGGTAGAACAAAATTTTACTATTCAAGTCTATTAAACCTTATTAGAAATAAATGTTGAAATTCAAAATAACTGTTCCAAGGTTTATACTGATGTAAACAAATAGATCAAAATAATAGGAACATGAGAATGTCTGCAGTGTAACGGTGCAGACGGTTAGCTTATGGTCATAGAGGTCGCAAGTACCGAGGTTCGAATATCAGACGCAAACAAAATGTACATTCCAGATAAACGTTTCTTAGATCTATCGTAAAACAACGAAGGCGTCACATTTTATATTAACAATAAAAACTGGTTTGGAAATAACCAGCGTTTAATAACATCAACATTCTTTAAACTATTAGAGTGTTGTAGGGTCTATAAACATTCACTGAGTAATCATTGTGTTGGTACTAGTAATTAATTAGTGGCCGATCATTTCGAGCACTTATTGGATCGCGAATGAGTACGAGAAAATTAGCGGTTATTAATGCATCCCGCCCGGTAGGGCAATCATTTTAGTTGAAGCGGTAGCAGAGAGCGCTGATTTTACATGATACATTCTCTACGCAATAGCTAATTGTCATTAGTGGTGTATGATCCCCGACTTCGAAATCATGCAAACCTTCATAATCATTCAGTGGATTTCAAAAAGGTTCATGGTTCAGTCATGGATTATCGAAGCAATTGAACATGTGCATTTTTTTTCAACACAATTGATAGGAATCTACCAATTTTATCTGGGAACCAGCTTATGGTATCTAAGTTCCACGAAACTCTACTTATAAATCTCATATCATGTTGGATACGCTCATGCAAACTTTCAATAATCCTTAAGCTTCTTTGAGTAACAAAATGAATACTAGGAAGAAGAAACATATTTTATCAATTTAAAGAAAATAAATTCGCATTTATCTGTTAGCTGTTTCATATCAGTTTTACCGTTCTCGGTACACTTGTTCCAAAGATATATAAGAAAATCTTTAAGAGCTTTCCTTCATATTTTGCTATTTTATATGACTGAATTTAATAATGAAAATCTTATTAGACAGTATACGACAAATTTATATGGGAAACGCCATTAGACATGGTGTAAACAAGCGCCTATAATTATGTAGGTAGTCCTATGAAAGAACAAGAAACTAGTATTAAAAAAAAGGAAAATTCATTTCAGTCGCCTTTACACCACAAATATTAATCAAAAAAGTATTGCATAACAATGTCCAAAATCTCAATCAGAAAGCCCTAAAATTCATCTCCGAAAAACATAAAGAGGTGTGACAAATAAATTGTAAAGTTTATTGTATACACTTTATTGCAGGTTGGGTGTGATATTGAAATGTTTAAAACTGGTTTGCCTCCCGGGCTAGCCAGCTCGCTGACCCCGGACTCCCAGGGAATACGGAATCGCGATTCAGGATCAAACGCGCCTAGAGCATAGGAAATTAGAAGTGGCGCCGACCATGCTATTTATTGTTTTGCACGTTCACCGTTGTGGATTATGTGCTATCGGTGTTGTCTTGCACGCGCTAATCTACATGCACTTGCCTATAATAAATAGT
Organism: Hyppa rectilinea; assembly: GCA_951799385.1. NCBI lineage: Eukaryota > Metazoa > Arthropoda > Insecta > Lepidoptera > Noctuidae > Hyppa > Hyppa rectilinea. Next base: position 7,289,832 of record OX637305.1, read on the forward strand.
TGCTGTTGTTTATGTATCGAGGGTTTGAATAACTTGGAGTTAAAGTTGAATGGCCAAGTTATGTCCGTGCTGCTCAATTTACAGAGTTTTCCTGTTTTTAGTTTTGTTGTATATCAATTGTGTGTACTTCCTCCTTCTTAGGACTGCACTTAACTATCTGTGCATGCCGGTTGAGAAATCAGGTTGCATCCAAACTCGAAAGTGTCGCGTCCACATTATGTAGTCCACTAGCGACCTAAATACATGTGTGCCAAACCATTAACATTTGTCCTTGCTACCTCTCTATCAAGGTCATGTCAGAACAAAAAGGCACTTATCCAAGTCCCCACTCACAGGTAAAAAATGAATGACAAGAAGACCTTAACTTTGATGTTGTTAAATGGCAATGTGTGTCCTCAAAAACAGATAAAAAGTAAATCTGCAAGGTTGGCGACGTGAGTTACTAAATGCAACTTTTAAAACGTAAATATTAAGTGAAATAAGTTTTCTATTCCAGTGCAGGTTTTGTTGGGAGTTTTAGAAAGGATGACTGTAACAAGCAAGCATTGGATGTCGTTTTAATCGTGTATGTTACCTGAGCTTTTCTTGCATTAAGCGTTTGCCATATGCCACATAAGAAATTTTAAACTGCGATCGTGTCATCTGCATGTACTTTAATTCTTTTTTATGAGCCAAATTGTTTCATTAATTAATTCATAAATTACTTAAGAATAAGCCATGCTTAATTTGTTTTAAAATTGTTTGCAATATTGGTTACATTTGCAAAAAACAATTGCTCTCTTGTTACAATCCATTTTACACGATTATTTTCAGGGTTGACACATTACAGTACCTATGGCTGCCAAAGACTTATATTCGGATATTATTATTATATTCGGTATATCGTTTTTTACCTGAAACAGAATTAATTAATTAAAACAAAGCATGAAAACATAAAGGCTCTATTTCAGTGACTCGTCGTACAAGTTATAAATATTTCAATGCCGGTGATACAGCAATGATATGAGTTAAGGAAAATCTTGCGACAATATGAGACAAGGGCATTTTGTACAAACACAAAGTTCTGGTAAACAATTATCTAGGACGTCCTTACGTCAGCGTACTGTTTACCTATTCTTAACATTTTTTTAAATAGCATTGTATGGCATTAGATCATACAATATGTGGCAATTTGGAAGAAGAAAAGCTTAGCTTAGTCGAGAACGATATTTTATGTGGTATCAAATCTGCAACTATATGCCAAATAAATATATCTAAAGCTCTGAACTTTAAAAGCTCTTTAAACACTTTGAAATTGTTTAGTTCTTATATACTTGTTTCTGTTTTTCGGTACAATTTTGGTTTGATCAAGATCTTATCGATAGAATCGGTTTGGACGTCATAATAGATTCATCGATCGGGTGTTCAACAGCAGATCAGATAGCCATCGCCAGCTCTAGAAACGAAATACCACAAATTCTATTTAATTTTGTTTTTTTTTTCAGGTTTTTGTACAGCAGTAGACGCTTAAAGATTTTAGGTAATGATTCGATCCTAACATCAACAGTCTAACATTTTAAACGACTGCACTAAAAATATAAACCTGATCACCCAACAGATAAATTATCACTATCTTCCACCACCACATTACATGTATGCTCACGAAATTAATTTTGCAAAATTATGTTCAACCCTAGCAACATTGTGAATGTGTGCGTTAAAGCTTCCGTACACACACGAACATTGTTGGATGTGTTGTTGTGTTAGTAGCGTGTGTGCGTGGGTTGGACAACAAGCTATGCGTCGGTATTTATCCCACATTAGCATGCATCCGTACCATTGATCCGACCTCTTTGTTCACCCAAGCCCTTTATTTGGTGGATAACCCAAAAATGGTAAATACAACAACATTATCTTGTACTTAAGTTGTGGACACGGATTGACACATTATTATGATATGGCTTTATTTTCCCACACGGGTATGCTTAGCCGTCAATCATGTCGTGAAATTTCTTTTACTTATTGTGTACAGCGACAGCCGGTGAGCCTACCGAGTTTCCCGATTATATTGCAATCTTGTTCACTTTAAAAGGCAAATAATTGGTTACTTTCTAAAAGCGTTTTGTGAGCAAGAAAATGCTTCTGTTGTCAAATAATTACATGCCTGTATTGCGCTTAATCCATATGTCGGTAAAATCTTGAAAACAGCTGGACAAAATCTGCTACAATTTTCTTTACAATTTTTTCTAGGAAGCATTTGCTGATTAATTCTGGGCGCGCTCCCATGCCGCATTATCCAGAATAAAGGGAAACGGTTTAATAGGCTTGTAAAATATTAAGTAAAACGAAGTCATAACGCTGGAACAGGACTGAAATGAAAGCAGCCTCGGGTAGTAAATATCTTGTGTGTCGTCTGAAGGTGCCGACTTGGCGAGTAACAGCCACCGCCGCGATATGAACCGTCATGCTGATGTGAATCAAAATTATAGTTTTGTTTTGTGATTTTCATTATTACATCATTTCATTTACTTCCTGTAAGCTTTTATGAGTGGGTTCTGCATAATACTAGCGCGAAAATGTACCTATAAGATTCTGTGCCTAGGTTATACATTAAGTAGTTGTTTATAGCATGTAATCAAGCTTCAGCAAAGTCTGCCATACTAGAGACTTACTTTATGATTATATCTGTGACATCAAAGCCAATTTACAACATATACAAATGTAAAACAACCCACTTGACCAGGATCCGAGAAGTAGGCAAGAAGAAAATTGTGACCCAAAACCTATTCATTAACATTTGAAAGTCGAAAGCTCAAAATAAGCAAAGGTACAAACGAAACGAAGATTACTAGACACGTTTAGTTTTCTCAGTACATATCATTATTGGTAACCCGACTTAGTTATGTGGAACTTGGTGTAGCAGTGATTCAGTGTGGTTTCCTCATGATTGTATTTGGTCGTGTTACGCCGAGCGGGCATCCGAGTGTGGGTTTATGACAATAATGTAACCTGTGCCCGGCCGTCGGCATCGGGCAATAAGTTACTTTTGTTTGTTGGTAAGCGTTTAAAACTATAGAACACTTGAAAATGTGACATACATTTGATATATTTTTAACATAATATATACCCAATTTTATATAACGGTTTTTGGAAACCGTATGTCTGGATTAAGTAAAAAAGAGGTTGAGAATCACAGCGTCAAATGTTTTAATGGTTGGTGTAAGCATAGCTAAATGCCCCGGAAAGCCAAGAAGAAATATAACGATTTTTAGTGGTGTGTAGCTATGAAACGCTCGGGCGACGCCTACCAACATTGTAACCCATTTTTTCAGCCTCAAGCGTTGAATATATCTCGTGAAAAAAATATACCGTGATAAGTACAATATCGGGCTTGCAGTTATATCTTTAACCGTAAGAAATTTAATTATTTTATGAGACGGTAAGGTTTTACGTACATGAAAATATTATTTACAATCTATTTAATTATTTGATAGAAACAAAACAAACTAGGAAAAACATTGATTGTAAGTCAGTCGGAAAAATCTAGTTGTATTTCGTTCTTAAAAATCCAAAGCTAACTTTCTTAAGTATCTTAAGAGAGAAAACACAAAATGAGGGAGAAATAGTCAAAGCACTTAGTAAGTTCGAATTAACTAAAACAGCGGCCAACTATAATATGGTTAACAAATGTAGTTGCTCTTACAGAAGGCAAGCTACTTAATTAGCCCAGTTTACAAGTTACACTTTAATGTACGCTTATGCGATTTAGTTAACCATTTCATGTAATGTAGGTATTCGATATTTTTAATATCTCTCCGCCAGACGTTCACTGTGACATTTTATGAAACGACGAATAGGTGTCAGTTAGCGCATTTGCATATTCTCGTTAAATCTTGCTTGTAAAAACTTTACGGTTATTTCTTAACTGTTTTAGTAAATAGAGGTATACCGTATGCATTCTATTCTATCTTAAATAGACTGATTGAACCCTGGACTGACGATGTAGCGATAACAGTAATGTTTTATCACACACCCACACGCATAATACCAACGTATCCAAAGCATCGCAAATTTTCCTTTATCCTACAAAACGAAGCGCGTACCGATTAAATGAGGTGCTCGCGTTTCTCCAGATAGCCAAGCGTGCTTCTGTCTCACTCCCACTTATGAGGACACTGCAATCCGTCCCTTTCCCACCAGCTTGCGCAGCCTCATCTCGACGGCACCTCGCCGTCGCCTTCAAGTCACATATTTTATTTGTGGAGCCTTCCTGCATCCAGAGGGGACTAAAGCCTCCCATGCACAAAACGATCTCTCCTACTGTTGGAAAACGAACCTTCGGTGCGGTAGATTTAAATAACCAAATAGGGATCAGAAATCAGTCGGCTAGTGAATGGTAGGTTTACGTTAGTCGTGTCGGAAACCTGCCAATAATATTCACCCACACATTCACCAGGATGCAATAATCGTAGCCGATTTTATGCTTATGGGTGCGGGACACACGCGAATAGGTGACGATACGACGAAGGCTGTAAATTGTGATGCAATGAAACCCTGGAATGCTGTCACGTCTCAAATACATTCAAATGCATATTGCTAAAGATTTTATTGTTATTACATTGTGAAAATGACATTTATTAATGTTGGAAACTAAATAATGCACTCATAATCTTATTCATGGCGGTGCGCGGTGGCGCTCGGACTAATATGTAATAGTGCTGGCGCTTTTAATTTGGTATCAAATCTTGTAGATAAAAAACAAAATATCATAACTGACCAACAAAAACCTCAAGCTACATTACTCTATTATTAAAGGAAAGAAGAATGAAGAATAAATGCAACTCAAAACAAGATGACAAACATCTCATTAAGAAAATTTAATTAGTCATAAAATCACTCAGGTCTTTTAACGTGCACAGCATAACACTTAAACAGATATTATGAGCCTTTAAGAATAAGTTGTAAAATATAAGGAATACGTTGCAGGGGTTAATAATAAAGACAGCTAAACGATTGTGGGTATATGACCCGGAGACGAAATGCCCGCTCTGAATCATGTCGCTAAAAAAACGTATAAAAAGTTCGCGTTAACAATGTCGAGGAGTAATTTAGTTTAGTCCCGCTATTAAGTTATTAGCCGTGTACAAAACATAACAAGTTAATATTCTGTAGATATATCAAAATCAATTCGTGTAGCTATAACAAATTATGATGGGGGCGGATTGGTCATCACATAAAAAAAATCTGAAGATGGTGTGGTGTATACATATTGGTGCTCGGTTTCTGCCTATATTTAAACAACGTCTCGTCAAACTAACTATTGGTAATTGAAAAGGCCTCTTCGTTTGATAGTCAGTTGCGGATGGTAATCTTCTAGGCTACCTTTCAGTACCGACGACCAACAGTATGATGCCATAGTACCTGCAGAGTTACGAGGACTTAAAACCCATTAATTTATTGCATTAGGCCAAAAACGGGTCGATAGTTATTGTTGAAATTACTTCACTTTAGAGTTATTTTTTAATGTAAATTTAGTATATTTCTTAGTATTTAACATAAAATAACGGAGTGTATACGTTTATATCGAAATAACGAAAGGGTGATTACTGTTATTTGTCTAATGTTATCTAAATACAGTATAGGTAGATTTGAAAATAGTCGGGCATTAGTGGAACAATCCAAAAATTTAAACACATTGCGGGTTTCACATGCAAAAGCAATGCTTTATGTAAATTATTATCAATTATTTAACTTTATATGATAATTCATAACTAAAGCGGACGTAACCACAATAATCCAAAAAGTACCTAGTACATTGAGTATTCGGGAATGGTTTATTAAAATTAGGTTTGTCACGTCAATACGGGATGCATATATTAAAATCCAACCTCCTGATGATAAAATTCATTGAAACGGAAATGCCGTCACCGTCCAACGAAGTTCAAAAACATATATAAAATTAAGAAGTATAAAACCTGGGTTGCTAAGTTGAAAAAAGATAAATAAAACGTTCCTTCCATAAGCCGAACCATGATTGTCGCGGCCGATTTTACGAGTGAACCACGATGAGTTACCGCAACCATTGGATCATTTGCGCAACTTACAAAGCTCTGTATTCATTAATTTACGTGACGGTTCCGAAGAAACACTTTAAACGCATATCTCTGACGTGAGTATTGCCGAGAAAGTACGCAAAATGCAAAGGCAATTGTTCCGTTTCGAAAATTCCCGCCTAACGAATTTTTGGTCCTGATTTCCGAATTTAAACCTTATGGTGTTGTTTTTAGGGCAAGGTAAAACAAAAGCCAACTCGCAAATCTAAGTTGGCTTATTTGTTTCGTGTTCATAATATTGGTCCTTCGAGCGTCTTATTTTATTTTCGGTATGCAAAGCATTTTATGGTTCAACTGTGTGAGGCTTGCGTGTCTCTCTTGGTTATGTATTTGGGATCATTCTTTGAATGCCACATTACGAAATCGGCCTTTTACTTCATCGATTTACATAAATACTTACTTAATTGGGACGTAAAACTCACTATTGTATAGATCCCGCCCGAATTTAGTCAAGTATTCCTCCTAAACCAAATTATTAGACGCCGAAAATGGGAGCAAAGTGGAAAATATGTAATTTGGACGTGTCTTCTCGAAGTGTCTTGCTCTATTTGGTAAATCGCGACAAAAAATATTATTACTTCGTTATAGTTGATATTTTCTTATTAAAAAATGTTGTACGCAGCCTCGAAGCAAAATAACGACAAAGCTACCGAGATGAGCAGGAAGCCGGCTATATTATTACCAAGGTACCAAGACAAAGAGCACTGGCAAGCGCAGTTCACGCATATTTAAATAAATAAACCCAGATAGAACGTTGTGAAGCGTACGCGCAGCTACGCGGGAAATACACTCACTTGCAAATGGTTTGGATGCGGTGAAAATGTATAACAAGCTAGATTTTATAGCTCCTTATATCCAAACTTGTTTTAGATATACAATACACCAGGGTAGTTGTAGCTGTGGAAAATGATTTCCCATTTCCGGCCTCACTGAACGCAACTATTATGATGATATATTTCAGGAAAACTCTAGAATGAGGTTCAGATTAATTGAGAATAAGACATTAAGTAAGTACATTAAAATTATCGTAATATTTTTTTGTTTTAATTAGTAGCAATAATAATTGCTATTGTAGTGCATGATCGCATTGTCTTTTCTTATGACTGTCTAACAGCTTTTTTCTCCACTATGTTTTACATAACATAAAATCACGCTTTGTTTCCCTGAAGGCTTAAGCAAAGGTGTACACATAGTAGGAAGACTAATATTTAGCCAGTTATATATAAGTCCCTTGTAATAGGCGGCAAGCATATTGCCATCAACCAGATGAAAATGCAGACTCCAAGCTGCTACTGAGAAATTCCATATGGATAAACCCAAAAACACTTTACCCAAACTGGGAATCGAAGCCAGGGCCTCATGCTCAGCAGTAGCACTTGCGACTACTATACCAACAAGGCATGTCGTCATTTAATTTCTGGCTTCCTTATTTTCTATCTTTTACCAACTTTACTGGCAATCAACATAGAAATGCACTTTTTCTCATCCTCCTCCAATTTATAACGTATATCAGAGTCCCCGCGAATACGTATCAGCCTCGACCGTGAGAATCCGATATTTCGTTAAGAGAGCTGTAACGGTGACATCTGTTTATTTGACGCGCATGCATGTATGTCTGTTAATTCATTGTATGTTAGTGAGCCTTGTGTCCGCTCTACCAGCGTTAACGTGTACAAGGCCTTATTGTTGTGCCTACTTCTTTAAAAAAATATCCGGTTGGCTGTGGATTTTTCCAGGCTTATACTTTTCTTGATAATAGATGAAATATGACATTTATTAATAACATTGCAGCTTTTAAGTTTCAGGGTTGTTGAGAAATTTCATTTAAAAAAATATATTGTGCAATCGTAAAATACAGAGCTAAATTTTATACCCCTATCAATTTTAAGGAAACATTCCATGATTCATTAAACACGCACTTACATATTAACTAAAGAAAAACTCAATTATAATTTATTTAGTTAGCAGTTTGAAAACACTAATCCTTTTCACCCCAAATCTGTAAAGCATTCAAATCTTCGTTCGCGCGCCCTTAAGCATCAAAGAGCTACTTTAGCTCCCAGTTTATCATGAGATACACGGCTTTATCTCAGTTTAAAACAACTTTTTTAATATCCACGTTATGACCCGCTAGTTTAAGTAAAAAATATTACGGTAGTCGTCACGCTTGAAAGAGTTGGTCCGACGACTGAGATTACAATCACCTTTCATAAACTGTAAATATAAATGTTGGTTCAATTGTATTGCAACTTGCATAAGGATAAGATGATGATATTTTAAGATTGATATAGCTTAAGGCTTTAATATGTCCGACTAGCATAACAGTTGTTGATTTAAAGTTGAATCTATCCGGATGTTCATCACTGTTGACTTAGTTTAAATTGTAACACTTCAATTGAAACTAGAATACATTTTTGGTAATGTTTCCTGGTCGTGTTTTGATGGTTTTACATGAGAGAAAAAAAAATGTAGCTTTTCAAGATCAAAAAAATCCATTTAAGAATCAACGAAATTAACTGCAACAAATACATCCGAGTTTTTCATAAAAAAATATTCTCATGGGTTATTTATGGACCTATACCTACTGAAACATTAAGGGCTGATTTCAACAATGAAACTTAGTGAACACATTTGAACCACATTCAAGACCTGGCAGTATAATAATTGTTGTAAAATATTGACACTGACAGCAGTAGCTCTTGATGCAGTTTATACATATGTGTTGATCGCATTTTCAGTCTCTTTTGCGAAATGTGCAGTTAGTGTAGGTGGTCACCAAAAACCGCCTCATATCCTGATCACATCAAACTGGGATCGATCATCATAACCTTACGTCAAACATTATGATTAATATGATCATGCTTTTTAATACCTTCTTGATGTCAAACCTCCCAAATGTAATATCTCAATTCAAGGTCAATGTCAGCGACTGAATTTAAAACAAAAATGTTATGGTCCGACAAATACGGCGATTTATAAGCTGTTTTTTACAACAGCTTCTTATTTACTTAACATCAAACATTTTAACATGCATTGTTATTTGAAAAAAATATATTGTTTACGGCTTTAAACACTTAAAGATTCTTAATGTTCGCCGAGGTTGTATAAATTAACGAGACTAATGTGCTCGTCGTTTTCAGAGATCGGAAAATTACTACATATTTTTGCGTTGTATTTGATATTTGTCGAATAACTTAAAAGGGCAATGTTGCAAACTCAAAAAAATCTGTTTCAGTTTCGTTCGTACTGGTCCTTCGATTCTGAAAACTTCAACTAAAATTCAATACAATATAGCGGTAGCTCAGCAGTCATTTACTGATGTCATTTTAGAATTCTCATGTCTCTGAATACAAAACCAGGCACAGTGTTGAATGTTAAACACTAAATGACGTTATGCCTAATATTTCAAGTGTCAACTCTATCACCATATGTCAAAGAAAAACTCATTAATGTATGAGGTCAAACACAAACTTCCAGATAGAATTGCGCAGTAAATAATCCTATAAAATACTCAACATGTAGATGATATTACGAAATGTCATACGGCATCTGCGCTTGCGACTGCTTATATGTGCAAGCGCATTGCTACGTAAGTATTCAATTTAAGGTAATGAGGCCTGTACGTTCACACACGGCTCGTATTAAATGTAGGTCTTAGACAACCTGTCTAATTAATATTATGAGGCATAGGTATACTTGTGGCGGAGGCACTGCTGCGCCTGGCAGGACCAGTTTTCTTGGGATTTAGAACCTGTACGCTGTAAATCCTGTAGCCTCGTTTGCCAATTAGATAAATTTAATCTCTAGTTAAAGGTCAAGTAATTTTCGAAATTGGTTTTCTGCAACTCCTGTTAGCTACTTGTCATGGGTAGGCATGGTGGATGGTTCTTCCTCAAAACGGTCCATTTTTAACAGAATGTTTGCCTTTAAGGTTAGCAATAACATTATTATGATTTTTGTGCATAAACCACAAGCGGTTCACAGTTACGTCTCGCCTAACCTATGATATCTTGCCAAACCGTTACAGACTATTGATTATTGCCGCAACTAATTTAATGATAACTACTATTCAATAGCTTGGCAAATACTGCACAAATACCACCAAAGTGTTGGTAATTAATACGACAGAACATATAATTAGGTAGCATTTAGTTATCAGACTGCCCATTTGCATAGCTTTTAGATTTTAGTAATTAGACAGAATTGCAAGCGAGTTAAGAATTTCAATTGCAGGAAAATACTTGAGGTTTAGGAAGTTTTGTTTAATTTGTATTAAGGGCAAAATGCTTCGGATTTTTAAACGATCATCACAATCTTTTGTACCAATGTCAAGGTTAAGGAAAACGTTTTAGGTAATGTCGAGTCTCACTTGTCACAGAAACGCATTCCGCAATTTCAACGCGACTTTTACCTAAATGATTTGAAAACAGCAGAAGGCAAAATCAAGTGAGTGAAAGAGGTTACCAACCAAATGAAGTGTGTTGTGTAGTGTGCGATGACCAGTGTCACAGTACAAGGCTGCCGCTTATGGCAACACTGAGAATCAGTTTTCCTCCTTCCTACCCAGAGCGGAGCGGAACAACCTTGCTCATCGCTCAGAGGTCGCCACCCAAATAAACGTAAACACTTTTTGTCGTTCTTTGTCATGTTACTAAAAATTAAATACCTACAGGTAATTACACTCGGCACATTACACATTGATCCGGCTAGTTCAAAGGGTATGTATACAGCTTCTACCTCACCTACCAGACTGTTGCGTATTAGTTAGTTTTTTGTTGGCTGCGTATATTTCATGTTTTTATTAGGTACTCCAAAAAGATTATTTGTTTGTTAATGAAATTTTTTTCGTGTTTAATTCCAAGACGTTCATAAATTAATCACATATTTCTTTAAAACTCTTCACCTTGACGTCATTCTGTCGTAGACTCAATTATTTACTGTCAATTATTTTCTTCAGACCACCCGTATTAGTTAGTTACTACCGGAATACTCCCACACTGTTTTGATCGCAGCATTTATACGAAGATACGTCTAATTTAAACACTGCATTTGAATACAGATGTGGAGTGTGATACTAATAACATATTATTGAGAACATCTCTCTATAGAAATAACTTTTCCACAGTAGATCTGCAACTTTCATCAATGGTGCTCCAAATAAACTTTTTTCTGATATCCTGTAGGGGTTTTTAATAGATAAGACACATTGACGGCATAGCAACATTCAACATTTTTTTAACCGAAATCGAGGAGTATTTTGTATTCAATGTTACAGGACTTTCTTGGATTAATTGTTCCACATGTGAAAATGTTAGAAAGTGCAGCTAGGAAAAGACAAAATTGATCAAGTGTTAAGAGAGTGTCGATCCAACTAGTCAAATTTGGATCACGATCAGCATTAGGGATTGGTCACTTGGTAGAGCTATGAAGCCCGGCTGTAGTAGGCCGCAGACGCTTGAGTTGATTAATTGAAAGTTCACCATACTGTTTAGAACGTCGATATTTGCATACAAATACTCAATTTGATTATACAAATAAACAGTTTTCATTGCATGTTTAGTTAGTGAAATCAGCGTTTACGTCCTATACAGACGAGGACACATTATACACTTTCTTATTTTCCCGACTTCACAAGGTAATCTAGTAATAGGCAATCTCAGGGACTCTCTCCTCGCTTAAACGCATGGTGAAAGTGGATTGCGTAAGCGCCCTGCCGTGTATACCGCAAATCACAGAATTGACGGATAGTGTTGCAAGATTAAGTGCGTTTCCATTAAGATTGAATGTTTATGAGTGATTTGGGACAGTTGTGGATACGTCACGACGGATTTGCCAAATCAATGTCGTAACTTCGTAGTTCAATTCCTTCGACCCAGAGACGCAGCCTTCATTCAACTGGATTCCTATCGACTTCCTGTCATACCAACCACTTTTCTAGTGTTTACTATTGCCAAATTGATTGTACACCGGTGAGTTTAATCGGTAAACCTTCTGTAAAGTTTATAAGAATATATATACTACTCTGTCAAGAAAGTACCGGGAAAAGATCAATAATACACAAAATGTCTGTTATTCATCCAAATTTATTTTATCACCTTCAAAGTATGCTCCTTTAGAAACGATACACTTGCGCCAACGAATAATCCATTCATCAAAACATTTTTTAAACGCTGCTTCCGGAATTGAGTTCAGTTCTCGCCGCGAATTCTCCTTTATGTCTTCTATCGATTGAAAACGGGTGCCACGAAGTGGTAATTTGAGTTTAGGAAAAAGAAAAAAGTCAGCAGGAGCCAAATCTGGTGAATATGGTGGTTGTTGGATGGTATTTGTTGAGTGTTTGGTCAAAAATTCGTTCACAATGATAGCCTTGTGCGAAGGCGCATTGTCGTGGTGCAAAATCCAAGAACACGAAATTCCATTGGCGATGCAAAATTAAAGACAAACTCTTTGTTCGATATTTTTGTCCATTATGAAATTCGCAATACACACTATATATGATATTACTAAAACCAGCACTGTATTTAATATAAATAACAGATGCAACTCAAACTCCGCGCCAAAATGGAAAACAGTTGTGCCAATCTAACAACTACAAAAAAACAAAAATTTGAATTTGGAACCATAAACAAATCATCCATTCCCGATACTTTTTTGACTGAATGTATATATTTTCTTCGGTTCCCCTCTAACAATAATCGTAGCTGTTTAACAAGACAACACCAAAGTGATTTTTGACACAATTTTCTCTAAAAAAATAACTTAAAAGAACTAACTTTAAAGAAGTTTTTGAGTGAATGGCTTTGGTACCTGAATTGTTGCTACAACAAACTAAGCTAGTTTCCCAAAGATGTTTTCCGAGAGATACAAAGTATCATACCAGAAAGACAGAAATATGTTTAAGTATTGATTGGGAGACAGTTCAAAAGACATTTTTGTGCAAAAGTGCAAATGTGGGGGCTTTCAACTCAAATCTCTGGCAACTATATACTTGCCCTATGTAGTGTTGTTGTTATGATTGCGAGAAATTAACACCACACGTAGCGGCCGTGTGAGGAAATAAGCAATTGCGATAAAGATGGCTGCCCTAAGAAATTGAGTGTTTAGTAATAGCTCTGGAGGTATTAAATGGCAGGGATCGTTATGCATGTTCCGAGTCTTGTAGGTAAATGTCAATTTTCTTGCCGGTAAAATTAGGAAGAAGTTTTTGTTTTTCTAACGGACTATAACATTGCACCTATTAAAAAGAAATGTTTTAACTACATTATTTATATTACAAGGTTGGTCCTCTCTTTTAACAATTTCTCAGTTCATCACCAGTGAGTTTTCTTTCTTAGAAGTCTATTAGGTCCTTCGTAGATTAATTTCTGCTCCTGTTTTATTCAATGACTTTAACACTGGCGGAATAGTTACAAAACCGAGGACGTAATGATGAGGTTTAAAGGGTATTCCTCATTGAAGCACACAAACACAATTGAATTTTCCCTGAATTTTCCCGGAAACGCTATTGCCCGTTACGAAAGTATAAGTGGAGGTCCTGTTTGTAGTTTCCAACCAAGGTTGGTTATAGCAAGAATGTGACCATCAGTGCCCACCGGTGTGGTTGGATATGGACACGTCATTATTGTCACTAATCAAACAATGGTGACCAATATCCCAAAACAGACACCTACGGATTGTTGACGCATCAAAACGGAAGGGACACCTGAATCGATCTTCCTAAAACTGATTTAAAAAAGGCAAAGTCTCATTTTACATCGTGACAAATGAATACAAAAAAATAAGGCAAATAAAGGTTTGAGAACCGAAACCTTTTAGTATTTTATACGTAGGACTGAGGAACCTTTTGCTGCCTATTGTTGAGTGAAGGAGTCTGATGGAAGCGGGGGATAAAATGAGATGGATAAGATTTGTGAATTGTCGAGTACTAATTTCTGTTTCATATTGCTACAGTGCTTTGCACCCTGATGTGGTCGCAAAGCTAGGAGCTACAGAGGCGCTTTATGAGCCCGCTGTAGATTGCATAGCATCCGTAACCTGTATATGTTCTTGTATATGGTCTTGTAGTTAACGCTGAGTTAAAGGATAGTTTTATAGTATCCTCATCTAATATATCTTCGCTCTAGATGTGACACCTCGTAAATACGAACCTGTAAATTTTTACAAATTCCAAATTTACAAGGTCTCACCTTACTGTTAAGTGCTTCCAAGTCTTGTTACGAAATGTCACTAATAGCCATTTCTTAAGTGAAGTAAAGGTCTTGTACATACAAGGTATCACCAGAAAGATGGAAAATTGCGTGATGGACAATTTTGCATCAAAATGTAAAATTGACCATTAATTGAGTTACGAGGTGTCACATCTAGAGCGACGATATCACATTTACACTTATTAGACACATTATTTAGATAAGGCTTATAGTAGATTGCCTATATAAACATTTAGCATTTTATTTATAAATACAATTCATATGTGACAAAACAAATTTAAAACTTATTAATTTAAACTTACATAAGTCACTTTTTTTGTCATAATACAATTTTAGAGTCACTAGTTTTGTTATTTTCGGTGCGTGACAGTTTCTGAGAATTCTGTAATTAGCAAGTCCAAGGATATTATTATACTGTTCACAGTTGCTGTAGAAATACGAAACGGGTTGAAAGTGAGTACCTCTTATCCAGGCCCTAAACTCTCATCCAAGGAATCCTCTCGTCAGAGTTACCTAGGCTGCACCTTGATGAAGACCCCTCCCCGCCTTTAGTCACCTACTGCGTGAGGTCTCTGGCACATCCCCGATGTATTCAATACATATGAACCGCCTTATCTCAGGTGCTACACTAAGTCTTCGTAGTTACCCACGGGTTTATAACGCGACGATTTTTTATCGTGCACTAGGTTTTCAACCCACTGCTTGGAGCCGAGAGTTGATAATTCAACAGTGGGTTTTTTTAACATGCTGTTGGATTCTCAATGTTCGGCTCTACACCGAGAGTTACAAATCCTATGCGCCATAAATCGTTGCGCTGTGCGTACCTAGGCTTAAAGCCGATTTCAGCAATGCCTGGTTAGTAGCATATCATTGTAAGGCCAATTTGTTCCGTAAAAATAATACCCACTTATTTTTATTTAACCTAGACGATAAAAAAATCTATACCTGATGAAATTGGCTACTAATTGGAAAATAAAAATATCAAATAGTTCACGATAGTAGACAAAAACAAGTAATACAAGCCAACCTTATTACAAACAATATGAGATTTCACAGAATGTCATGAGATATTTTTGATAGATTGCCTTGATTATAAACCATTGTAATACAATAATAGAACGGAATAGATTTGACTGTGACTTATTAGGTCGATTAATTAAGATAAATGTCATTGATTCAGTTGTTGTTGACTCTAATAACCAGTTTTTCATAAAAACGAATGGGACTTTGGGTATGAGGAGTAGGTAAAGTCTAAGTGTATTATTAAGCTACTGGTTATTTTCACTTTTCTGTATTACAGTAGTTAATTCATTTTTATCATGCTTTAACTCGTTCAACCTCTTCAATATTAGCAGGGAAGTCCTAGCATTTTTCTTGTTTAGTTTTCTTATTTTTTGTTTACCCTTTACTCACATAACTTACTGTTTTAATTAATGACATTAACTTGTTTTTGTTTAATAGTAACGCGCTGCAGATATTGTTTTATTTAATGAGACACTTGGATGTCACAAAAGATTTATTTAACACCGATTAGGAATTAAACATGGAGGGTGTCACTTGCTTATCATTCTACGGAAGTTAAAGGGTTCCCCACTGGACACCTATACCGGTAATTTTGCAGTATAATGAACATTCAACCTAAATTAACTTATTATGCTGTCACAAGCAGACCGTACCTCTCTTGTATTAGGTCTAATTCTTGTTTAGCTATTAGTGTTTAAATTATGTAGTGTGTAATCAAATTATTTAATCAGGTAACAACTAAGATGAATACATATCATCAGATCATCATTTCAGCTGAAAGACGTCTACTGCTGGACACAAGCCTTCCCCAAGCGCACCCGGTTCGATCGCTTATATGCTGCCTGCATCCAGCGGATTCTTGTGCCCTTTACAAGGTCATCGGTGCACCTTGTGGGACGCCTTCTAACGCTACGTCTTGCGGTACGCGGTCACCACTCCAGGACCTTTCGGCCCCATCGGCTATCTTCTAAGAGCAAGGAACCCTGCCCACTATCACACAGACGAAGTTAAATTATGGAGAAAAGGCGCTAAATACTCGTATCTAATTTAATATGCTAGAAATGTCTAGGCAGTCAAACAACAATTAACTTCCTAACCTATTAAGGTCTACAGTGAAAATGTAAAAATTTAGTAATTTGCACAATCGAGATATAATTTTATAACTAAAACACCAAATAGGCAACAGTTCACTACATAGTATAAAGCAAAGTCGCTTCACGCGTCCTAATGTCTGTATGTATGCTTAGATCTTTAAAACTACACAACGGATTTTGATGCAGTTTTTATTAATAGATAGAGTGATTCAAGAGAAAGGTTTGTATGTATGCAATTTCCGTCATCCACGCGGCAGGAGCTAGTTAAATTATAAAAGGTCTTAACATAATCATTACATATCGTATCCAAGATTTTAACTTCGTTACGAATCCACGTTTGGGTAACATTTTTGCGTTGCAACATCCTACGAAGCGTGACAATAGTTAGCCGACCGAAATGACTGTTAAAGGAAGCGGGGTTATTATTAACAAACACATAAGTATGAGTCAATGGGACGGACAAGTCGGGACGGGTGTTTCTCGGAACTCTTTTGTTGTATATCATTCTCATTGCCCAATAAGACAAATTCGGTGGTTGTACACTTGCGGGTGTCTGACGCGCGAGAAACGCGCCCGGCATTTGTCTGCAAAATTTGTGTATTTTGATACTTCTGCAAGAATTTTATGAAACATAAGTGGTCCGTGTTTAATATAGATGAATAAGGGATATCTTTTAAAAAAGTGAATATTTCAGAACAATGAAATAGGTAATTACTAAAGCAAAAACTAACATATCTACTTAGGTATTTATGATGATATTGCGTCTTTAGAAGCGCAGTATAAAAAAACTGTAGTAACCTTGAATTTAGTATTGTTAGTTATATTTTAATTTAACACCTTTTTGCCGTGGAGAATTTCTCATGAATAGTTTATTTTCAATTGAATACGCGTAAGACTATTTCTAATTAAATAAGTGTTTAAGGTATGTCTAAATCACTCAAAATAGAAATAAAGCAATTTATGTACAACTATAATGGCACGGTACAAAAACGTTTTAAAGGGAACAAGTCGACCGGGCCACAACGGTTGCCTGGACGTTTAACGATTGAAAATATCCATATTTTCACATTGGGTACAAAAACAACAAACGAAATTATTGGACCGTCTTTACTCTCGATATTTCGTAATTCCAAGACTGACCGCGTGCGATTTAGCTTTTGGAGAAGCCATTTTCACTTCTTGCGTTACGTATGCTTCGTGCATAATGATTATTTATTAAATACACATTTATTTAGTTTTTGTCGAGGTCAGTCTAATTATATTTTAAAATATAACATGATTATTAAAAGGCGTTACTTGAAAAAGTAGACCTTTCTTCAAAGACCAATCTCGACGCTAGACTTAGCATGCGAGATTTCGAGTTGCCAATCTCGACTCGAGATTGTTGTACTTGGTGCCACATTGAGTTAATAACAGCTTATTGTAAATATCAAAGTCCTAAAATATTCATATATCGTCATAATTTAAAATTACCTGCTTGAAAAATACTTAATAGTATACAAATAAAGGAATAATGCGAAACTTAAGAGTTTCGCATTAGCAACCTTGCTCTTATTCGCAAAACAATTTATATTACATGCTAATTCGTGAACCGTTTAAAAGCGCACGTATGTAAGGCGGCGCACGTCGGTGGCGGTCGCCGGGTCCCGTGAGGCAGGTAATGACACAAAACGATGCGCGTGACCATCACATAACTCACAGAAGGATCATAACAAATATACACTGCATACCACTGATGGAATAGATCTTCATGTCGCCATGTTGGTGCTTGGTTTGACCAGACAATGTGGACGAATGCTTACACATTCTTAATGAACCAGCTTTTGCCCAATGCGTCCTTTTACTCCGAATGACTGAAGGAATTAACTACGTAATAGTGGAAGGCCAATCCATAGAAATGGATGTCTTTCAGCCAAATGATGAAGATGAACTTAAAAATTTGCCCCCCACTAAAATTTCCAAACTTCATAAAGCCAATCTATTGAAGAACAATTTGACTGTTACAAATAATAAGTTGAGCAGAAATGTTGAACTATTGAAAACGAGAGAAAGGGGAGAGAGAGAGAGATTATACTAGAGACTAACCTATATGTTTTGTTATTGGGATTTTCTATTAGGGATTTCTCAGTAGCAGCCCGGATTCGGATCTATGCCCGGTTGATGGCAATAGGCTCGCCCCTGGGGGAAAGAGTACTATAGATACACTGCTCATCACGAAAGATACATTAATTATACAATTCCATAATACATAACTAATTTATACCCTATTGGTGCCTCTGAATCCGCATGACGACACAGACTCCTAGATTTATGTGTATTGCTCTGATACTAGATGCCGCACTGATTACTATCTGCTCATATAATGTCGATGATCGGCCGACGACTGTTAATTAAGAGCCAATTTTACGAAAATAGTCGTGCTACTATACCGTGATAGACACATTAAAATATACTCAATATTATTATGTTAAGTTTTATGGGGTATTTCCAGACGAATATTGGGCCGTCTACTTATGTGCACGATGGTATCCACAAATGTGATGTCATTAGGTTTTGTGGACATGTGACTATTGTATGTGTACTTCAAGTGACATGATTCAGGACTTTATGTGATCTAAAGACCTTTATAGGTCATATAATTATATTCTCAACTATAAACTACATACAAGTTGTAGCTTAGTCACACGACTCTCCACAGATTACACATATGCCACACATTTTTGGTCTCGCCCGTCCTACTTGCACAACTTACTTTGTTAAAACAACACGGTTAAGTACGTAATATAATTATAGCACCTTGTTGAACAAAGATGTCAAAACAGAATTATTCATTCGGTACATATTTGTAACTGGTTTTTGCGCAATAACCACGCTTCGCTGAATGATTAGATGCGCTGGGCGACCTTTAGAGCAGGCTGCGTTGCCTAACTGTGACGTCACATAGGCTCAGGTAATCAATCACAGTTACAATGAGTTCTATGCAAATATCAGGCTGTCTCCTTTTATCTAGTAGTAGTAGTATACCTGCCTGTGTTAATGTATTGATGCATTTCAGTATTACATTTATTTTGATTATTGGGTATAAATGTTTTCATCTGAATTATCTTGCATACATACAGATAGCAGTCGAAGGAAAGAAGATATATTCAACAAACAAAATTGAAAACATCTTCTTTTCAGCATATTGATATAATCTAATATACAACATGTCCCAAAATTCAACGATAAGCCGGCACCAGAAGATGGACCTACTAATGACTACTCGAGAAAAAAAAAGAAAAAAAAAATACCTCTACTTTTTTTTAAATTACTTAAAAAAAATGGAAATTCTTCGAAAATGTATACCCCTTATGACACTTTTAACTACCATGACCACAATTTTTCAAATATTTCAGTTTTTTTGTTTGTATCGGCAACCTAAGTAGTACTACTATTCACCATAATCTTTGAAAATTACAGAATTTTCGTAGTTTTATACAAAAAAAACAACCAAAAAAAATTATTTCCCTATAATTTTGAAAGATTTTAACGTTCAGTACACTTTAAGTCATCGTAGTGTAAAAAAAAATATGGACACCACTATGGCAAGTTTTTAAAAAAATTAGCGCAACTAACCTAGATTTTAAAATGGTATAATACTTTATTAAAACTAGCCACAAAAAATAAATAATGATACTTTTTCTAATCAAGAACCAAATTTTATAAGTTGTTGTTAATAGTAATTACTTCTACTATGTGCCCAAAATAGATTTCTTTCGCAAATTCTTAGAATTTGGAAGGGACATGTGCGTAGTCAGTGAAGTTCAGAAGTCAGAAAGAGATAGATAGATAGATAGTTAGAGAGAGATAGATAGAGAGCGATTATACGTTAGAGAGATAGATAGATGTTTGTTGTTAAATAACAATAGGGCAGGTAGGAATGTTGCTGTTCTCTACAAAGTACAAAGTCAGTACGCTCTGCTTCTTTGTTTACTGTGCACCGTTTCGTATTCAATTGATGTGACTCTCGTACTAACGACTTTTGGCTTGGCTTTTTGGACTGGATTAAGTGATCTGCAAACTGTACTAACCTGGCATTATTTTGAACTGGACTGTGTTTTGTGAATTGGACTTTTGGCGTATTTTGGACTGTTTAGCGTTTATCATGCCGCTACCATACACACCGTTGGAATACGCTAATATGCACCTCATTTATGGAGAGTGCCGATGCAATGGTAGTGCTGCTAGCAGATTATATCGAGAAAGGTACCCAAATGCTCAAAGATACCCGAATTATCGAGTATTTATTAACGTGCATCAAGCGTTTTCGGAGGGCCGTTTACCATCTGACAGGAGAAATGCTGGAAGACCTAGATCGGAACGCGACGAAGACGTTCTCAATGAAATTGAAAATGATTCAACTACCTCGGTACGTGCCATAGAAATAGCTACGGGAATCCCAAAAAGTACTGCACATCGAATCCTAAAACGTCACAGACTTCACCCATATCACTACAGGCGTGTGCAGACGTTATTACCGCGGGACTATCCACTACGAGTCGCATTTTGCCGTGTGATGCTGCAAAAGCACAGAGAAGATCCCCAATTCTTGGATAATATTCTATGGTCGGATGAATCAACCTGCAAGAGAGATGGCTATTTAAATCTTCACAACCTACATAGCTGGAGCAATGAAAATCCGCACCTGATGAGACAAGACAAATCCCAATATCAATTCAAGGTTAACCTATGGACGGGCATATTAAACGGAAAAGTGATTGGGCCTTTTGAATTACAAGGAAACTTGGATGGCAATAGTTACTTGAACTTTTTACAAAATGACTTGCCAGTATTATTAGAAGACATGCCCATTAGTGATCCACAAAACATATGGTTCCAAAATGATGGCTGCCCAGCTCACTATGCCCGTCCTGTGCGAGAATACTTAAACCAAGAGTATCCAGGGCGTTGGATAGGGCGACTTGGTCCTATTTTATGGCCACCCCGTTCACCCGATCTAAACCCCCTGGACTTCTTCTATTGGGGTTGTCTCAAAGACAGAGTCTACTCGAAACCCATTGCAACACTGAACGACCTTCGCCAAAAAATCACTCAGGCTGCGGATCATATCAATAGTAGAAGATATGCACGACGAATAAAACGATCTTTTTTAAGGCGATGTCATGCTTGTATTAATGCCGGTGGTAAACAGTTCGAACATTTATTATAATATTATTAATAATGCAATAAATTTACATTTATTGACACCATTTGTTTCATTCATTCAACATTTTCCAACAACAAAAATCTATTTTGGGCACATAGTAGAAGTGATTACTATTAACAACAACTTATGAAATTTGGTTCTTGATTAGAAAAAGTGTCATTTTTTTTTTTTTGTGGCTAGTTTTCCTAAAGTATTATACCATTTTAAAATCTAGGTTAGTTGCGCTAATTTTAAAAAAAACTTGCCATAGTAGTGCCCATATTTTTTTTTTACACTACGATGACTTAAAGTGTACTGAACGTTAAAATCTTTCAAAATTTTAGGGAAATAATTTTTTTTGGTTGTTTTTTTGTATAAAACTACGAAAATTCTGTAATTTTCAAAGATTATGGTGAATAGTAGTACTACTTAGGTTGCCGATACAAACAAAAAAACTGAAAAATTTGAAAAATTGTGGTCATGGTAGTTAAAAGTGTCATAAGGGGTATACATTTTCGAAGAATTTCCATTTTTTTTAAGTAATTTAAAAAAAGTTGAGGTATTTTTTTTTTCTTTTTTTTTCTCGAGTAGTCATTAGTAGGTCCATCCTCTGGTGCCGGCTTATCGTTGAATTTTGGGACATGTTGTATAAAATTCTCGTGTCACAGTTTTCGTTGCCATACTCCTCCGAAACGGCTTGACCGATTTTGATGAAATTTTTTGTGCTTATCTATGAGAATCGGCCAACATCTATTTTTCATCCCCCTAAACGTTAGGGGTAGTCCACCCCTAAATTTTTGTTTGTAGGGTAGGTAGGGTAGGTAGGGTAGGTAGGGTAGGTAGGGTAGGTAGGGTAGGTAGGGTAGGTAGGGTAGGTAGGGTATGTAGGGTAGGTAGGGTAGGTAGGGTAGGTAGGGTAGGTAGGGTAGGTAGGGTAGGTAGGGTAGGTAGGGTAGGTAGGGTAGGTAGGGTAGGTAGGGTAGGTAGGGTAGGTAGGGTAGGTAGGGTAGGTAGGGTAGGTAGGGTAGGTAGGGTAGGTAGGGTAGGTAGGGTAGGTAGGGTAGGTAGGGTAGGTAGGGTAGGTAGGGTAGGTAGGATAGGTAGGGTAGGTAGGGTAGGTAGGGTAGGTAGGGTAGGTAGGGTAGGTAGGGTAGGTAGGGTAGGTAGGGTAGGTAGGGTAGGTAGGGTAGGTAGGGTAGGTAGGGTAGGTAGGGTAGGTAGGGTAGGTAGGGTAGGTAGGGTAGGTAGGGTAGGTAGGGTAGGTAGGGTAGGTAGGGTAGGTAGGGTAGGTAGGGTAGGTAGGGTAGGTAGGGTAGGTAGGGTAGGTAGGGTAGGTAGGGTAGGGTAGGTAGGGTAGGTAGGGTAGGGTAGGTAGGGTAGGTAGGTAGGTAGGGTAGGTAGGAAAGGTAGGAGGATATCATAGTTAAGGCAGGACGACGTCTGCCGGGTCAGCTAGTTTCCTATATTTTTAACGCTTGTAGATAGGTATACCTACTATCCTTTTATGAAGACAATAGGTAACTATAGGAGTAGGTTATTAAAGCAGATGCAGGCAAATAGCAACATGGTAAGTATTTCATTTTACTGTAAATACTTGATCGTGGCTGTTCTTGTGTGGTCATGACAAATTGTATTTATTTCTTTAAAATATTGATTTTAATATACTACTTGTCATCATGAATTTCCAGTCCTCAGAAAATGCAAGACATTAAAAAAAAACAAATAATATCGAATATAAATTAATGAAAGAAGGAAACCATCTGAAAATATAATGAAAATAACACGTCTTCATTAAACTTAACAACTTACTTGACGCTTGAACACTAAGTCAACTTAAATACTAAGTAATAAATAAACATTATTGTATCATTTCAATTAAATTTATTACGTGCTGTACAGCCTATTTAATGGCTAATAAATTTTGAAATAATAAACACTTTAAAGTGCCTATATTAATATGGGGTGAAAATTAAGAAATAAAAATGTTAACGCCTGATAAGAAAGCTCGTTATACGATTAGTTAACTGGTTTTTATGTGCAAATTAAATTAAAGAGGGGATTACCGACACGAAGAAAATGTCCTGAAAGTTAATTGCAACATGTGGAACTTTAAAACTTTGTCAGCTTCGAAAATCTCCTTTTTACTTATTGCTGGTTTATTCTAAAAAAAAACGTAGGTAGGTGAAGAGTCGTCTATTCACCTGATGTTAGGGATTGACACAATAGGCAGCTCACTCTACCAAACTTTTGGAGAATATTTTTATAGAATACATCGGCATGTGTCTATAGTGACTTACATTATGTTGGCAGCTGGTCTGATTGCCAACATAAAAAATATCCCGATCCATATAAGCACAGAAGATCCCCACAATATCTTAGCTGAACAATAATTACCAATTAAGTAAAACCATAACTAAGCGCTCTACTATTATTGAATAAATTGTCAACAGATGATTCAGATTCAAACAATTACCTACCAGTCATCAGTGCAATGGAACTTGCAATATTATCTCTGCAAGGCCATCTCAAGCAGTTCCTACACTTCCATTCGCGTCTCTTAAGAATACCAATAAAAAAGTAAAACACAATTAGCTGGACTGTCAAACGTGGGAGGAGTAGACTTGGGTCTTAATATGACCGCAATTACGTACATTAAAAGATCCAATACCAAGTCGTGTGGGCACCAAGGTCCCGGACCATATTGGGCAAAATTGTCTCACTGGCATATCAACTACATAAACCCTTTGTGAAGCCGACCAATAAATCTGCTGACATTGTTTAAACATGTGTTGTTCACGGATTTATTTTGTGTTTGTATAAGGTAAATTAAATAAACTTAAGACACTGAAAGAACATGCACCTAATGTTTTACGTAAAATTGGGTCCGGATTGCTTCCTTTTCCAACAATATTTTGTATTATATAAGAAAGTGGCTACAAATTGTGTGAAGCCCCGATACTTTTCCTAGGTTGTTAAATTATCATGTGTTACAAGAGACAATGCCCTTTTTTTTTTTTTAAGGCTGGGAAATGATCCAATGACTGCTCCCGCTCTGGGTGGAGCGGAAGGGAGTGTCAGACTCTTACTGACTAAAACCCATCCATGTTCCTTCCGTAGCCCTTAATGTTCCGGGGTAGCGGTAACCCTTTCGGACAATCCCGCTTACCCGGCAGGCTTGGCCCTGAGGGGCCCCTTCATATGCTGACATCTCTTTGAGGCGCGCGTGGAACATATACGCGCCGTACGGCACGGGTCCGGTGCTGATCGGACGGTGAGTCACCCATTACTCACCGTCCGCAGGCCCGCGCCTACGGTGGCCGGGAGTCGTCACGTGGCTCCCGACGCCCGGGGCGTCTCCTGCGGCGGCTGGGACGGGAGGACCTTTCTCTCTCCCATCCCGCCACCTCCTTCGCGAGCATAACTTTTGCGCAGAAAGAGGTGACTGCCTCCCACTCCCTCTCGCCCCGGACCATGGCTTGCACCAGGGTCGGGCGCGAGAGGTCGCCGCCGCCGATCGCCTCTACGAGGACACGGCGGTGCTCCGCCCATGCGGGGCAGGTTTGCACCGTGTGCTCTACCGTGTCCTCTGGGAGAGACAATGCCCTTTTTTTTTTTTTTTTTTTTAAGGCTGGGAAATCATCCAGTGACTGCTCCCGCTCTGGGTGGAGCGGAAGGGAGTGTCAGACTCTTACTGACTAAAACCCATCCATGTTCCTTCCGTAGCCCTTTATGTTCCGGGGTAGCGGTAACCCTTTCGGACAATCCCGCTTAGAGACAATGCCCTAAGTTATCGATTAACAAAACAAAAAAAATTGCATATAAAATAAATAGATTAATGTTTGACATAGCATTATTGTAAAGCAAAGAAGTGTTAGTTAAGGAGGTTTCTCAAAAATAAAATGTTTGTAATGGAGGAAGTACACAAGCAAATACACAACAGAAGGACTTCAGTGGTAGGTATCTTTTCACCTTTTGTGGTGTATTGTTTTTATTCTGGGTGCATCGTCTTCACATATAATGTTAATGTTATAATACATGTATACAAAACATTGTGGAAAATTTTAAAAGAGTAACGGTGGAGTTTCTTGCCCATTCTTCTCCACACGAAACTACCTTTTGGAAAGGGCGACTAGAATCAATTCTATTTCTTGTTCATTCAAAAGTTTCAAAAGTGCCATTCTTGTGCCTATTTGGAATAAATGTTTTGACTTTGACTTTATCGTTGATTTCATTATTCTAGAACAAAAGATAATTCTAAAGGCAATCAAGCTACAATAAGACTTTATCCTCAAGGCTAGAATATGAAGAGGTGTAAATAAATACCATCTTTTGATCTCGGAGATAGACAAGACACGTGTAAACATAAACTTATATGTAACCACAACAGTGTAACTATAAGTAAGTAGTCATAATTAAAATGATTTTAATCGTTTCCATTAAAACAATGATAAATAACTTACAGCTCATAAAAGTTGCGAGAACAACAATAGGCACCGACCTATACGGGCTGCTATAAAGAATATACCTACTATAAATATAATAATTTATATATACAGGGTTATTTGTAAAACACCAGAAACCTCTTAAGAGGTCATTGTACTCATCATTAAGAACAACTTTAACTATGGGACCAAACCTAAAATCGCGAAAAAAAAATCAGCTGTTCCTTACATTTTGACGAGTTATACGAACATAAATGTAAGGAACAGCTGAATTTTTTTCGCGATTTCGGGTTTGGTCCCAACGTTATAGAAATGTGGGAAGAACAAGAACAAATGTTGGTGGTGGCACAGAGGCTTTTGACACAATATAAGAAGAAGCAAGGATATTCAACACGTTGATGAAAGAACTCCAGAAGGACGATAACATGGCTGTCGGTAACCAAAACCTACTAAAAAACTGGAGAGAATATCTCCGTACAAGGCATTCTTACCAACGATACCTCAACCATTCCCAAATCTAAAAAAGTACAATAAAATACAGAATTCGCTACCTACGTATATGATAGCGGATACAATCCGCCCACAGCGTTATTTACATGTGTCCAAAGTACAGACGGGAAAAAAACTCGCACAGCCATTTAAAGTAATAAGACAATGTGGTTCATTAAGTTAGCTACCTCCGCCCACTCTGTGGCACCTTCGTCTCTTGATTTAACGAGTCTACGTAAAACGTAACATTTACATATGGTACACAGAGTAAAAAATATGGGCGTATGTGTTATAGGTATAAACTTACAATTAAAGGTTTGGTAATGTTGTTCTGGTTTCTTGGGTTTTCGTGTATGATTGTTAAATGTGTGAGCTGCTAATTAAATAAGCATTAATTTGCAGCAACATGTTCAAAAGATTAATATCCCCCCTGACAAAATTCATTACACAGATCTCAATTTTTCATACGGTTTTTGTACTTCCTTGTGTGAAGTTTTAGCCACGCCTTAGTTTTGGATTTGGCAATCTGGACTGAGGTATTGTAATGAAGAATGTTAGGCACTGCCTTATTTCACCTTTGATGAGAACTCATTTTGTAATAAGACTAGTAATGAGTTACCGACAACAATGGCCCCGTTTATCTAGTCATCCAGTATGTAGGTGCAAGCTCATTCACTGAAATCCTGTGTCCAACACCTTAACCATCAAGAACTCCACTAGAACTTCAAAGTCAGGGCTGGTGGCTCCCGTAGACAAGCGCGACACTACGGTGAGAAGCGACTCTAATAGAATCATTTCTATAAAACCTTCATGGAAATTGTTCTACCAGAAACGCATCTGCCTTTAACATGGTGCTTAGACATAACTGGCGAACTCTTGTTCCTAACCCTTTGTTGATTATCTACATCCGTGGAGTTATGTTATATTTCATAAATTATTAAATTACTGATTGGTACTATAAAATAAATTACCGCACTAAAGGTATAACAAAGTTACAAGCGTGCTAGGTTACACAAGCAACAGCTACTTACCGTTTGAGTTCAATAGACTTCTCTATCCCAATTAACTTCTAATGAGTAAACATATCGACTGGTCACCATTAGTCATTCGTGTAGGTTTTGTTCATCGGCAACACTGTCATCGATATATTATTATTTCTTTAATTTTGGGTCACTCAGATTATTTATTTTGTTTGTTTCATGGATACGTAACGGCCTCTTGATGATTACGTGGTTAATTTTCTGGGTAATTTAAAAACGAAACTGCACTACAGTTCTTTTTTCGTCTAAAACGATTCTGCCAAGTTCCTAAAAGTATTTTTTTTAATTATTAATAGTTCGATTTTTATTTTACACCGGGTAGTACTTATTATTCCTTGAACTTCTGTTTATTTTATTTCTGTGTCATGATTTGATCATTTGAGGACATGCGTTATTCCTTTTTGAACTGCGAGCCACCTCGTCACACGGCCTAATGACATTCCCTGGCCCATGCGACTACCATTATATTAAGTAATTTAATTCGAAAGTACCATCGGACGTTATGCGTTACCTACTTACAATATTTTATCATCATAGCATTGGCCAATATTTTGATTGCAATAGGTGGTTGTGCCTTGGTTTAATTGGCATTTACCTTTGGTATAAAACAGACCTTTATTTTGAGTATCAAGTGCTGCGACCCCCAGATTGGCTAGCATATTGGTTGGACTGAATGAGCTAGGACGTCCTTAGGCTAGGTGGAGCGACGATCTTCGCAGGGTGGCTGGTAGCAGCTGGATGAGAGTTGCCGAGAACGGAGGTGAATGGTGTGCAATTGGAGAGGCGTATGTCCAGCAGTGGTCTGCTATAGACTGATGATGATGATTGGTTACACGAGTTATGAAACTTTCAAACTTATGTTTTTTTATAAGTAATAATAATTCATCCAATAGGATTTAGTAGAAGATTCAGATAAAGAAAGAAATAATAACATTCGAGGACTTAAAAATGTAATTCGCAGTTGTAATAAACGCGAACCCTAAAATCCGACCAACAGTCTTATTTCAATAACATCTTGCAAATCACCAGCGACTTCTACACATTTGGATTTTATTGGAATATAGTTATTTGGTACTATGGCAAGCCCAAAGATCAATTAAATGTTGCATGAAATCGCCAACCTTGAACTGAGTTTATCATTAAATCATTCTAAATATCACGCCAATTCTTCTCTTTACTATTCAAAACCGTCTTTCGTAAACACAGATAAATAATATTTGGGTACCAAATGTCATTCAATGTTGATCAAATCCCATAAACTAATTATTTTCTAAGTGTCATATTCATTTAAAATATTGACGTATTTAGAAAAATAATAAGAAGCGAGAAAAAATACCCTTTGATTCATGCATTCTATCCTGATGTTATTCTGTGTGACAGGTAGTTAAACAGGCGGTAGGATTTTTCTGAAAAAAATTATACTATGTACACACGGCTACACATCAATCTATACAAAACCAGTTTACGCTGGTCTCGCATCGTACGGAAATCCTATACAATGCGAGATCAGCTTAAACTGGAAATGACAATAGGATTATTCTAATATTATTTTACTCTTTTTCAATATAATTTAAAGAAAAAGGAAAATTGGGATGTTTTTGAGACTTCACTGGCGATGTTTGTTGTTGTATATGACTTTCCCCTTTACCAGCAGTGGTATTTCGATGGTGTAGCAGCTACAACACAGTTAACGCGTTAATTATGCAAAGCATTAGGATTGTGCGAACAGTGGGAGGATGAAACATACTCCATGTGCTCACCTTTCTAAGGTCACTGCCGTTCTATTATAATTAATTAGCATCTCTATATGTACTAGTACAATATTCCAGATTCAGATTGTCAACATTATTGAAGAAATACCTATACATTGATTGTCTCTGCCTTACCCTGCGGGGATTACAGGCGTGATGATTTTATGTTATTTATAGTATTTTTTTAGTTTTGTTTAAATAACAGGTTCTCAATACTCAATACGTTTATTGCATTCCACAATGTAAACTTAGGTGGTAGGTACATAACAATATACAGTTTTAGAGCATTGTGGGCCCTGTCGGTCATTACAAAATAATAATTAGGTTCTAACCGGGTAACTCACCAGGAGGTTAGTTAAGCATCACAATTAATAAACAAATGACGAAACAATTACTAAAACAAACACACGAGTATTAAGACCGAGTCGATTAACGATTAGTATACCGAGTGATCGGTAATCGATTTAACTGCAGTTACGAAATGCATAATCAAGTGTTTGATCAGACCGTCAATGCAGTCAGGTAGCTTGAGTGGGTGCTTGCACAGGCCAAATACGTTCCAGTTACATACACCACGAACTTCAGTCAATCTTTCATTATTTCAGAAAGTTCCGCTCCACCCAGAGCGGGAGCAGTCATTGGATGATTTCCCAGCCTTAAAAAAAAAAAAAAAAGGTAGGTACATTTGCATTTACTAAGTACCTGCTAATCACAGGACTTGATTTATAAAGGAAAGGATTTCATTACAAAAACGTAAAAGAAATACATGGTCCGAATAGGTCCGAAAGCATAAATATTAATGTATGTATATACTTATTTTCTTGATTTGCGAAGATTTTGCTGGATGTAGTCAAAGGCCCAAAGCTTATCCCACGTTTGGGGTCGGCGCAACACGTTTTTCCTTTCCATTCCCCGCTGGATAATATATATTGGTCGATAAAAGAAATATTTGGTCTATTGACACGAAAACAAGAAGTAGAGCTTATAAGATGCTGAATGCTATATTTGATGCTGAATGATATATGTTATATTGACGCCTGAAAATAAAGCACATAATATCTCGCCTCCAACTTAACGCATGGGAGCAAATTGATAATGTTTTTGTATCTTAACTTTTTTCGTTTTCGTCTTTTTCGCTTTTCTGTATTTTAACATTTTTTTTATTTTTAAATTACTTACCTACGTCTCAGTTTCAATTGTAAATTAACAATATATGAACAATCACGGAAGACTTTGTTCTTTAAAACAAATAATACATAAATCAACATCATATTATAATAAATCATTGACGGGTCGAGGAAACAACTTACAAAAGAAAACGTGTAAAAAAGACATATTATAGCTATTAACATATTTGGGCATAAGACTCATGAGCCATGACTCCGTTTCAATGTATAAAGAGTTAAGTCTAAACTAATAGAAGTTTTATAGTAAATACGTAATGAGCTGGGAACGTAGCGGTGATCGCCGAGCGGCCATTGTCCGGAGTCCAGGCGCCTTCCGCTTCCAAATAACCATTCACGGGAGGCCCCCAACTTTACACTACTCCTCTCTTCATTACTATCCATACTAGGTGCATAAGAGCGGCAGGATAGCTCAAGCGAACCTGGTTTAGTGCATGTATTAGTATAGGAAAGTATCGAAAGGCGGAACGGCGCGATTGAAAAATAGAAAACGTGTGGGTGTACAATGTTCTATATGTAAATAACTATACTGTCACCGTTTATGCTATGGAGGAAATATCTGACGTGTGATTTGATTAAACTGTCCTGCGATTTATATAAAAAAAAGGATTTACACACATCTCTCTTGCACGTTTTTTATTGAAAATGAAATGAACAGTCAGTAACGCTTGTCTATGACAAAGATAGATTCTATTTTGTTTTACAATGTGCGTTCTAAGAGTGATTGTTCGGAAAAATGGAGTTCGCAAAACACAGGTTTAGGTACCTAAATAATAACATTAAAATCTTGCTACCTTGCTACTTTAATACACTACTAGTATCAAAAAACCTCCACGATTGCGTCGATAATTAATGTGAGGCTGTCGGAACCTAAGCAAGACCGACCGTCTAATAAAACCACGGCAACCTGTGACGGGGGATAAAGACCTTGTAGACAAAGATTACTCATTTGTCTATAAACACACCCACCCATCACAGGACGAAAGCCAAATTTAACATTCGAAAGTGCCCGTAATTGTTGCGATTTTCGCAATCCTCCGCAGATTGATCTACAAAATTGAAAAATTTTAAGTGGTAACTCACATCACACGCTGCGTGGATAGTAATTAAAAGTACCTACAATTTTGATGATTTTTATTTATCTTTCTTATAATAATTACCTACCTAATCTTTTTAATAAAAAATGTTGTTGTTATTTTTATATCTAGCACAATTGGCATCAGTCGTTACATTTAAAAATAAATGAATCTATCCATAGAAATATAGTACAAGAATATTTAACCCTTTACACTCCGACGAGTACCTTTGGAGGTGTTTAACAGTAATTAATGTATGTCATTATGTGCGTTTGGATGTGCTCTGGCTTGTAGAACATGACAGTTTAATATAATAATATGGTCAATTTAAACCATATCTCTACGATATTTTTTCATTAGACTTTTCTGAAGAAGGAAGTGGAATTAACGGCGCTTGCAGTCCAGCAACTGTAGCTGAAAATGAGTACCTAAAGCGCGCTGATGTAACGTGAAGATGCTCTATTATCAATATCATCATCAGCTTAAGAACATCCACTTCAAGCTTTGGTCCTCTAACAAGACCACTGTTTGTTAGCTTCTTAATACGACTAAAACCCGAGACGCTGTTCATTATTTTATAATAAAACAATATCTGCATTGACTAATCTATATAATGTTAGAAAACGCGTGGCGTGAGAGTATGAGGAGACATCGGCGGCCCTCCCGCTATGCGCCATGCACTATATAACCGCTTACGTTTGTGAGAGCGAATCGGCCGATCCCACTCTAAATACTGCTGAAACTGTGGACATCGGAACATTCTTGCTTATTTGTTTTACTTATCTTCTTCTTTCTTTTTGTGTGGCTAGTGATTAACCTGGTGTCAGAGTTTTTATGCTGCCCATGGACCTCTGAATTAGCTTCACATGTTGTTGAGAAATATCTATTGTTTTACTAATGATATTTTAAAGCCAGTCCAACTGCGGCAGGTACAACAGGCTGTCTATATTATTTATAGTGACTTTAGTGACTTCAAAAGAACTCGACATGAAATTTTATTGATTTAGTTAATTATACTAATCTAGAGATGGATTAAGGTAATGTACACTGCAGATTGTTGCTATATCGTTATCCATTGACAATTTTATTACGACAAAAGTAATCGAAACGCCGAAAGAGCAAGGGCGACAAATTAATTAATAAAATGAGCAATACCAATACAAGGATTTGCTTTTGTTTCCACATATTCAAAGTAATATATTTGATCATAGTACAAGGCTGTTTTTTTCAGTAGACAGAGTAAAGCTGGTGTTTTACATGGTCGAAATGTAAAAGTTATCCAACTCTGTATTTCTTTACGCTCACTACCTTGATACAAATAAAGGTACAATAGCGGAGAGGCATAAATAGGAAATCGTCGCTCCACTGGCTCGAATAATTCACTAAGAACCAGAGTTTCACATGAAAATCGTAATTTTGTATGCAAATTGAATTAACCGCGGTTACTTGACGAGATTAACCTTTTATTTACACTCTGACATTATATTCGTACGTTCAAGAATGTTCTTACGTACCTAACAATGACCTTTTTGTCTCAATGTACAAAAAAAGGAGGAGTACCTATGCAATTCTACACACACATATGATAACGAATGTTTAAAAGTGTTAGGTAAATATTTTGAGACCTCGTTTTTTTTTTTATTAAACCAAGTTAAGTTTAACAGCCAACTTGCCAACTTGAAGACAAAGAAGATAAGTAGGTAGGTGCGGTTTCTAGTCGTTAAATCAATTGTAAAGTAGAATGCAATGCTACGCATCAACTCTTGCGCCTCCTTTCTATGAGCTGATTGTTTAACCTTTTCAGATTTAGGGGTGGTTCGATCCGTTGATCAATTAACGGGTATTTGTTGAGCCAGGTTAAAGCCCTTTCAGTTTTTTTTTCAGCCGGTTCTTGGAATTATTTTAGAAAAGCAAACTTCAACACAAATATTAGTTACATTTCCTTAACAAGAACCTCATATATAATTCTCTATCATTGAAAAACCTTAAATAAACATACAAAGCCAATGAAAAAACGTACACCAAACCAACAGAATTGTACAAAAAATCACAAAAAAAGAAATCCAATCACAATAATATAATGTTTATTGTATGACAACATCATAACGAGACAGTTAATTATACGGAAGATACGGTGGAGCGCGACAATATCATTGAGTCTTACGTTTCATACAAAGGTTACTTTATAAATATTCCAGTCATGTACAGTGCGTACACATCGTGATTGTACATAATGCTGTACAGTAATTGGTCAGGTGATTAGCTATTTCAACGACGCAATTATTGTTTTTAGTTACTTTTTCAATGTTATTATGTGTTTTGTTACGCATGTCATTTTGTACCGAAAATCCGTATTTTGATCTCCCATTTTTTGCTACCAGGAGGACCAGGAAAAGTACTTTTTGGTTAAAAAGGCTCTTAAATCACGATATACATGCTACGAAAGGAAATTACAAAAGAAATCTTGAACTAGATAGGTACAGCTTAGAAAATAAAATCTTCTAACAAATATCATAATCAAGCCATATAAAATCACCACATCGTAAACATTGGGTGGTCTACGTGCTGTGATTTGTGAATAATTTCGACGACTCTCAAAACCCGCTGATAGATTTAAATAAATACGTAAAGTTATGAATAAATAAATCTGAAGCAAGTTTTATATGACAAAATAACACAATAACTGTCAATGAAACGTCTAACAGTCGCAATAATGATAATACTAACAAGTTGTTGGACATCTGATACCTGAGTGAGGTTGCTGTATAATTTATAAGAATAGAGCGGTTTTAGATTTTTATTCTTTTTCTAAGTAGTTGTAGATTTTTCTCCAAATATGTCCCTGCATTGTTAGGACCCAAAAATAATCCTTATAAAACTTACTTTAAAAGAAAACATGACATCTGCGTTTGTTTCGACGTTTCTTTTCAGTGATCAGTCAGCCAGGAAATACTGGCGCCATCTAATTAAAAAAAAATACGTATAAATGTAAAATCTACTTATAGAAATAAACATTTAACTTCAATTAAAACTGGATTGATAGAAACAAAGTATTTTAAGTAACTGATTTAAAAAAAAAAACAGGTGGAAAACGTGAGGTATGGCGATAAAAGTCGCAAAATAAGAATGTTCAATTATTTAATAACTAATATTAATTAAAAAATGTTAATTAGTTAGTGTCTCTTATTGAAATCGTATCATCTCTCCTTAATTTATTATTTTCAAGTCGTTACTTTTCAATGAAACATTGTTTGTTGACCTTTTTTTTTTTTTTAAAGCTGGGAAATCATCCAATGACTGCTCCCGCTCTGGGTGGAGCGGAAGGGAGTGTCAGACTCTTACTGACTAAAACCCATCCATGTTCCTTCCGTAGCCCTTTATGTTCCGGGGTAGCGGTAACCCTTTCGGACAATCCCGCTTATGTTTGTTGACCTTGTCTGTGTGTATACAAAGAAACTGGTTATTGCACTCTATGTAACAAATACTAGAAACTCGACTCGCCTTAACTGTGTTATACAATTAATTTTATTTGTCCCGCTGTCTCTTGTGACTGGTCTCGCTCGACGGCTGAGCAGCGGTTAGAAGTCGGCCGTCAAATCGCGGCGCGCGAGCGTCCTTCACGGTTGAACGGGCGAGACGCGAAACGCGCCGCATGCACATAGCAACGTACATATACATACATACGTAAAATAACAGCATTGTTTTAATCACCTGTTTTCTATTTCTCATTACAACTCAACTCCTGACGTCAACGGCTAAGCGTTTGAACATGTAGGTACTTTAATTACATAAGTCCGTATCACTTTACATGCACATGAGAATGATCGTTAAGATCGTAACAAATAACCTCAGTCTTGCTTCCCTTTGAAAAAGAAATAATGCAGTATTAATAATTAATAGTAATCATAGTGTGATTGTGCTTATGTATTTGCCTACCTATATTTAATTGACGATCCATGGTTCTTTGGAATATCCGCGAATCCGTATCCGGATATGCTGACTTCACTATCAGCGTCATCATCTTGCGGTGCAAAGCAAATAGTGCCTATCCTTTAAAAACATGCCGCCATAATTAATAAACATTCCAATGACGATAGATCTTAGTTAATTAGACTCAATTATTTCAGCGGAAACCTGTAAATGTGATAGCTGAAAGATATGTTCGGTGGAAATTCATGAAGTTTATTATTATATATTAATGGACAACCTTTGGCAGGTGCATTTACAGTCATCCTATTGTTTGTAATACCCGGAAAGAGGCTGCTGCTGGAAATTGATTGCCTTTTACAACCTTAATGAACGGTTGACCTTTAGAACCAAGGCATAACACGTGTAAAATGCATTAACGCATCTAACAGAATCTGAAGCAGGCATGATTTCCCAATATCGTTCAAATACCGTGCGCGTGATTACCACAGGTGTCCCCACATAACGTTGAAACAGGCCACATTAAAACAATCCAGTTTTAGAGATCGGTAAAATTGATCTACTATTCATTTGTGTGCCATCCAGGAAGCGAGAGGTCTTTGGCTCCCACCGGAATGCGCCCCGCGTGGGTGGACGAACCGATCCCATACACCGCCATACACTCTCATGCACACGGCTTTCTATTGATTTAATGAACACTATCTTATCTTAGCCAATAGGCTTATTACGCTCACTTTACGCGTTTCGTGGTTGATTCATCCAATTAATGGTCGAAACAACGGAGCTTGGGGCAATATCGAATGGATCAGGCAATTAATCTACAGTAAAATAGAACATTAAAATTATACTTACATGGGTTTTCGTAATAATTGCGATATAAATCGTGCATTAAAGCGATAACAGATGGCGCCACGCGTGTGCTCGGCTCGTTTGTGTAACGTTTTAATTTGAGGCGGATCGAGTACTTAATAATTATAACAGGTTATTTCTAGTGAGATGAAGTTTGACATCAATTTGATCATTAATAATAATATTAAGGTTCTCCTACATTTTTTGGAATTAACTATAATAGTTATTTGTTATGCAAGGCTGCAAAGTTGATTTTTGGCGCGAGTACTTGTATTGAAACCTGAGTAAGCGAAGGATTCTAGGGTTGAACCATGAGCGAAGCGAGTGGTTCAAATATAGAATCCTGAGCGTAACGAAGGTTTCAAAGGTACGAGACGCAGAAAACCTTTGCTGCCGAGCGCAACACACAATTTTTTACCTCATTACAGCGAGGAAACCGCTAGGTGCTGAAAACAGGTGTTTTAGGTTGAGTTTTATTTTGTTCGAGCGTCTCAGATACATTGACTCATGTGAATAAAATAACAGATACTTGACAATGTATCTTATGAGATACATAGAATTTCTCCAAAATAGATACCCTGTATGTTGTTCTATATCCTACTTGTCCTCTAAGGAGAATGAAAGAAAAAAACTAATTCAATACAAATAACTAACTACATAATTTAATTTAATAAATATTTATTTTTGCCAAGCAAAGGGTTAAATAACATATTATATTAGTATTTATTTTATTCAAAAATTAAAGTTAAATTACTACACAATTGGGTATTTGACAGGGTAGTATTTTTATGGCATATTCAAATGTGACGTCACAGATTTTTTTAATCAAATGGAATACATATTATCATTAATTCCAATTTTACAATTATATCCTCGCAAAATATTTAATTTCTGTACTGTGATGGAAGTTTTTAAGGTGAGCGGTATTATTTAATATTTTGTTTTAGACCGTGTCATGCATTTTCAGTGGATTGGCAGTATAGAAAATTATTAAATAGAAAGGTTCGAATTTTAAAAACTCTTTCCAAGCTAGCGAGCAAAATTCAATTTTGTGCTCAGATTTCGAATGACAAACAGACTCTTTCCGAGCCTGTGAGGTGAAAAGCATATTGTTCCAAACGTTCGGAAATCGAATGCAATGTAGTGGGATCAATTTAATGAGTCGAGTTAAGGTTTCCGTATCATACTTACGTGACAATTTCCACGTTCGGTGGGTAAGTTAAAGACAGTTAGGTGAGTTAGATGTGGCAAATTAATCAGAACAGGACCAGCAGTTGTTTTACATGCATGCTGAAAATTCAACTGCAGCAACTACATGAATTATACAAAACGTTTTAATATATTACTAAACTTCAACCCAAGATGGTAAGTAAAACCACACTGTTAACTGGTACAAAGTTAAGATATCGATCTATCGACCAACTCGTACGTACAACGAT
The DNA here is from genome assembly GCA_951799385.1 of Hyppa rectilinea. Classification (NCBI taxonomy): domain Eukaryota; kingdom Metazoa; phylum Arthropoda; class Insecta; order Lepidoptera; family Noctuidae; genus Hyppa; species Hyppa rectilinea. The sequence continues at coordinate 7,327,630 of OX637305.1, forward strand.
AATATTCAAAAATCCCTTGCATAAGAAAATCCTAAATGCAACAACGCCAATTTATGTGAATCCATCCAATCCACACAAAAAGAGCAGACATGATTATGAGCCGTGTAGTCACGAGTATGTTACCTCTAAACGATATTGTAAAGTTATGCTCAATGAAGCTCATTACCGAGCAATTTCCGATGGTTTAATGTGTCCATAAATTTGCTGAGTCCGGGACAACGGTTTGATTGCCGATAAAACCTCGGCCGCAACGGCAGTTCTGTATTAAAAAGCTGTTAATATAATTTGCACCTCGTTATGATCGAGAACTCGACCTGAGAATAACATGGGAAATTAACGCGACATGGTGTTAGGTCTTATGGGTCTCGTAACTTTGTGGTTGATAGATTTAAGGCTGTCTTATGTTTCAATTGTTATTTAAAATTCCAAGTGCCTAAAACCTGATGAACACAATACAGGACATCTATCTATCTCTTCCAGTAACAAGATTACGTAGATCAGATGGGTAGCATCTCCATGTAAAAATCTGTTGAAGCCTGCGTAGACTGAAATCAAAATCTAACACTATGCGGAAGAAACTAGACTTCAACTGACAAAGTAATGACAACAAATTGTGCGTGTTTTGTGGGGAAGGGTGTAGGTATTAATAGAATGCGGCTTATACATATATATTATCGAAGCCAGTGCTAAACTGCCAGACACATTTTAACAAAGATGAATATCTTTTTCCCTAGAACTCTATGGTCCCAAGTCTTAATATAGAAAAAGTAATGCCGTAACATTAGTAAGTATCGTATCTTTATTAAGTTACAGGCAAATCTATTTTCAGAAATTAATAATTTAAAAAAACTTGTGTAAACTACTGTAAGTAGTTTTAGGAAAAACCAAACGAGTACAACACAATGCAAATTCGTGCGTTTATCGTTTTATCAATGAATGATAAAGCTCTTGATAGCAAATCGGGAATGCCCAACTCTGTCCCGCTGGAAGTAAGTCACTTGAATTCAAATGTTAGGTAAATCAAAATTGTATGCATAAATCAAAATGAAGGACCATCCGTTAGTCAGTTTCCTTTTACTTACGAGGCAGGAATACAAAAACCAAAGTGGGAAAATTTGACAGAAAATGTGCACATATCACAATTTCCAAACAGAATTCCCATCCTTAAGTGGGTAAGATAAATAATTTGGTTTATCCCAAGATAAGCAACACTTGATCTTGACTATATGAGATAAACCATCTTATATTTGGGCCTTTAACACGTCGATATGATTGTTTAGTTGATACTTTTATTTGCTAAAATGCAGTTGTCGGTTGAAATTATATTCCTTTTAGGTGAGTATCGTATAGAATCCTTCTTTGTGAATATTTATTTTTAACTGTCTTGGATTTACTCTGTATGTTATTCAATATTTGGTAATCAAATTTTTTTTTAAACCTGATCGATTTTCCAATTTATAGCCACTCTATCATAGACTTGTTAAAGACACTTAAATCCTTTTCCAGCTTGCTCCAGCTATGTCTTATCGATTCCTGTGCCTGATACCGCTGAGTCTGCGAGGATAGTGAATGGAGAGGCAGTGGATATCACTCAAGTGCCATATCAAGCAAGTATAAGGAAGAGGGTCCTATCAGGATGGGCTCACATGTGTGGTGGAGTAGTAATCAGCGATAGAGGCATTTTAACTGCTGCCCATTGTGCAGATTCGTAAGTACTAAACAATGATTTTCTAATAATCGACTATCAATACAATTAAATGATTACAACATGATTATATTATTTCGCATTTCTTGGAAGTTTGATATTAGTTGAATGGTTGTACTTCCTTTTATTTATTCATCTCCTATGGCATGACCCTTTTTTTTTAAGGCTGGGAAATCATCCAATGACTGACCTGAGCTGTTCATTCGTTATTATTCTGAACTACTGGTCTGTTAGATTTCTTTGATGAACATTTATTAATTTCCTTAATGTTCATAACTTTCAGATACGTATCGCAGCCATCTAACATACGAGTCACGGTCGGTACTTCGTATCGAATATCTGGAGGCAGAACTTACGATGTTTCCGTTGTCTACGTCCACGAAGGATTTTCTACAGCGACCTTGGAGCACGACATTGCATTACTTGGGACTGCAAGAGCCATTGAGTTTAGTCAGTATGTTGCTCCGATAGCAATTGCTTCTGAACATTTTGTTCTACCAGCTGGAACTGGAGCAGTAGTTTCCGGATTTGGGACTACGTCGGTAAGATATATTTCACTACATGTACCTTGCAATAAACAATGTAATTCAATTGAAACACACTATGACAATTCTCGGATGTGTTACAATGAAACTTATTTCAATATTTCAGTACGAAGGCTCCTCATCTGAGGTTCTGATGGCAGCACACGTCAGCGTCGTCTCACAAGCAACATGCGCACGGGCATACCTGCGCATTGCCACAATCAGCACAGGAATGGTGTGTGCTAACGGCAGTAATCCACCACGAGATGCATGCCAAGGTGACTCTGGTGGACCACTGGTGGTAGGGAATCATCTGATCGGTATAGTATCCTGGGGCGAAGGCTGCGCAAACACCAATTACCCCGGAGTGTACACAAGAGTATCTGCATACAATTCCTGGATAACGCCAAGGTTACAAGCACTACGAATAAACGGATAATATGATCTGAACATGTTAAGAAAATTTAGGTTTGAGTTTGTCACATCACGGCGATTTTTTAAGAATGAACTTACAATGATATTGTGTCAATAAATGGATGACAATATAAATAAAAAATTCAGAACCAAATAAAAATACAAGACAATAAAAAATATGCCATAGGAGCAGATTGGAGACTTGATTAAAAATAATACTATTTTGGAATCGTTTCCAATGCAAATTGGGAGCAGTAGAAATAGCCGCGACTTACAAGTTGTAGTTTAGTAGTAGTTTGAACCCAAGCAGGCACTTTACTTTGTGTAAATTATTTCATCACCACTGCTCTCGACTCTGTAAGAAAAACAGTGAGGAGACAGGCATAACCTAGAACCAAAAATTAGAAGACGTGACATCTGACTGACCTACACTCGGCCCACTCCCTATCACATACAGGAGGCCTGTGTTCCAGCAGTGGGAACATATTAGACTGATAATGTTGTACGGTTTAGAGTTTATTTGTAAATAAAAAATAATTGTATTATTTATTTGTAAAAAAATAAATACTCAAATGTAAATTTTATAAAATATTTTATTTTATATTAAAAAGTTATTATTGAACTTGCAGTGCATTGTACGGATGGAGACTTATTTAAATACAAACAACTTTCTACAATAACAATGGTTCTTACGGTATTTTCTAAGTACGTGTCAATGACATTTTTACATACTGATAGTACTTATTTTGTCACTTCCAGTACCGTAAATGCTTAATAAGATTGTACTGAATTTGGTGTTTTTTTCACGTCAACAAGAATTTTCCTATTTGATATGATAATTCGTACACCGATAAAAATTATAAAAACCATTCGCATCTTATCTGTGACATAATGTAAGTAACGAACTACTAACATAAACATTGGTTAGTTAGTGAATAGATAAATTTTAATGTGGAAAAAATGCTACTTTTAAAATCGAAATTAGGTAAAATTTTCTAAAAGTCATATCTGTGAAGTGCCGTTGTAGAACCACAGACGCTCATAGGATGATCATGTAATCTACCATAAAAATCTAGTAGATCTAGTCTTTTCAAAGATTTGACGCACAGTAAAATTATAATACAAGTGGTTCTAAAAGAAACAAAAGCAGAATAGTTTTCACCTCGATTGAAGCTTAAATAGATTCATTATACCTTATAGGGTGATGATTATCGCGCTTTATAAGCTGTCTGGCTAATTGAGATGACGATGACGCCCGGAGTAATGCGGAAATGTAATGAAAATAGTTAGCATTGCTTGCACTTAGCATTGTTCTTCTTTACCGGTTTGAGTGCAGTTCTTTGGATTCAAACAAAGAATTTTTTAAGCGTGTCTTGTTGCCTACTTAAATACGTTTCGGATTTTCTTGGTGAATATGATCTTTATAACATCATTGTGAGTTACTACTTTGGAATCATATCAGAAGTGACCTTTGGCTTCCTTCCTAAACAGGTCATGACCAAACGGTCATGACCTTTGTTCAGCAGTAAGCGCTTTCAGGCTGTCATCTATGCTAATATTATAAAGAGGAAAGATTTGTATGAATGTTTGTAACGATTAAACTCAAAAAATACTTAACGGATCTGGATGAAACTTGGCACAAAGATAGATTATAGTCTGGAATAGCATATAAGCTTTTTATCCCGGAAAAATATACGGTTCCCGTGGGAAAATTTCCTACATACACGCGGGCGAAGCCGCTGGCAAAAGCTAGTTAGTCATATGTATAAAAATTCGCCGTATTGTTTAAAATATTAAAACTATGTAAAACATTAACAATAATACGTCACAGAGCCGTATCGTTCCCTTGAGTGCTTTGGTGTAGCGTATTATTATATCAAGAAGGAGTTTGTTGTTTGCGTCTGGGTCGTTGTAAGTTTTCTTTTCTAAGAATTATTGGAGTATCAAAAGTAGGCTTCCAGTCACGTGCAGACATTTTTTAACCTTTAGCAATAAAACATTTTGAAAGTGAGCTGTTTTGGTTACCTAACCGAATTATTAGATATGAGCATTCTTCTGAAATTCAAATTTATTTTACTGGATTAAAAACTTTTTAATGAATTAGGCCCATTTTTTAGTTTATTTTTTGTTTGAAGAAATCGCATTTTTATACTCATGCATAACATTCACTAAATCTATTTAACAATAAGGTATTTAACACATCTCCCCTCTAAAAACTTGGTTAGGATAAAGACGGTTTTTGCCGCCATGTCACCGCGCGCTGTGCTCTGATTGATCGCTTCATTTGAATCCAGTCGAGATTCGATTTGTGATTAGCACCTATCGGATTTGAGAATCGTTCCTTGTGAGCGTTCGACAATGAGGGGTTCTAAGTTCAAATTGTGAACTTGTAAAAAATTATCATATTGATTTGTTAAATTGTGACGAGTTACTAGAGTTTCCTGTACCTACCTAAATATAGCTTCTTTGATTGCCTTACCCTGTTAGCATACACAACTTGTCTTACAAATGAATTCCATATTTTATTTTTATTTTTTGTTCACACTACCTTCAGGATCCCCCCATCGTCTTTTCCTACTTAAAACATTATTCAACATTTGGTCACATTATGCGTGTGTAGTTTAATTGCTAATAAATTAAAAATCTGTCGAATAAGGCAACTTGAGCCCATTAAATTTGGTTTTATGGGTGATTTTATTACGGCACATAAACCAGTAATTAACAAATTAATCAACAAAACAATCAACACTTATGTAAACACAATATCGAAAAAGTATTGTAATCTACGTTAAATACGGTGAAAGCTTCCGACACTCGCTCGTAATCCGTTTCCTCTTTCTAGACTACCACATTGTTCTTTAGCTTTTCCTAAACAAATGATTATGAACTGTACCACAAACAAAACAAAGTTGGATTTACCACAACACAGTCATTGATTAAAGATCTTTGAAACGCAAGCGCAAAAATTTATTTACGACACCCCCTCATTTAACCGTCTTCTGTCTCCCTCATTAGTGCGTATCGACGGTATGTTTTGTCTCGCTTCGTCGACCCATAATAAATTTCGGGACGATTCTGAATTAACAATACCATAGTCATAATTCGCGAGCCTGTTGCGGCGCGCTCATCGGGATGTTTGACGATTGTTTTAATATTTTATATCATTTTACCCATTAGGTGCGCAGTTTTCGATTTATGTACTTACTTCAAACGTATTAATTATGATACATTTTTATAAATGTTTTTTAAGTACAATATATTATTAAATAAGAGCAATCACATTGATATCAAAAGTAAATAAAAAATAAGATAATGAAATATATAAGCCTATTTAACCTATATTCAAAAACATTTACGCTGATTTAAAACCATGATGATTTTAAATCTGAGGAAATGTTTACAATGTCAAAATAGTAATTAAACAAACCTATCGATAAAAGCGGTCCTTGTAGCCGTACATCACTATCCGAGTGACGGAGCGTACGCCACTTAATTCAGGGGTGGCATTGCTCAGACGGCAATAACGTATACACGAATAGGTGTCGAGTTGGGCTCCACTGGCGTCTTACTCGGATCAATTCTAATCTCTGTCGTCACGCCCGGAGCGGCGCGCCGTGACACTTCGACCAAACATCCATTGTATCAATATTTACGTCACCTAATCATAACTGAGCTTTCTTCTCAAATTACGGATGTTTTTGGAGTTTTTTTTATTGTTTATTTTAGAGATCAAATAATTAGTTTTTTTTTTCAGATTAATAGATTTGAATTCTGAGGTTTAAAAGTAAGTTCTTTAACGAACATTGGTTTTGGGAGTATTTATAATTGTTTGTGTATATATACGTGATTTGAAGTAGACATTGTAGAAAATAAAAAATACAATGTATTAAGTGCTGAAAGATGTTTCTACAAAACTATACCATGGTTAATCAATGCAACTTGAAACAGCTTGGTCTCAATCTCAATCCTTTAAACATTCAAAAAGTCAATACGTCGCCAATATTCAATTCGATTAGGCCGTTGAGCGTCTAAACCCACCGATAAGTAAGTGTAATGCTATAGTCCCTCGGCCTATTACCTGGCAATTTCACAGAACGATCTACGTCGGATCGCGTCGACAGCACACAATGATGTGACACACACGGGCTTTGTAACCGAGAGGGACGGCACTCGCTCCCGCGATTTGTTTACACAGTGTAGCTTTCCCTTTCGCGGCGCGCCTGTGTGCGTGACCATCTGGCGGCAAGCGGCAGTCCTGCGCTTGTGCTAGTGTTGTGCCCCCACACCGGAGCGCACCCCGCTTCGGGGTAGCCTGCCTACGCTTGTATGCGTGACCCAGTCGAATAAATCTAATATTACACACAAACATATTGGTGGCACGGCGTGTCATTTTTACGCTTGTGTTGTCGCTACTTGGGGTTCTTTATGCGGCACGATGATATTATTATTCTGACGATTACGACATCCTTTATGCTTACAATAAAATAATTAATAAGGGATGAAGTGTATTGTTGAGCGGGAGTTTGTGATCGGTATCGGGCCACTCGGCTCGTTCGAGATTTAAAAAGGTAACGATAAAGTTTATTATCATCTTCACGGTTAATGGTGGCGGCATTGTTTAATTAAAATATTAGCACTTAGGTATTTTGTTTATTGTTTAACATCTATTGTACCGAAGATAATTGTTTTGTTTATTGCAAGGTTCAGATATTGCGTGTTGGTGAATAATAAGTCAATGAAAATGATTTGTACTAAAATCGTAAATTATATCAATAAAGTTTTGAATAATTATGCTTAATTGCCTACAACACATAATAAATAATGGTTCTCTCTCTCTCTTTTATTGAAACTGTAAATAAGCACACCTAATAATAGATGATTATTAGTAAAAACAGCAAAAACTAATATTCTTATTCACGCGATCATAATTTTACGCTAGTTCTACTTGCTAACTAAACCGGCTCCATGAATGAACCGCACACTGATGCCGCTATTAGTGATGTCAAAGATCACGTATCGATAACATCGACATCACTAATTTTTGGGTACCAATATTTTTCAAGGCGTCCTCTTCTCCCATAATCGTCATATTCAATCAAAATAATAAAAAGAAGCTACTGATGACCTAAATATTAAATTTCAAACAGTAACTAACCTACAAAAGCGTGTTAATTAACCAGGTTGTAGGCACAAAATCTCCAAACATTCTCAATTACTTATTCTGTGACGGAACAGTTGACAGGGCGCTCAACCCCCGTTCAGTTTAACAATTACGCGGCAGGGCTCATTGTGGCGCGACCCTACCACTCCATCCATTGTGGACACCACTATAACGTGTCCAAAATATCCTGACCCCTCCCGAAACACAATCATCCCCCTCTGTGATCCCTCTTTAAAGTTTACGCGAGAACGTAAATGGGCTCAATTTACACTGGGAAGTATTATACAAATATTATTATCCAGCCTTTTCACAAATATCAATAACGTATTACCAGCTTCGGGACAGATTTAAAAGTTAACCAACGTGATTTTTAAACGTTTAAATGACTTTATTTGGTGTTAATTTGAATAGGCTTTCGTTAACTGACATGCCAGTTTTGATTTTTGAATATTGTAACGTGGTGGCATGTATAAAAGTTAACCAACGTGATTTTTAAACGTTTAAATGACTTTATTTGGTGTTAATTTGAATAGGCTTTCGTTAACTGACATGCCAGTTTTGATTTTTGAATATTGTAACGTGGTGGCATGTATTATTGATAGTCGTGTTACATTTTGAAAAAAATTTTTCAATACATTAATAACATAATCAGTTATGTTATTAGTTATCAACGATAATAAAATTGCAGACGAATGATAGACAAACGTATATATACCTACTAAACGTAATCCTAATACTTCAAACGATTCTATGATTAGTAAAGATTAAAATTAGCCAACTGTTCCACAAAGCCGAGATACAAACTTGTTGAAGTTTTAGAAATATTTCACTTTGAAACGCGCCTCAACGTAATTATAAATTGGGCGATTTCATTAAATTTGTAAGAGTTTTACTTGTTCTTGGCTTTCTGGCCTTAGAAGGGTAACGTCAGCATCATATAAACCATGATCGTCAATATTTTCATTCTAAGATCCAAGTGTATACTTCGCATATAATTGTGCAACAGATCTGGGATACCGTCGTGTGGTCCCTGACTGAGAATAAACCACGACTTCCCGTGGGAACCGAACGAACTTTCTGTGGGACCTTATTTTGAACTCTAGCAGGCTTAGGTTAGTTGACTGTAAATTATAATACAGTAAAAAGGACGCATCCTTCTTCAGGACATCGTGTCTTACCCTATAATATGTAGATATTAATGCATACTTTAATATTGAAAAAATTACAATATTAGGAAACAGTTCTATACCTCTCTATAATTTTGGATGGATACCCAACTTTTACACAACGAAGCAACACCTCTATGAATTTCGCTCTTCATCAGTCACCCCGGCACCCAAAAATAAACAAACAGAATAACTTTCATCTTCCGTCACTAGCTTCTTCCACTAGATTGGTAACAGGGGTCAAATTAATGTCAAGTACTCTCTCCTACTCCAGGTAACATTTGGAAGTCAACTTCACACTAGGCTAAGATGACCTTAATCGATCTTCAAGACGATCCCGATTCCTTTTCTAATATTATAGTCAAGGACAAAGGGCACGGGTGTCTTCAGGAGTTGCACTTATGTTATAAAAGTAACTTATGCGTCTCCTCTGTAGACACTCCACCCACTTCTAGAGCGCAACCTTTTTCTAACGGGTATAAAGTCATGAACTTTGAGGTCAATAAAATTCGACCAGACTCGTCCTTTGTGAAGGCTGACTACACACTGTGCTCACAGATTTATAAATTGTTAGGCGAACATAATGTGGCAAGCGGATTATGATTACTTTTTTGAAAATAAGCAAAGTAAGTAAGTAAAATACCATCCCTACAGAGATCTTCATCGTATAGGGTACGGTAGTATCGTGTCCTAGAATATGCTGACTTTCGCAGAACCTTCAGAGAGAATCAAATCAGCACAGAAACGAAAAGTATTGCTGGAGAAAATACGAAATGACCAAGTAGCGGGCAATAATTATGAAGTTGTGTTTTCAAAAACAGAGATGACCCATGACGATAAAGTAACCTTATATGCCAATCGCAGAACAAAAGCAACAGGAAGTGAGCAACTAAGCTTTAAAAAAGACACTATGTACAATGAAATGCTGAGTTATGTCAAAAATGTGGTACTTAAAAGATAATTGTCATAAAATTAAACGGAATTGAAGGTTGTTTTATGTATATTGGCGTTTGACCACTATCTTACATTATGGTTAGTGATGATGCGGTAGACGATGGTGAACGCTTGACTAGAAGTAATCTATTTTCTCGACCCTTGAAGTCCCCGGTTGTACAAGGTTTTCATCTGTGTGTACCATTATGACTTTCTATTATTGCTGTTTTGAATTCATGAGTCGTGGCGCTACAGGTTCATAACCAGTTAATATTGTTTTAAATCATACGTTAATTCAACTCTTCAGTTAAAAGGTTAAACTCTCGTTAAACACACTTAAGTACCTACCTGTAGCGTTAGTGAAATGTGTGATTGGATTTTAGTAATAAATAAAATTGCTACTTACGTTCAATATTATGAATTGATGAAAACGAAATGAGAGAAAATGTGTCCATTTTATTGCTGTTGATTCAATACCAGGGTTTAATATCGTTTTAAAGGTGATAATAGGAATAAATTATTATGTACTTAATTTAATTTACTTTTAAAATATTTTCGAAAGCAGGTACAGCAGCTTCTGAAAGCTAAAAAAAAACAATATAATAAAGTTTCGCTGCGGCCCTTGCCAACAACAAAAAATAAAGATAAACATCAAGACAAAACTACACAAATAAACCAGTGTTAACAACAAGCAGGTATATGTAACCAATATTATCATATATTCCGCACATTTACATTCCTTAGTGTACATACCTTACGTGTAACATTACACACGCGATTTTCTCTGCGAATCTTGCTTGTACTATAGTAAATACAGATCTAACTAAAGAGACAATATCTCCGACGTTAAAAGGCCAGCCCGAGTAGATGGGAGGAGGAGGCAAGAGGTGGCCCACCCTCTGTGAAATTACTACATTTTGAAGGGAACAACTTTTTATGAGAATAAGCCGACGCTATGAATCTCGAATTATAAGCGAATTCAGTGGTGTGGGTGCAATACTGTTCTTGATAGACTCCATTCATTTCTGTTATTATTTGTTTATAATTATTAGGTCACAGTGTAATAAAATATCAGTATCACCATCTCACAGTATTACACCATTTTAGGCAACACCTTAAACAATCTGTCTTCAATCAACCAATAATTAATCTAAGTTAACGAACTATTCAAGTTAATTAGTAATTCGGCGGGCGCAGGGACAACACAACAAAGTTTTCAAATAACTTTAAACTCTTGTAGTGACAACCTTATCGTCGTAAACGGTCGGAATGAGTCGGGAGAGGTCGGCTGCGGTCGGTCTTAGTCAATAAGGTGCATTGGCCGCCCCAAGTTGCCTACTCGACGTAACACCGGACCAAGGAGGACGGGGAGAAAATCTCCCGCGAAACGGGGTAAAACGATGACAATTTGGTTTTACTTTACCAGATTGTTGTAACGGAAGGTATTTATTATTAATGAGATATAACTTAAAATATTTATTTAATGAAATCTTTATTTAACCGCGAAAGCTTACTCAAAAAGAAAGTGGCAGAAGGTTCTCGTTGCGAATATTCATGTTTTAACCCTCTTTCAATTTTTTTTTTTATGTTTATTTACAAACCAGTTACATTTTCACATGGGATTCAATATTTTAAACTATTTTAGTTTATTGAAATTAATAAACATAATTTGAATACACAACTGCTATTTACATTCATTGTCTTTAATAAGTAATAAAAGTTTTGTGTCTGTTGGGCAGCTCGGCGTGCCATATGGCCACACCGTCGGTCGCTGCGAGGAGATGAGATTCTCCACGGGTCGAAGGGTGTGAACAGGCGCACCGACTCAAATACCGTTAGGGATAATTGTGTCTCTTTTATTTACACCAGTGCTTTAACAGCTCACAGGAGCAATCTAATACACTTCTTAATTCAATATTCTTTTGTTTCTTCATCACGACGTTTTTTTAGTTTTTTATACGGTCCAAAGTGTAGTCACCAATCAGTTGTTTAGCTAGAAGTCAGTTTTTATTCGACCTTGAAAAACTCGTCTCCGTATGACCTGCGAATGTTATTGCTCAAAAAAAATTGCCATCTATATTTGTTTTCCGGTATATACTTCAAATATTGTAATGCGGATCGCGCGTGTACTGCGATCCGCATTACAATACCTAAAGTGACCATAGAACCAACATTTAGTAGGTATATCAATTGTAACCGAATCTTGGTGAGGTGTTACATAACATGAGCGTGAGATATTCCTGTGGGCGGCGGGAACGGAATGCCGGAGGAAAGCCGACGGCCTTGACACGACAATATTTGGTGCGCCTACCTAAATATGACACAGACTGTAAAAGTACACTTAGAATCAAAGTCAGAGCGACAGAGGCACGACTTCTCTGGATAGGAGTTTCCCACTCTGTGTTAGTTGATATAAGGGTGACGTATACAATTATTAAGCTTTCACGCCCATTGCGCCGGCGCTTCTTATCGCTTCACGGCAAGTAAGACTCTAGTCGCGTGCTATAATCACTTTTGTCGCGCTGAATCTATTCTATACCGTATTTCACATTGAGAAAATGTCCCTTTAAAGTACAGAGTGTATTTTTAAACAATGCAAAAAGCTGAACCATATCGCAGTCAACAAAAAAATTGAAACGCTGAAATGTGTCATTTTTGCCGTGTATCGTTTTTTGTTTTGCGAAACGGACGAAAAAGAAAAAGCAAAGAGACGATTAAAAATGATCCACGTGAATGTATTCGCGCGGACAATATTTTAAAACAAAATGTCACACGCTTTCCACGGGTGTCTGCTCCCACCCCCGGCAGGGGGCGGCGGGGGCGTGGAGGAGGCGCCCACCCCCGCTCAACCAGTGGGGTGTCATTGTGGACTGTGGTGTCGTAACTCCGCGAACTTTTTAATTTACAATTAGGTAGCTTCCCATTTCTCTGCCCTATTTAGCTCTCGTTTTTCCGGTAGACACCGCTGCGGTCGCAGTTCGTAATTAAAATTTATCTATCAAATTACTGCGCCCTAAATCTTTGGGATTTTTTTTAAGGAAAGTACGTCTTAAATTAACCCTTAAAGCAATCTGCGTGCTCCAGATTTTCAATGAGACGATTTCCCAAAATCCTTTGTTGTAGAACTCATTACTTTGCTGAGACAAACGAAAATTACTACAACACCAGTAAATTTTAGTTGACGACAGTGAATGCTCAAAAAAATTACTAACGCTACTCAATGGCACAGTGAGATCGCTACTCAACACCCGAGCGTCCGGCGAAACAACGACACTGACATGATAGAGCAATTGTTTCGAAACAACGTAAATGACAGCGACCCTTGACCACGGGGTGTCCATCACTGATCGCTTATTTTGACAATATCGGCCTACTAATTAACTTGTTTTAAAACAGTGGCTGTTGGATTTTTTCGCCTATTATTTGTCTGGTGTAAGTGATAAGTGATAAATTTACTGTCCAATTAAAAAAATATAGGTATATAATTTTCTTAAAAATACGAAATAATGCTCGGTTTTCAGTAGCGTTAAGCGTTATTTATGCTTTTCTGATGAAAAGGAAAGGAAATTCTAATCTGCACTGACCTCAAGTATGCACAACATTGACAAACTTTGAACAAGAGGCTTTTGAGATACAATCCAAACCAAACCGTGGACATTTTGTTAAATCATCTTCACTTAGCCTAAGTGTTGGAAAATTCTATTTCGCCTTGCGACAGTGAAATGGGGCTACACTAACAGTTAGGTTAGCAACCAGCTTCTGGCTGGTTATAGTAACAGAATACATGAAAAGCGAAAACAAAAACACGCTACCGCTAGAAAGGAGATTGTTCTACGCCCATACATTGTTCGCCCTGGAGCCAACAGCGTAGAAAAAATCATTTTCTATTTGTAAACTGCCCTTAGTAGCCCATAAGAACAAAGTTTGTTGACGGACACTTTAGAGAAAAGATTTATTTAAAGAAAAGGAACCGATTTTGAGGTTATTTTTAATAAAAGAAAACGTAAGTAATTCCTTCTAAAATCGCTATTTCTGGTTTCTACAAAGCATTAAACTTCAAATACAGTAAAATATTACCGTAAATACAGTTGTATTATGCCTTTTAGGTACAGTTATTATTTATTGGTTGAAGTTTACTTTAAGCGAAGTCCGTTATCCGTTGTCAAAATGCTAAGGTGTCGTTTAAGCAGATCACAGAATCAGTTATTCGAAGCCAGGTCACGTTGAAAGCAATCCAAATTGTAGTCCGTTAAACAGAAACAAAATCAAAAACGCCAAAAGAAATCGCCAAATAGGTAGGTATTCACAACAACACAACACAGCCACAGGCACCGACTGACGTAGTGACGTAGAGATGCTCTCTTGAATATCAATCATTGTATATCGATTATCAATGACCACCTATTTAATCTGTGGTTTTAATTTAGCAGACCAAAATGACAGATCAATAATTATGTCAAATGTAAATTAATTTGTTCCGTTTCAAACATAAACCCGTTGTTGCTATGATTCTAGTTCAATTATATTAATGCTAAAATAAAATATTTTGTTCCCAACGAACAATGTGTAACGTTTTAGTTTGCGACTTTTAAAAATAGAGTTTAAGTACTTAAAAAGTAAAAATATGGCTATTGAAGTCGTGAAATGGTTATGAGAACAATTCACTAGAGTTGCGTCGCAAATGACATTTCAATCGTTAAATGAGAGATTTTCTGACGAGTGAAAAAACATAGTTCAATAGATGGCGTGGGTAAAAAATACGTCTTTGTTTTACTGGCTACTGATAACAAAAATAAGATCCGTAAATAAGAAAGCTTATTTGATGTCAAAAACCTGAGACAGTGACGTATTTTTTACCAACGCCTCTTTTGAACTAATATTTTCTCACTTGTGAGAAAATCCCTCATTCGACTAGTATGTACATTTTGTGAGTTTGTTTTGTTCATTATATTTTCATCATAATCGTGCTAGGCCATATTCATCATAAGTTCCATTAAAATGTTCACGGAACTAATTCCATAAAAAAAATATGGATGAAAAACTTTTATGTTGCACATTTTCAATGTTTTGGAAGTGTTAAATATCGAACATCCATTATTTATCACTAGATATTATGGACATCGTCGTCGATATCGATATTTATGTAATATGAGCGAGAGCGACACTATCAAATCTTTTGTGACATTCACATTGACAATTCCTTGAAAGATGGCGAGTTCAGTTGGTAATAAAATCAATGAGGTCACTTTTAAAAACCTATAAAGAATTAAACAGTGTCCGCTTGAATTTATTATTTTTAAAAAGCATATTAAAATATAATTAAAATTAACGTACACGTCAAATGTTTGTTGGTTATAGGGCGGTCTAGAACAATCTCCTTTGCACCACACGTCGTCGTAAGCATCCACTGAATTTATCGCAACACCCGTGGCGTCTGTTTTTGTACCGCTTATTCACGCGGATGCCTTTACTCACTATACTTCTTTTATAACCGTCCTTTTCACTACATATTGAGACAATTATACTTCATAATGCTATTGTCAATACAATGAACTTGCAAAAGCGACTAGTTTTTCAGAATGAAGGCTCTTTTATACGTCGTCACACTTTTGTAGACTGCGTGTGGTGGGAGTAACTTGGTCAGCATTTTACTATTCTGTACGACAGCTGCATTAATTGAGTACCCTTACACATTAAAATAATTTAAAAAGGGGTCCGTATATACCACCTTGTATTAACATACTTTTACCTTATAAAATCCATTTTCAAAGAGTTTATTAATCCCGCTTCCCGCTTACATAGCTAAGTTACAGGTACGCTTGTAAATAATATTGACTTTTGCCCGTGGCTTCGCCCGCGTGTATGTCGGAAAATATCCTACGGAAACGTATAATCGAGGTTATAAACTGTGTACCAAATGTCATCCCTTTGCGCCACTTCGGACATAGATCCAGATAAACGGATGAATACTTGATTGGGAATAAGTACGAACATACTAGACCCGTTGTAACAAAATAATGAATGAACATCTACTTATAATTAAAATTTTACCCCCACATTACTACTTCCAACAATGACCGGTCGGTGCAGACAGTAACCGAGTACTTTACAGTTTTGACTACGTTTAACAGTGCGTAGTTATTTTAGTGTCAAACTGAAAATAGTAATAAGAGGGCGATCACTCCGGCTCTATTTGTGTACTAATAAAGTTATTTCAGTCCTTCCCATATACCGGGTGGCGGGAGAAACCACAGAGAAAGCCGATGATTTTCAATACAACATGCATCCGATAAAATTATGTCGAAGATTTTATCTCATGAGGCTCTTCTTTCAGCCATCATAATAAAACTTTATTAGGTACTCTGATGGAAATTGATTTACATCATGCATTAAAAAATGTTTTTAAACGGTATGTTTTTTTATGCTATCAAAACTTATGTCCGATTAATTAACTATTAATTTCGACAAAAAAAAATATCTAAAACCGACTCCTTATCAAATTATTATTCAAACGTTTGTTCTAAACAACCCTTCAAGAGACCTACACATTTGGAGATAAAGAAAATAACAGTGGAACAATGATTGTACATTGTAGAAGAAAAAAATAGCAACACAGCCTTGAGCCGAGCCCACGTTTATTCAAACATGTAGGTGGCATGAAGTCTATCCTGAAAATCAAACATCCCTTCGTCTAGACTCGATTGAATTCCATCGGGAACGCTTCCGAACCGATCCGATTTCCCCACGGTAAATAAATTAATCTCAACTGAGTCTATTTTTATACATCGCTAAATGACGATGTCTATTTTTATTCATAAATAGATACACGTTTGAGGTAAAACATTTAATAAAAATCTAGTACCCACGATGTATGTCGTAGATATTATTAGAAAGAATCGTTACAAAATACGGCAAATTATGTAAAAGACATTTTGTTTACTCAGACTTGTAAATTATCTTATATTTTGAAACAATAATAACTCGAATGGCTTACAATTACTTAACAGGTATCTGTTAATTACAATGTTAGTTCAGGCGCATTGCAGTTCAATAACTTGATTTATTTCTGTTTGCACAGTGCAACCATTCCACATATTTCTAACAGCCTTGCTGACGGACTATCGGCAGAATAATGCTCAGGCGCAGGCAACATACCGTTAGGGCGGCCTTTTGTCGACA
Organism: Hyppa rectilinea; assembly: GCA_951799385.1. Classification (NCBI taxonomy): domain Eukaryota; kingdom Metazoa; phylum Arthropoda; class Insecta; order Lepidoptera; family Noctuidae; genus Hyppa; species Hyppa rectilinea. The sequence continues at coordinate 7,344,712 of OX637305.1, forward strand.
CGAGCAAAAAAGCCTTTTGGAGCCACACCGCCACCCTTGCCAGCAAAAAACATAAAACAGAAAGAAAGGACCTCAAATTAGGGAATCGACTTCGGAATGTTGCACCCGTAAGTTGGAGATGGGCATTTATTATAAATCGTTGAAATTATAGCCTCGAAGCATGGCGCATCCCTTTTGTCCTTGCCTCGAGTTAGATTGATGGAACTTTATCATGCAAAAACATCGGAAACTATTCTGTTACGGTTATTTACACCGTGGGCATGGCGCCTTGTTTTCGTAATTGATGTTCAAGTATGACTGGTTTATTATGTGTTGACGTTGTTGTTTGACAAGCAGTGTTCTTAAGTATTCGATCATTTTTAGAAATGTAGCGAAACGTAGGTCTCACATAACTACAAATAAGATCACAAGTTATCTCAAGCAACTTGCACTTCAACGAAGTTAAAAGGATCAAAAGGATGGCAAAGTAAACTGCTCTTTAAAACTTTAAGAGCAAACTATGAACGTGATCTTCATCGTGTGGGAAAGAAGCTTGCGCGACATAAAACCACCTCCTGAATGTAACAAGGCGATTCAAATTCTCACAAAATGTGGGAATCCGCTACACTTGAATGGAAATCCACAACTCGATCAATACCCGTCTGGAATATTCCCAAAATTGTAATTTGGTTGTAAAAAATGTTTACCTGTTAAGGAGCGGAAAGGCCCAATGCCACGTGCGACTGCAGCTTGTACTCCGGTGTTTTTAACAACGCACCTCCTTGGCATTATCCCCGACATGCTGTTGTTTTTTGTATTGACATAACAATTAGAACCTTATCTTTGTACTACTCTTGAATAAAGACGAGTGTTTTGTTGCAGGGTAAAACTGTTAGACAAAAAGGGCCAGAAGATTTAAGCGCTGAATTTTGGCCATGATTATTAATTATTATCTGCAAAATTATATCGCTGACTAGCAAATAAATTCATTTGACTCTGTAAGACACAAAGTAATCGTAAAGCACGAGGTTCATGAGAATCGTCGTCAATTTCTTTCAACAATAGCATTACAAAGAAAAATATCTTGGGGCGCAGATAGCACCGAACTGAGCGGCGAGATGAGTTGCCCTTACTTGGAGAGGGTGTGAGGCAGACGAGATCGGGCTATGGTACAAGTATTGAGCCAAGAGCGACCTGGATAACGAGCTATACTTGTTAACGATTGGTTGGGAGTACAAATTTTGCTTTCAATGTAAAGACGGCAACACTTTTTTTTTATGAGAGCTTACACTATATTTTTCTATCATTTTATATTAAAAGATAAGAACACCTTAATAATAACATAGTCATCAATGAAATCAAGTCTTGGTATGCAAAAACTGCTGGAATTTTCCGCAAATACTAGATTACACGCGTACAGGGAAACTTACCCACGTGATAGATTTCTAGTACCAAAGAATAATAATTGTTACTACCCGTTATCAACCAGGCTACTACTTCGCCCACTGCTTCCGCCTCCTCCTGTACTTTGCGGCCCACACTCGAAGATCCCTGTTGGATGGGACTCACCCGCTCTGCCATAAATCTTGGGACCCTCGACCGCCACCCGGATTCTCGCCGAAAATATCTATAAATACCCTACCTACCTACATATTTCAAATATGAACAGGGAGACTAGCCAAGTGACAAAGTCACATTTGCAGACTTGTTCGAGCGAGCTAATCAACCAAAGCTTCTGTAACTCCCGAGTTATTCTGTGTATTCATCTCATTTTTAACTTCAAGAAAAAGGACATATTTTCAAGAACGCCTGATGTTGGCCTCGGGCACCATTGGCTCTCCCGCAGCAAAAGCGCTGGTCGGTTCATCGGCATCAGCCATTGGGCTCTTGTCACCGCCCGTGTGCCAGCTGTTTTAGAACCCAATGGTTTATGGAATTACCATAATGCCTTAGAAGTTGGACAGGCTTTTGATGTGGGAAGCAGGTTAACGGCCCTAGGCCATGGAATCTGAGTGCTCATCGAGCATTTCTGGACATTACCAAGTGGTTGTTGGACTCTGCAAGTGTCCAGAGGGCAGCCCTATTTTTAAGCTAAAAAATCGACAGTGCCACCCAACATGGCAACGCACTTTTTCCACTGAACGCGATGCGGCTTTTTTTTTGTCTTTTAATTATGTAAGATTATTTGAATTTGATAAGCAATATTGCCCTGAGAGAAATAAAATTTGAAATAATCATGAATCTGTGGTGGTTTCGAGTGTATCCTTGATTGAATCGAGGTCGAGGTCTGAGGTCATGCGGTGCTTGTCCTGGGTTGGGCGAAGGATATTTGTGTTCCGTTAGATTTGCATGTTCTCTGGTAATGTAGCCGTAAAACTAGCTGCTCTTTGAAAATATACTCCTAAATACAAATTTTGTAATCAATATTTATTTTAAAAAGTTTTAACAGTATCCAGTAGCAGTATCCTTAGTCAGTAGATATTCAATGAACCTTTTGTTATAATTTGTGCAAGCACTAACACTTCAAATATTTTTTTTGACGATTTAACTAAATAAAGGAAAGTGATTATTAAGATTTATTATGTTAAAAACAAGCCAAATAGATTTGTACTTTGCCACAACTATAATATAGAGAATTGCAGTTAACGCTGTAAGCCGTCTTATGCAACCCTTATCAAAACCAGATTATCGCAATATATTGTTATCAGTGAACAGTTCGCTGCACTAATTTGAAACACACCTAATTAAGAGGAAATCCTACACTCACAGGATATACCTAGTACGTTACACACGCCTCCAGGATAAAAGAACCAAAGAAAATGATTAATTTTGTAATTGTGAAAAGATATCAACAATTTTTCACAAATAAATAATATTGTTGTTTAAACTCAAAGATTATGCTGTGTTTTGAGTTCTAGTTAGTATAATCATTTAAATCTTCAGACCGTAAAAGGCATACCGGTCAATAAACAGGCAACTCTCAATCGTAATACAAAAAATGATATAATATTTCGAAAAATGAATAAGTAATAAATACCCAAAAAGCCTTTCGCCTTTTATTTCTGTTATAAAATTCTCAGTAGCCGAAGTTTAGATTTGTTCCCAGATATAGGCCTCCGTCTCGTCTTCTACTAACCCATCTGGCGAAACGTGGGTGTACTACACCTCTGCCTATCCTCGGGAAATACAAGCATTATGTAAAGTCATGTCAAAAACCCCCAAAAATGATCCAAGATGGCGTACACAGGTGTTTTACGGTGTACCGATCCATATCGTGCAGCCTTGATTCTATTCCGCGAGGGCCGCGCTGACACAGTTAAAGCGAACTCGACAAGCAATGACTCAATCGACCGACGCGTGACGAAAGCACGATCCTTGATATGATCGCTCACTAATAATGCACACGATTCATTATTATTATAGATTTTTTCCAACACTTGTGACCTGGGTTTGCTGGTGGGTGCAAACATTTTGTCAACTTTGTCGTTTGGAACACGAAAATGGATGTGTTTTCCTCAACACACTCTGAATATTTATAAGTATCTGTCGTTTCCTTATACTATCTACCCAGTTCCTAGTAGTAGGCCTGGGGGTAATTCTTGAATAGATAATTTAATTTACGTTCCCTAAAGTTAAACAAAGGAAAAATAGAAAATATTCTACCGGGAAATCCATTACACCAAGTAAGACAAAAAATAAATAACCCCAAAAAAACGTTGAACATTATACAAATCTTAAAACAATACAAACATACTGTTAATAATCCCTATCAGATAAAATCAATGAGTGCTCTACTTAGAACTTAACTAAAACTTTATTCAACATTAGCTTCTGCCGCGAGTTCGTCCGCGTGAAATTTTCATGTTATCCTACGGAAAGCAATCCAATCAAGGATCCGTATTTGCATTAATTACTCCTATAGAAATTCACAAATTATCACATTATAACATACCTATATAAATAAACAACAGCTTCAATTTCAATATTTAAAGCACACTGACAACCAAACTGACCTCCTACCCAAAACATAGTACACGCGTATGTCAAGGAAAACTTAACCATAAAACAATTACATAAATAAGTTATTATCGATAACTTAACCATCTTGTTACCGAAAAAAATCACTCGAGGAAAATCGATTTTCATTTAGGTAATCACGTTTCGGAGAACACATCCCTTTACTAAGAATGACCGCCGTTTTACGTACCATTCTTACGTAATGAGAATGACGCCCACGGTTTTTACGTGTTTTATTTACGAACTTATGACGTACTTAGAATAGAATGAAGTCAATTTGTTTCGTTACATGACAATGACGTAGGCGGTACAAAAATAAAATATGTTGGTTACATTAGGCTGTGTTGAGAGGTAATACGTCCAATGCCACACGTCTGACCTCATGGATGAGGTAGACGAAGCCTCTGAGTATTTGCGGACGGTTCCTACTAAATGATTGTATCAGCTTCTGTGAATACCAGGCATCATCTGTCGACACAGTCTGCTCACACCTCAATATTAGATCAACGATTGATGTCGTTGCAAGTTTATTGATGTACAATTATGTATACCTTGGGAATTAAATAATCGGTTTGAAAAACGTCGAAAACTAAACAAAATGGATGAAAATAAATTTTCCGGAAGCTGCGTATCAATTTCATCGAAACTTTGAACTTAAGTAGGTAGGTACTTTATTTAACCGTTTTATCAGACAGATAACATCTAACTAGTCGGAAACGGCGGAAATTTAGTAACTACAAGTAAACAATATTTCTATACTTAGTGAAGTTATTCGTATTACCATCTGCTTTTCATAAGTTAAGCCGGGTGTGCGTATGTAAATATCGTAAAGTTTTTTGTGATTGCGCCAAAACTTTTGTACAGGCGCTTATAATACAGATACACTTTACTGTACTAAGGATTTTACTTCGATCAATCTTAGATCTCAGAAATATAGGATTTCCTAGTGTCGTTTTCTAAATGGACTGAAAACAAATGGCGCAAAGATTTACTTTTACACTTCTTCACCTTTTCGTGTGGTTAGTGACTACCTGGTGTCTGGAGTTTTTTATGCTACCTATGGGCCTCTGAATAGCTTCACTTTTACACTAAGAATTGCGTACCAACTACTGAAGATACATATCACGATACTCAAGCTGTTGAAATAGAACCTTGACAGACGTACAGATAGCATTCCTAGCTTAAGTAAAAGGTTGCTTTAACTACAGCATATCAAAAAACCCATGACAAGAAATCTTATTGTGCGTACAGCCAGGGATAATAATTGTTTATCAAATTGATACACTACGTCAATTACCCGTGTTATAGCCATTTCATTAAAATGTCCAAGAGTGAAAGTTGTTTTTTTAATAAGAGTTTTATATTTAAGTTTATAGTCGAATTGATAAAAAGTTATTTCTCTGACTTTAGCTCCAAAGCTCTCAGATTTGTCTTACACCAAAAGTAGACTGGAACACTCGCTCCAGTCTACTTTTCATGAATACAATAGTACTTTATCTACTTCAATTATAATGAACTAAATCAATAGTTTAGGTGTGGTCTAGGCTAGTCGAAAGTCTTTGAAAATGTCTAGACAACTTGGTAAGGCCTAATACACACAGTGAAAACCGCAGTCTAGCGATAATTGACAGTAGGAAAGATGGGTTAATTCACCTTCGTGATCGAATACTTAATCAAATAATTTATAAGGTCAGAAAACTGACCTGGCGAAGGTCGTGAGAACCCGCTGGATGCGAGAAGTACAGGACCAGCCCATGTGGCGACGCTCGGAGGGCTGACTTCCAGCAGTGGACGCCGTTCCGCTGCAATATTGACAACAATGATTTAAAAACTTCCAGAATAAAACTTATCTTATCATATTGGTAAGTTCGTTTACTTTCTCAAGAAGCATGTTTGCTTCTTAAGCCGGGAAATAGAGATTTATTGTGTCATTTAACAATATTTTATAATGCTATGTACTGTAGAGCCTTAGAGTAAAACCTTATGTTGTATATGGCTGGTAAATATCTGACGGCATTCGAACCTTTCAAATAAATAAAAAGCTAGATAGGTTTTTACGTAGATTCTAGACTTTACGTCTGGCAGCGCGCCTAGACAGATGTATTCGTTATAACAAAGTGAAAATATAAGTTCATACGTTTAAACCGCTATAGCGTTTATCTTCATAGTATAGAAGCCCTATACCCACATTACACGCTCTACCACTGAGCCCCCTCAGTAGAGGATCTTCCATCCTCTACATTTTGGTGGAGTACGCCAGAGTCTCCACTAGAAGACGCGGTACGATCCCGCTCGTTTGTTTTTGGTGTGTGCAGAACCTAATAATATCTGCACGAACATAATAATATAAAATACGAAAGATATAAAGGAAAACCGTATAACGGGCATTCTATGCATCCTGTTAGTGGTGTGCAGTATAGTAAAAACGACGCCCTAGTCGTATATACGAAGTGAAGTCATTAAAGCAGGCGAATGAAACAACGCCTGGATATTTAAAGCTAAGTGGTTTTTATAGTTTTGTCATTATGGTTACCATGGAGAGCATGATTATTTATTCCGCCTACAACGGTGTATGCTTCGAAGATTTTTTAGCCGAATTTAATGTATTAGCGATAGATAAGCAGTGGCCAAAGAGCAATTGGGCTCTGATTATGGGCGCATTTATGCAAGGTCCAGCCCGCATTTATTATTCGACAATTTTATATAATGATCAAGAGATCAGTTTTGAAGCGATGTGTGACGCACTGAGGAAAGAGTTCCCGTGTAGAGTTCACAAAAGAATGTGTGTTCCATTTGTGTTGGAAAATGTAGTAAATGTTGCTGTGGAGGATGTTTCCTCACCTGGCGCAGCACAAGAACTGTCTGAGGTTGACAGACAGGAGAGTTCTGTAAATGTTTGTGTTGATGCTGTTGTAATTTCTAGCGCAACAGAAGAGAAGGTGCTAGATGTGGAGCCAAGCTGCCTTGTGAGCAGTGATGATGATGATGTTGTTAGCAGCGTTGATGACGACGTTGATGATGACGTTGGCGCTGACGCGCAAAGCTGCCTAGACAGCTGTGATGTTGATGAGGAGACGGAAGTGTTCGAGTCAGAACACGAGGAAGAACTGGACGAATCGGGTCGGTCCAGTCCTGTTGTTAATGATGATTCTGTTTCAGAGCTTATTGATGAATTTTACCATGATCACGATGTAGCATTCAATAAAAATAACATCGCTGTTGATCGTGTTGATGAAGTTGGGCGCTCATCCATAGCATCTGAGGATGTTGCTATAGTATTAAAGGATGATTTTGATATGCGTGAAGATGGTCTCGTATCCATTTCATTGGATGTAAGTGTCCAAGAGTTTGTTGTGGTTGATGCGGAGTCACATAAATTGAGAGGCGAAATAGTGCAGGTGAAGGAAAATGAACCATTTATTGAATCTTCAACGTTGGAGTTTTCGAAGATAGAGGCGGAGGAGAGTGAGCATTTTGTTGGTTCTTCAGCGATGGTGGTTACAAACACTTATCGTAACTTGTTCATACATCGGCGCATAGTTAAAGCTAGAGTTAAACATGTTTGTAATATTAAAAAGAAAAACCAACAAACAAATAAAATTTTCTTGAACGGCTCTGTGACATATTATTATAAAAATAATGACAATTTCAGATTTAGACGTCTTCAAAATATGACTTTGTATGTTAGAAGAATTAAAATGAAAAAGTTTGCTTCCAAAATTATGACCAAAAGAGGTCATAGGAAAACTCGTAAACTTTTTGAAAATAAATTTGCTTTTTTACAGTATGGGTTTACAAAATCAAATAGAAAGAGGTTTCGAAACATTTTTAATAGATGGAAGTTTTCACTTTTTAGAATTATATAATTACAACTCCAAAATGTTTTCATATCATGTCGCTGCATAATTTTTGAGATAAGTAGTGGCGAACAAAAACTTTTTACAGCTAAATAGATTATAGACTTTTCTTTTTTATGTTGATAATTAATTGTCAGTTTTAGACATATTTGCCACTTGTCGACATGTCTGTCATGTCAAACAGATGTAAACAACATTTTCTCATTATTTTAGCTCGGTTTTAAGATATAGTTTATTGATGCATTTCTCTTTGTGTTTATTGCATATGATGATCAAAAATGAATGAGACGCTGCCGGATGAGCGTGTGGGAGACACACCTCGTCGCGTCAAAGCGTCAGAGGGAGCGACACTTCGTCTTCATGTTTCTCTAGTGCCTTATGAGATTAGCATGATCGTGCTCCAGAGCATTTTTAAGATATGTTCATCTTGAGAGAAGGGGTGACACTCGTCCTGAGTTGAGGCCTACTTTGCTAACGGGGCGTAGCCTTGCAAAGTGTGTCAGGTTGACACAATTGGTCTAACTGAGGATGGGGTACCCATATCTTGGTACCCATATTGTGGTTTCATATCTGGAGTATGGGCATGAAACGTTTTTAAGTTCAGCCTTCTTTGCAGTCAACCCCATCAGGGTCGATATGAACTTTCATATCATTGTTTGTTTTCGGAGGCTGGCTGCACCCTTTACCTCAGGTTTTGGTGCAGTGGGGTTCAAACTGGCCTAGCGTTAGTTTGTGTGCACATTGGCACACATTAATGCATTCATGGACTCTTGTGATGTCGTAAGATTCGCTTTGCCAGAGTTGAGCCTGCCTTTGCAAAGGCCAGACCTCACATGTAGATTCTCCTGAGGATAGGTAAAATTTTAATATTAGGCTAGGTAGGGGTAGGAATAGATAGATTCGAATGCCAAGAGTAAAAGGGCTTAGTTATTTTAAAACTAAGTGTTCCCTTTTACTCAAGGGGGGCGTAGCTGATGTAGAGCCTTAGAGTAAAACCTTATGTTGTATATGGCTGGTAAATATCTTACGGCATTCGAACCTTTCAAATAAATAAAAAGCTAGATAGGTTTTTACGTAGATTCTAGACTTTACGTCTGGCAGCGCGCCTAGACAGATGTATTCGTTATAACAAAGTGAAAATATAAGTTCATACGTTTAAACCGCTAAAGCGTTTATCTTCATAGTATAGAAGCCCTATACCCACATTACACGCTCTACCACTGAGCCCCCTCAGTAGAGGATCTTCCATCCTCTACAGTACCTTCACTTAATTTTCGGAATAGCAATATCAATAATAATTATTATTTATTTATCACATCATCATCATAAGTTCCTTTTACGTATAAATCTTAATTTTTCTACTGCTGGGTCTATCAGCCACCATAATTTGTTTTCCTCATTTTTATATTAGTCATCAAAAGAATCAGAAACACTCATGATGCCGGGCAGTTAGTGACATTCGAAGGGTAGATCTTTTACCTGAAGGCCCTGAAACATCCTTTTTCTATCCTATTATTTATAATATTTGACATAACATTCAAATCGTTTTTATTTACTGGTACCGTAACTTCAACTGCCAATATTAGTAGTTTTTTTTTGCCTCATACGTCAATTTAATGGTTTAATAAGTATGTTGTGTGGAACTGTAGACTCAAAATACAGGAAGTTAAACGCTAAGATAACAACGCTTCACATATTACACGGAAAATCAAACAAGGAGGGGAAGACCCAGAATACATGTTTATCTGCTATTTTTGATGACTAATTAGTACGATAGATAATATTCGACTTTGTAGTGCTAAAATATATTATAGATTACTTATGTTCTGATATATGTATAGCCAGTACCCCCAGGTGGCGGAGCAGCCTAGAGGTAGTCTTGAAGTTACCTTTTACCAATAGATTTTTTCAGGGATCACTTTGTAACGGCTATGCAGATAAGCTGCGTTGGCTGCTAACTAAGGAGCTACGTTTATGTGCACTGGATAACTTACAGCACAAATCCGCGAAATCAGATAATATAGGTTACGCTATTATCATAGGATTTTTTTTGAGGGAGGTAAATCATCAAATGTCTCCTTCCGCTCTAGGTAGAGCGGAAGGGAGTATCAGACTCTTTCTGACTAAAACCCATCCATGTTCCTTCCTTAGCCCTTTATGTTCCAGGGTAGCGGTAACCCTTTCGGACAATCCCGCTTTCCCGGCAGGCTCGGCCCTAACGGGTCCCTTCAAATGCTGACATCTGTTTGAGGCGCGCGTGGAACACGTACGCGCCGTCCGGCACGGGCCTGGCCCTGATCGGACGGTGAGCTACCCATTACTCACCGCTCGCAGGCCCGCGCCTACGGTTGCCGGGAGTCGTCACGTGGCTCCCGGTCAGGAAATAGCTAATGCTGATGAAGGAAGGGGTGAATAACACAAATTTTCTTAGAAAATAGTAATAATAATAATAATAATAATATCCTTGGACATTTCACACAACGCCATATCGTCCCAATATTTTTCGTAAATACATAACTCAAACTCAAACTCAAAGCATTTATTTCAAATAAACCAATTTCAGGCACTTTTGAATTGTCAAGGGGTCGGTCAGTCAGAAAGATGAAGCTAGTTGCCCATTCCAAAGCAGTAGGTAGGTACCTATGGAGAAGAACGGGCAAGAAACTCCATGGACACTCTTTTAAAACCAAAATATGTTTACAAAAACTGGGTTACATCACTCATGTTGAAATATACACGTGAGAACGATGCAGAACTTAATAAAAGCGTCCATAATTACAAGATTTTAAAAAACAATTCAAAATTAATTTAAATATTAAAACAGCCGTGGCAGCTAAGAGGTGACCAGCCCCTACTGACGGTGCCCGCTCATGAACATGACGCATGGATTAGCACCATTCAGCTCAACCATTTTGATGGGAGCTAAATGGTCCAAAATACCGCCACCACCAGTGAGACATTACAGGGAGCATGACATGCTTTCAGCCGCCAGGGCACATTCAAGTCAATGTAAGACGTACTCAGTAAATTGTAGCTTACATATTATAGATAGAAAAACACCCAGACTCGACCAAATATTCGTCTATTTGGATGAACGAACATTTTCTAAGAAAATTTGTGTTATTCCATGGTTTTTGTGATATGGTTAGCAACTTACTATCTAATTGTGAATTATAAAGCATCACTCGACTCGACTATTAAAGGATGAGAAGCGATAATGTTATAAGTCCCATGAAAAAACTGTTGGTGTCGTAACAACCACGTGATACACTGTAATTTGACACCTAGGATACCATTTCAAATGTAATTGTAGCTGAACAAAACATAAAAAAGTAACTGTAAGACACTTTGTACCTAACCTAAAATGTGAGTTAGGTACTCACCGTGGTCACCGATGCTCCTCAGTCATCATTAGTCATTACCGTAAGGCTCGCTTCCCAATGACTCATGCCTTAAGCATGAACTCGATGATTCCAGGATGTTGTCGGTAATCGCTAGTTTTGAGCCGTCATCGTCATGCAGAATATACCTGCGCAAATAATACGTAGAAGTCATAAGTAGTGTTTTGAATTAAATAGAAACAAAAAAAATTGATCCCTACCAAGTCCCCAGGTACCCATGACCCCTAAGCAAGAAAGATGATACAAAATTTTTGCTCGTCATTTTGTACGTCATTAGGAGTTGGAGATAAGTATAATTTATATTGCCGGGAATAGATTGACGTACCTAATCAATACAAAAATGCAAATAGTTTAGCTCATCCCGCAAAAACAAAATCAACACGTGTAAACGAAAATAAAGCATCCGACAGTCGCGAAGTGCCACTGCCAGCACGTCTTCGCATGTCGCGAAAAAATACAAACACCAATAAATGAACAGGTAACACCACTCGTAGATGCCCCAGTTTCTTATCATTATCAGTGGCGCGCGCGCAAGTGGCGGGCCGGAAGTGATCTCGACGGCGCGACGCACGCGCCTCGTCGTCGGAAGTGGGGTTCCACACATGCAGGTCATGGAACCCAATTTGTGATTACGAAGATGTCATTTGCAAGCAGTTTGCAATACACTAAGAATAACAATGCCGGTCACGCCTAGTTTTGAATAAGCAAATAGTTATACGATTGTCTTTTGTCCCATATTTCGATGTTATGTAAGCTGTTATTTAATTCATCAGAATTTTATTTTTATCAATTTCTATCGCGTATATCAAAAAGTTATAATATTTATTTATTTTTATGGTCAAAAAATTGTGAAATCAAAGAATCCTTCAACTTTTAAATTGTTGCATAAGAATGGAATGTTAAGCAAACTGCGTTAATTATTTTTCTAGATGTAACACGACTTTCGATTCCAGCTTAATCATTCCGATAGTAATATAGACTAGACTAATAATTACTAAGAAAAATCTGTAACGAGCGTGTAACATATGAAAGCTACTGTTCTCCAGTTGGCTGGCCATACATCAGTCGGCAAATGATTGCGAAGACATATTGTGGGCGAAATTATTTCTCACCTCTAATCGACGGAAGACGGGTTATTTTAATATGATTATTTATGTCCCGTCGGTCAGACTAGGTCGTTGAGAGACGTTTTAATCGGCGCATGAGAAAAAATAGATGTATCGTTGACGAAATTTTCTTGGAGAAGAATGCGTGTCAGTGCATCTGTTGATGTTTGCTACGAAGTTGATAAACAAGTCTATTTACAAGGTCAACATACATGTTTTAGCTTCTGTGCAAAACGAGACTCCATAAAAAGCTCATTTTTTTTAAGCACAAATGTAAAGATTTGGATTTCAATGCGTTTAAAGAATTGATTAAATTAATTCAAAATGAATAGCACATAGAAACAAGTCCAGGAATATCCAGGACCTGAATGACCTGAATTAACATTCTACAACCATGCAATCATGATCAAAATAATAAATATGTAAAGATTACAATATAATTCACTTAGTAGGAGGGGGCGTCGACCCGCGGCGCCACGCAGCCGCGTCCGCGACCTTATTACAAGCGTCTTCAACAGTTGATACATACACAGTAATTCAACTTTATACCTATATAAACGTGACTAACCCACACAGACACTTTGCAAATTCTTAACGATAGATGATCGAATACTGAACTACGAGGAACACCGAACACTTCCGTCCGATCTCTTTAAATCTGTAAGTAGCACGATGGATTTGGAACATATAAATAACGTTCTAAAAAGACAGGGTTTGGGAGTTTACTCTATTTTTAATTTTAGATGATTATTATTAACTTATTGAACTTTTTTCTTTGTGAAAATAAATAAACATGAGGCGATTTATTTTCAATATTAATCATATTTAATTAGTTTGGTATCCATTTCCCAGTCTGTTAAATTTACAAGAACTAACCCAACTTGTATCTTTCAACCAGTTCGCACACTGTGACGCTTGAGCTATTCGGGCCCACGGCTCATAAACTCACTGTCCATCGATTGTTCCTATAATCCTTCACGTCCATCCTTCTGTTCTATTTACAAGCTATCACCGAGAAAGCCGGATAAAGGGAAACGAACTTTCAACGAGAAAACAAATGAAAAACAACATTTTTTTTTTCATAAGTCCTTGTAATAAGAATGGGGTCAAACTACACTCCCAAACACCAGATTTATCTGTAAAAATAAACGTAGAAAGAGTTGAAAATTAGAATTATGTCAAACTACAATTTGTCATTTGAGTACAGTATGTAGATGTGTAAAAGTCCACTGCATGTCCACAATATCAAATCTAAACCAAACGCTGAAAGCAAACGACGTCCGATGATAGGGAAGACATACAAAGGTGAAAAATTAATAGCCTGGCAACCTGTCCACGATTTGTAAACATTCTTGACTCCCGCCAACGTGACGAATTCAATGAAATGTATGCCAAGCACCAGCACTCTAATTATAAACAGCTATCAGAAAAAAAGTACTACTCGCATTAACACCCGTCTAAATAAAGAAGCAACGAATCAGTTAGCGATCGAACGAGGCGTGGTGATCACGTAATTCAGCTGAATCACATTGAATATGTGCAGACAGGTAAATATTTAGTACACCGTACGTACTTGAATCCATGCCAATGATTGTTGGACTTCAATCGAGGGAGAGACCTCAGTTTTGTTAATTTATTGTTTGTGAATTTACCAGATCGATACTATTTTCGGCAATGACATATTTTTGCGTTGATGGGTATTGTGGTCGAATAATTTACCAATCAACTCAGCACTTTATATTTCAAGTCGCACCTATCAATTTGTCATTTAAATCGTCCACTATTGTTTGATATTCCTTTTGTATTGAACCACCAGCTATTAAGTCTGTAACATCTGCAAACATTACCAAGCAATTTAAACGACTTAAATAAACGAATCAAAAGAATGAAAGTTTTCCCTAACTAATTAAAACACCGGTCATACAAGTGAAACATAGCAATTACGCCGAACTAGAATTGGTTTAACATTTTCTAAAACCAATACGTAGGAGATTTAAATTAGTGGGTGAAGTCTTACAATTAGAGATGCGTGGACGCAGGTAAGAAAGTGACAATACATTAACCTACAGAGTACAGTGTCGTAGGGAAAACCGTCACACGAGTTTTGCTCAATTATAGTGAACAACGTGGGATTAGAACTGCTAGATGTTTAACTTATTGCTAATTAACTGGGTGAGCATTAAAAACAAAGGAAAAATGGGAAAAATATTTTTTTAAGAAAAATAAAGATGTAAGACTTAAGAATGAATGAATGAATGACTTTAGGTCTCATTCATGAAAATGTTATTGAGGAAGAAAGTGAACATAATTAGCTTCAATTCGACATCTTATTTAAATTCTTTTGCCAGAAGATAAAATCAAATTTAATAAATTAAACAAAAAATGCATGTAGCCAAGTGGATTTTTAACAAGTTTTAAATTAAGTCCATAGTGCAACAATTTTTTTTGGACAGAAATCGCTAAGAAATTTCACGTGAAGTAGAAAATTTTATCTACAGATCACAACAAAAACTTACCGACGCACTTTACAATTGGTCACAATATCTAAACGTCTCTTCCAGCAGAAGTAAGTGCGTTTATCATCGGCAACTGAGACAAGGCGGCAAGAAAGTGGACTTTCACTCAGTCAGTCGATGCTCGCTCCTTACTATATCACACCTCATTTGATTCTAAGGGCCTAGTTTTATTACATGTAAACAACTCACAATTATTGAGAGAAATCGTTAGTAAATATTAATAATTTATATAGGTACCTAATCTAAATTGTTGGTAACTGTCAAGAAAGCTTTCGTAATCCGCTTTTATTCAAAGACTTCTGGTTTCTTAGTTTACATGGGAATTTACTTCCGATCAAGAAACTCTACAGCACTTTTTTGGTCGTTTCACTTTCAAAATCAAATTTGGTACTCAATAACTCAATTTTCTCCAACAAAAGCTAATAAACCCGTAACTCATCATGCAAACCCACTTAAAACTCATCAACAAAACCCAGTTCCCTTAATAATAGAGACGCATTGCACAACGTATTAAACAGCGATTAGTAGCAATAGCCAATAAACCATCGTTTTGTAGGTCATCAGACGCTTTAGTGTCCCAATATCTTCGATTAAACTTGCGACGTTCATTAATAACTACGAAAACGTAATTAGTTTCGACCAACATGTGCTCTTTACCGACTGACGTCACCTATATTCAACGACATTAAATCTCCGAAATTTAAACTCTGCGTATAAATCGGAAAATTTTGCTATAAGATCACCCGACATTTCTGCGGAGTTTTTCTACTAAGCGAACAGTAATCACATAAATAAACACACCTATAAAATTTTATTTTTGCGTCTTTTGCGCACTGTAGTCTATCAAATAGTCTGGTAATATATAATTAAATATTTAACTCCAGTAAAATGTATCTACGAGTATGTACATTTATATGAGTGACGAGTAAGACACAAACAAAAATGAAAAATATCTTCTAATGTATCAATGTCCACCTATCTTATGTCCGCATTTTAAAGTGCTACATTTTGTTCTATTTAGAGTATCCTATCTTTGATCTAATCAGGTTATGTCCTCTAAAAGAAACCTCATATGTCAAAGAAAGGGCTTAGTAGCGAGTCATACCGTTGCATAAGTTTAATATCGAATTTTATCTAACTAAAATTCATTTTCAATGTGGCTTTTATAAAGTTTCAGCAGATTTGCTAGATGACGTAGTGGCATAGTTCTGCAAGGTCACAGGTAAGATTTTCAGGAAAAGATATTTGTATAGTCTACAGATGATTGTTCGTAAACATTCATGTAATGTTTGTCTGAATGATTTGTATTTGTAATACACAGTACAAGGTGTTCTAATGTGGAGCTGTCGGTGAGAAGCTTTGGACCTCTTGTTTTTTTTTTGTGAGTATTCTATGTGCTTGTCTTTGCACGCCTTAAAAGTATTTTTACGACAGTCGAGCCTCCTTACTATGTTTGTTTTTTTCTTATAACTGGCAGCGTTTTTCAGTTCATTCCGATCTTGCTCTATCGTCTTTTCGAATACATCTTCGTCAATTTGTTCAAATACAATACAATATTTTAATACCCTTTCATTTACCTTTATGTGATAACCTCACGTTCGAGTGTTTCAACCTTGTCAATTGAATTTCCACGCGACGGATCTGCCTACGCGAATTTCCAAGTAATCGTGTCATATTCTAACAATGAGTTACATCAAGACCGACGTCAAAGTCAAACATCAGGTTATAATTAGACGATGTACTTCTAACGTATATGCGAGTATGGATTCTATGAACGTATTTACGGAAGCGCCTGCGCAGCGCTAAAAACATACTATAAATAATTGTTTAGTACTTGCGCTTTAAGTTTTCTTATTGTCTCTGTCAGCCTATTGGTATTCTTAGTTATTGCTCAGTCTGCACAGAGTTTATTTCCTTGTACATTATTGCATTTCGTAAATAGGTATCTATTTACATTCCTCAAAACAATTCGGGAAAGTATTCGTGTATTTAAACTTCGTTATAATGATTAACCGAGAGCTTAGTCTTCCAGATAAATGTGATGACAAAATCATAATGAATTCAACAATCATACTTACTTGCATCTAATACAATCAGTACCTATCAACCAATGACTCATTTAACCCAAAAACTGTTCCTACTTCCTAGAAATCATCTGCATTGTTATACTTAATAACGTTACGTACATAAGTTCCGTTGTAGCTCAGTCCAGTTATTGCTTCTTACGTTGATCGGCCCACGCTTCCTGCATCAGATTTATTAGCGCTTTACGCTCCATCGCTATATATTATTAGAACACTTTAAATATTCCGTTGCTAATATTGTTCATCTTATATTGATCGTTGGTGGCTGGCAGCTGTTTCGAATTCGAGGCATCTTCCGGGATTGGCAATGTAAACAGAAGAAAGAAAAAGTTGATCAAAACTGCATTAAAGCGGATCGATGCAAAAAAAAAGAGAGGTAGGAATATAAACAGACAGAAGAAGAATTAAGTCTCAAGCAGCATGATTGATAAGGAATAATTGGCATCTAGTTCATAATAGTTTTAAGTGATACTACTAAATAAATAAATAATATCATAATCAGCTTGTATTCCCCCTATGATCCCACTGCTGGGACACAGGCCTAACATCGGTTAGAGGTAGTGGGCCATACTTAATTCACCACCGCGCACGCAAATGCGAAAAAATGCTGAAGTGAGTTGAAATCGCCCGACTTGTCACGAAGAAAATATTTGCCTTAGAATGGAAAATCTCGGACGTTTCTGTACGTTCGACCAACAAAATTCACTACCCAGATCAGTGTTCAAACAACATTTTCTTGATCTGAAAGTGAAAGTAAAACAATGCATCACACTCTTATTATTCAGCATAAGTTGGAAGCAAAGCAATAGTGTGGGAAACCCTGATTGAATAAGTTGATAACAGTTTGGATTGATTCAGAATTAGTTCCAATTCTATTGAAGAACGGATGAGTAACAAGTTCTACACACAGTGATGGTCGAAAAATAAGTGTCACACCATTCTTACAAAAACAAAATCTTTGACATCCCATTTTATCCTGGTCTATTACTATAGTTGCTGAACTTATAATCCTCTTAATCCATGGAAATATTGGAGGTCAATAATTACCAAAACTAAAATTCTCCTCTATAAATTATCAACACCATTGACTGACTTCCCACTGATGATTACACGTTTCCTCCTTTTGTTTCATTCTTCCCTGTTCTATGCGAATCTCATCCAGGTCTTACCCGCTTTTCTTTCTAGTCCACTCATCTGACTGTTTATTGAAACATGTGCTAATAATCTCTCTCCCAAACCCTGATCCCGTCGCCAACGCATCGCTTCACCGCACGTAAGTATTCAGCTCGAGTCATAACGCACGCGGTCGGAAGGTGAAAGGCGTATCGCTTTCGAATTAGATCGCGTTATGCCGACAACGGTGAAACGCCGACACTCTCCAATGTTTATGTACTTAAACGATGTCGGATTTACTTCGTTTGTGATTGTATTCATCAGTGTAATCAATCGGTTGTATATGGTTGAGTTAATTAATTTTACATTTTGCCATTTGATGTCTTGTTTAATCCGCTATTAATTGCCCTCCAAATAATGTTTGCGTTTGCTAATAGGTAAGTTTCCAGATAAAACCGGGCAACCAGGTGGTTTTTGTAAGTCTAATCGACGGACACATTAGCTAACAGACTGTGAAAAGTTAACTACTGAGACCAAATTAACAAGAGCCAATCATCGCGTCTAAACAAGATCAAGCCTTGCAAGTGCCTTGGAAGTTGGGTAGGCCTTTGGTGTGGGATGCAACCTGTGTCGACACCCTAGCGCCATCCCAGCTTCCTAACACGGCGAACTGTGCTGGGGCGGCTGCTGCAGAAGCGGAAAACCTCAAACAGCGCAAGTATAACAACCTTATTGAAAGTTATATGTTCGAGCCGTTTGGGGTTGAAACGGTAGGGCCGTGGGGTCCGAGTGCTCATCGAGTATTTCGGGATATCACCCAGCGGTTGGTCGTCTCTACACGTGACCAGAGGGCTGGTAAATTTTTAGGCCAAAGAATCAGCATTGCTATCCAACGTGGCAATGCTGCCAGTCTTTTGGGCACATTTCCCACTGACAGCGATGGGGATGATTTTTTTAACCCCCAAAAGCTCTTCCCTTTTTTTACCACTTGTACATAATGGATATATTTCTTCAGTTTTAGGTTGTATATATCAAGTAATTATTTTAGCATGTAATAATTCCATTTGAAGAAATAAATTTGCTCCTGTACACTTTTTAGCCTTGCAGAAACTTGGGGTTAGTTTTATTTTAAGAAAATGAGACAACTTCCATTAAATACTCCGTCAGTTTTTTGAAGTAGGCGGGTATTGGAAAAAAGTTGAATCGTTGCAACAACAGAATTGTTAATGTACGGTTAAGGCAAGTCACACCTATAACCAATAGGTACAACTCTCAACAACTCTTTGTTATAATGATCATTAATCAACAAACTCAACTTAAAGCTCTCTTCTATTCAACATACACTTTCAAATAAGGACATAATGACGGTAATCACTTCGCTCGGCATATGGGCTTAGAGCCTGACCTTTCGCCCTGGTAGGCTGCTTCTCGTCATTGACCTGGAGTATTTGGAGTTTACTTTTAACATGTGTGTTCATGTGCTTCTCGATTGTAACGTACGGTAAGGTAATACTAGCCAAGAACTCCACGAGACAGGCTCGAACTAATGTGGAGTTCATTAGCAAAATATTTCATTCGTGTGAAATTTCACATAACCCACTGCCGTCTTGTTTTCTGGAAATTTTAGTTTCGATTGCACGTAATTCTGTGTTGCCAACCAAACCCTTTTATCGTGCCGAAAGAATAAGTTAGTATCTACAGACGTAAGTTGTAACAAAATATGTCCTCGTCAGCGGGTCCGGTCTGGAACGGTGTTATTATCAAAAATTATCACTTTTATCCACGAACATTCGTAGAAAATTTAGTAAAACCCTAAAACAAAAAATGCTCAATGTTGCCTTAACTAGTGAAGTTAAAGTAAAACTCATGTCAATTCTAACAGCATAGTTAATTGTACACACGTTACTGATAACGGCGCAGGCGCAACTCAATTATCGATATCACCGCAACTGAGGATTTTTTCGCTGTTTTGTTCGCGGTTTTATGTTCCCAGGAATTTGTGGTTTGTTATGCATTTGTTTACGCTTGTCGACGTATTTACTATTTAATTGCGTAGTTTAGGAATTGGCTGCGTACTTTCTTGCTGTGTTCTTCAGAGGATTGTTACAGATCAGTACAAGTACGTGTAAAAGAGAAGCATTACTTAAAAAGTCAATTGACTTTATAGTACCTATAAATAATACTTAGTAAATAGAATACAGACGAAATATTGATGAACTAGCAGCTAGATAGACAAAAGACTAGCAATTGGAAGATCGCAAATGAGTTGGATTGAATAAGCGCAAGGAAGCAAGGTGAAAGGGAAAGAGGTCTATACTTATGTGTCGAACAAGGCCTTATAAAGCATCAGGATTAACATGCGTTGTCTACTGGTGGTTTACTGGTGCTGGGAAGTAAGTGCCACCATGCTATTCTTCAACAAGACGCACTGTGGTGTTCCGGTATAAGTGGTTCTAGGCTGCTGTATGTAATCCCCAGGAACTGCCGAGTTTTATCCTGGCATATTCGTAAGATTAGTCTTTGACAATTTAGCATTCTGACACCCTTTGGCATTCCAGATGTTTAGGCTGTTAGGTATAACCACTTTCTACCAGTTAAGCTGTAATCACTGTCGTACTTACCTGCGCTTACCTAGGTATAATATGAAAATATTCAGTATACTATTTTCCATAAAACACGCGCTTTAATTGATATAACGTTTAATATGTGGCATAATAACTGCATGCATCGCTTGTAAGGCAAGGCAGACTTATAATAAGTAGGCGAAGGCTTACCGCTTAGCAAATGAATTTTATCAACAAACATTAACAAGAAAATACTTTTATTTGAGTAAAAAGCAAAAGTTCGTACATCTGGCGAACATATTAAGATAACAATGGCAATGAGATTAGAAATCATTACTTTCTATACGATGTAAAATTTCCTATTGCGTAAGCGTTCAAACATAGTCACGTAGTGTGCGATAAGCACATGCGACGATGTTTTATACCTATACTTATTTACTAAGAATGTTTGATTTGATACTGACAGATAATTTCGCGAAGAAAAACGTGATAAGGTTGCCGTGATACATAGCGTACGAGCTGTGAGTCACTGAATGTAAGTCAATTCCAGTCATCTAGTTGTTACTTATAACAGATTCTGCCGTTTCCACAGACTATGCAAAGGTATTAACCACTTGAAGCAGCTGCTAACAACAAAGTAACAGGGTTATTTTAAATAGCTAGGTAATTATTAGACACCCTTTATCGAGCATGACAAATTCAAGAGTAACAGCAATGTTATGGAGTAAGTACCTACCTATTAATAAGCCGACAGGAGCCGCACCAATAAGAACCTACCTTTATTGGCTGGATTAGAAATAAAGTTGTTACTAACAAATTCCAGCAATGCAATTCGTTTTATGCAACTAACTCTTTCAAATTACTCTCTTGATAAACAGCTGATAAGGTTGCATATTTTTATACTCGGATTAGCTACGAAACTACAGTGTATAACTTGGTAAATATTATGTAACATTACTGCTACTTATGATAGGCTAGTGGCAGAATAATAACAGCCGCACCACCACCACCGAATGTTAAGTTAACGCTTGCCGCGGCCGGTTCGTGGATGGGCGACCATCTATTAGATATCAAGAACACGTATAAGCACGGAAAGCCCGTTAAGCCGTTGCTCCTGTAATTCGTAGAGCTTTGACAGTCGTTACCGGTAGCCAGAAGCCCAAACAGTCTTGGTTGTCTGACTGTCTTACGAAAGGGGTATCGTGTTACCCAGTAACTGGGTTATGAAGTTGAGATAGGCAGTCACTCCATGTAAAATACTGGAATGCAGCTGCAGCCGGTTAGTCTGGAAGCTGTGCTGGCTGCATATTATGTAGTTGAGAAAAAGCTAGGCAGTTTGATTGATTTATTACTAACTAGTTATGTGAGATTTTTTACGTTTTAAACAATATTCTAAGTATGTATTGGGTTACTGTACCTAAGGGATTAAGAAACCCTTAGCTAAATTCACCTAATTATAGAAATCATTTTTAAAAACTTAGACATGTGTTTAGCATAGAAATGAAAAAATATGTTTTAATCAATCAAATTGGGTATTACAAAAACTGTTTTCGATATTAATTTCAAGTGTCATTAGTTGAGTGAAAAACATTTATGTATGATTCACGAAAATAATTTGAGGCACTGTTAAGAACTCTCATCATCAACTACTTAAAATAATCATTTATAAAAATACTGGATACTTTCTGTATTTACATATTTTCTGTACCTACATTCGCAAGTATTTATACTAGCATCTGCCCGCGACTTCGTAGGCGGATCCTGTTGCTTATGCCAGCGACAACGGGGTCGTCAAAATCGAAGATCTGAATCACGATCAGCAGTCAGTCACGCATCACGTTCCGCACTTGTCTCTAGAGACCTCAAGTCGATGTGTATATACGCTGAGAACTCAAGCGTAATTCTCTTTCCGTGAACGTATCCGACTCGCGAGACAATGCATGACGTTCACGATCAGCGGTCAGCCGCGCATCATATTCTTCACTGGTCTCTACTAGAGACCTGGATGTAGATGCATAAATACGCTGAGAACGCAGGCGTGCTTGCCGGATGTTTTTAAACACCATAAGTCTCTCCTGACGCTCTTTGGTAGATTCTTGGGATCCTATAATCTTCAATCTTTTAGTTCCTTTGGAACATTGGGCAAGATTTGACCTTTTTCTAGACATGGTTATAGTTTTATTGTGAAGATACCTGATCAATTAAAATCAGAAGTGACTGCTCCCCTGCGTTATCGAGAAGGCTACCGTGTCACGAAAATAAATGGAAAAGGAAATTAATTAAACTCTCAAATAACAGAATCGACACGGTTGGCGTAGTGGTTGAGCGATTGACTGCTGCGCACTATGTCGCGGGTTCGATTCCCGCACGGAACAAATATTTGTACGACCTGCAAGTATTTGTTACGAGTCTGGGTGTTTTTCTATCTATAATATGTATGTAATTACAAAAAAAAATGTATATAAGTAGTATATCAGCCATCTCGTTACCATAACACAAGTATTAGGTTGCTTAGCTTGGGACGATACGGCGCTGTGTGAAATGTCCAAGGATATTATTATTATTATTATAAGCCCGAAGGCATATTTATTCGATAAAATAAAAAAATAAATGGGAGTTTTGGCTAATTGTCAATGATATACCATCGTCATC
This sequence comes from Hyppa rectilinea, assembly GCA_951799385.1. Lineage (NCBI taxonomy): Eukaryota > Metazoa > Arthropoda > Insecta > Lepidoptera > Noctuidae > Hyppa > Hyppa rectilinea. Next base: position 7,368,001 of record OX637305.1, read on the forward strand.
GAAAATCAGTCCTAACTGTTACCGCCTTCACTGCGTAGAAGTACTCCCAGCTTATGTTATTTTATAATTGTACAGTGAAATTAGTTATAGCTTTGATTTCCACATCAGATGTTTCTGATGTTCGATTTTTTTTATGTCAATAGGAAATGACCATCAGACTGAACAACTTTTACTAAGACGTCATTCCTATATGTGTTATGGTGTGGCTGGGCTCTTGGAGTTCCACATCAGGTGTTCCAGATCTTCAAATTTATTCTCTCATCAGAAAATGCTCGTCACGTGGAACAATTTTTGCTATTCTGAAGATGAGCGTGACAAACAAACAGATTTTTTTTTTTGGGTTTCGTGCTCTATTGCTGTCTAAACCCTCCTCAATTTTTTTTTAATGTATTCAATGTACAGACACAGTTTTTTTACTGTTTTATTATATGTATAGATATAGATAAAATTAAATACTTCTCAGTAACATTATTAATAAGGAGAATGAAGACAAACTTAGCACGAGGGTATCAGAACTCTTTATTATATACAAATTTAAATTCAATACTACCTATAATTAAGTGACTTATTGGTTATGAGAGCGAGCGAGCCCGTTTTCACTAACACTAGGCGCTATCTAAATGGATGCCTCAATATGCGAGCACTGTTGGATTTTCAACATTCGGCGCTCTAGATCTACAAAGGACTAGGATCTACAAGAACCAACTTTTTTTTTTGAAGTCCTTTATTGTCACGATCATAAACTTAATTAAGATTCTTCTTTTCACAACAACTTTCACCATCATGAATCATGAGTACTAGAGCGTATTCCATGCGCATCCGGCGGTGATCTCCTTTTTGCATAAAATGTCAGCTTCGTCGTTAAACTATAACAGAATTGCGCACCGTCAATACTGCGCACCTTCACGTGTGAAATGTGTTTACTGACCGCGTGAAAATGGAGCAGGCATTTTTCATGATGATATTTCTTAACGTGATTGTTATTATTTTGTTTGTTTGCTATGATTTATTATATGCATAATTGAATATAATCTATGAATGACTTACCGGAAACTGAGTTGAAAATTGTTGAGGTAAACTAAAAATTGTGTAAGTTTAATAGGTTACTTATGGTACCTACCTGCTACTAGTACGAAAACACAAAATAATTCAAATAATTTAATCCTAGAAAAAACTTCACTGAGATCTCTGCAACAACAACAACACGTTTTTCGACTTCAAAAGTAAATACACTGTGTCATTAAACGAGATTTAACAACACACAAGACATTGCTTCGCATATAATCATATATTAGATTATGTGACAATTATCACATCCAAGCTATCGGAGTTTCCTCTTACATTGTGGTCCTCCATCCTTCTCTGAACGACGCGTTGGCACGGCGCTTCAAAATAATCATAAATTTATTTCAAGTGGCCAGCCGGCAACTAGTTGCACGAATCGCCAATGACGCTCATTTACACACATGCACAATGCACTAATATTAGTGCTCTGTTCATATACAAGATTATTTATTATGTAGAATGAGCTTGGCTTGGATAAGATTTTAATTGTCAAAGGCCACAAAAGTACGCCTCCATCTAAAAACAAACATGTACATTTGGTGGGGGTCAATAATAGATAATCAATATGTCGTATTATAGCTTCGCAAGTATTAACATGCTTCAGTATAATTGTTATTTAAAATACTAAACTAGACTTACCCAAAAATGGATTGTCACAATGACTCTAGTTATTACAGTAGTTTCTAATTGATCGTTATAATATAACTGTGTGTACAATGGACTAAGTACATTATCTATCCATATATCCGTGTTCAGTGTGAAACAGCTAGAATTGTCCAGTCGGCCTCATGATTCACACTGTGTATCGACCGAATTAACACCCATGATTACAAGTTAGTACCTTCAAACAATACGTTGAAAAACACATATATTTTTCAAGAAACAAATCAATTTTGTAAGAATAACAAGCATTTTCCGAATAAATGATAAAGTTAGCGTCGAATCACAGTGATACGCCACAGCAAATAGTACAAAATTGGTTGCATCAATATAAATAGCTTCAGTTTTCTGTGAACGACTGGCTGAACTTAAACATACCTCAATATACAGATTACAAAACCGACTTCACTACAAGTATTTGTTATACTACTGCGTAAAGTGTGGAGTTGAGCAATGTGGGTGTGGTTAAGCGTTTGTATGACACTTAAAAGAAAAGCTTCTGCTCTAATTGTTCGATTTGACGCTGAAGTTTTTATAAAGGGACAACTAGGAAGGAAGTTTAAAAATATTGGTTTGAAGAACAACCACTCTGGCTCTAACTATTCTTTGTTATCATCTGGAGTCTAGGATCCTATGCTGATTACATGGTTACAGTTGGCACGTTAATGCCAAGGGTTACATCATGTAAAAAACCCAGTTATCAATACCTATCTCAAGCTAAAAACCGCTAAAATTCACGATGGTCCAAAGTCAGTGGAGCGTCAATGTTCGTATCCCGATCGCGCCCAGACGCCGCGTCATACAGACTCAATACATACGTATACAAAGGAGCTGTTCTTGGTTATTTTCCACATGACCACCTACATCTATCGACTCTAATATCTTTGCTATTACGGTCTGTGTTTTCCGGTTTTTATTCCCAGTTCGTTTTAATTATGACAAGATTGGTGGGCTTACCGATGATGTATGAAGCCTTTTTAACGGTATAGTCAAATTGCAGGATCAGTGACGAGAAGAAAATTCTAACGAACGAGACCTATATAGAAGACAATCAACTTTATTATCGTTATCTCAATGAATCAATTAATTGTTTTAGAATCCATGTATTACGCTTATGAGAAAACCTGTGTCTAAACATCTATTCACGTAGGTATTTACGTGAAAACTGTAGGCATTCTCTGCGAAGGTTACATGGCGGGATGTTCCACTGGTATGTACCCAGTGCTGATGAACCACTTTTCATCAACTGATTTGAATTCCTTTGCCTATAAACAAAAAGAACAAGTCACGTAATTATTATCGGAACATGTATTTTGTTTCCATATTATGTACGTTTTACGTGGAAATGGAACGTGCGGAAACGATCTTAATCACACTAATTGGATCCTCATACTTAATCACTAATCAGATAACGTAATTCATCCGAATCGAATCGTTCGATTATGTAGCTGTATTGTTTTTAAAAGGTTTTATTTAGCTACAAATTAAAATATGTATATGTCTGTTCGTAAAAAAAAATGCGGGATTTTGCGTTTATTTTTAATAACTAAAAAAATGTTAATTTGTATTTATCTTGATTAGAGATGTCTTGTTCTGAATAAGTTCGTCGATCGTAAGAATTACTTTCTAAAAATGAGAGCTTCGACAGGGCTGCATTTAGTTAGAACGAAAGTCTGACGTAATGCAATTGAATGACAAATATCTCACAGCCCATAGATACCTATGTGATTATTGGGGCAACTATCAATTGTACCTGCTTTAAGTAGTTCAAATTGTTTCAATATAACTTAGGCATAGTACCCACTAGTTACTGGTTATTGTGACAGAAGTTGTGTTCCGACTCGAAATAGCAAGTAGGTATACATAGCAAGCCTACATAGTTACTGACACAAATTAACACACTACGTACTTACGACTAAACAAAAGAACATATAGCCAGTGACAGGTCAACGACCTGACGGAGTACCTACTAAGAACTTGGCATGAAGGTAATTTAATTACTTATTTTAGTTGTTGCTGTTACTTTCGTTTTATTAGGTAATTGACGTGTTTTCTGCATTTTTGGAATGATGAGCATGTTGAGTTTTACGATTTGTAATTCAGACCAGAGGCTTATAATAACACGGGTTTACCTTATTTCCTGTGAAAAAAGAAATAAAGCCTAATCATATGTAAAGATTCATTTGTCCAGCGCTGGGGCACTATGTATTACCCTAAGTACATACGTTATTGTCTTTCCTGCTTTTTATTGCAATCTAATACAAAAAAAAATATTATAAGGTTAGTTTTGTAACAGACCCGTCGTCAAAAAAAAGCAGTGATTTGCAACAATATGATTTGAATTCACATAAAACTGCCTCGTCGGTCTAGTGGTCGCAAGCGCGGAAATCGAACCCAGGAACTCACTGTCAGTAGTTGTACTTGAGTTCCTGGGTTCGATTTCCAGGTCGATAAAGTTTTATTGGGTTTTTCTATCTGAAATTTCTCAGTAGCTGCAGCCCGGAGACTAGATTTGTGCCCTCAATTGGGCATAAATCTAGTCTGGTCTGGCAATAGGCTCGCCCCCTATTACATGGAGCAAACATCAACTGGCGAATTGTGGGTGTACTATTGGGTCATCTCTGCCCTTCCCTTCGGGTTAACAAAGCGTCATGTTTAATGTACAAAGGTATGTCATGCAAAATTTAGGTTTATACCTATAAGAAGTAAAAAATAAAAATGCTTGAATATTAAAATGAAATACTTTATTGGTCCGTAATATCATCATATTCATAAATTATGTCATCAAAAAATTGAGCCGGCTGCTCAACAGACCCCAACCAAGATACCACAAAATGGTCATACGTGGGAACAGCAGCCCACTGTCTAATTGCAAAAGAAAATCTTTATTTTGTAACTAAAATAAGATTTGTAATTGTTATTTTAACTGTGCTAAATAAAAATATTAATAACGAGGAAAAATTACAGAGTTTCAATTATTTTTAAAACTCTGCATCTTATACTACCCGTTAACACCGATTATGGCGAGGTTTTTAAAATTGGAAACACTGGAACACACTATAACACGTCATTTTTATAAGCATGTAATCAAATCCAATAAATTATTAGGTAAATACAAAATATTAACCCCACATACGATTTTGACTAGTGAGCTAACAAAGTTAAACACTGGGTTTAGACAATCTCCTTTAGCAAAACATGTTTAAAAAATGAAGAGCAGGCATCATCAAAAATGATAAACTTTTAAGACGTGCACTTCGTCCGTGTATTCCCGTTCGTCCCACCGACTTCGTTGCCCTAGTGGGACGAACGGGAATTCGTTATGTTTTTTCCCGATCGTCCCACTAATTTTGGTGATGGGACGAAGATAAATAATTTGTTAATTATTTTATAGTCCTATTGGTCCCACCAAATAACTTCAGACTGGTTGCGTTAATGGTAAAAAAAAAACAAATTTTAAAATGAAAATCAGTCATTTATTAAGGAATAAAAATCACAGTTAAAATCACAGAATCATCTTTCCGTACGTAGGTTTCTAAATACACATACTTATTTAGTGGGACGAATGGCACAATCTAAGAACATATTCCCATTCGTCCCTCTAAAATCCCGAATGGCACGATCGGGAACAAATTTAATATTATTTTTGTAAATTCCCGTTCGTCCCACTAGGGGGACGAAATCGATGGGACGAACGGGAATACACGACTTCGTCAACTGATGTTCTAGGTAGATACAAGAATTAGAAATTTTTATTTTTATTTATTAAATAAGTACTGAGTAACTTTGCATAACATTCTATGCCTATTGTGGCCAGATTTGTTTGACATTTTAAATATAGATACTTAACTAAGCTTTTATTGAAACATTAATGTTAACTTGTTCATTAGTCAAATTCAGCTTTTTAGTAGGCATACTATGATGTTATTAGGTATGTGCATACACGTAACGATAGATACCATTGTTTCTATTGATAACAAGTTAGGTAGGTATGACAGATGGTACCTACCTATACGATACGTGCTGTAACCAAACAGGACGAGTGCGGTGTGCTATCGACGTCCTTGTTCGACTTACAGCATCGATAACAACAGCTCTACGCTGATAACGAATTGCTATAAGCGTGCCTGTTTACCAAAATACCCATACAATTATTGTTCAATATTATCATACTATTTCATTTGATTTATCGATAAACGCCGCCAAAGCTCCGCGTTTTATTTAATATCGAACTTAGTTCCGACTGTTAGGTACATTTACGCTTTGGAACATTTCATGCATTTTATACGGTATACCCATAAAAACATAGGCAAGTTACATTTTATTCGTAATAAAATAATATTTTATTGTTCTGAATTCAAATATAAACGGGCGCGAGATGAACAGCGCGCGCAGGCGCGTGGCGCGAAGACAGCCGGACACTCCGCACGCCAATTAACGCGGCGCGTTCACACGACCGCCCTGTCGAGCGATACCCTTCCCGCACACCATCCGTGTAACGAGCGTTAACCTGTCCCAGCGCAAGTAAAACACGCGGCGCGTACGACGCAAACGCGCGCGTTACTTCTGTTTCCGTTTAGGGACTCGCAGTCGCCCGATTTGAAAATAGAGAAACTCAAACATTCGCCCGATTATCGGGATCGCTGTCGATGGTCGGTCAGTGCGCCGCGCTCGACTCGCCTCGCCTCGCACTATTTATATCGGAAAGAGAGAACTGCGTTTCGACACTTCTCGTGTATGTGTGTACCTTTATTTTATTACCATTTGTAGCCGGTTTTAACCTGCAACGATTAGTAAGCGTGGTTTATTTTATTGTGGCTTATGATGATGATGCGCCTCACTGTGGAATTTAGACATTATTCATTGGGTTCAATATATTCTGTTACCAAATATGTACATATTTGATTTTAAATTTAATTTGAAAAGTTTTTATCTACTAACTTGTTATTTTCCCATACAAGCTTTACGAAGGCTCTATTTAGCAAAGGAGTGCAGCAACAAAGTCTTCGGATTGTAACAGGTGTCGAATGCGAAATCCCTAATCCCGTGTGAACCAGACAATTCACAATGTTGATCTCAAGTAGGTTAACATGCATTATGTATGTAGTACTTTTGTAATTGTTATGTACCTGCAAGTACACCGATTACATACCAGAGCGAACCCATCCAATTCTATTATAACAAGCGACGCAAAAAACAAATAAATACTAGTCACATACGAGGAGCAACAAAAAGAGTTGTAAAACCTTAAAAAATCTCTTGATATTTTATAAATAGTGTCGTGGGAGCATCTTGTACTTTGATAGATGCCGACACCGGAGCGGTGTCCGTAAGACATTTTTTTACTACCTGCTCCCTTTAAAATTAAAACTTTATAGATCTGTGTCTGTATGTGATACAGCTAGTAGGTACGTCTTTAAACATTTTTTGTTTGTTCTTCGGTTGCCGCGGTTAAGAGTTGCTGGAAGGTTTGGCAAAATACTGGTTATACCCATTTTTTTTTTTTTTTTTAAGGCTGGGAAATCATCCAATGACTGCTCCCGCTCTGGGTGGAGCGGAAGGGAGTGTCAGACTCTTACTGACTAAAACCCATCCATGTTCCTTCCGTAGCCCTTTATGTTCCGGGGTAGCGGTAACCCTTTCGGACAATCCCGCTTACCCGGCAGGCTTGGCCCTGAGGGGCCCCTTCATATGCTGACATCTCTTTGAGGCGCGCGTGGAACATATACGCGCCGTACGGCACGGGTCTGGTGCTGATCGGACGGTGAGTCACCCATTACTCACCGTCCGCAGGCCCGCGCCTACGGTGGCCGGGAGTCGTCACGTGGCTCCCGACGCCCTGGTTATACCCATGGCGTCATGTTTGAAGAATTACATACCTAATTGTGACTTTAAAACTAAACCAAATAATAAGTTAAGGAAAACCAAAATACAGCTAATATACTTGGTACCAGAGTAGGTACCAAGCTGTATTTTTATTTCACGTACAAACATAATTAATCGATACAATTAATTAATCGGAACGATCGATTGAAATCGGAAGGCTGTTCCCAGCGGCTATAAAGGGCAAGCGGTAAGGCGCGGGTACCTGCTCTCGCGCATCTTGTGTGGTCCAATGACGTGACGCGGAACCTGCCGCCAATCAAATACGAGACGACTTCTTACGACCCATTAACACATACACAAGGACATTTGGGTGTGAACCGTACCAAACAGCGGGTCAAAGTCAAGAGTTTATATTTTTGTTGGCAGATAATTAAGATACAAATAGGCTTAAAACAAATTATTTTCAACAGTTTTTAAAACGTTTTTGCTCATAACATTTTGAAATAGCTGGATACATTTAAAAAACGAACTTATGTAAATCTTATATAAGAAGAAAACAAAAGGAATTTTTAAACGCAAAATTGATAATACAAAAAAGGCTTGTCAATGCAATAAAGAAAAAAAAACTTTACTTGAAGAAAACCATTTTCAATACATTATATTGCTGAAAAATAATTCGTATCAACACGGAGCATTCAGAACCACAGTGTAAAGATAACAATAACTAACATTGAAGTGTCGTAATCGGATTACTTTCTAGTGTCAGGAAATACAATAACAGAAACCTACTTACACACTGAACAATATTACTGACTTCAATCGCGGCTGTACTCGTTTATGATTTAATGTGCAATACACGTCGTAATGCTCTTATAAATGTCGTAGACACAAGGAGGAGTTTTACTTTGTTGTAAGATAAACTATGGAAAATTTGCTTATTACCAATCGTATCAATGACTCACCTTGTGTCTCCATAGACCATTTTATTGCATTTCGAAGGTGTTCACAGAATTTCAAGCATAAATAGCGCCATAATTTTGACCAAGTTAGTAGTTTTTTTTCAAAGTTTAACTTCAGTTGATATCGATAAATCTAATAGAAATTAACGCAACAAAAAAGTTATCTGATGATACAAGAAATAATATAGTTACTCGTACTTTGAAACTATCTACAGGAAAATAAAATAAAATCAAAACATACGAAACCAACAGAAGCAGATGTTGTAACATCCAAAACAAAAGGCAGTGCGATCATACTCCGAAACCGTAGTAATATAGGCGACGACATTAATTAAATAACAATTGAGATGTGGAACGAGACACGACGGTATCAACGATTATGTCGCCGACTATATTTAGCAGCTAACTCCACTCTGAATGCTATACACGAGGCAGGATGTTGATAAGATATTTGCATACACCAACTATGAATTGTGACATTAAGTTTAACAAAAACGTATTAGGAAACCGCTAACATTTTTGAGGCCCGAAGTTGGACAAACTGACTTTGAAATGTTTATTTTTACTACACATGACATTACATTAATTACAAATGTCTGAGAAAGATCAATGTTAAGTTCCATTTCACAACAACATGACTACGTCACGCGGAGTCACAAAGGTATGCTCATAATAATACGACGAAAAAATAATTAAACCGATTGGTTTGATAAATGATGTTGTAAGAGCAGATACAAATAAAATGAACTATAATATTTTGAATATCGACATAAGTCGAGTTGCAGTGCGGCAAGTGCCCAAGTGAGCGATCAGCCTTGGTGCGTTTGAAATCTCGTTGCGGGCGTGACCACGATGTTCAACAAAAATGATATCATACCAACACCAGACGATTACGTAGTAATCAAACCAGTTACTACGGCAACAGATCATGTATTACTCAGAAGAGCAGTTCGCACAGCTGTACATCCATTACGCTGTTTGTAGTACGTTTCTGTACATTTTCCGATCTCAAAGAAGCTTTGGAAAATGTTCAAATGAGATAAGTTCGCACTGAATCAAGAGGTAGCAACTGTTATTAGAGGATCACGCTTTACTGATAATTGTTGTCTAAATATTTATCGTTCTGAGTACATTGAATCTCATTCCAGTCTCCGAATCTAATTTTCTATCTGATGACTTAGTAATGTTAATAATCTCTTGGCGATTATTCAAATCTTGTTGTAGATTATGTAGTTCACATACGTATTTGTAATTAGTCAATCAGGTTTCTCTTCAAATACTCCGTTGGTACCAGTGTAAGTCTTACTTAATTTACCATTAGTACGATAAAGTGATAGCTAACATCAACTTGATAACATTATAATGGTTATGTTCGAAAAGAAAAAATGTTCACAATATTTTCTGTTTTATTCGTGCATATGTTCTTCTATATTACTGCGTTTCTTTGTACTTATTGCTCATTCTGTTTTCATATGATCTGATAAAACAATTTCAATAAGTTTTATTTGATCATTACTTGAGTCTTAATCTAAATAAAAAGCTTATTATTTTTCTTTAATGTTTACAATAGGGCATCAAACTTGTGACTCGCATTTTAATTCAATGCTTTGTGTATTAATTCAACATTTTCCGCAAGTTAACAAAATCTAAAAGTGGTTTACGGGCAGAAAAATACAGACAGAATTAACACTGCAGTTATTTTTAGCACCCAGGAGGAAGAAGTAATTATTTGCAAATATAACAATCAGAAACCCAACATGTCGTTGGTGACGAGACAGGCAAAAACGGATTTTCCATAAGCTGGGACTTTGTACAAAACCACGCGGGAAATTTCAACACACTATTTGGTATCTGATGTAGGCACCACTACAAAGTAGCAGAATAACAAGGTCTAATAAAACACACTGCGAATTCATGAGGTCTATAACAAAATCGGAACGGATGCTTTGCGGTAAAATCAAATAATCAATGATATTATATGCTGCATCCGGAAATTGGCACAGGAATCCTGAGCCGGAATTCCTGATGAGATACCAAATGTTTGCGGCCAGGAATAAGCTACTATGGAACAGGTCAATTTGCTTTATTGGCTAGTGGTGTTACTTTGTTTTTTTTAATCAAATTACTTTTATCATGACACCTTTATTATCTGAAGCGCGCCTGCTATGTTTAAGCCCCACATAGGGGCCAAGCCTATTGCCATAAATGGGACCATCAAGTCCACACATCACATCTTTCAATACATCATGCTTATCAATTTCGATACCAACACTGGTGATCAGTGATCGCAGTGACATGACAGCCCTTAGAATTTATGTAAACGTGCGTCTACTGTTGCCTTCGTACACGAGACATTTATCAAAGTTATTAGTACTTAATCGATCAATAGATACCGCATCCGCACCCTGAAGCGCCTGGCAGAGCTGCTATCTGACACCCCATGCTCGTCTATAAAGTTATTAATATTATGCTATACCTATATGACTGAGGTTATGCCAGTTACGTAACTGCGCTACTAAACTTAAACATTGACTATTGATATTAATGATTGCAGCCCACATGTAACTAAGCGGGATTGTCCGAAAGGGTTACCGCTACCCCGGAACATAAAGGGCTACGGAAGGAACATGGATGGGTTTTAGTCAGTAAGAGTCTGACACTCCCTTCCGCTCCACCCAGAGCGGGAGCAGTCATTGGATGATTTCCCAGCCTTAAAAAAAAAAAAACAAAAGCCCACATGTAAAAAATCGCCTTCTCAATTACTTTGTAGGTAAATCCTAATATTGCTATTGAATCGAACTTTCAAAATGAAAGTTTTATTGATTTGGAATAAAATCAATGAGTTATTGAAGTGCAGGAAATTGAATGAGTTATATTATGAAGATTTACTGACCGATTTATCACTTCATCGCAATTTTTTAGTACATCGGCAGAATTACGGAGGATATCTCCGTAATTCTGCCGTGTTATAGTCATTTCCTACAAAAACAGTTCCGAAGTAAAGATTTATACATTTTAAGATGGTAGTCGATTTGCTTAACAATTACTTGCTCTGACTTTGCCTAAATCACATAGGGGAAACCCCTTGATAATCGCCTTCGAACGACGCGCTGGAGTGTGGTGTGAGCACGTCAAAAGGCCAGCGTTATTCATTGTGTAATAGTCATTACACTTCAACTTTAACTCTTCACATGGGATTAGTTAGATTAGTTGGCCTAATGAAAGAACCACTTGATGCCTCTACAAACTATGAGTTGAGAGGGTGATGAGGGCCTGTCTGCTTCAAACTTTTTGTAACGGAGATCGATGACGATTGCAAAGAAGATCACTATGAACGATAACTATTCTTAGATAGATAGAAGATATAACTATATGTATAATACTTTATAGCATGTACATAAAAAAATTACAAATATCAATGTCATCATTCGTCATAATAATAACTGATTTTAGAAAATTGTTTGCATATTTGAGCATATTTTGCAAAAACTGAATTACGCCTTTCGATTAATTTCTTGAATCCTTTCCATTAAATATAAAAGTTTTCTTGTTTTTATCATCGGCTTCTGATGGGAAGGCTTTAGTAAAACTATTTTTTTTTCTTAAATACCAATTGATACGAAATAGATGTAATTGAATTGACTACCGTCTCGCCATTTGCATGGGCTTGCCTATCAGTAGTATCAGGCACCCGTAACAACGCCTTTGAATAACACAAAACCAGTCTATTGGTATTCAAAACCAGACAAAAACCTCAGTCCAGCCTCTTCAGTACCGCTGAGAACTTCAAAAATATCACACGGTAAGGTCATTTAAGCTTATTACTTTTTTGTTAGCATCGTATCAACAATGAACGGTCGTCATTGTAAAAACATTGTAACATTCGCGAATCGGGAGTAACAAGGCCGTCGTCAAACCAAGTAGGAAGTAAAAACTAAATGATTCCAAATCGGCATATCATCAAAAAAGTTCAGATTTCAATTTGATGTGTCTAGTTTTAAGTGCTGTCGCTGTGAAGTGTATCTTAAATTAATTATGTAGACAAAAAAATTAAAGTATGTTGAGAATACAATGCGTGGGTCCCACTGACCATTTCTTGCTATTCTGTTGCAAAAAGAAATCTTACGGTTTCCCAGAGATAATAGAGAACATAATATTTTACCAAAACAACCGACTTAAAAAAAAAACACTACTTAGGTACTAAGTTAAAAATAACCTTAATTTAGGAAGTGCCAAAAAATAAAACACCGAAATCCTAAAAAAAGGTTATTTTTCACTTTTTCAAGAAGGTTCTTTTGTTGTAAAAGGGTTTTTATAAAATCGCGGACATACAAAGATACAATCTTACCTAGATACGGGTCGACTATAGTACCTCCTTTTTTGAAAATGGTTAAAAATAGGTTCTGGTGAAGTGAAATAGGTACGTAACCACAAAATAAAAGGTTCCAAGTTTAAATCAGTGAGGTGCGACTGCTGCAATTATTTACATTTTCGAAGAAGCTATCGGAAATTAACATGATAAGTTTCAAATATGGGTTGATCCTGAAAGATTATCTTTGCTCATTTTTATGGTCTAATTTATCTAATGGCAAACATTATGATAAAATGTCCAGCACGTGTAGATACGTTTTAAGGTGTATGATCGCTGCTTTCGATATAAAAAAAAGTAAGTAATATAAAAACAATCGAACTTTATAAACCTACTGAAAACTGGTAACCTGTTCGATAAAGACATCATTACGGTTACAATACTTGTTTGACTCGATCGTATAACGAAACAATTAAATTATTATAGTTTAGATATAGCTGTTTTAGTGCTTGCGGTATAGTCACCCACAACCATAACATAATTCAGTTTTACATTGAATAAAAACTGTTAGTAGTCCTAATTGAATACGTATATCCTTTTGAACGCCCATCTATATAATACGCGATGTGTCCTCCAGCGCCACGCTACAAATGTATAACGTATCTATAGTCAAACGTAGGGATGGGATTAATGTCCTATCGACAAATAATATTATAAGTTGAAATTAATGTTTATTCACCAATTTACGAAGCTAAATAAAAACTGATACCGTATTTTCATATTTTGTTTCATTTCATAAAAAAATCAATATGAAAACCTGGATATATTTCCCATAATAAAAGAAAAGAATTGTAAATTTATTAGACGTGTGTTCTAGAAGGCACATCCCTATTTGTCTCCAAATGTAATCCTTCTACTTCATATCAAGTCGTTGGCGCTCGAGGCACGTCAAAATCCTTTCTGATATAAGGATGTCTAGATGTCGATGTCTACGGTATTTTTGGGTTGTTGTACATTCGTCAATAAGTAAATTCGTCATATTTAAAAATTCCATACATTGAAAGTAAATTCGTCACACGTATTAAAAATATGGGTAAATTCGTCACAAACCCTCTTTTAAAATTTTTTATTCTTTAAGTAGCGATTGCAGCCAAAATTTTTTATTTAAATCATTCACTTGAAAACTGTGATTTTTATGTAGATGTAAGGTAAATTAGTAAACGTGCTGTGATTATGAAAAATATACAACATTTTCATTCTACTTCTTATTTATTTTTTGCTATCGGTACCTACGGATTATAATGATGTGACGAATTTACAATAAACAAAATTAATATATTGGGAATTGTGACGAATTTACACATATTTTTTTTGTGACGAATTTATTTTGTGACGAATGTACAACAACCCGTATTTTTCTATTAACTGTGGTCGAGTTACACGTGCATAACCTCAACCGATTCATGCATTTTATTTCGTTTACTTCAATCAATAGAAGCTAGATACGTGGTGTACGACGTGTTTTTTTTTTAAATGAAAATGGAGGGTAAGTCACTGTATTACGCAGATGTTACAGATCTTTTAAAACCACACCTTGTAAAACTCGCAATAATTCGTCATATTCACCGTCACTCATTTTTTGTTAGAACACGTGCGCCAACGCAAGATGTTGCACTACACTAAAATGCACAAAGTCACTATGACCTTGAAACCCGTCCGCTTATGACGTCACAGATTTACTTCTATACAAGTTCGTGGCGTTGTGGGCACTGACAACTAGCCACTTTGTAGTGATGGGTTTTTCAAACGGTGTTTCACTATCGACAATGATTTGAAAACCTATTTATTCTTGATTAAGGTGAATAAAACGTAGTTTATATTTTGCAATATTTATAAAATATTATTTATTCACGTCATTTTCTTGCAATAATAGTATTTATAATCGTTTCGACGAGATTAAATATAGCGAGGTCTTCATCGTGTCCCATCACTGGCTTACTTTATATCAAGTACTTGGCGTTGGGGGCATTGAAATATTTTCTGGCGTTTTTGTTTCTATTGAATATAAAACAAACAAGAACTTATTATGTGTGAAAAACTTAAAATATGGCTTATAACAGGGCAAATTTCCATAAAAACAAAATAAAAGGTCTTGTAAAAGTCGTAAATTTATTTTATACCATAATTACTTCTAATCAAGTAGTGGCGCTGAGGGCACGAAAATCTCGAACTTGTATAGAAGTGATTGGCGTTCAAAAGGATATAGTCCTAATTGTGTTTAACCTTTTGACCGCCACAGTCGTGTATAGACGACAAACCAAAATGTGCCCAGCACGCCACGGTCGCGACTGGGTGACAGAATTTTAAACGTAAATAAATAATAATAATAATAATTTCGACCTCACTACTACTTTGTAGGTATTAAAGGATGAATTCGGAGCTTGGCGCTGAGGGCACGCTTTTTCATTTTTGACGTGGCGGTCAAAAGGTTAAAGAAATAAAAATAGAGGCACTGTTTAATTAATCTCCATGTTTGTTTAATCCTCATAGCGAAATCATTATCTGCCTGCCCCTTAGGCGGCGTAATCTATACTATATATATAATAATATTATAAAGAGGAAAACTTTGTTTGTTTGTTTGGTTGTAATGAATAGGCTCAAAAACTACTGGACCGATTTTAAAAATTCTTTCACCGTTGGAAAGCTTAGTTTTCTAGGAGTAACATAGGCTACTTTTTATATCGGGAAAAATAACGGGTCCCACGGGAAAGACCACGGGAGCGAAGCCGCGGGCAAAGTGCTAGTGACTTATATTCTTCTATTGGTGATCGTTTCAGCAGATAAGCTAACTAGGGTTGGCCCTTTTTAGCCCTTTCCCACATTTCATCCATGTATTGTTTCTGTTTACTACCCGTTATAGCCATCCACAATTAGTCTCAAAACTTTCCTCACCACATTACCCCTATTCTTCCACATCTCAAAGCATGCTCATACCAAGACAACTGATTCCTAAAATAGCATTACTGCCATACCTACCTATCATACATTATAGTCCAGTCATGTCACATACACTGAAGTATCTACCTCCATAAATAGTTGATTCTACGTAATAAAAGCAGTAAGTGCTTGAATTTCTAGATGACCGCGTTGTCTATGTCTGTGATTCTGCATAGTTTTATATTATATGTTTGGCGTTAAAAATGTCATCTTTCCTTACATATCGTATTATTAGCTATTAATTAAATAACGCTAACATGTGTTTGACTACATCTGATTTAGAGTGGACTTTCTCTTAAAAATTCAAACTGATTCTAATCGTAATATATCATCGACGTAGCAATCCCGTCTGCCTAAGAAACCCTTACGTTTTTCAGAAAGCCGAGCCTATAACGAACCTAGGTATCTAAGAACGGAGAGCCAAGAAATTCCCGGAACTATATAATAAAGGTGATATTGACGGTATATAGTTTAACCTGATTGGATGTTCTATATTTAGCTTTTCCAGGAGCTGTACTGCATAACACCTCGAGAAACTACCAAGAACTATGACATACAGCGGATCACGTCGCAATTATTGCATCTCGCATATTAGTTTCCAAAGACATCAAAGCGGTATTATTAATAACCTTAGGCTCGCTGCATACCATCAATAAATTAGTACATTTCATGACAGGTGTATTAACTATCATTGTGATGTTATTATAACTCAAGACAGAAAGGACAATATATTTAAAACTCAGCCCGTTAAATGGGGTAATTCTATACTGCAAATAATACCAAAAAACTCATCATTAAACACAGGAAATACCGTCTAGGACCTTATAGGTCATCATATTAGGTATTACACCTTTATCTACCTCTAAAAGAAACAGGGATGATCGGTAAATACAATACCAAACAGCATAGTCTGAACAAACCCATTTATTTCCATAGAAATAAATTGACAGCGCGCAGAGCGCCTAACCTTAGTTATAGCTCTAAGGTAATGGCCGAGAATCGACAGATTTGTGCAGCACGTGCGATAGTCGTCACGTGGCTTCGGCACATGTCACTGCGGTCCGCCATGTTTCTAGTACCGTCGACAAAAGAGTTAAAGGTATTACACAACCTCCATTAATACGGTCCAAAAAAATAACACTTTTTACCCATAACATGACGCCTTTACTCCCCGAAAGGTTAGGCAGAGGTATATAGAAAACCTTAATTTCGACTAAAACCAGTAATAGGAGAAGTCCCAAGCAATAAGAGGCAAACCAATTGCCATCATTCAGTCACAGAACCAGATAGTTTTAAGGTTTTTCCATTACAAAAATCTCAGTAGCAACTGAGACTTACTGACTTAAAATCTTTGCCCGACCCAGAAATCCAGATCCTACCTAGAGAGACCTAGAAGCCAGGATTGCTATAGCCAGCTGTGCAGCGCTTGCGATCACCAGAATAACTTATAACTTCTTAAACTCAAGAAACACACAAAAGAGCTGACTAAAAGATGATAATGTGCATGTAAATGGAAATAGGCGTTTTTCAGGCATAGCCTCGCCTGCAATCTTCGCCAAATCATCGGTTCACAATTGGAAGGTCTAACAGCTCACAGCTTGGTTTAAAAAAAGTCGCAAGTAAGTTGCCTTTATACTAACAACTTGTCTCTTTTGTTGACAGTACTTAATTGAAGACTTGAAAAAATGAGCTACGTTTTACGCTGTACGCCTGTGTAGTGGGGCCGTAGTGTAATAACGACCTTTAGAGTCGCGCATGTGTTATCGTTGTTCAATCAACATAACATAGCTATTGTGTATAAGTGCGCAGGGTTAAGGAGAGGTGGTAATAGAAAGAAAGTAGTTACCTTCTTGAGAGACTAGACGTAAGGATGTCAGATGTATGCAGCAGGGCCAACATGACGACGCACGAAATATCACGAATTGACGAAATTTCTACCATTCTAATGCCTAACTAGACCGTTACACCTGAGTTAACTCGAAAATTACACTTTGACACTTATTTTTTTAGCGACAAGAGACCAATGAAGCAACGATCACTGTAACAACCGATTGAGGCGTCTCTTTTGATGGCTTTTACGCTAAAATTAAAATACTAAATGAAGGAAATGAAAAATTATGGCACATAATATATTACTCACTAATCACCACAAAACTAATGTATGCAAACGTAAGTTAATTAATTGACAAACAAAATAAGAGTGTTACCAATAAGGTACCTGTTTCACTCCGATCGATTATCGTCTAAGACTTGGTAATAAAAACATAGTTTTCAAGCCAATGATCATTGAAAAGCCATATTTAATTAAATGACTTCTCAATCATCACTATCTTCTTCTTCTTTAAAAATTAGGTTGTATAACTCTTCGGCGGCACATCGTGTGGAAAAGGGGTTTAATGACTAATAAACCTTTTTAAAGTGCTTCTTTATTTATTTATAACTTTTATTAACAAGTCATTTAGACTGCTAATAATAAATATTAACAGTCTAAATGACTTATTTACTTACTTACTTAAGACTTTTGCACAATTATTATTTATTTTTTGGTATGGTAAGGAAGTTACCGTCGATCAAAATCACATGGCTACTTTCTAAGTTGATGTCCTATCAAATACTCTTGAGTCACATTAAATGAGGCTAGTTTATTTCCAGCTTCCAGAATCGTATTAACTACAAAGTCTAAGAATTGACGCTACAGCCACCTGAGATACCTAGAGGTCATAAATACATTTGGCGGGATGTCAATGTATATAAAGACCGAAATTTCGAAGGTTCGTCCGAGAGGTCACCTACATACTTCGAGGCACAATTGCTGGTCATGGCCGCGCGGAGACCTCATATCTGGCGCTTCGCACAAGTGATGTGATTAAAGCGTTTTATGAAAGAAAAAGTAAATGTGAAAAAAAATACACAACACATTTAAATATACATAGATACATACATTATTGAACATAACATGCGAAATGAGGGTGTACCTACAATGGGTACACCTCTGCCTAATTCTTCGCGGATACAAGGCGTGATGTTTTGTTATTACTTTGATTTTAAGGATAAAAATGTTTCGGAGGAATCTCTCTTTGCTTATTTGATGGTGAGATACTCATTATGTAACCACCTACAATGACCCACTATAAACGTTAAACGTTTTTTGGAATAGTCTAGCGTAAAAACCGCTATCAGCGTATAACTTGCATCGCATCTTATATGCGCTACACGAATGCGCACGACAATCTGCAAATAACCATACAAGTAAACAGACGTAAACAGTACGTCACTACAAAATTATGTCCAATATTCACAAGTCACACATATTAACAAAACCCTTTAGGTGACATAGCAGCCGCATTCATGGGGAAAAGTTGTAAAACATTGTAGCAGTCACAAGTTTTAGTATTGCCTGAAACATGTTGGATACATTGCATATAGCTGCTCCTGTTTATGCAGCTAATTTCCGGCCACACAAAAAATGTCGCTACAACAATACTATGCTAACTTTGTTTACCATGCACAAGTGGTTAATCAACACAGAAACATTCTATAGTAAGTCGCGTTCAGAAAAATGACAATGAAGAAGCTACCGACGAAAGTATGTGTCATAGACAAGCTAAATTATTGTTCAAACATCAGTCGGGTGTCAAAGACCGATAGGTTTAATTAGTAAGCAAAAAGGCGCCATAGTAACATTGACGGCGTAGGCGATAAGAGTTGAGCGGCCAGTGTACGTTGGTCTGTTTGTTGAGTTTTAGCTGGTAATCTTTGAGTAGTCACGTGGGCTCTTGGTGCTCGGTCGACGATTCGCGTAGGCGACTTCAGTAGCGGGAGTAGTCGCGGCCGTCTTTGGAACTGACCACAGACTGTCATACTAATGCACTAAAATGTTGCTGTCATATGCATTTGATTTATCATGTACCTATGAAATATTTTTTTTACTGTCGTTTTTACATTATAGCTAGAGCTACATTATTGTAAATGATTACCGATACTTCGTTTACTATGTCAGACAAATAAAATCGATTTTATTGCTTATTTAAGTTAGTAGTTTTAATCGAGGGAACGCTCGATTAGTGTCGACACTTAAAACTTAAGTAGAGACAATTATGTTATTGTGCTACGCTAATTATGTAAATTCTGGTGTGTGTTAGTAACAAGTGCATCTGGCTTTAAAGGTACATTATTAGGCATAATAACCACATAACTTATTTATTGAATATTGGAGCTTACTCTCACAGAACCCTGACCTACATATTTTACCCTCCAATCCACCACTAATCTCCCTCCCTAAAGATGGAAAATTAACATTCTTCATCATTCTCCTGTATTTATCTGAATTTATTTAAGCAAGGCGCAATGTGTCAATAAATATATTTCTACCATATCCTTATCGTCTTTTTTTAGTATTTCTCGACACGGTCTTCAATTTTTATTTGTCCATATCAAAATCAAAAAAAAATCAAAATCAAAAGTCATTTATTCAAATTAGGCTGAAGATCAGCACTTTTTGAAGGTCAAAGTTACATAAGACAGTCCCCCAAAAACGCCCACCCTTCACCACTTCCTAGTGCTTTAGCTGGGAAGAAGAAGTGGCGCAACAAACTCCCCAGCAGCACAGCTGTCTGTTTAGTTGGAAGAACTTGACTCTACACACATTTATCGCATGAGAAGTAATTAACATTACGAAACACATCACATTAAAATCAATCATTTGCCACATGTCAGCTAGCACACGTCAATATACCAATTAAAACATTAAAACTGACTGTACTCAAGCGTAAATTTAAAAAGAAAAAAAAAGAGCCTCCAGGTAAAAGTGCGTGCCCGCTTACATGTGCAATGCTGTACTATGTCCATACAGCCGTAACTCGAAGTTAAAAATGATAAACTAGGACCATCGAAGTAAAATCAATCAATTAATTGCTAATGATTACTAACTAGGATCAAGATAAATAAATATGATCAACTGTCGAGGTCTCTAGCTAACCACATTTTGCAATACAACTCATTAAAAAAAAAACATTGTAATGAGTAGATTATGTCAACAATAAATGGCTAATAAAAAAAATAAAAACAACCAAAACAATGAATTGAACACATAATAAAAATAATTTTATGAAGCTAATTCTGGAGAAAGAACATAAACATTGTCTTGTGTTAATCACAGCGACCAACTATTCTTGTCATTTAAGTAGTCGTTGGTAGTATAGTAAGCCTTTGAACAAAGGATAGATTTTACTTTAGATTTAAACGTATTAAAAGGCAATTCTAGCAAAGAAGAGGGCAGCTTGTTATAAAAGGTTATACCAAGCCCCACAAATGAGTTATGAACCTTATGAAGCCGATGAAAGGGAGCACGTAGTTTATCCTTATTTCTAGTATTGATGTTGTGAATATCACTGTTTTTAGTATATAAGTGTAAATTTTGTCTAATATATAAAATGTTGGCGAAAATAAATTGTGACGCTACCGTAAGAATACCAATTTCTTTAAAAAAATCTCTCAGAGATACTCTGGCACCTAGCTGGTAAATTGCTCGAATAGCTCGTTTTTGAAGAACGAATATATTATTTATATCTGCGGCTTTGCCCCACAGCAGAAGGCCATAGGACATAACGCTATGAAAATAGCTAAAATACACTAACCGGGCTGTATCAACGTCAGTGTATTGTCTTACTTTCCTGACGGCATAGGCGGCTGAACTAAGGCGTCCTGCTAGACTTGATATATGTGGGCTCCATTGGAGTTTAGAATCTACTGTTATTCCCAAAAAGACTGCTGTGTCTACAGTTTCAAGCACCTCTTTATCTAATATTATTTGTGGTCCTAGATTTCTGACATTGGGTAAGGCGAATTTTATACATTTCGTTTTCTTCGCATTGAGAACTAGGTTATTAGATGTAAACCAATCCGTTACTGTTGAGAGTGCACTGTTAACATCGTCAAAAACTAGTCTATCTCTGTCTACTTTAAAGATAAGAGAGGTATCATCTGCAAACAGTACAACATCACAGATACCCTTTAAATGGAATGGTAAGTCATTGATATACACTAAGAATAAGAATGGACCTAGTATTGAGCCTTGAGGTACACCTAACTGAACTGGTAGCTCAGTAGATTTCACACCATTAACATCTACACATTGAAACCTTACCGTAATGACGTAGTTTACGTAAAAGCGTGTCGTGGTGCACGCAATCAAAAGCTTTGGAGAGGTCACAGAAAATTCCAATAGCATTTCGCGAGTTCTCCCATGCGCTAAATATGTGTTTCAGCAGAGCAACACCTGCATCCGTAGTCGAACGACCTTTTGTAAAGCCATATTGTTCATCATGAAGGAGGCTATTTAAATTAAAATGTCTTAACAACTGCTTGAGTATTAATTTTTCAAATATTTTGCTAAATGCAGGTAAGATTGAAATAGGCCTGAAATTGCCAACGTTATTTTTATTACCAGATTTAAATAAAGGAATGACTTTACTACTTTTCATGAGGTCAGGAAAGGTTCCTAAATCAACACATTTATTAAAGGTAACAGCTAGATAGGGGGCTACGATATCTATTATATTACTTAAAAGTTTAATGGAGATGCCCCAGTAATCACCAGTGTTTTTGGACTTAAGTGTATTAAAAACGTTAACTACATCACGAGGCGTTACATGTTCGAAGCTAAATAAGCGACTACATTTAGGCACACTACTATGGAGAAGGTTTTCAGCTTTAGTCGGTGAAGAATTTAAGGAGCGAGTCGTAGTTATAGGTATGTTGGCAAAAAAATCATTAAAAACCTCAGCTACGTCAGCTGCTTTATTAATTAATTTGTTGTCGACCATAATCTCAAGTTCATTTAATTGTTTAACTGGTTTACCCGTTTCATTGTTAATAATTTTCCAAGTGGTTTTTATTTTATTATTGGATTTTTTAATTGTTTCGCTTAAAAATTTTGATTTTGCAAAGACACAAACCTTTTTAAATAATTTTGAATAATTTTTGACATACTCTAGGAAAGGAGTATCAAACTTGTATTTTTTTAAACCGTATAACTCGTATAGTCTCGCTCTACTTTGATAAATGCCTGGGGTAGCCCATTGGTTGAAGCTAACTGCGGTGCCATTGATATCAATGGTTTTGGTTTTGAAAATAGATTGGTACTCTTTTTGCACAACATCAAAAAGGGCTCCGTAGATTTCATTAGGATTCTCAAGGTCTGCTATAGATGGCGAAATTCGATGAGCTATATTATCTTTAAATTTGGTGCAACGACTAGTTGTATAAGGCCTGCATTCTATTTTTTGCGGCTTTTTATGTAATGGCACAGGGAAGCTAGCTAATAAGCCACAGTGGTCAGATGTTAAGTCACTAAGCACAAATTTATTTTTGGCATCATAATCACTAAATATATTATCAAGACAAGTCGATGAAGATGCCGTGATCCTAGTAGGTTCAAAAAACAAGTTAATTAAATTATAACACCTTAACAGATTAAGAAGTCTAATACTTAAAGGAGTTACTTCTAAAATATTAATATTAAAATCACCACATAAAATAATATTTTTATTACTCGATTTTATTCTATTGAGTGAATCCTCCATTACCGATTCGAAACTAATAAAATCCCCCGAGGGGGGTCGATAAACGCAAATTACCACGTATCGCTCAAGTTCAACACAAGACAACTCAATAGTGCGCTCAATAGACAAATTAACTAAATCTAAACGTTGTTTACATTTTAACTTGTTTGAAACAAGAATTAATGAGCCACCGCGAATAGCACTTTTTCTTACAAATCATCATCTTGCACACTATCCAAGTTCTGCATCATTTCTACTCTATGCCTATTTTCTTATTGACATGGATAATTCTCACTTTAAGTTTGCAAGACATCAAAAAGCGTAATTTTAGCCCCGCACATTACTGTCTCGTGAACGGTAAGGCCTCGCGCGTCCAAGTGAGGAGTCCGGCGCCAGAACCAGTTGCTTAATAATAATGAGAGCAATTAACACATAAATGTTGAAGACCTCGATAGATGACAAACTTCCGCGAACGATCACGACTAAGCACGAACTGAACTTGCCGAATCGCTTTTGACAAATGGGTTGGATATTTTTAGAATTGATTGATTAGTCTGGCGGTGGCACTAAAAATTTAGTCAATTCTCAATGCGAGATAAAATAATTGAACCTCCGTGAGTGCCGTAATACTCTATTATGGATTCCTTTTTAAGGCGATAAGTTAAACTTCTTTCTACATGAGAATGAAGTGGCGTAAAAGGCGCATGAGAAGGCTGGTATAAGTTGGGTACATGTGGAAGCTTTTGTCAGTCAAGATACAATTTTGCTGAATTTTTTTTTGACCACGGCTTGAGTTAGTGTTCTCATTTACCAAGCTCTTGGGAGAATCTATAAATAATCTGATATTTGTACTTATTGAGAAATCAATAAGTACAAATATCAGATTATTTATAGATTGACTGAGGGCCCGAAACTAAAATTGGGCTCAGTAAACGGCAACAGGCTGTCCCCCAAGCCCCTATCATTGTGGGATTGATATTGTCATCGGCCAAATGTGGGAATTCTATAGTACCCTGTCTTGCAGTTTAGTATAATACGCGAAAAGGAGATTTTAGGCTTACGTAATAACTAAGCGGGATTGTCCGAAAGGGTTACCGCTACCCCGAAACATAAATGGCTACGGAAGGAACATGCATGTGTTTTAGTCAGTAAGAGTCTGACACTCCCTTCCGCTCCACCCAGAGCGGGAGCAGTCATTGGATGATTTCCCAGCCTTAAAAAAAAAAGGCTTACGTTATAATAATTTATTACCTATAAAAGTTTAATAATAAGACTGCACGAGCAATAATTAATTAATTGCTTCCTACACCATTAAAACACCTCCATTCCTGTAGTCAAACAACATAGGGACATCTTTCGGTCTATTAGACACACTCGATTATCCGGATTTTACTCGAAATCAACGCTGCACCGCCGCCGCTTTGATTGTCCTCTGCAACAACTAGCCATAGATATAAGGTACCACCACTTGCTCGGTAGTAGGAAGTTCCAAACACCTAAGGTTACCAATGTTGTACAGAGGCCAGCACATCAAGTTACCACAATCTGTCAAATTTCTTTGATAGTATTTCAACTTTAATGCAAAGACATAAGGTTCATTTTTAATTAAGAAAATTTGACAGTTTGACATAGTAAACTACAGCCGATAGCAAACAATCAAAATACAAAATCAAAACTACAGACTTTCGAAAATTATAGTTATTTCATCTTTCGTTCAATGTCGTTCAGCGTTAGTTTTTCGAAACGAGTTGTTTTGATTTTGAATTTTTTGTTTATTTTTCACTCTTTAGCTGTGGTCTCAACCCACACAAAGTCGTTTATCTACTTGCAATGTAAATAGCAGTGATATTATTTAATAACATGATCAACATAAACCAGGTAGAAAATAATGGAAAATATTAGGTAGTATTTTCCATTATTTTCCACTTTGGTCATTACTATATTACATTATTTTAAATTTGGTGAACTTGACGAAATTTGATTCAATAAAAAAAATACAGTTGAATTCAGAACGTTAAAAATATAATTATGTATGTAACCTACCCGTACGCAAAATACGTGTTTGGACGTGGAGTTAAAGAAATTAGCCCGTTATACAATACAGTACAACCTACCCTAGAATAGTTGCTTCATATAATACTTAACGTATTTTGTTCTAAACAAGATCAAAATACGATCAGAAAATTGTTACAAAGCTTATTTATAAATCGTCGATGTGACGTCGACGGTGACAAGGCATTTTAATTATTTGTGCTATGGGTACTGATATCAGTGATAGTAATAACGGTGACTAAACATTTTTGCGACATTTTCGTGCGTGATATTATGCTGAAACCTATAAAAAAAACTTTCAACGACTGACGACATAAATGTAGATCAAACACACCGGATTGGTCAGCGGGATTGTCACAAAGCCTTTCGGACAATCCCGCTGACCAATCCGGTAACCCTCGGCGAAAGGGTTACCTCTACCCCGGAACACAAAGGGCTAAAGAAATGGATGGGGTCAGTAAGAGTCTGACACTGTCTTCAGCTCCACCCAGAGCGGCAGGGCATTAAATTAATCTCACAAAAAAAAAACACCTGACTACCACCTGAATGTCAAAATTTACCTCGAGATATTCCTTATGTTCATGCCAAAAAGAAACGAATTACTGGTTCTCATCCAAAACAAATACAAACCTAAATTAAAAACGTCCGATAGAGCCATTGTAATCGAATTAACCCACACATTTACCCTCGAATCGGCGGCTCAAGTAGTGAAGTCAGAATGAGCTCATGTGCGGGCGCAACTAGAAACAATGCTCCGGCGCAGTTCTCACGGGTCATCTGCGCTCCCACACTGTTTAGTACCAACCACTGATTGATCGTAACGGGCCTATGTTTATTACTAATTTTATTCTTATTCTTAAATACACTGCGAATGGTTACATTTTTTTTTAATTGTATGTAGGTTTATTGACGTGGTCTGCTTGACCTCCGGATATAAGTTCTGTAAACTTAACTGGCAGTTAATTTCATACAGTTTCTGTTTTGTTTTTTAATTTATCTGGCGAATAGTGCCTTACCGTAACCTATGAAATAGACCCTAAGTATTACAATTATTAACATCGTTTACAAATGCTTTGTCTGTTTCAATCCTGTTAATGTTATTGTAATCCTGGGCCACTGAGGTCACTCCCTTGATCTCCCGCTATCTTATGCTTTAAAGAAGGATGAATCACATAACATTATGATATCATATTTTAACGCGTGTCACTAGGATGATTGTAAAAGGATTTTTTTATTGATTTACCCATAACAGTACTCTGTTTTGAAAAAAATACGAATTTACCTATTGTTGCTGATCTTATGAGGGTAGGTGACCTGCTATTCCTACTAGCCACATAGTCCATCATTAAACCCTTTTGCGAAACATGGGTATAAAAGAAACACGATCATTCATGCATGGTATGGTATTATAGAAGGGATTCCGAAGCAGAATGACAACAATTACATATTATACTCATGTGTTAGCGAATATCAAAATAAAAAAAAACTTTTCCAAAACCTCTACTGCAATGACGACATAAAACTGCACCTAATGCAATAAAGCCAATACCAATTTGACTTTCATATCACGAATCGGAGTGTTCCCTATAAAAATTGCTCCAAGAGTGAATGATGCGTAACAAACAAACGGGCCGCTTGCCCAGCCACCAACATAATGACCCATTTCTTTCAATTAACTCTTACGACTTGCGTGGGTGGTTTAGCGGCGGATACATATTAGTTTTATTTCTCATTTACTTCAAATCAATTGACACGAGTGTGGAGAAACTGTATTCATAGAAGGTTAAACCGCCAAGTCTGCTGTAATTGTTTGGGTCATTGTTGAACATGATTCTGGTTATTAAAGTAATGCATTCTACCTACCTACTTTAGAGCCAGTAAAAGAAGTCAAAACTAAGAGCGGGTAATTTTGATAATTTTAAATTGATTAAAGGATAAAGCCTTGACACTTGACCGTTATGTAGTTCTGTTGGTAGACTGGTAGTGGAGAAGGGTCAATAAAGGTTATAAAAATGGTCAGTTTCGATTTAAAACGGTAATCTTCTATGCAACAATAACAACATACTACGTTCTCGGCCATAACCTCGAATAAATACCAAGGTAGTCCAAACGTCCATATTGAACTCAATTAAACTATAATCAGCTAAAAATATCAGCAATCAATTAACTGACCTCTAGTATTTGAGAATATGCGTGAATGTGACTTAAGTCAATTGGTTTTGTCTCTTTCATTGGTAGCTTCTATAAATTAACTTAACACAAATAACCTATGGAATAACAATTCATAAAATTGATATGAACTAGTGGTGATAAGACTGCAGAAATATTTTTTTTGTAAAGTTTAGAAAAATTGTTGACGAGTACCAGTCAAGGGTCTTTCTAGAAACAGTGGTCGTAAGATAACGATATATATAATATTAGTCAAGGTGAGGCAATGCACGTCCAGCTCTGAAACAAAAACATTATCATAATTGAGAATTTTGGTATTTTTCGGATTAGAAGTGAGTCGGGTCGCAAATGCAGCTGTCAGAGTCGATAGGTTCGGTTTCCAGATTCGCAAAACCCCGAAGTTTGGCAACTAGTATTGTGTCTGATAAAGTGTTTAATCATCGATCGTCAATGCACGTGTGACGTGCACCCATTCATCATGTTTTCAACACTACAAAATAAGATGCATTATTTAATCTCCTACCCCACAATTACTGTACCACCTTGTATATAATTACATCCTTACCTACATATTAAACGCTGTTGTCATCCATTCGTCATAACAATGATATGAACATGATTGCAAGTACCTACTGGTACATTCAACCTCTTGGTAATAGAAACAATTTGATTGATAGCGACTTTATTTCGTAGCAGTAAGGGCGGTTTCCGTAGTTCAAGAGTTACTGACGTACGGTTGACCGTAGACTCGTACTAATTCGCAAGGTTGCTGCGCGCACGCGCCACCTTGGTTGCTAATAATTCCGATGATCTTCACGCGTTAAAACGCTGATTCCCACGTAGTTACAACTTACTTTTGTACCGTGTTTTTAGTTGCTACTGTGTTCGATGTGCATGTTTTCATATAATGTAATTATTATGTAGTACGTACTCGTGTGTTTAGTCTCTGTCCAGTCTTAGTTGACCGTCGAGTTTTTAAATTAGTTCAAATTCAGTAACTCATAAGTTTTCTTGGTTATACGCTTATACTCCAAGCAAGAGGGGCATGCATTGCGGCGGAGCGGACGGACCTCCGGCGCGATCTCATGGCGGCCTGGAATCAGCGACTGTCGCAACCCAGCGCAGGGCACGCCACGATAGTGGCGGTAAGGCCCCTCTTTGAGGAGTGGCTAGGGAGGCGTCACGGCGCCCTTACCTACCGCCTGACGCAGGTCCTCACCGAACATGGATGTTTCAGGAGGTTCCTGCACATCATCAGGCGGGAGGAAACGCCCGGGTGTCACCACTGCGAGGATCGCCCAGAGGACACGGTAGAGCACACGGTGCAAGCCTGCCCCGCTTGGGCGGAGCACCGCCGTGTCCTCGTAGAGGCGATCGGCGGCGGCGACCTCTCGCGCCCGGCCCTGGTGCAAGCCATGGTCCGGGTCGAGAGGGAGTGGGAGGCAGTCACCTCCTTCTGCGAAAAAGTCATGCTCGTGATGGAGGTGGCGGGATGGGAGAGAGAAAGGTCCTCCCGTCCCAGCCGCCGCGGGAGACGCCTCGGGCGTCGGGAGCCACGTGACGACTCCCGGCCACCGTAGGGCCGTAGGCGCGGGCCTGCGGACGGTGAGTAATGGGTGACTCACCGTCCGATCAGGTCCAGGCCCGTGCCGGACGGCGCGTATATTTTCCACGCGCGCCTCAAAGAGATGTCAGCATATGAAGGGGCCCCTCAGGGCCAAGCCTGCCGGGTAAGCAGGATTGTCCGAAAGGGTTACCGCTATCCCGGAACATAAAGGGCTACGGAAGAAACATGGATGGGTTTTAGTCAGTAAGAGTCTGACACTCCCTTCCGCTCCACCCAGAGCGGGAGCAGTCATTGGATGATTTCCCAGCCTTAAAAAAAAAAGAGGGGCATGCAGCTACACAGCGAAACCTGAGAGAGTAGATATGGTATGGTTCTAAACCACAGGAAGTAAAGGAAAATTTTCTTTAAAGACATTTTTCATTACAAATCCAATGGCATTAGACTTTTGATTAACTGTGAAGTTTCGCAAAAGGAAGATACCACTACTGTCGACTAGATTTTATGATAGGTGCAATTCATTTGATAAGCGTTACAATTCTGGCCAGAAGAAATCAAACATTTGATATTAATTGATAACTTTTGCAGTCACTAGTTTAAAATTTATTTAAGTTAACACACGGCTGAGAGGAGTCGACTCATCCATCCGTCGTCACTCCTTCGTCGACAACTGTAGTCTACAATCTATAGGTACTATTCTGTGTTAGATTTATTAATTTGTGCCGTTTAAAACGTTTGAGTGGCCGAGTTTCTACTTCCTTATTAGTCTGCACGGAAATAGATTGATAACGATGTACGGAATTGATTAATTAGGTAATGTACCTACCTATATCAAGCGTCGTCCGTTTTAAAATCTTCTTGCTTCCTTATTCCGTTCAAAATAGGGTTTAGATCTAAATGAAGAATGGCATTTTTATCAAGCTGTAGATAAGATAATTTGGTACCAAAACACTTATTGGATTGATTACTTTGTTTTGGAAATATTATTCAATAGTGGCCATGCTGTCGCGATATTAATGAGCGGATCATGGGTTCGATTACTGTTACCTTTATGATTTTTTAATAACCGCCGATTGCACTCGGGTTGGATCAAATCGTATCTACGTTAAATATAGTTTTTTTGACCAAATACAACACACTTATACTGGATGAAATATTGCACAAATGTACAGCTTACAGAAAATCAATAATTGATAAATTATAATCGTACCCATTTCACAGTATTCATATTCAATAAAATTCGACTGCCAGCACTTGAGATAATGATATGCGGTGATACTATATCAGGATGACCACGGCTCCATGAGGTAACTGAAAGACTAATATAATTATAAATGTTTAAATAAAAAAAAACATTGTTTTAGCCTTTGATCATTTATGTTATACATAGATTCTGTGATGGTTAAATACTGCTGACAGATAATAATGCGACTTTTCAGCAAGATTGCTGTTCGAAATTTTCACTGTAAGGATGTAAATAATTTTAGATGGACTCTCTAGAACTCCCGCGGGATACACCCAAATTCAGTATTGATGCTTACTGTAAGGACTACGATTTATATTTATTTTCTACCCTCTTTGATCTTATCCTTGATTTCAGTGCCGAATGTTTTCGTGAAACACAACACACCTATTTATCTACACCAGTCCTTGGATTCTAAATATTCGTTCGGCAATTTCTCTTATTATATCTTAAGGAAGTTTCATGTCCAGCAGTGAGCATTAATAATCAACCAACAATACCCAATAAACTGAAACTTTACTATATAAAACTATCTACCATTACCAAATAGACCAAGTGACATTCAACCTTGGAGTGGATGGTCTTGTATTACCTATTTATTTAAAAAGAATATGGTAATTAACTAGGTACGTATTAAAGAAGCTAACACAATAATGAGCAATAAAGGGGCTAAGTGCGGCAACAGCCCAGTCAACTTAAACCTAAATAAACGAACATATTTAAAATCATAATATTAATATCTACAAGTACCTACATGTATATAAAGAAGAGAAAAATCTAAAAAAATCCGTATCGTTGTCAGCAGGAAAACTGCCCAAAACATGCTATGGCAAACCTACTCGTATTAACCCTTAGAAAGCCCACATAACCATGCAAATCTTACAAACACATCCTATATTGTCACAAGAGCGATAACGTGTGATATGAGTGATAGGCTTAAGTTCACGTGTGCACGTGCTCCGACCGCTATTATGTACCGATAACAATACGATTTATCAAATAATCGATGCAATTTTAGGCTGGATTCACTTGATACGACGACAATGCGATTTTATTTAACGCGTTGCTAAAGGTTGCGATTCTGCGGTAAATTTAAACTGAGAAATTGAAAAAAAATTAAGACCTAATTTGGTGTCGAGTCTAAATACGTATCCTTAGTTTTGAGTCTTGACTGCCAAAAATAGACCTTTAATTTACTTAGGTACTTGCTTAGGTGGTTTGCCAGAATCAGGCGTTTATAGAATCCAACCTAAAATGGTTTTTCTTTGATAAAAGTAAAAGCAGTGTCAATCTTAAAGAATAATATTTTTTATTTTTCGGGCTGGGTATAATTTTTATATAAGTAGGTATAGTATTAAAAATTCTAAAACTGTACGTTAATTATAAGCCTAAACTTAAGTTCCGCTACGAATGGCTAAAAATAATTCACACAACACGTCTTGACAACCTTGAATGAGAGCTACAATATGAATAACTTATCTAATACTTATTTAGCAACAAAAACCAACGTTACATTTTACTTATACTTAAACTAAAGTCGGCCTCTGAACAGAAATTCAAATTTTCGTGCTCTCAATTATCTAGTTTCACTTAGTCTCACTATCGAGGCACCTTGACGGCTTGTAAATAATGCATAATTCAGTTACATTAACTAGAACAGAAATCTAGATATTCACATACGAAATTAAATCCTTTAAGCCTATCAACGTTTTAAATGTTTAAGTATAATCAGTCTATTTGTTTCTGACTTCGACTTAATGATTCAGTTTTTTTTTCAGTGGGTAAAATACTGTTAGTGGGTGCTAACGATATTTTCAAGTCACACAGACATGGATGGGACATTAATCGCAATCAGTACATCGTATGCAAAACGCCTAATCTATCGATATCACTGTTGTGGCGATAATGTTCTTTGATATCAGCTAATATAATACTGTACGGAATAATTCCAAAAGTTAGTATCATCGTATTTGCACCGTCATTTCCGTTTTAGAAAACAATATGTTTTTGCTATATGACTCTTCTTTTCTAGTGACATATGTTCTATTCACAAAATAAATGCACCCTCTTGCGTGTCATACAACACACGACATACTGCAATAACCAATATTTTGGCAAGCACAGTGATTTTGGCAATAACCCCCAGACAGTCAGAACCATTCGTTGTTCGAATTCTAACGGTCATTGATCAAGCTTACAGATAATTTTAAAGAAGCAAAAACATCATAGACTTACTTCTGGCATAGTATGGTAAGACCAGAGAGCAGACGTGGTGGCCCCGGGTCCAGAGGTAACGGCCGCGTCTGACTGAAAAACATTTTATCACCATTGTTCTCAAAACAGTTAAGGAAAACCTTGTGTGGAAACCTGCATGTCCTAGAGTCAAAAATTTGAAGACGTGTGATATCTACCAATCAGGACTGTTCCCGCATGGTAGATTACAGCTCACTCTCTCTCGAAGAAAGGAGGATTGTATTCCAGCATTGGGCTGTGCATGCATGGTAAGACCATTTTCTGGTAACCGCCGCTTACGGACGTCGTGTACTGGCCTTATGTACGGTGTTACCGTTACATAAATTTTTTGAGGATTCTGCATTAGGTATAGACCCTGAGATAGTAACTATGACAAACTTTATTTAAATTTGTATTATCAGTGTTAATTTCTTCAATCAATAATTGATCGATAATAAGGTTTATTCCCACTAGTACTACCGAACTGTACCACCAGTGGTACTAGCGAGAAATTTCATTCCCACTAGTACCACCATTTACTTAGTGTTACTAGTGAGACTGTTTGTTCCCAATCTTTGTTCCCACTAGTACTACCGAACTGTACCAGTGGGAACAAAGCTTCTTTACAGTACCACCATGTACAATACTTAGTGATAGTTGTGAGACTGTTTGTTCCCAATCTTTGTTCCCACTAGTACCATTTGTAATTATTAAAATGGAATCAACACCGGAGACTATATAGTCCCAAAAAAAGCCAAAGCAGTAAAAGTTGTTTGGAAGAGGATAAGGTGTGTGTCCAATACAATTAATAAAACTAATATATTTATGCAAACTTTTTATTAATAATTACTACTCGGTAAAACGAAAGCGTTGTAAGCTTTTCAAGGCTTTCAAGACGTCCCTACAATTCTTCTGGTAGTATCCAAGCATTGTAAAGCTTGCATTGTAATATAAAACTAACTTATATATGTATATATAAACAGAAGTGAAAAATAAATTAAATACAATAAACAACTGCACTATTGTTTACGAAACTGACATTTCTTGGCACATATTATGTTGGGTAAGTAATAATAATATATGATAATTATAAAAACAAAAACAAACAATTTAAATATCTCGAAAACTGTTGAATTTCGGTGATACATACGTCGGATTTAATTTGTTGCATTTTGGCTCCCCGATCAGGTCCTGACTGATAGATATACGCCGCATTATAAGTAACTCTGAATGTGAACTAGCGAAGTTTCTCTAAAAAGTGGCCAACACATATTTCTCCTGATGTCAATTGCATTTGTGCTTCTTTTATCCGATCATCAGAATCGATATGATGTTTTGCTCGCTTTTGTTGTGAGCTCTTATTAAACTTCTTCAATTTGTTGCTTCGGACGGTTGTTAAATGCGATCTTGATCTTGAAACAAAACATGCAAGATTTGCAGGAAATTTGGTTTATTTCTGCTGGTATAAGAATTAAAGTTGTGATGCCAACCTTCTGCTGAATTATTAGTACGATGTTGACAGCCAAAAACGCTTAAAATATCTTTGAAAGGAGTTTTTATCCAAACTGTTTTTTAAATTTCTCATAGCAGGTAAGTCTTCTTTCATTTCTTTTATAACATAATCCCATCCTTCGGAAATTTTGTCTGCTGGCAGCAAAGCAACGTTGCTAGCCAAATGAAGGATGCGTTGATTATCCCTAGTTTTCTTCATGCCCAAAGATATTGCCTTACGTCGCAGAGCGTTTAAAAAGTGATAATGACATCCTGTAACTTTTATACCAAATTTAGTTAATGCACTTATGGCTGCATGTTCAAAATCAGCCATGACCACATCAGGCTGCCATTCCGGAATGTTTATCTTGAGTAGTTCGAAAAGAATAGAATACGCTTGTTCATTTTGATGTGTCATGAACGCAAAGGCTAATGGGACAATATTTTTGTATTCTAAATTGCTGCCAAGATCTGCATGAATCACGTAGATTTGACGAAATGGTTCTGGGCATGACTTAAAAGTACCATCCATGAAAAAATTTGTCGAACTTTTAAGCAGATCTTTCCCAGTTTCATTGCAAAATAGTATCATGGAATCCTCACAATAATCAGCGAGCAAAAACTTTTGTTGAGGTACTTCCACTTCTCAGGCATTTTTGGAAAGAGTCTTTTTAACACAGGCAACTTTATTTCGTTGCCTGTAAATTGAAGATTTTTTATCAATGAAATTTGGTGTTGGCTTACCAGCGAGTAAAGCCCAACGATTCGTTGTGATTGTAACTATTGCCCGTTTAAACACTTTAGGAGCTGGCTCCTCACCCTTTACTGCCTCCTCGCCCCACAACATTCGCTAATAGTAGCATCAATACAATTCTGGGCAAGGTCAGGCTGGCACTGTTCACTATGTGGCTTTCTATTTAAAACACCATCTCGGTTCTAAATCAAAAAACGTAGGTACAACCAGTTGAACCCTTAAGGTAATACGCCAACCCACTAACACATAACAGCATTAGAAGAGTCCAGATTTGATAGGAAATTCGTGGGTCAGCATTCATAAAGCGGACTCAGGTTCGACTCAACCTTGATGAGCCGATTTAAACATAAAATAGGTAGACGATCTGTCACAATTGGCTACTGAAGATTAAGTTGAACTCTATGGTTGAACTATGGGCGAACTTGAGCCCTTGAGGTCGCTTGAATTCATCATCGGACCACGAATACCACTCTTTTAAATAATATTTTGAGGACTGGTAAAGAGAAGGAGCACTGGTCTTTGGCGAGTAAGACTATAAAGAAAATAGTTACCTCCGATAAGGTTACCGATCCTTTACATTTTTTATCCAATTTGTACTGTTTACATCTCCAGATTTCATTTTCATTTTTATATTTTTTATGGAAGTAGTATTGGTGCCCACCTGCAAGAAACACTTTTCCACGACCTTTTTTTAAAAATTTTAGCGCGGTCTCATTCATTTTTGCGTAAATTAAATGAATAAATACGTTTGTTGTTTATTTAATTAAATTAAAATTTGCATTAAATATATAAACATCAATTGTGACAAAATCACAATCACAAATTTGATTAATGATTTCTCTGAGGTTTTATTCAGAGTTTGTAAGTGGACGACATTGTCACTATCTTCCTGCATTTGAGGAAAATAGTCATAGTAATCTACGTCTAATGAATATGGTAGGTTTTTCATCACATAAGTTTACAGTGCCTAAAAATAATGTTACACAATTTTCATAGGTATTACAATATTTTTTATATTGGGAACAAACAGTCTCACAACTATCACTAAGTACATGGTGGTACTGTAAAGAAGTTTTGTTCCCACTGGTACAGTTCGGTAGTACTAGTGGGAACAAAGATTGGGAACAAACAGTCTCACTAGTACCACTAAGTAAATAGTGGTACTAGTGGGAAGGAAATTTCTCGCTAGTACCACTGGTGGTACAGTTCGGTAGTACTAGTGGTAATAAACCGATAATAATACCTACTTGGTTCACCAATCCGTCAGATAATAGCAGTATCGGAACCAAAGTATTTGTTCTTGCGCCATGGGGAAAGCCCATGACCTCGCGTGAACTTATGTTTTGGTTTTTATGGCCGAATATGTATGAAGATATTATTTTAACAAATTGCCATCATTACTCCTTCGGTTTTTTTTGTTATTTCTGGTAACTGCGAATTTCTAGATTTCTGTTCTTGAATCATGTACGAGTCATTATTAGGAGATTAGGTTGCCGCGTGTTGTGCGAGTCCTGGTTCCGATTCCGATGCTCAAATCAAACAAAAATGTATGCAGGTAAGTAAATATGTACCTCCTTGTTGGTTAACTAATAAATGGTAATTAATTTCAGTACTTTGTAGTTCAGTGTCCAAGAGTTTACATATCCACATGATCCTTTCAACGCATCAAAGTGTGAAAACCTTTCTGACATTACCGACAGACAGTTGACCCTACAAAAATTTAATGCCATAGCTCCACAAATCAAAATTTTAGAAAAAAATTCACTACACCTCCTAGGTTCCCCAATTTTGGAAGACAGTTTTTCTCCTTTCATAGACGAAAAAATTCAAAACTTCAACGATATTTCAGACTATTTCAAACAGACTTTCTAAAATTAATTTGCATTCGGCATTCACCCTGATTAGATACTGTTGTAGAAATTTTATATATTTTCTACGTTCTTCCCCTTTATGGAAGCAACCTCATCTCTTGGACAAAATTGACCAAATTATTAGCGTGCCCGCCTGCTGGCTGTGGGTGAGTGAGAGTCGGGCCTCTGGCTTCAGGCGCTACCGTCACCCAACATAGGTACCATGCTGTGTGACACCACCTTCCGGGTCGCTACCCGTCTGCGTCTAGGCGCTCCTTGTGTGGCTCTGCATCGCTGCCAATGCGGTGAAGATGTCGACTGCCTCGGACACCATGGCCTATCCTGCAGTAAGAGTGCAGGCCGGTTAGCACGGCACGCCAGCATCAATGACATCATCCGTCGTGCTCTTGTCACCACCGAGGTGCCAGCTGTTTTAGAACCTAAGGCTTGGCACGCGACGATGGGAAGAGACCAGACGGAATGACACTGATGCCTTGGAAGGTAGGCCTTTGGTGTGGGATGCAACGTGTGTCGACACCCTTGCGCCATCCCACCTTTCTAGTACGGCGGGCTGTGCTGGAGCAGCCGCTGCAGGTGCAGAAAACCTCAAACGGCGCAAATACCCCAACCTTATTGGGACTTACATGTTCGAGCCGTTTGGGGTTGAAACACTAGGGCCATGGAGTCCGAGTGCACACTATGTTATCCGAGACATCGCCAAGCGGTTGATCGACTCTTCACGTGACCAGAGGGCTGGCGTATTTTTTGGTCAAAGAATCAGCATTGCCATACAACACGGCAATGCTGCCAGCCTTTTAGGAACTTTTCCTGTTGACAGCGATGTGGACGAATTTTTTGATGCTCTTTGATTATATACTTATTATTTCTGTATATATTACTATGAATATTTAGCTTTAAAATGTAAATATGATTATATTAGTGTTAGATTAATGATTGAAACCAATAAAAATATTGCCTTTTACTATTCAGGGTGATGTTAGAATAGGTAGGTATTCATACGTACTGACTTCAGGTCACAGAATGATATTCTCTAGCAATAAATAGGGAATTAGGTCAGGGAGTCGGCACAGGCAGGTAATCACAGCGTGTGCCAGTTCGATCCAAGGTTGAAGCGTGGTCCATATGATAACGCGACGCATACAATCGTTGACATTGTTGTAAATTGTTTAATTATAGGTAAGCGTCGTTTTATTATGTAGCTCGTTCATACGAGCGTCATATGCTATAAGTGGGCTTAGGCGATGCAGTTGACAGGTTTATATTTGTTCTAGTTTAGGTAAAGATCCAGCAATGCCTTACTAGAATTATTGGAGTGAACCAACCTTGAAGTCATCATCGACTACGCTTTTCTTACGGGTATTCTTAAAGAAAGACCCTGCTGGTCGTCATCTTGAAATCAAAGGATCCTCAACCCTTAATTAATACAATCCTCTAAGCGGGATTGTCCCAAAGGGTTACCGTTACCCCGGAACATAAAGGGCTAAGGATGGTTTTTAGTCATTAAGAGTCTGCGAGAGGAGACATTTGATAAATTCCCAACCTCCAAAAAAAAAACAAAGATATGCCAGACAGTTTGCACCCTTGATCTAATAGACCTCCAAAGATCTATGTCGACTTGGCGAGTGATTCAATACTGATGGCTGGCTAGGGCTAGTACCTTAAAAATCCATAGTAGTCCATTAAGACATTCTTACCTAACAGGAGACACAAAATTAGCACAAAAGTAGTCTATATTGTATAGGTAGGTAAATATCGATGGAAAAAATGACCAAGTCATAAAAAGGGACAGTTGCGAAAATTAAGTAAATTACGCTAGCATAGTGGATAAACGCGTGATATACCGTCCGCAGTTTTTTTTTCTATGCAGACACTAATACGGCTGATTCTAACGACTATTTAACTAAAACTACATGTACATTGCGCGCTGACGACGCATAGATAAGACAGTGTATATTCTCGGCCCAGTAGTAGAATGTACAAAAGTGTAAAGCGTATTAAAAACTGCACTTTATATTACGGAATGGCGTCTTGGCGATCATTTCGTAAACTTACGATGCTCGATTAATTGCATGCTCCATTTTCATGGCAGATAGCTTTAAATGAGCCTTTAGAGTTGAGAAAACAAACATTGTGTCATTCATTACAAGTACTAGAGGTGAGGCACTGTGAAGAAACAGCCAGTTTTTAAGCAGCAGCTTGGGAATGCAGTTTGTGTAGTTTTTGTGTTTAAAGATCACGCTGGCGTAATGTCACGTGATATGTAATGAACTATATGTAATATTCAATGTAAGATGCACGGACCTGTTTTGGGAGTTCTGCGAAAAAGTAAAGATGGTGTTACAGACCTACTTTTGCGGTTATTGAAGCTTAAAAATAATGTGCGGTAAATTAACGTAGGTACTAAATTAAGAATATAATAATATAAATAGCAATGTGCATCGGCATTATTTTTGTATTGCTAATCCGTGACTTTCTATTGCTCTATTAATACTTAACGAAGTTTCTTAGTAACTTAGAACGGTACCCCTTGGTTATTACTAAGAAGAAAGTTCCAGCGTCGATTTATTTTTTTGGAAAGTTAAAATGTTGTCACATGGGACCATCAAGCATAGCCTAGATAGGTACTTCCGGTATCGTCAAATTATAGCTGTTTATTATACAATAGGTTAGGCATGGGGTATGCCTAACCTATTGTATCTCTTTTCTAACATTTGGAAGAAAACCGTAAAATTTATTAACAAAACCAATTTGACAGCAAACTACCGCCGTGGGTTCTGTGAAAAGCATAAAACATTATGATCAGTTAACTGTTTCTGCATTAAATGGAGAGTTCCATAAGAAAAATGTTGTTGGCTGTCCATAAACAATGAGACATAATAACAGGTATATTATTTGATTCCCTAAAGCACGAAAATCCGTCTGCTTGACCGAGTGCAGCTGATTTCATAAAGGGCGTTCCCCTCCGCAGCGCGCTGTGATGTAGGTGACAAGATTAAAGCGGACATTTTGGTAGTTTTTAACTTATAAAGTAACTTGTGATGCAGGGTATTTAAGTGACAGAGTATTGCACAGCGAAATAGAGTCATCAACTAGCAACATATATGACTAATGGCAATATTGGCGAATACGGGCGTGTATATTGTTACAGCTGTGTGCGGAGTTTTCGGGTAATAATTATATGTTAACAGAGATTAAAATCATCGAAATATGTTTGCTATACAAACATATTTCTCCAAGAATACAGAAAGACACAGCTGCTCATCTCATATTTATTTACTAAGTCGAATGTTACAGACGATTTGCACTATTTTAAATGTACAACAAGCGCTGGGTTGTCAAAAAGTTAAATAATAGGTGTGTACCCAATAAAACAAAAATACAGATTCAAAACCGGTACCCAAAAATCTAACAAAACTTTCCAACTCAAGTATAAGCTACAGACATGCGTGTGAGTACATTTCACGCCGCCCGCTACTAACTTACACCCGGCGTACATCACGACGTAACAATTACATAAAAATGGCGTTCACATCGGGCCGTCGTCGACCGCGTTTCCTCGTCGATCGTGTAAACTTTCACGAAATCAAACAAAGAAATAGCGAAGCGGCTCATTTGCATCATTCCCACGCGGACAAAAGAATGACCCAATCTGTTTGGCAACTACAAATGATGTGTTACCCGAAATCCTATGGTCACGGTCTGCCTCCTCGCATGCGACAGACAACGAATTGAGATTTAAATTCTATGTTAGACGATGACCTTTTTATTCTCGAAATCGTCTCTCTCATGACCCTGATCGAGTCGACTCCCGAACAATGTGATCGAGCCAGTCATTCGTCGATTTTATTTTCGTAATTAACGTTTTGTTTTACGCAATCGTATCTTCACTTTAATGAAGCGCTTATGTAGTTTCTACTTACCTATTATAAAACTTTAGTTAATACGTGAGTTGGTACGGCTTCCTTTTATTATGTAGCTAGATATACCTATTTATAGTGTTATGAGATTAGTACCGGCTGTGTAATGAACTATTGGCCTATCGCTTTATCAAAATACCGATTATTTATTATTGTCTAAAAGATCGCTGAAAGAATCTCAGTAGATTTCAGTAGTCAAATATATATAAAATCCCGTGCATAATTCCATAACAAAGGGTTCGGGACGACTTGCGACCAACGGCTCCCCGCGACCTTCCCAGGTCGTCAGTCCAGCTAGTGGAGCACAGTCCCACGCTTCGCCTTCCGGTACGTAGTCGCCCTTCGAGAACGCTCCGTATCTTGTGAGGCTAATGTACATGAAACAATTATTATCTATTATAATATGTTTCATCAATATTAATACTACTAGTTACAGTCCATATTTTAACACACTCACTCATTAGAAGATAAATGAATGCTCAAGCGAGTAAATTAATTCAATTAAAAAAATTCAAATTAGGTCGAGTTCTTTATTTGTACCAACCATAATTATTATTGGCAAGTTTCTAGTAAACTGTAAAGCTAAGCAGTAAAACAAAACGTTAATTTACCTACTTACTTCAATCAGGTCGAAGATCTCTGACTTTAATCAAGCCCGGCTCAAATTAATTTGCATATAAAATGCAATAAGCGAACGTGGAGTGAAGACTGATAAATGTAGTAATGAAGAAAACAATGAGTTAAGGACTTTCTATTCGCGCGTGCGTCTGCTCCCCCCGCCCTTCTCTTGTCCCCTTGTGGTACCTAACTGCCCACGGAGAAAGCCTTTGACCTGCACCTCCACAGGGCTTGTTTACTACGATGAAGTATTCCTGGCACTTTAGCGTGGCCATAGCACGGTCGTGCATAAATAGCAGTTCTTTTTATAAATTGAAACTTATAAGCACCCCCGCTAGCTGTAATTGAAAAGAAACGAAGATAGACCACATTTGTCATTGTTGTGTCGGTCTCATGAACTGTGAAGCTTTCAATATCAACAATTTTATTCGCAAATTTCCAAAAGCAGTACCAAATCACAATCTACCTTCAAGAAAACCATAAAATCTTACCTCAATTCTCATTCAAAACAGCAACATTAAAGTATGTTTCTATGATTGTAAAGTGTAGTAAACACACTAAAGGCAGCTAGCGCACCGACGAGGTCGGGCAGTCCCGTTGTGCGCGGGAGTTGGGTCGGGCTAACGGGCGCCGGCTAATGAGAACGGAGCGACTCAGTTATGCAGATGCCGGCTGTGCACGTTCAACGTTTATCTACAGCTTGTTGGTTTGAATCGCACTGTGATTTACCTAGACTTGTTGTTTTTAGTGTTAGGTAATACTTTTGATTCTGTTAATAAAGTGACTAAACGGTTGATTAACCAAGAAATTGGGGTTAATTGAAAAACACACAATAATGTACATTAACTGAGATCTTGACACTTACGGAATCACGACCCTCCACCCTTTTAAAGGAGAAAGTTCTAACTACCCTTAGTTGACTTATTCACCGAAATCAAAAATAAATTCGACATAACAAATTAATTTTTAAAACTAGTACTCCGATTGGTTCTA
Source organism: Hyppa rectilinea (assembly GCA_951799385.1). Lineage (NCBI taxonomy): Eukaryota > Metazoa > Arthropoda > Insecta > Lepidoptera > Noctuidae > Hyppa > Hyppa rectilinea. The sequence continues at coordinate 7,410,283 of OX637305.1, forward strand.
TAAATAATTGGGACGGGCTACATGCGCCAGCGCAGCGTACCGCGATTCGCGCCGTTGACGTTGAGTAACCGCCACAGTGTGTCACCACCTTCACGGGCCGTTGCTTCCTGACGCCTTTCGTCAGATAAACATTAGAAGCAATTGCTTTGTTTGGCTTATTAAATTAGTGCGATACTTGTTATAGTAGCAGACAAGTTGTAGTGAAATGGACTTAGACCAAATCGTGGACTGGAAAGGTGGGATACGTGTTTCTCCACATGGTTTGCTTGATTGAAGTGTATTTTTAGTCAAGAGCAAATAACAAAAGCGAAGCCAAGTTGCTAATAGCAAATCTTAGTAAAAAGACCTAGGGCCTAAATCTATAATTGGAATAAAAGCCTGTGCAAAAAAAATGGTTTTAGTTTAAAATAATAAAAAAAACAATTACAATGGCCTTTTCTAAACCAAAAATAATCACAAATCATCTAATCAAAAGTTAGCATAAACACGAACATATACAAATCAACACAGGAAATTGCCGGAAAATACAGCGCCGGTGGTAAAGCGAACAAAGAGCTGCATTTATTTGGCCGTTCCCCTCGATTCTCAGTTCGTCCCTCCGGCAAAACCGATCGGGCCAGACCATCGGCTCGCAAGGAATGCTTTCAGTGACTAATAGCTCAACCATTCGCAGGCTAACGCTTACTTGTAGCACAGTAATTTGTAAACAGTAGCGCAACTACGTTCTGTTCTTGAAACAACTACTGAAGACACTTCATCAGACACTTCACCTCTGGTTTCTAAAGCAAAAGTAAGCGAACGTGTCGTCCAATCGTTACCTAACCGCTGATTAGCTGAAATAATTACTAGAAAATTAATTGAAGTAGGAACCCATGGCCTATTAAGTTAGTCATAAATAGGGATAGTGACAGGGCTTGTGATTGCTGTCCGACTAAGATAACGTCATAATATTTTCTTAGTGAAACTAGCTTAGAATCCGAGGCGGCCTATGTGCGTGCGCCGATATCAGTTACTTATTCGCAGTGACAATACTGTTATCTCTATTTACTGTGCTTGCTGCTAGTTGTAGCCCACTTTAGAAGGGAAATACTGCCATCGAACTTCCTTGCGACCTAGGGTCGCAGTGTGAGAGTTGACAAAAAAACATATTGCGAATGCATAGTTACTCGTATTACATAAGATGGCCTTTGTCATTTTATTTTACATAATAGCCGTTTTGTCACACGTAATCTTTAGCAAGTATAACTTTACTCATCATAAAAATGTTTTTGCTTAAAAATTCTCTAACATATTTTTAACGAACTCGTAGTGAAACGAGTTGTTACGTGTGTAAAGAAAATGATATAAAATCTATAGTAGTTAATATTAGTTTCCATTTATTACGCAAAAAAATATGAACCCAGCAATAAAGTGCCGTCTCTGTGTAACTAAAAACAGAATTACCTACCTATTTATGTCTCAGTGAACTATGAATGACTCTGAAATGTATTTACCAAATTTTCCTACAATAATTTAGATAACTGCACGTCATAAGAATATAGAAACGCGTGAATCGAATGATTTATTTGTAACTGGCCTTGAAGAAAGCTGTTCGAACACAAATATATGTAAGCCGTCGGTATTGGCAACCGTGACGAATGACTAGCGAATATAAACAATAATTGAGCTGTAGGCAGGCACACATAGTCGATATGTAGCTGACAGATATGGACTTGCCCCTACCATTATGCCGGAGGTATGGTGCGAGCCGAAGCCGATAAGTTTGTATAATATTATCTATATTCCGTCGCATTTACCAAGTTCATTGCACAATGCTCAATGAAAATATGTGTAATTAACAAGATAAACCCTTGAATGCGAAGATTTGAACTTGACAATTGAAGGAGAAACGAAATCAAACAACGGGAAAAAGCCATGTTTGGTTTAAATACGAAATTTGTTTGTTTATACCCAGAAACATTAAAATAATAAGCAATTTTTCGAGGAAGACCATTTTAAGGCCAAACAAATCGTAAATAGCAAAACTGAGATCTCCTTGAATTTTATCCGTGATTAAATCATAATTTACAATTGCACCTCAATAACAAAATTTGTGCGAAACTAAAGTCGTCGTCATAATTTGCTTATTCGCACGTTACCTATAGATAAAGATCAGCTTATATTCAAAGTAATGTTAGATATCGACCTGATTTACATTACAAAACTTGCAATTACAGGGCATAATTTTAAATTATAAGTAACTGAACAGGGAATAAATATATTAAGCACTGAATAAATTAAATAACGAAATTTTACCTCATTACATTTTTAATGAAAATCATAAATCGTAAAGGTGACATGCCCCCTGACGGAAAGGAATTCGATTGAAAATTGCTTAACATGAATACTCCTTGACAGTACTGACTAAATAAATAAAACTGAAATGTAAGCACAGATACCTACTACCTACAATGGTGTAGTATTTTAATCTCACGAAGCGACGCGAGCTTCACTTGAGGTTACAAAGTGACAAACACGCAGTGAACATGTGTGAAAACGCAGCAGCTCTCGGTACAGTCGAGATGATGCCGAAGTCGTAAGTACCTAGTGACTAGTGTGTATGTGTTAGGCGCTGACGATAGTCTTCTTCACGCACATATTAACAGCGTGTTTATACCCTTGGTTACCACATGTAAAGCGCGCGTTGCTTCGTGATACAAAATACTGTAGTTGTAATTGACTATTGCACTGGCAAGTGAAATGAAAGTAACAATCGTTTTATGAAACGTCTCGGTCGAAGGTAATCTAATCGCCCCAAGATTACACAACGATGTTCCAAAACTTAACAACAAGTCACCTGTGCCTGTGTTTGATTAATTTTGACCATATGTAATTTACTGAAAAATTTATAATCACTCGTATGCTCTCTTGATGCTAGATTGTTTCTTATTACTCCTAACCTAAAAGAAATTTAGTTTTAGACACTTTCTCTAATTTCACTGTAGGCTGCATCTATCACACGGTGCAAACCTGCCCCGCTTGGGCGGAGCACCGCCGTGTCCTCGTAGAGGCGATCGGCGGCGGCGACCTCTCGCGCCCGGCACTGGTGCAAGCCATGGTCCGGGGCGAGAGGGAGTGGGAGGCAGTCACCTCCTTCTACGAAAAAGTGCTCGCGAAGGAGGTGGCGGGATGGGAGAGAGAAAGGTCCTCCCGTCCCAGCCGCCGCAGGAGACGCCCCGGGCGTCGGGAGCCACGTGACGACTCCCGGCCACACATAGGCGCGGGCCTGCGGATGGTGAGTAATGGGTGAATCACCGTCCGATCAGCACCAGACCCGTGCCGTACGGCGCGTATATGTTCCACGCGCGCCTCAAAGAGATGTCAGCATATGAAGGGGCCCCTCAGGGCCAAGCCTGCCGGGTAAGCGGGATTGTCCGAAAGGGTTACCGCTACCCCGGAACATAAAGGGTTACGGAAGGAACATGGATGGGTTTTAGTCAGTAAGAGTCTGACACTCCCTTCCGCTCCACCCAGAGCGGGAGCAGTCATTGGATGATTTCCCAGCCTAAAAAAAAAAAAAAAGGCTGCATCTATCACCAAAATTAACAAACATGCTTATTTTTTGAACTTCTTTATTATTTCTTAGGAACTCAAGTCGAGCAACAAGGAAGAGGCAGTCAAAATAATGTGCATCAAACATTCGTCAGTGAAAACATCGTGTAATTTCATACGCTGCGTGTTAAAATTGTGTAGTTTGAACATCTATTGTTAATTTTCTATTCTCTATTACAATTATTTGCTACATGGGGAAGTAGGAAATAGTGCGAAGCGCACGTATAAATAATATAGCGTGACTTTCTCCGTTTGTTTTGATGCGAGTAGTGCAGGCGCGGGCGCACGCGGTGGCGGGTGGCGCAGAGCTTGCACACTAGTCACACAAGTAGATTCTACACCTCGTGACAGGAACACGAACATTGCATAAACTACCACGTACAGAATTATTAACTAATGTTCAAATGCATTTTAAACAAGTTTTGTTTCAATAAGTTATTCCAGCGCTCATTAGGTAATAACCAGAAACAATAAATGAATACCTACCTACCTTGCATCGGTAGATCATAAAACATTGTAAATTACTCATTAATAGTACCTAATACAAGAGACTTGACTAACTCTTCATGATATTGTCATGATAATAAGGATTTTATGTAATTGTCGCTACCTACAGGTATACATTTGCGTAACGCTAGATTATGTAGTCACAGTTACATGTACTCACTCATAGTTGCATATTTAGGACCGTAGAAATTTAAAATGACAATGTGAATATTTTGGAAAATACCAATTTAGCTGTAAGCAGGTAGGCAGGTTCCTATTAGGTTTCTCATGAAAAACGTAACAACTAGGAACATGCTTTGTTAAGTACATGGAAACCCACCCCGGAACCAATCTAAATCCAAACATTGCATTAAAGAAGTAACGCGACGGTCGGGGCACCGTTACGTAAAGGCGGATTGTCAAAATGTCGCAAGCGCAGCTCGCGTAGGCCGCGCTCCTTGCAACCGACGCAACCAGCAAATCGCTGGGAAAGCACCATAATTCCGCCAATCACACAGGAATCTCAACTACGCCAGCTCTGATGTCCAATTCGCCGCGTTGTAAATATGGTTTGATAGATCCTTGGATCTCAATACTGTCACAATGCCATAAAATCCATTTAAAATAAACGAAATAAAACCTTATTTACGTCTTATAACTTTGAAACTATTTATGCTAATGAACATTCAAATGAGCGAATTTTGACATAGGTACGCGTTCAAAGCGGATACAAAAATGTACACAGACCTTCACTCTGACATTCGAATCCATCAGAGATTCGCGTTTCGACCGTGTACAATACTGAGGTCTACGTTATAATATAATATAGTAATTCCCCAATATGAACGGTAAATGACCTTGTTACAGTTATAAAATGTCATGCTCGTGTTTGAGCAACCCGAACTGGTTAGTGCTATCGTACCTATACAAAAAATATGAGACAAAGTTGTGTGTACCTATGTGTCAATTCGAAGATTTAATACGTTACTTTTAAAATGGAATTATAGTATTTTTGTGTTCTCTTCGAACTCGTCACGGAAGGAAAATGTTTGACGTCAACAATTTTGGAGATTACTTTCTAGACGAATTCCGTGTCGCCAATATACTCATTGGCGCTCCAAAATCGGAGTCTCAAATTGAACAATGAACGGCGGCGACGCGGGACCGAAAAGAAAATTAATTTAGGTATTGGTGTCGGTCGGCGAACCCGCGATTGTGAAACGCTGAGCGATTGCGCTCAGTACTGTTTGTGTAATACACCGGCACAATGCTCCACCAAATCAGCTGGCCCTCGAAAATATTCACCTGTGTTGAAATTGAAACAGCCCTTCAATAACAACTATACGTCAATCAACAACCTGCTTCAGCCTTATAACTGAATATAAGCAAGTTTTAGTTGCTCATTCCGAGGGAGTGAAATAACTAAAAGATCTAAACAGCATTAAAAACACTTAACAATATCAATTAAATAGGTACGACAACAATCAAAGTAAGCATTGCGAATATGGAAACATATAGAACATTCAATTGAGCAAAAATGACAAAAATCGTGGAACAGAACACTCGAGCAAAATTGGTAATTGGGAGATGAGATCTCGTGGAACGTGGCCCGAGGCGGCATGAATGAAAGCCGCTCACTGACAGCACACTATGATCGCCCCGGCCCAGCCACACACAAAATAAACACCGACCTCCTCGATATGCCATCCATACAATGCGCGTTATACTCTTCATTTCTCACACGCACCTTCCTTCCAGCCCGCCATGTATGAAATAAAAAGCTCGCTCGTGTATGAATCAACGGTCGATATGTGCGCGTTAAGGATATCGACATCCGCCGAACGAGTTTTTCCAGTCCGTATCATCGCAATATCACGGTTATTATTGAAACGCGCGCTGCGGTCGCGACAGGTAAGTAAAGCATTTATCACGGGAAATATTTACCTACCTAGTGCAGCGTTATCTTATGCCACACACAATTTAGGGGAGATTGGACGCGCTTTATCGTTTTAACTCATAGTCAACCGCTTTTTTATATATTTTTTTAAAGTAGTAGTATTTTTTTTAACGCTAGGAAATCATCCAATGACTTCTCCCGCTCTGGATGGAGCGGAAGGGAGTGCCAGACTCTTACTGACTAAAACCCATTCATGTTCCTTCCGTAGCCCTTTATTTATGTTCCGGGGTAGTGGTCCCTTTCGGAAAAGCCCGCTTAAAAGTAGTAGTCTGCTGTCTGCTGTAGATAATGTGCATCTCCTTAATATCAAAAAACACTTTTAAAAAAGTTGACTAACTTATTGCAGGTACAAAATATGGTTTAGAAAGTTCATTGTAGTAAGCATAAGTCCATTTGATTGTATCTCGGTGAACCATACCACTTACGGTACATACGGCTCGTTCGTGGGCAGAGAAATTTGGTAACACAAATATTAAGCCACAACCAGTTCACAACAATTGAAACGGCGATTTGAAAGACACGGCGACCAATCCGTCACGGTTCTTGTGAGCACCGCATTCTGTGCCTCCTCCTAACAAACAACATCTGATATTTCGACATTGCACACTGTTATTTTTATGCACAATGTATGTAATAACAGAAGTACAGACGCCAGCACATCAAGTTACCACAATCTGTCAAATTTCTTTGATAGTATTTCAACTTTATTGCAAAGACATAAGCTTCATTTTTAATTGAGAAAATTTGACAGTTAGGGATAGCTTGATGTGCTGGCGTCTGTACACTACTAAGATATCAAGACGGATAATGCTAAGATTTACCTATCCCTAATTGATTCAAAACGAAACCTACAAGTAGGTAAATAAAACACGTTATGTTTTCAAATAATGGTTTTATTTAATTTCCATTAATTATGATCATCAAGACGTCACTGTCAGACAAAGGTTACGTTTTATGCCTTAACCTATCAATTAACAAGTAAAAATTAGCGGAGTACAAAGTAAAACATAAAATCAACAGTCAGTTCCTAATTATGTGTCCTCAGAGGAACTATAGCTTAAGGGTTCATGCCCGAAAAGGAACTCAACAAAAGTTTCTTTGGAGAGTTCTCCTAGTTCAAAATTTCCTATTGAATGACTATTTCATAAAATCATGACATTTGACGCCAATTGTTAGAAAGTATTAAATTATTGACGATTCGAATAATAATAATTCTATAAGTATACATATTTGTTCCTGTCGCGAATCATAAATATTGATCATAACACAACTTGAAACTGACCCGCGAAATAAAACACGAAATAAATTTTTATTTCGCGGGCAAATCCTCTATAGCATGGCAAATCACATTTATTTCTCGACAAGTTTTAGATTCGCAAAACTATAGAACTGAGTAAAAAACGCCCTTTTATTGAAATAGAGATATAGTACCTATGAGAGGAGCTCGTGGCTAATTACTAACAACCGCACTGGTCGATCCACCAGGTTAAGCTACGCTTGCTGGGGTTGACCGTGGATGGGTGACCATTTTTACATACCGAGACTCCTCCGCCTCGGAAAGCACGTGTGCACATGTGCATCTTTGATAGTCGTTACGGGTCGTCAGAAGCCCGATAATCTGACAGCCCGTCTTACCAATGGGTATCGGTATTGCCCATTTACTGGGTTGTGGAGGTCAGATAGACAGTCGCTCCATGTAAAATACTGGTATTCAGCTGCATCCAGTTAGACTGGAAACCGACCCCAACATAGTTGGGAAACGGCTAGGCAGTTGATTATAGTATAATAATAATAATAATATCCTTGGACATTAACATACACGCCATATCGTCCCAAGCTAAGCAACCTAATGCTTGTGTTATGGTAACGAGATGTCTGATAGACATACTTATTAGGGATGGGCCGAAATTCGGTTCACATTCGGTTCAACCGAAATTCGGCAGCTTGTACCGAACTTCGGCATTCGGCCGAAATTCGGTTCAGATGCCGAACATTCGGCACAAGAAAAATAATACCTACTTGCACTATTTGGACTGAAATTCAATAGAATTAGAATAGCATTACTGTTAAATAAAATTATGTCTTTTACTCAGTCATGGTCATAAATTTTAGATATGAAGATTGTAAATGTAAACCTTTAATTACAGTTTTCTTATTAGTTTTAAAAATCTTTTCCTAATTAATTAGACATAAAAATTAGACATACTATAACAAAAATGAAATAAACTTAGTATTTTTCTAACACACATCTGGATTACAATTCGTAAATTGAATAAAAAAATCATGTTTTTGGTTCACAAACTAAACATCCATTAACATAATATTTTTTTTTTATTACAATAAGGTAAAGGTATAGGACAAATTAAACAGTCACTGTGGATGCTCCAAGGTAGCCCACGAAATTCAAATGTTCTTGCGTTTTTGCAATTTGCAAGGTTGGGAGCGCTGTGTGGGGGCGGGGTACATCTAGCAATAATATTGAAGTAAATGCGTAAACAAGTCACGACGTGTCGCTCTCGAGAAAGCGCTTGAAAATAAACCGAAGTTCGGCCGAAATTCGGCCGAACTTTTCATTTTAACCGAATGTTCGGCCGAAGTTCGGATTCGGTTCAAACCACATTCGGCCCATCTCTAATACTTATCTACATAATTTTTTTTTTGTAAACACATTCATATTATAGATAGAAAAACACCCAGACTCGTAACAAATACTTGCAGGTCGTACAAATATTTGTTCCGTGCGGGAATCGAACCCGCGACATAGTGCGCATCAGTCAATCGCTCAACCACTGCGCTAACCGTGTCGTCAGTGTAAATTGTGTTTTAGAGTCTGAGGCCCACGGCTGGTCTGGCTCTGGTGCAAACAACTAATAAACATAACTGGCGAAATGGTGGTGCTTTTATTATAGACCTCTACCTTTACGACATACTGGCCTGATAATAATATATACTTTGATTGCCCCAGGACAACAGACCGTTGCTTACATGTTTTTGGTTAAAATACACGTGCACTTATTATTACTTATCTAAATTTAACATTAAAGAAAAATCTGTTCCAGGTTTCACGTTCCCTCCAATATTTCACTTACCAATAAGTCAATTTGGCTTAAAAAATTCTTGCGCTTTCCAGGTGCCAATCGTGTGCACAACACTTCTGCTAAATCGTTCAGATATTCTTTTAAGTCGCAATTGTCTTCCATTGTCTCATTTGTGTACTTAACTAAAAAGCGAGCTAAATCTTGTGGTTTAGCTTGTGATTTTAAATCTTCTATAGCAACTTCAGAAAGTACTTGTGTACTTTCTGAAGTTTTTTTGTCTGCATTTTTAGTTGACGTCAAAATATTTTGTATAAATAGGTTGCTACTAGTAACGGTCGTTGGTACCACATAACCACCTATTGGATCTTCCTGTACTATTTGTATGTTTGATAACATATCAGGTTCCACGAACTGTACGTTATTTAAATCGTCAACGATTCGATAATCCTCCTTTAATGCCTGGTAAGTCACAAATTCTTCATTAGCACTCGTACTTATTTGCATGTTTGGTAAAATATCAGGTTCCACGCACCCTACGCTCTCTGAATCGTCATTGATTCCATAAATTTCTTTTATTGCCGGGTCCATTCCTAAATTTTCATTTTTTTCTTTAAAATGCGTAATGCTACTGTCACTTGCTTCAACTTCGATAGTTGGCAGAATACTCATAGGTTCTGTACCTGAGTCCTGTTTGTAGTCCTTAATTACTTCTATAACATTATTTTCTTTTACTTTTATTAATTTTTCCACGCTTGAACCGCCACTTTGTTGGCATAAAAATGGTCGAAACGCTGAATTACAGAAGTTACGTGCTGAAGAAGATAATTTTGCTTCAGGTATTTTAAACATATATCGGTCAAGAAAATCAAGCCGCCCATCCAAATATTTATACGTGTTTATATGATTCCGGGCCATATCCTCGGTAACTCGTCCATTATGGATCATGTACTTTAATTGCAAATAGTTATGTTTTATAGCAGTCCACTTTCTTCTACAATAATTCGCTGAAAAGAAGACACGTTACAATTACTTAAATCGCTTATTTGCGGATAAAAACAATGTGTACAAAAAACTAAAAAGCTTTGATATGAATAAAAAGGTTTAACTTATATTCTCGTCGAGCATGCAATCGAGTGCAATTCAGTGGTAACAAGTAACAACACCAGAATAATCTGGTTCCTTAATCTGTTAGAACCCCGTGTTATGTGCTAGGCCGTGGCCGCTCCGTGCTTAACAGTTTGCAAATAAAGTTCAATTTTAATGATGATCATATGGGTCGTCGGGTATCGTTGCCTGAGCATGTAGTGATATAATGTCGTGCCGTGCCGCAAGTGGGCGTAGGCCTTAAAAGTATTTGACGTGACACGACTGCACGCAGTACGAACACTCGTGTATTACTTACTTCGTAAAAGTAAGTAACCATCACAATAGCCTAGCCGTAAAAAGGCGTAGTGAGTTTGATAGATTAAGGGCGAATTTCACCGATAAAATGAAACTTACTGAACGTGATCTATCAGTCTATTCTAATCTATGGCAATAAAGCCAATGTCGTCCATTATGCCAATGTCTAGTAAATTGAAAAAGCAAGTGTGTCACAGTCTTTCCACAATAATGATGACAGTGACAGCTCGGTTATAAGTAAATATTGTTAAGAAGATTTGATGGCTTTCAGGTTAATTAACGCAATGTTTGTTTTACAAACAAAAAGTTTAAAGCCAATTTTAACCATTAAAGAAGCAAAACAAAACAATTAAAGCGAACAATTAATATAAATAAACATAAATATTACATTGTCAACTTACCCGGCATTCCTGTTTTCTTCGATATCTCCTGCCATACTTCTTTTAAGTGCTTGTTATCTAAAGCGTTCATATTTTCATATCGTTTCATCAATGCGATATATGCTATATCTCTTTTTATCCATGTCCATGGCCATTTTCGTTCGGGAGGCATATTTAGATGATGAAAGTTAAAATATGTGAACGTTAAAAAATTGCTGGCTTGAATACGTGGTACGCTTATGACTACGTGCGGGAGACTGAATAGCGTCGCGCGGGGAGGCCCGCTTGCATTCCCCCGCATCCCCTCTTCCCCTCGGTACGACGAAGTGTGCCGCAGAGGACGCGCGCGACCCACGACTCGCAACGTGAGCCAAGGGGGGAGGCGGGCGGCGCGCGGCGCTCCATTTCTTGATACGGACTGCGCGGTGGCGTTGAAATTCATAAGAAATACCAACTTATTGTTATTATTCGTATTCTTAAGAACATAATTCATTAATTATTAAAGAAGTCATATTCTTTTAAGTCAGATTTCTTTATATTTTATATACTTAGTTATTTCACTTGTGATATCTTATGGCAAATAATAATGTGATGTTAAATTATGAAGAGTGTACAAGATACATGTTGTAAAAAGGTTTTTAACTTGTTACGAATGTCAAAGTTATTATTATTGGTACCTACTTATATTTTAATTTTTTTAAACGATGAAATGTTCTTGAGACACAGCTTTATAATTGCCATAGAATTAAATATATAAATGTAAGCACACCTTCGTGTAAACAGTGCGGCACCTATCGAACCCGCAACAAGAAGCCCAACAGTCAATCGCTCAGCCATTGCGGCAATTCTCCACATTCAGAATTCCAAAATGCTCTACTTTTGTCTTGTCTGTACCTAAATAAGTTTTTTTTTTAAAGAAGGTCGCTTTTATGGTTCAATAATCTCAAAAGGAAAAAAACGGAACCCATTTAGGGTCACTTTGTTGTCCGTCCGTCTATCTGTCTAGAACCTTTGAAGGTACCGAGTTGAAATTAAAACCATATAAAATCTTTAAAAAAATCATCTTTATTTACAATACGTTATCAATACCAGCAAGTTTGTATGGAACCCTCGGTGAGCGAGTCCAACTCGCATTAGTTCGGTTTTTTTTTTAGAAAAAATGTTTTTGTTTTCTAAAATTAATAAAATTACGTTAAAACACGAAAGCGGGGGACGTGGTAATGGTAGATCTACATTATGTCGTAAAATAATTTTAACCAGGGGTCAAACCACCACTTATCAATGCAATAGTTTTAATATTGCTTCACATTAGGAAGGAGATGGAGCTATACCTCCTGTATGCACTTTGAGGTGGTGATTGGCCCCCAGGGAAGGAAACAGAGAAACGCGTTAGTACAGAATGAACCAACGACCACATGACTACATTAGCGTCCGATTAACGACACGAGACATAACAAAACTAAAAATCATTTGTTTAGGTAGGTCCCTACCGACTATTCACCGTCTCCCTGCTTTTTAGTTAGGGAACTACACGCGAGATGTTATGATAATGCTGTTATAATTGTCTATTAGCGCTTTATTTCAACTCCAACTGTACACAATACTCAGGACTTCAGGCAGGAGTTCTGCTTATTACCACTAGTGTGAGGAGATAGTGTTGGATACCTCGTTACAAACTCAAGTTTTCAGTGATTTGCATACAAGGTTCCTGTTCCTAGAGATTTCATTTTATGGCATAAAATAAAAAATAAACTATAGCTAAGTTAGAGACAGGTGGCAAGGCCCTAACCACTTAAGTTACGAGGTTGGATTCACTTAATACTAATCATCATCACTTAACTTCAGATGATATAAGTAGTGGTGAATCGGAAATCTAATCCAACACAAAAAGCATTATTTTACTACTTTACTGAAAGAACCTGTCTCCTTCGACACCCACTCGAAGAAGAGAAGGTGGAGTATTCTCCCAACAAGGGTGTTAAAAATAACTACATATTATTAAACGGTTGGTATGAATATTACCACTAATTTCAATTTTATTAAATGTGTAGGTAGATGCTGAGGGTGTGTCGCGTCATCGTGTGGGCCGCGTAGCTTCGTAGCGCCTCGTAGGGCAGTGACGTCAGAGTGACGCGTGCGCCTACGACCGCTACGATTCTGCGTAGGCGTGCTCCTCGGTAACATGAAGGCGATATCTATTCAATTTGGCTTCCAAAAGTTTCATGTGGATTTACCGATTTATTTATTTTACAATATAAAAAATTCCGTGTAGGGTTCACACAACACTGGAAGTAACGTATCTTGTATTAAGTGCATCACATTAATTTTTTATAAGAAATACAGTTAAGCAGTCTATACAGAATGATTAAATATTTCTTAACTGAATATTCAATTAATTAGGGACACTCGTAATGCTTTACTCCATATAAATATCCAACGTTCCGGGCACCGAAATTGACAGACTCGATAATGCATAAATTGTTTATTTCTCGAAAGCGTTTTTATTTATGACCACAAAAAGCAATAAAGTAGCGAGCAAGTGCGCGCTTTATTAACCTCTGGTGTACGGCACGGCGCGCATTCCGGCCTCAAACCTGTCCCAACGGGTGAAATCAAACACTTGCGAGTTAAGGAGCACCCGCGCTCGGTACATTGTCTCATATTCTATTAACACAACAACTCGGCCGTGTAATAGTTGTTTGTATCTCAGTAAAAATCGCGGTGGATGAAGCCGAGTGGGCGCGATCTATGTAAATGCCTACACGCTCGGTACGCTTTCGAGATGATATCAAAGATGACGCGGGCGCAGAATTGACATTCATTGCTTTTATGGTAAGCGCTCAATGCAATAAAATAATTAACTAAACGAATGTTTTGTTGATTTGTTATTTGAAATTCAAATTAAATTCGTTTGCATTTTGACCTAGTATGATAGATTGAGCGATTAAGCTAACCCTATAAATATGAAATTAGTGATTTCAATTAATAACCAGAAATGATGGTCTTCTACTTACATAGATTCATAGTCTTCTGCAAGCCAAAGCCCTCTCCCAAGTCCCAAATGCTAATGTTGCATTATAAGTTAAGTATTAGAAACTCTCCTAAATAGGTTTTACGTTAGTAATCTACGAAATATACGACGGACAAAAGTGTCACATCTATAAGATTTGCCTCGGCTATGCGTTTCGATGTCAGTGACTAACGATTACAGTCTACTTTACAAACACGCTTCCACCGCAGACTATTGTATATATACTACACATATACCTAAATATTCCGTACGTGTGTGTACCTATGTGTGAAATATACTTGGATTCACTCACCCGAGCTCCAATCATTTGTGTTATGTGCCATACAATTAACTATTTATAACTTATACCGATTTCTTGTTATTATCATTCCAATCTAACGTTTTTGGTAAATCTACTAATAGTTGTGTATTAGATTTGAATTGAAAATTGCTGAGCTGATCTTTGGCCTCACGAATATTTCTGAATTACGTTAAACTAAACATTAATCTTCGGAAAACGTATTTCCTATACATTTATTTTTTAACTCATCATCTCAACCACGAATCCGCTTCCCAAAAGCCTTAGATATTTGTATCATGTCAACAGACCAAGCTTCTAAGAATCACGGCTTTTTTTTACTTTCCGAGAATCTTGCTTAGAAAAGAGCATTAAGCGTGAAAAGATATAATATACGTTCCCAGTTTTTGTTTCCTACATAAAGTGACGTTTATAGTCCAAATAATCGGAAAATAAACGATTTTGATACCAGTTTCTTTTAATAATAGTGTATCAATCGCATTCGTAGTAACTGAAACTATTTCCTCGAGCACGCGTAGGTCGTTGACCTACACTAAGGCATGGCGTATTTGCGTGGTACTCCTATTTAGACCATAAATCAATGTGAAAGTATTTTTATTTACTCCATGTGTAAAATCACATGCTAATTGATATTCAAGAGGGGACTCATTAAGTTTATATTTACTCAGCAAAAGTTTATTCAACTTGTATTTTTTTATGTTCAAGTTAAGATTATCCATTTAGTCATTCCTTTTGTTGGGTCGACTTCTTTTTTACTAGATGCGGTTAAATATCAGGATGTTACACGGTGCGGGTGCCGTTTAACCTTCACAAGCTGTGTAGTTAACCTAAGATGATGGTATGTAAGACATTGTGATAATATATTAGTTGGTGTAACCTCTATTAAAGGGGCGGATATTAACTGGATGCTAGTCGGCAGCCGGCTATTATAATCTGTCGATCTACATCCTCTGAGGCTACCAGCGTTTACGCTACTGATAGACTAAATATTCATGTCCCAACGTAGTAGGTAATGAGATATCAGAAAATGTCAGCAGCCAGCATTAGATTAAATTGCAAAACGTTTTCGTGGGTAAATGTCATAAAACCATGAATGGTAATCCATAAGGTACGTTGCTATTCGGCAATTGCATGATGTTCATATTATCCATTATTTGATTACCTTTACGGATACTCATCGGCTATTGTGTAGAGGTTATTAAATAGTATTAAACAACTGATTAATCAACTGATTGAATCGAATGTCAGTCATCCTTGAAATATTTGCAATATTTTAACGGCGCTACTCGTCTACCAAAGTAAATTACCTATTTACCTACATGAACGGTAGGTCTTTGATAGCTCAAGCGCATTTCCCATAAAGTTGAGGTTGGAATCCAGTTTGACCGGGTGCTAAGCAATAAGCACACTTAGCACACTCATAGTCAGCCAAACAAAGCATGATACGGATGACCTAACAATTTTTATTTATCATAACACCTGAGTTGTATTCAAGTGCTACGGTAAGCACACTTTGTGGTTAGCAGAGTTCACCAAAACATGCTCAGTTATTTATAATTACGACTCGTATACTATGAACTTCAAAATAATAGTATCCGAAAATAGTTAAACAGGATTCGGACGCTTTCTACACACTGAATAAATTACGGTAATGCTATTTATATGTAAGTCAATACAGAACATTAATGTTACGTCAATGAATAATTATTAATTAATATTTCGGCGAATTTACGGCAAGTAGGTACCGATTTACCTACCTTGTTGTTTGTTAATAGTTTAATTATATTTCACATGCCGGAACCATCACTTTTTGAACTGAAAAACAAGTTTTTTGTAGGGTTACGCTTCACGCTTTCGTCACAGGTAGACCGCACGCCGATGTTGTTGCTGAAAGCAGCTTAGCGATTTAAGCAGCGATTAGTCTGCATTCAGCAAGTGTGATTGTGAAGCGACAAAACCATTTACGCTATTAGATTTATTGCTAATAAAAAACTTAATGAGTGCGCTTCGGCTAAAGTCTTTAGAATTAATACAGTTGGGGGCGGACCATACATAAAATTACCATATAACATCTTAATACAAGTATATAAATTGTACGCGAATTAATTTATTACCAGCTTGTGTTTATCGCCCAGATGAGGTATGGTCTGTGCTAAGTACACTGAAATTTGAAACTAGTAATTTGCGTCGAATATTTCATCGAATCATAAATTGTAGTTCCAAATTATTAATGCCGACGGAGTATTCCGGTGTACGGGCAAGGTAAGTCCGAGAATCAAAGCGATGCCGATGTAACTGTGAAGCGTCTGCGTTTGTCGAGCTTGCCGTGTCAATAAACTTGATTCGAAAGTGGAAGACGTTCCGACTTACATAAGCAGGCAACAATGTGCCAGCGCCGAACGCTACGCATAGATTATAATGATTTGTCAATGCAGACGGGTGACGCCACTTTCGAATCTTAACGCACAGGTCAGTTAATTACTTGCCTATAGAAAGTATGGTAAAGTTCTGAAGAATGCACCACGAGATCTTCGTTAAATAGAACCATATTTTTAAAACTACAATTCTGTTCCTAATTGGTAACTATTAAAAATGTGGATACGTTAATAAAATCCATCTTAAAACAATTAAAACACCGGCTAAAGAACCGTATTAATATAATAACTTAGTCTTTAATTAATCACTCATTCCAAACGGTGAAAATGATTATGCCTAAACTCGTATCTGTGAACTTATCTATGAGAGTTAAACAGAATACACGTCTCGACACGGCCATGGTTCTCCGCGTCAGTCCAGTTATTTGCAAAACCGCTATTTATAGCAATCCCATAAGCAAGACATTAGACACACTCGTAGATCAATCTCATTTTATTCAGATATTAAAGATTTATAAATAAACACGAGGAAAAAGTCTTCAAAGATGTCAAGGAAGTGAAGATAAACGAAATTTGTTATAATCTAATCTGCAACAATTTCAAAGTCAAATTAATTTTTGTACGTAACTGTAGGTACCTACCAAATATAAACATTCTTATCAAAGCAATAAAATATATCACTACAACTGATATAATTTTATGTTTTCCTAATGAATGACGCATTTCGTATTTGATAACAAAAATTACATTATTCTATACTTGATTCCCTTTTAGTACGTTTGTAACAACACATACCTATACCTATATGTAAGAAATCTAAGAGCAGTACCTAATACACAAGGCCTTGTACCCATTATGACGGCCCGACTGTCTCACCGTCCCTTCCACACAACCGGAAGTGCTATTGCCAATACAATTGACATGGAAACTAAGTAGTTCGAAAACATTACATAAATTAATAAAAACGTGCTAACTGAAATTGGCTCGTTTATGCAGGGGTTGTCTATTATTCGTTTGCATGGTAAGAAACGGGAAAATTATTGCTTTTGGTGTCTACGTGGTACACACCTTATCCTTTTTAACGCTTCGTCCCTGTGATGTGCCAAAATTTTGGGGGCCAAAGTCCATTTCCAATCATACAAACTGGTTGCTTAGCTAGAACCGGAACATTATATTTAAGCAGACTTAAATCCAGCACTATTTAAATTTTCCAAACCGTAAATTGCATTATGTCACTATGTTTGCCGGTAAGCGTAATGGAATCGAGGCCTAATAGCTACAACGTCGGCACCTTTCAAAGCCATGTGCAATAAGTTGTTGAGACCATACGTCACAATAGTGCATAAATAAAGACTTGCCGACAGAGTCGTAAGCACAATAAGCTATTTCCATCACTTGGTGGTGTGTTCAGCTACTTATAAAGTGGCACACATAGTTTTTTTTTATTACTTAACAACTATCAAACTGAAACTAGTGAAGCTGTCTTTGCATTGATTTTAAGTTAAGTTTTTGCAAAACTTACAAAAAAGAACTTGTAAAATCAGGTTTTGGGGCGTAGATTTTCCTACAGTTTAAACGATTACGGACTTCGGCTTCATAAGACCTAATGTTTAATAGGTTAGGTGATCTGGGAAAATTCAATAGTTTTGCTTAGCGTGCTGAAAAACTGCAGCACAGCTTTAATTTAACTTGAAAGTAAGTAGGTAGTATCCTGAAGCGAAAAGAAATAAAAATGCGTTTACAGGTGATGCGTTCGTTCTCTGTATGAGAAGAGGCCTTTACTACGAGCCTGAGTATGATTATAAGCTGATTTAATTTTATGTGAGATATACATCGTGTAACCGTGTTACATTACTGTTTTAATACAACTCTATGAGTTAAATTAGTAGCGGTTTGTTCGACATAAAAACATTTTTATTATATCTAGGTACTCAAAATTACGGATCATATCATCATAATTTTACATGTAAACATAAATAAAAAAGATGGCTACTTACTATCACGTGACGTTCAATAAAAACGTGTAAGTGATAGTGGCAGTCGTAGCCAGTTAATAAATATTTAGTTGCGACATAGCAATGCATTAAAGATTTAATCAGACACGGATGTGACGAAACGTTTTAATTCACTACCGGAGGGGTAAGTAAAAAAAAAACTTTCATTTTTTTATTTCACCGTTAACAGTTTCACTGGGAACTCTATGCTTCATACAATTTGCATAGATTGTGCATTGTTACGACTATTTAATACCTTTTATAAACGACAAGCACGTTTATTAAAGTGATATCGTTCACTTTAATCTCACAATAAAACAAAATAATGTGTGTACTTTCATTACACAATAAGAAAACAGACTGCACGAGTTAAACTCAAATAACCAGCATGTATAAACACTAATGTTTGAATAAAATATTTAATTAGCTGAACATTTATTTTTGGTCCCACAATACATAGAATAGAGCAATAAAAAGCCTTCATCGTTCGACGCGTACGGGTCAATAACTAGACAAAGGTTCCAGTAAGATTGTAGACGCTTCTCCGATCGACCTCAAATACTTTACGGTGAGTTTATTAATTAAGGCGGCCGACCTTGCAGGCCGCACATCCAAGGAGGTCGCTGGAGCGCGTGACAGAGACGCCACTATGCCGCCGCGACACGCTCCTCCCGCGCGACGCAACATCAAACCAACTGCCGAAGCGCGCCATTTCAATCATCTGACGTATCCCTCATTGACCTTCCGTTATCTGCATTAGGATTGTCTTCGACTTATCAACCGCCTCTTGTTGTCTTTTCAACTAAAAATCTCATCTTTTCAAACCAAATAACAACGCGTACCGTATAAGGCATAAACGTAACTCGTTGTAACGATTTCGATAATTAAGGATAAATAAAAACTGAATTCAAATCGCGAATAAAAACCAATCAACGACATGCTTTAAAAGCCGCTCGGTCGCCAAGCAATTATGAATGCTAAGAGGCGAATCTACAGTAAGCCGGTATACATGACGTATAATACAAACACAAACACAGTCTCGCACCGAGTAGCCGAGAACAATCACAAGAGAGCGCGAGCCAGGAGATCACTCGAAACCGCACCTTAAGCTCATTGTCAAACCGATTACAATAAACAAACAGGACAGACGCGGTTGGAATCTTGTCAAACAGGCGAGTTCGAGCGTTGACTTATTGCCGGTAGAGCATTTCTGTGTCTATTATACACGAGAGAATTAAGACTCTATCTCGATATGAATATGGTTGAAATTAATTTTGATTTTTATCATACAGGTAAAACACGGGCACGGTCGCTTACGGCCCACTCACACAGGCACAAGTCCACGCTGCCATAAATAAAAGATTCCTACAGAAACAATTGTTGCGTAGAGGTGATCCGAGGCCTCGGTGAATGTAGTCGACTAATCGCCTCGAGTCGATCGCGAAAGTAGGTGACCGCCCGTGATTGACGCTCTTGCGAAACCCCGTTCGATGACATTTAGACTGGACGGACAATGCTCTAAACCCTCGGTAATTATGAAACGTCATTATTTGTGTAGCAGGTATATGGTGTGACGTAACTTTTTGATCAAGTGCAATCATCACAATTATTTAAACAACGTTAGAATAGATAGGGACCTACATTTTAGCATCTGCTTTTATATATACTTTTTACAACCCAACTCTGTAGGTAAAAATTAGCTTCCACTAAGCTGGTTTACTACGCATGTGTTTAGCAGGTATCTATTTTATCTTTAATCGTAAGCGAAGGTACATAAAAAAATATATTTAAAATAAAAAATTGATCGTAAGTAGGTAATTACAACCAAATATTACATCAATATATTGTTTTATCGTTAATCCAGACTCCACGGAATCTCTGTTCTAAGATAACGCCGCTCTACTTAACCTCGCCACACAGAGACGCGTAAACGTGAAACAATACGGTACAGTAACACAACCTTATTCATGTACCTGTTAAATTAAACACACGCTAAAATGAACTCTACTGCGTCGTAGTAAAGTCCAAAGGATGTAAGGTAAGTCAATCAAGGGAGGTGTATTTACGCTACGTACACTCACACAAACGCACAGGACATCTGCGTAGGTACGCGGCCGGGTGACGTTAGTGTGTGGGAATGCCAGCGAAATTTATACACACTCTTCATCGCGCTCCATTGTAATTTACAGTTTTGTAGCGTTTTAAAAAGCAAACACTTCTGTATGA
The DNA here is from genome assembly GCA_951799385.1 of Hyppa rectilinea. NCBI lineage: Eukaryota > Metazoa > Arthropoda > Insecta > Lepidoptera > Noctuidae > Hyppa > Hyppa rectilinea. The sequence continues at coordinate 7,431,060 of OX637305.1, forward strand.
GATTATCATTAATTTATTTTATCTTTAGTAAATGTTACCGCCGCTTAAGATTAAGGAAGTGGTCTGGCATCTTGTCTGTAAACACAACAGTTTGTGATATCACATAGTTTTGGTCGTTTGGGCGCGTGCAGCAGCACCTGTTTCCATACGGAATAAATCAGCATGTTACATCAAATAATGTGGGCAAAAATACAAGTTTTAAAAATAATAATTATCCTGATGAATTTGCAATCGTTTAAAATGTTAAAATCATTAAAATCAATATTCCATTTGAGCGAACGCCAAATCGATTAAGTGTTTAACGTATGTAAATAAACGCCTACACATCAAAACACTATTATGTATAAACAAACAAACAAACATGGAAATTAACACGTGTAGCAAGCAGTAACTGCCAATCACTGTTTCAATAAATATTACCTATTTTATCAAGAATCAAGATAGGAACCATACGCAGCAACTTTTTAAAATTAATTAATCTTGTATATGCTGGTTGATAGAGTAAATCGTAAAACTAAGAAAGTATCGAGAGAAAACAGAGACTCGTTCATAAATTCATATCAAATTGAAAGTTTAAGCAAATGAACACGAGTCAGTTGGTGCTTTCTAGAAATTATAATGTACATTGCATTGGTAGAGGAGCGAGAGATCATTCGGTGGTGTATCTACACGCATTGACCGAGGCGGCCAGCTATTTGTACTTAGTAGACCGAGCACGCCCACCTACACAACAAGTTCCCACCATAGGTTGCTTACTACTGACGTTTGGATACGGCATTTGACTTGAGGCTTCTTCAAGTTCAAATGTAATTTTTCCGCAAGTTTTCGATTGCAGAGATGCACCACAATGTTTTTCATGGTTGCAACATGATACGGTGAAGAACGACACTATAAAAGTGGGAGCTTAAATTTTTAGTGTTAGAGTCCTACTTCTCTAACCAGACCTGCAATGGGTATTTACCTTAGCCAGTTCTTGGAAGTTAATCAGAACCCTTCCAAGAACATTCTTGGAAAAATGGTCAAATGGCTTTTGTTAAAAAAGTTGAAATCATTACATAATGATTTCAACTTTTTTAACAAAAGCCATTTGACCCTTCCGTGGCTTATTAGTAAATATTTTAGTAACTCCATGACATTTCACTTGATGCAACACCGAGCGGGATGTTAATAGTAACATCAAATGAACGCCATTTTTATTACAAAATACCAACACCCACATATCAAAGTCTGTGATATACTTGAATTAATTACTAATCATGTCTATAACACCCACGCGACCATTAAAGTATAAGTAGGTACAAGTCAGTGATAAATAGAAAACCGGGCATACAAAGTAAGAGTTCAGGCACTCACGAGTTGTTATAAAAAGAAAGAGTGCATTAACACTGAGATATCACAATTCTATAAAGACATTAACGCAGATAGCAAAACAATTAACAAAATAACAAGTTTCCAGACAAAACAGACACATTACGGGCATAATTGATCAGTTATGATCATATATCCTCAGATTCATTTAAATGGTTGTATACGAGAGGTCAGGGCTGCTTCAGAAGTTACACGAGATTTGCTACATGACACACAAGTGTTTTAGATTAGAGGCGTTGGCGGGAAACGTCCTATAATACAACGAACTAACTCGAGAAGTTGTAACGTTGTTATGTGTACAACTAAGCGAGGTTGGAGGTTGGGCCCCAAGAGGCGGGTTTTGGGCTTCAACCCAAGAAACCTTAGTCGGTACAAGAAACAAGAATATTTCGTTAAAACAATTTTACCATGATATAGATACTGTGGTTTTATGATTGTTAAGAAGTAGGTACACCAAGGTGGAAAATTCATTGTTTATTATGAAATACCATATGTTAGAGTTCAGGGATAGGTAGAGAATAGTATAAGTCTATCATCTCTATTCACTATTGGTAAACGGCAACTGACGGATTAACCTACATCCAAAAATTGGGACTCTTTATAGTACCTTTCCTACTACCGACATAAAATTCCAGCCGGTGAAGTAATGTGATTATAACAATTTCCCTTTAAACAGTTAATCGTCGCAATCATAGGGCAGCCCATTTTTTGGGCTAACAACGACATGGTAGCTTCTGCTCTTAACAAAAAAAAACTAAAATAAATTATTTTATCTCGACTGGGGACAGTCGCCTAACAATGCTATTCAAACCTTAGACTAAACAATATATAGATAGATAGATTTATATTACATATACATAGTATATTTCCATTGATGAGGTGCCAATTACTACTCGTAGATGACCTAACTACCCACTTTGTCTCCACACTGTACTTAAACGACATTGTAGTAAATTATAAACTACACAAATTGAGAAGTATCATGGTGACAATGCACTGTAATGAGCGAAATAAAACTTATTTTGCCTTATAATTGTAAATATTGATGTTTATATCCTTCGAGGATTTGGCATTTTTCCACATAAGAACATGGAGGCGTGGAATAACAGGCTTTTATTTATCTTTTTTGAGGGTGGAAAATCATCCAATGACTTCTCCCGCTCTGGGTGGAGCGGAAGGGAGTGTCAGACTCTTACTGACTAAAACCTATCCATGTTCCTTCTTTAGCCTTTCATGTTCCAGGATAGCGGTAACCCTTTCGGACAATCCCGCTTACCCGGCAGGCTCGGCCCTAACATCATTACTACCAGCTACCCATTACTCACCGCCCGCAGGCCCGCGCCTACGGTGGCTGGGAATCGTCGCATGCGACGTGCAGTTGCGTGGCGATCCTGCCAAATCCTTCGCGAGGATGACTGCTTCACAAAAGGAGGTTACTGCCTCCCACTCCCTCTCGCTCCGGACCATGGCTTGCACCAGGGCCGGGCGCGAGAGGTCACCGCCAATCGCCTCTACGAGGACACGGCGGTGCTCCGCCCAAGCGGAGCAGGTTTCCACCGTGTGCTCTACCGTGTCCTCTTAGCGATCCTCGCAGTGGTGACACCCGGGCGTTTCCTCCCGCCTGATTACGTGCAGGAACCTCCCGAAACATCCATGTCCGGTAAGGACCTGCGTCAGGCGGTAGGTGAGGGCGCCGTGAGGCCTCTCTAGCCACTCCTCAAAGAGGAGCCTTACCGCCAATGTCGTGGCGTGCCCTATGGAATAACAGGCTCTGGATGACTTTAACGTAGTGATCGTAAGAACATTCCCTGCAACCGTTCATTATTTGTAACATTCTTTAGGAGGCATATGTTCAGTAATTTATGTTTTTTGGACATTTAAACCAACTGCGCAAAAAGTTTTTAAATTTGTATAAAGTAAAAACAGGATTTTTTATAATTTACCTAGTTTATTAATAAACATTTGAATGATTTGGTTTCATCGATTTACCATGCATGATAACGCCCTAAATCATAATAATCGACAAATTACAATTTTATATGCACAATAAACCCATTAGGAAGACAAGCTTGACAACATTGCATGAATAAAATAAGTAGATCTAGAATTTATGACTACATAAAATAAAATTAATTCGAGCATCATTCAATGATGTATGGCAAAGAATAGTAGGTAGAGGGTATTTCACTTACTAAAATAAGGTCCAAACAAGTCTAAAATGCTTAGCAATATCACCACTTTCTCTTGAGATATCATGAAAATGTCAACTTTTCATTTATTTTCGCATACCAATTGATAGAATTTGTTAAATCGCTAACAAAAAGAGGCTGACCCTCAAACAATTTGACATAAACGCGTAACAAAACAAAATGAGAACACAAAAAATACTTGAAACCAGTCGTTATACAACGAGGCATGATTATGACATCAGGTTGGCAGCCACCTCTCAATACGTAGAGATCCGCTTAAAAATTAAACACAAATTGCCTTGAGCACACAAACTTCTAAATTAAGTTGTTACGCTCAATATGGTGAGAATGTGTGGATGTACTGAAAGTTGGGTCTGGTGTCGTCAAACTGGTATGCTAATGTAAAATGTTATTTATATCAAAATAATAACATGTCACATCGATGGAGCTAACAGTCGTCCAACGTATCAACGTAAATCATAATATCATCATCGTGGGAAACATCCCACGATAGTGATATAAAAGAAAAACGGTTGAATCGACGAAACTTGCTTAACCTAAGTTCAATTATAAAATCAAAGCACTATTTTGTGCAAAACCTACCACTGTGTGTAAAAATGGATCAAATTCGAAACGGACTTTGCCAATGGTCAGGTCCTGCCTTTTATAGTGAATACAAAACAGGACTAGTACGAGTAAAACACAAGGTGCGAAATAAACCTACGTTAGTAGAGGAAGCGATTTGAAAACAGTGCCAATATACCACAATACAAACAGAAAAAACGAAAATTCAACACCAATATTATAAAGGCAGAAATACATAAATACATCAGTCATTATAAATTCATGTGTCTACCTGTGTAGCTCAAACTAGGGAGGCAGTCTCGAGGCCTTGTCGTTTGGCACAGGCAAGTGACATCATGCTCGCGACAGCCGAGATCACAATCGAAACGATTTACATGATCGTCCTATTGATTTACAAGCACTATAGTAAGTATACTCCTATTTTAACGTACTCACAAATAATTGGCCGCACACGTCAATTCTCCGAATGGATTCGAATTGGAAACTCGACTATTCGCTTCGTAAATCAATAGTGTTTATCGGATTACAATTATAATCAGTTTTGCGGTTATTTTTCCGTTACACGTGGAAATTGCGTTGAGAAGGAACACGCTGATTAGTTTGTATTGCATTTGCATACATGGCATTAATTACGTTTCTTGACAATAAACTTCGTCGTAGGATAATGTTTTGCACCGCCGTGTACTCGTAGAGGCGATCGGCGGCGGCGACCTCTCGCGCCCGGCCCTGGTGCAAGCCATGGTCCGGGGCGAGAGGGAGTGGGAGGCAGTCACCTTCTGCGAGTCATGCTCGCGAAGGAGGTGGCGGGATGGGAGAGAGAAAGGTCCTCCCGTCCCAGCCGCCGCGGGAGACGCTCCGGGCGTCGGGAGCCACGTGACGACTCCCGGCCACCGTAGGCGCGGGCCTGCGGACGGTGAGTAATGGGTGACTCACCGTCCGATCAGAACCAGACCCGTGCCGTACGGCGCGTCTATGTTCCACGCGCGCCTCAAAGAGATGTCAGCATATGAAGGGGCCCCCCAGGGCCAAGCCTGCCGGGTAAGCGGGATTGTCCGAAAGGGTTACCGCTACCCCGGAACATAAAGGGCTACGGAAGGAACATGGATGGGTTTTAGTCAGTAAGAGTCTGACACTCCCTTCCGCTCCACCCAGAGCGGGAGCAGTCATTGGATGATTTCCCAGCCTTAAAAAAAAAAAAAAAAAAAAGGATAATGTTTTAAACACTTAGCGATGCGATTGTTCATTTCAATAGGTACATTATGATGTGGGTGATACAGTCCTACAAAAGTAGGAATCCTATAATTTATTCCATAAAATTGAATGCAATTGAAATTCGAAGAGGCTTATCACTCACGCCTATAACGTGGAGATAATTTGAAAATGTAACATTGTGGCTATGAACTAATCCAGCAGACGTTCCACCGACCACAAGCATTGTGTTCAGCAAATTGCAAAACAAATGGCGTAACAGCCAGTAACAGTTGTATTGAAACAAACGACTAAGTACCTAACTATAATATTTGATATTTTTATGTGGCCACTCGTACGTGTTTGAATACTAATTCGTCCTTTCTCATAAATGACATTGCCAAATTTTGTAGAATGAAAAAATCCATAAATTTCGCATAGAAATGAAACTTTGGCACCGAACGGTTTATTTATTTATTTATTTATTTATTAAGGTTAACCAACAATTGTTTACACATAGCAATTACATTCGGATTAACAGATACACATTTGTAGGTGTAACAATCACTTATAGGTTAACACCGCTTGTACAGTAAAACGGCTTAGATATAAATAATTAGATTTTGTAGTGTGTAGTTAGGTTAATTATGTTCTTAAGATAAGGTTAGGTTAAATTTTACATTCATAATCGCTAAAGACATATCATTAATATGATAGTGCGATCTTTAATTATCGAAAATAAAACATTAATTAAGATAAACAAAAAAATTAAGAAAGAATAATAAAAATAAATTAGATTAAATTAAATATTAATAAATTTGATTATATTACTGTAAAGGTTCAGGTTATTGCGAGTGGATTATTTACAATTGCTTTAATAATTTTACTAATACTATCCTGGTTTATGTCTACTAAATCACTGCAGCTATTGAGATTTTTACATAATCTAGATATAGGTGAGTTTGCGCCAAGTACAGACCTTCGTAGTGGTGGGCATAATGGTGTGATGATATTTCTCGGATATCTAGAAGGGGCACGGAATCTAATGAGACTTAATAATTTAGGGCAATCAATTGCATTTCTTATTATTTTGTATAAAAATATAGCGTCGGTGACGTCTCTCCGTGTGGATAAAGGGTGCATTCTGAAATAATGCAAGCGAGTTTTGTAGGAGGGTAGCTGCTTAGATTTCCCTTCATAAAAAGCTAAGTGCCACACGAAACGCTTTTGCACTCGTTCTAACCGCAGCATGTGAGCGGCGTAGTGGGGTCTCCATACGACGCTGCAATATTCCAAAATACTTCGCACGAGACTATTGTACAACATTATTTTGGTACTGATTTTACGAAAACCTCTGGTATTACGAAGAAGGAAGCCTAACATTTTAGATGACTTTTTGATAATATGTTCAAAATGAGGTATAAAGCTGACCTTTCTATCAAAGAGCACTCCTAGGTCCTTGATTGTTTCCAGTTCTTGTACTTTAATTTGGTTTATAGAATATTCAGTATGTATATAATTGCTTTTCCTCGTAAATTTAATGTGATAGCATTTGTCGGGATTCAGTTGCATTCTGTTATTTTTACACCATTCAATAACTTCGTTTAGGTCGTTCTGTAGAAGCTCGTTGTCTATTGGGGATTCAATCATTCGTGCAAACTTCAAATCATCGGCATACAAAAAAGGTTCTGAATGACGAAAACATTGCGGAAGGTCATTAATAAATATAATAAACAATAATGGAGCCAAATGTGAGCCTTGAGGAGCGCCAGAGGTTATTATGTGTTCCGAAGATTTAAATCCATTCACAACGACGTAGAAATCGCGGTCGGTTAAATATGATTTAAACCATTCCAGCAAGGACCCTGAAACACCGTAAGCCGCAAGCTTGTAGATAAGTATATCATGTGACATTTTGTCAAACGCCTTACTGAGGTCCGTGTATATTGCGTCATTATCGTATTGGTTCAGCCGTTTGTTTGTTTAAATGTTATAATAATATGTTGATTTTGGCTTGAATGTATTATTTGGCCTAGACATCGTAAATTAAGTTGTTCGACGCGTTGTTTGACCTCTTTCTAGTCTATGTTACGATGAACCTTTATCATTGAAACATTTGGACTGAATTCTTTATAAAAGCTGAAGTATTATATAAGATTAAATATTCTCCATTCACGTTCATGCGATTAACTTTTCGAAAGTTTTGATTTTATTTAAAAGGTATTCTGCTTAGACTGCCGCGTTAGTCTATTGGTTGCAAGCGATACTGCTGAAAATGAGGTCTTGGTGTCGATTTCCGAGTAGACTGGCTTTTTCCATCTGGAATTTCTCAGTAACAGCCTGAAGTCTGGATCGGTACCCGGTTGATGGCAATAGGCTTGCCCATAACTGGGGAAATATGGGTGTACTATAGATGCACATCTGCCGAACCCTTCCGGGGTTACAGGCGCTATAATATAATGTATTCTGTTTAGCAATGGCCTTTTGTAGGTAAGGTGTAGGCTAAGTAAAATAAGTTATCAGCATCAGATACACGATTCATCATATTTATATCCCTTATGAGCTTATAGTGCCATTCTTCAGGGCTTACCTACATTTCGAAAATAAATTCAAAAAACACTGGTAAACTGCAAACCTATAATTACAAAATTGCATGCTCATTTATATTTTAATTCACAGTTTAATTGAAAAATCAAAATATACATATATCAAAGCTTTATTTGAACGGCTTACCACGTACAATACCTCAAATTAATTTTATTGATGCTCCCAATTACAATAATTTAACTTACTCCTATAAATAAACATCTTATCTTTCTTGGCCTTCATGTTTACATTTTATTCTTCACCTTTCAAAAAACTATTACAAGCAATGTATTAATAGCTTGGCATCTTGCTGCACACTGAGTGACCGACAATGAGCCCATCAGAAATGGTCCGAGCGCAACCGGTGTCGCAGGTTCTAGTCGGTCGCGTGCGACTCACCCTTTACACCTCAATACTGGACTATACCTATATAAGTATACGTAGATCGCTATCTTAACAGTCATGTGCCGTTAATTGAACTAGAAGCACTACAACTGCTTAATGGCTAGCTTGTATCTACTTCTCTATCTAACATTCAAACTATAACCTTGCCTACTTTGAGGGAAAGTCAAATAAATTCGCACTGTTTTGTACCGATTAAAATCTTTTTTTCGCCATATATGGGTATATTATCTAAGTGGGTAGCAAAAGCCCTAAATAAACGTTAAATTGTTATTACTGATTTCAGTAAATATTGGTGCTAGAGTAAAATCATTTATAATGTTTAGAAATTAAATAAATGACGATATCACGATATTAAAGTTAACTCATCGGCTCAATTATTAGCATAGTTCTATGGAAGAAACAAAGATTATGCAACTGTAATTAGGTGTGAGAATGATAGAACAATAAATCTTAAGAGCACTGACCAATCAGTGGACAGTGTGGATATTAGCGACGCGACCTCGCGAATCGTCTGCTTATGCTTAATCGGGTCGAGCGTTCAATGTCACCCACGTCAGAACTACGTAAGGCAAGAGATGTCGCGAGCGTGACTGACAGCTTCGATTATGCCAACTTGGTTTTATGGTATTGTCTATCTGGTAGATTATTTCATTTCTATAGTTTCCACCATAGAATTGACCTAACGCCTTTTATCAGGATGTTTCGGAATCAAAATGTTCTCCGTCTGTTTTGTCAACAACCCGTCAACCTAGTCGTGTCATAAGTTCTACAAGCACCAATTCAATAACTAAATGTGGTAATTATTCCAACAACTTGGGGTCATATAATATTTTAGTGATCATGTTTAGCAGTAAAGAAAATAAATAGCAATCACACGATATCATATTTACATGATTTAGTATTTATGTGTCTTGTGTAACATCTGCGTTTGTTTTACAAAAGTTATTATGCCAAAAATTTTGTTTTTTTTATATATTTATAGCTGAAGATATCAATGTCAGTTATTATGTATCGGCTAAGTACTAAAGTTACGAAAAGTTTAGAATAATTTGATAAAGGCTTTTGTAGTTTAATGTTAATGTTATAAAAACAAATGAATCGATGTAGATACATATGGAACATACTAGACGCTTCGGCTTTAGTACTTCTATCTCGTTACGATTTTGCTCCAGAAATCGCTTCAGCTTATAACTAGCGCCACAGGAAGGCGGCAAAGCGTTTACAAGATACTGCCTCAAAGAGGACAAAGATCGCTTCCTCCGATACAATCTGTTTACAGTAAATAGTCACTTAGGCTGATAACAATACTGATGCCTCGCCGATATCACACAACCTTGACTTTAAACATCTAAGATTTCGTTGTTTTGACGTAAATTGCAGTTTTTATACATTTTTAGACACGTTTAAAACTTTGTTAGTAAAAAAACTAGTACTGAACAATTGGATATTATAGGTCGCTTATGTCAATGGTTAAAAAATAAATAAATGGTTCAGAAAAAATCTACTGCCACACAAAAATACTAAACACGGTATATGGACCATAACTTAAGATTTTTAAATAACTATAAACCTGTTAGCTAGTGTGTTAGGATTGGTTTTACAGGATTTCCATTCTTATACGTTAAACAGTCGCAGTAACAGCTACTTTAGTACTAAAAGTCTCTTGTTTTCGTTTAAAAAATCAGTAAAAATATTCGATTGTATTTGTAACATAGGTAGGAAAATTAATGGGAATTAACTAAGGACCTAACTAAGCAGTGTTTCTAACTTAGCGTTTATACTGCGTAATTTTATTAAGTTATTAAACAGGTAACACATTACTAATGAGTAGAAATTTCGTAGCCACTTAATTGTTGTGCTCGAATTCCACAAAACTCGTCTGTTAAAAAATGTGCTAATTAGCCATACTTCATTTGTTGGGCCTTATCACATCATCTTTGTTGAGCTAAAAGTTACTTAAATATTGTCCAGGGTCTTTTATATACAACCTTGGACATATTTTTGAACAATATGTACATGCAACGTGGGCGAACTGGCAATGTTACAGAACGAAAATGTCCAAGTTAGGGCAGCATGTAAAGTTTAAGTAATGAATTGGCTCCTAAAACCAGAATTGGATATAGCAGCTAGAGAATAAAAACTATATCTATCATAGAGCTTTTGTGAACCTTATTCTCAAAATATATTACAAGCAACCTGAATGTGAGAAATCGAACAGAATTTATCATCAGATTCTAATATTTAAGGAGAAGTATCCGCAAACAGACTTGTAAAATTAGTCATAATGCATAAAAGTATTTACTTGCAACCGATTTGTACCAGAAAATATTTACCAATCGACATATCGGGCCAACGGGGCTAATGTTGACGCCACACGGGGACTAGAATGTAAACATACCACGGTTTGAGCGCATATTGCACAAAATTTGTCTCTAAATTGAGCCGGCATACCGTGCATCGTAATAAATCAACGCTTCTAGCCTGTATTGAGGACAAGTCCGACCTAAGAAAGGTAAATGCCTCAATGCTAGTAGTTGTAAGGAGAACGCGGGCCGCGGAGGCGAGAGGTCGCCCGTTCTAACACGGCGGCCCCCAAACAAACGCGCACTCATTTGCCAATACGCGTCCATCTCAATACTGTGTCTCTGTATCTATCCGAAGAATTAACCTAATGCATTATACTAATGTGTTGCAACAAGCCTAATCTGATTTGTTGAAATATTTCACTGCTGGACCTTTATTACTAGCTACATTTAAGGTTAACTGCCGAAATGCTGGTAGACAAAACTGCATTACGTCATTATCGCTAGAATTTACGATAGTGCACAACATAGGTATATGCCCAGGTATTTCGGTTAAGTGAAAACTAGATCTGGATGCAAGTTAGTTTGGAACTAGTTTGAATGTTAGGTATGTAGAACTAGTGTTTAATAATGAAACGAAACTACTTTCCATGGAAGTGGGGAACGTGGTGTCCTCAAAGGCGCACGTGACCGCGTGGACAAGTATCACAATAACGACTACCAGAGCACACGCGCTAACTAACATGTGCATCACCCTGCTCAGTACTAATTAAATCTGTTGACATGAGTCTACAATACATTCACCCTTGAATATTGCCATACCTTTTGATAAATTACTAATTGGATTTCGGCATTAAGGTCAAGGTGGTTTTGGGCAAAAGAAAATAAGACAACATAAGTACCTACCTAAGTAAAAACTTCCTTGATGGGTAAGTCTCTAAACTAAACGCGACGGGAATAGGTATACGACGCGTAGTTAACAAGGGAGAAACCATGTTTTTATTAAAACACAAAATAATGATGAATGAATAGATATTCAAATAATGACTTTATCAAGGCATTATTTGAATATCTATTTTGTACTGTCATTACGTAATAATCTGTTGGACAGAAAAAGTACTCGACTAACCCATATTAAAATTAACCGTTTAGTGGACACTGCTATGGTAATTTCAAAGGGAAATTAATAACGGGTGGTGCTCATGTGTGGCCGGTCGTGTAGCACCGGGCTGTGGCAACACGACAACTGGCATATTGATTATGGAAAAAGAAGCAAAAACCGTCTCAAGGTAAGTGGTGCAGCTCTGTGCGTATAAAGTTACGAGTCGCCAAGATTCAGGCCGACACGTCACTTTGAACCACGCCACAATTATTGAATAATATTCATAAACATTAATAATACCTACACCGGAACAAAAACTACCTGATCGTATCAGGTGTGTTGTGCGCGTAATTGCTGAAGTCACGGAAAAATATGTCACCTGGTACTCTCAAGCGATGAGGTAAACCTTTCAGTATTTATTTTACTATTGTAATTGCAAAACTAAGCATGTTTATCTGAGTACAACCTCGTAAAGACTGTTATTTATGAGTGTTAGGGAAATCTGACTGAGAGAAATCAACCGTGTACACTGCAGAAATATTCATACTAAAACTTTTATCACACTTCACTGCCCTGAAAGTTTTGGGTCTGTTTCCAATCTCATTAGACGTGACACGATATTGAGATATTATGTAGTAGGTAGGTAGTATATTTGTAAGACTTCGATTGTTTGCCGTTTTTGAGGTGATGTTAAACAACCCAACCTTCTAGTGTGAGCTTTAGCATGCATGCTAGATGAACTTAAATGTTCGGTAAAAGACATTTTTATTTTAATTAAAAATTATTTTAGTAAAATTGTATCTCTGGCAGGCAAGCTGTCTGCTTTATAATCTGTACCATGACTATGCAAGGCAGGCGTGGGGAACATGAACCGCCTTTATAGAAAGGCCCTTGTAATAAGTATTGCACCTTCCATTTGGTGGAGCGGCATAAACTATGCGCATAACCTGATTCAACATTTCGTCACACCAGATTTTAACAGTTCACGCATGAATGTTTGACCCTTAAAATAGGCGTAAGAAATTGTTATACACATTTGTTTTGACCCTCAAGATTTTCGCTACCGGCCTTTAAAAGACCCTGAATCCCTGCTTAGCCTCGCACGATGTACAACCGGTAGCTACGCACTACGCGATGCGTCGCGCGCGCCGCCTATATGGCAAGGTCGGCGGGTGCGCCTGCGCCGTCGCACGCGACATCCGCGCAATCACTTTCACTGAGCGTCTTACCAAATGCACCGAGAGTTATGTAGACTAGAAATGACAGAGACAGGAGCGTTCATTCGTGCAGGATTCTAAAAAAGGCAGGCCTACTTTAGAATTGGTTCATAATAAATAGATCAGTAAACTAAATTATTTTGTTTGAATTTTACAATTAAAAGCTGGTTCAAATCTTATTTAGAGGTAAATGAGCCAAAACAACTGTAAAATTTTACAGGTATTTAAAATGCACAAGTTGCATTGATTTTATTTTAAGCCTGACATGGATCACTAAAAAACTCTAGGTCTTAAACCGGGCACTTCCTTAAAAGGTTATTTTATTGACTTAATACCATCCTAACAAAATCAAGACTAAAGCGTACGACAAGGTAAAGAAAATAGAAAGAAAGTGTTTATGGGCCTAATAATTTTGTATGTGATCAAGTCACATCTAGTTGAACATAACTCGGCAATAGTACGGCGCATTTGGCTTCCTGTTCGACTCGCGCTAAATTCGTTTCAGTGCGAACTGTGCTTTCGCAACTTGACTAAGCTCACGTAACCACTGCTACAAAACACAAACAAGACAATATGTGAGTATAGTGACGACTCGCGATGATATTATTAAAAGTTCTGTGTATAAAGTTAATCTATGATGACTAACTAATCCTTTTATGTCGAGACTTATAAGCATTGGGAAGTACGTAGGAAATTGTTGGCACGAGCTGCGAAGCCCGAAAGTCCAAACAAGTCTAACCAGTAGCATAAGTGTCCTCCGCTAGTTCATTGGGTGGAAGAGGTCACATGGCCACCATACCGTGAAAAATCCTGATTTTCATGTACGTCTGGTTAGACTGGATATAGCTGTAACAAAAGTCGGAAAAAAGGCTAGTCCTGTAATTGTTTGGTTTATAGCTTAGATTAGGTACCTAGGTAGTTTTAGTCAGATAAACAAGAGCCGGCCAAGTGCGTGTCGGACCAAGCACCATGAAAGGTTTTTAATTTATCCCAAGAAAAAACTTAAATTTTCACCGAAAAAAATGTTCTCCCATACATTGATATACGTCACTACCAACTCTTAATACTTAATACTCCTAAACTAGAGATTACAGATTTTCGGACATTTTCCTTTGCCTCCTCGCTTTATGCAGAATATTATCATTCTAGGTCAAAGGAAAAGACCACGTGTTCCTGAGAAAAGTGGCAACAGACATAGTGATAGACAAACCACAAAGTGATACTTTAAGGGTCCGTTTCCATCAATGTCAAAAATTCGTCCACACTCGTGCGCCGCCGACTTGGACGCTCGGGCGGGCTAGCGGATTTCTGCGCCTGGGCGCTAACACATCCTCGCGCATACGCAAGTAAACGCTTGATGCGTCGAATTTTATTGTTAACGTCAATCTTGATACAGAAGATGAGGTTACTCGTTCAGTGAAATTTAAAATTTGCTCGAGCACCCGCGACGATTTTTCCGATTGGTGGAAACTAAGGCTGGGAAATCATCTAATGACTGCTCTCGCTCTGGGTGGAGCGGAAGGGAGTGTCAGACTCTTACTGACTAAAACCCATCCATGTTCCTTCCGTAGCCCTTTATGTTCCGGGGTAACGGTAACCCTTTCGGACAATCCCGCTTACCCGGCAGGCTTGGCTCTGAGGGGCCCCTTCATATGCTGACATCTCTTTGAGGCGCGCGTGGAACATATACGCGCCGTACGGCACGGGTCTGGTGCTGATCGGACGGTGAGTCACCCATTACTCACCGTCCGCAGGCCCGCGCCTACGGTGGCCGGGAGTCGTCACGTGGCTCCCGACGCCCGGGGCGTCTCCTGCGGCGGCTGGGACGGGAGGACCTTTCTCTCTCCCATCCCGCCACCTCCTTCGCGAGCATAACTTTTTCGCAGAAGGAGGTGACTGCCTCCCACTCACTCTCGCCCCGGACCATGGCTTGCACCAGGGCCGGGCGCGAGAGGTCGCCGCCGCTGATCGCCTCTACGAGGACACGGCGGTGCTCCGCCCAAGCGGGGCAGGCTTGCACCGTGTGCTCTACCGTGTCCTCTGGGCGATCCTCGCAGTGGTGACACACGGGCGTTTCCTCCGCCTGATGATGTGCAGGAACCTCCCGAAACATCCATGTCCGGTGAGGACCTGCGTCAGGCGGTAGGTGAGGGCGCCGTGACGCCTCTCTAGCCACTCCTCAAAGAGGGGCCTTACCGCCACTATAGTAGCGTGCCCTGCGCTGGGTTGCGACAGTCGCTGATTCCAGGCCGCCATGAGATCACGCCGGAGGTCCGTCCGCTCCGCCGCAATTTGCTGCGGAAACGGAGTTTCCCCCCGGCTTAGTACCTCCGCGCGCCACTCGAACAGGCGCGCGAGGACTATCGCCTCCAGATCCCACGGCGGCAGTCCGGCAAGGAGGCTTGCCGCCTCGCCCGAGATCGTGCGGTACCCCCAGATAAGCCGAATGGCTACCACCTTTTGGGGCGCGTTCAGATAGTGGGCGGCTCGCCGCCGCAATGAACGCGCCCACACCGGGGCCCCGTAAAGGGCCATGGACCGCACGACTCCCGCGTAAAGCCTCCGGCAGGAGGCGTTTGGCCCCCTCAAATTGGACAAGAGCCGCTTGAAGGCGGCCCCAGTCCGTTCCAGCTTGGGGGCCAAACGTCGGAAGTGCTCCACGAAATTCCATCGGCTGTCGAGGACCAGACCTAGGTATTTCATCGTGGTCTCGACGCCGATGTGAACCCCTCCTACCGTAAGTTGGGATCCCGATGGTGGCCTATTCCGAGGCCCATGAAAGGACATGGCCTCGGATTTGTGCAATGCCACCTCGAGACCCAACTGCCGGATCCTCTCAATGACTGTCGCAACCCCGCGTGTCATCGCGTCGGCCGCCGCCTGATGCGACCTCCCCTGCGCCAGGACCAGCGTGTCGTCAGCGTAGCAAACTACGCTGACGCCGTCAGGGATGTCGGCCCGCAGCACCCAGTCGTAACCGATGTCCCACAGGAACGGCCCCAGAACCGATCCCTGTGGGACACCGCACGACATCTCTCGCCGGTTCCATTCCCCATCGCGACCGGGGTAGATGACGGGGAAACTGACCCTTAGGGTTCCGTTTTTTTCCTTTAGCACAGATACCTACTTACAGACATTGCGACAAGCTGGGCCTGTCGTTGATCGAATGAAGTCCTCTTTAGGTATAGATGAAGTCTTTCGTTTAGCCTAAATAAATGGGTCGATAATAGGAATTGGATAGGAGTTGCATTAATTAATTCACTTACGATTAATTTGTTGCTGTGCATTTGGGTGAATTGTAACGTTAATATTTATGGTTTAATTCGTTTTAGTAAGGAGGTGGTACACGTTAACTTATAATTTAACTTGTTCGTAGTAACTTATGACGGTGGCGGCATGGACAACCTAGACAGGACAACGTGCTAATGACAAAAAAATGAAACAATTCTTCTAGATTTCCTTTTAATATAATCTTTAACAGCGTTTTGCATATTCCGACTTTTATAGTGCATATTTTAATATTAAATAGCGCATTTCGATACAAGACTTGTTTTGACATTTTTATAGTAAATAATTAAAATAAGCCGACGTTTCGTTTTCACACTTAAATTAATGTAAATTATAAAGTAAACAAATATTTTGATCCAAATTAATGCAAATTATGTGATAAATGTGACCATAGATAGGTATTCCAGTTTGGTGGATCAACCTGTAGGTACTGTAGAGCCTTAGAGTAAAACCTTATGTTGTACAAGGCTGGAAATTATCTGACGGCATTCGAACCTTTCAAATGTTTTATAAGATAGTTAGGTTTTTACATATTCTAGACTTGACGTCCGGCAGTGAAGCTAAACAGATGTATTCGTTATAACAAAGTGAAAATATAATACATGTGTGTCCATCCGTGTTTCTTTTCTTAGTGTAGAAAAGGCCCAATACACACATTACACGCTCTACCACTGAGCCCCCTTAGTAGAGGATCTTCCATCCTCTACAGTACCTACCACTACTATATCACCGAGCAAAAGGCCTGTTGTTCCAGTTTAAAGTAGAGACCCAAGCAATACAATACAGTAAACATAGGTAATAAGTCCTACATAAACAGTGCAATTAAAATTCATGTTCCTTAATTCAATGAACTCTTGATTGACCTCTCTTTGTCATAGTAGCGGATATGGCGCCGACCCGTCGAAAGATATAATTTCTAAGGCGGGCGTTGAAAATAAATGCTCTAGGAATTATAATCAGCTTCGATAACTTTGTGAACTAACTCGGATCTATTAATTTTAACTTACGAATTGTTTAAAAATGAAAATCAGGAAAAAACTACCACCTATCTCAAATTTCCGTAACTAGTTTCTTATTTTTTTGGGTAACTTCTAATTTCAAGAAATTCTCACATCTTACTACTCTTGACAGTACCACACTGTGCAAAAATATGCCTTAGGTAAGCCCGTCTGTGTGTGTCATTTTGTTCCATTTATCGTTTATTTAGCTGGTATAGCAGCCGGCAATTTGGTGCTAACACCCTTGACCTTGAGCTGACCTAAGCGGGAGAGGGGGAGAGGAGAGTACTGGTTTTGTTACCACAGACGTGCGGCTTACTGTACGTACATAATAAGTAAACTGGAAAGTTGAAAGGACATCCCGCTATCTATCCAGTTATAACGGTTTCGTTAAGAAATAGGAAGCAACGCAAACGATCGAGGTGACATCTGTAGGAAGCAGGATATTGTGTGCTTCTCCTCCTCGATACTACAATCGATGTGTGAAATTCTGAACGTAATACAAGCTAATAATAATTTCTTCAACTCAACTGTTGTACTTTTCTATAGCTATACGTGCCTTGTAATTTCGACATTAGGTTATTGAAATCACAGAATTGACTAATTCTTTCATGTTTTCAAATCCTATTTCTTTTTTGTGTTTTTGTTGCAGTTTCGCCTTATCAAAAGCGTAACTACGTGGCTACATTACCTATATGTAATGTAGGAATTAGGTATGTAATATTTTCAATAAGCCAATGTTTTGAATATTTTTTTTGTATGAAGTAGTGTTAATTATTAGATAATACTGTATATCCCGTTCCAAAGTAGGTATTATTGCGTTAAAAATTGAGTCACTTTATTAGTTAGGTTTCAAAACATTTCGTCTTGGTTTCTGTGGTGAACAGATGTAGGCGAAAAATAAAAGTTAAGTACATACTTAGTTAATCTTTTTTTTCGACATCAAACGAAATCTAGTTATATATTAAACCCATCAACATGTCATAGGTGCAGGACTTACATTGCGCTAGCGCACATATACTTACAAACGTTGAAAAATAAGCCAATTGGCGTGCACATAAATAAAATTAACTGATAACACACACATTAGAACTCTCATACTGTACGTACTCTACAAATGACGCGCTTATAACCGTTTTTAGCTTCGTCTTATTTGGTATAGTGTACGGAGTACAGAGCTATAAATAAAATACGCCTTGAAAACGTGCTAACGTCAAAACGAATGCTAATGTCAGCCAAAAGTTACTGCCTAATGTTGCAAAAAAATGGCAACAAATGTATTATAAAGATTATTTACGTGCCTACCAACCACTTACGCACTGGTGTCTTTACGTTTATTGTGAGTTCTTATTGGTACTAGCTACCCATCAAAAGGCTAACAAGCAGTTTCATCTATAAAAAGTTTGTCAATACAAAATCCAGCTTAACAATCTGCAAAACTCCGGACTTTGAATAGCAATAGATGAAAAAATACTTTTACTACGATATTTTGATCTTAACATAATGCAAGAAATAGTAAGTCTACACGGTTAAATTTCAGCCGTTTTAATCCCCTTATCATTAGTCATTGTACTCCTTATAACGAGCAACTTTTACTATGGGACCGAACCTGAAATAGCGAAAAACAAATCAGCTGTTCAGTACATTTATGTCCGCCTAACTCGTCAAAATGTACTGCACAGCTGATTTTTTTTTACTTTTTTACTGCACAGGGGATTAAAACGACTAGAATTTAACCGTGAATATATGCATTGAAAATATTATACCTATATTTCTACTTAGCTATACCTATTTTTGCTATTTAGCTTTCTATTTACCTATATTTCTATTTATACATTTACTGTTGTCTTCTTTTTAAATATTTGATGTAAATTGATGGAAACACAGGTTTTTCATAAACCTAGCTCAGGCAGGTCTACATTACTGTTAGAATTTAACTTTCCTCGGTTGTAATTAATGTAAACCATAATTTTACTTTACTTCATACTTGAAAAACTTTAATTAGAAAAAAAGCCTGGTAGTTTAAATACTAAAGGCACCAGGTACTAAGTGAGTTTATAACAGAGGTAACGACGGCGTGTTTTCTAATATTCCCAGTTAAACCCGGCACGATGCCCAATAAATAGCAACGGACGCTTCTTATCGCTGACGTACTAAGTAGTCATTGACCGGGAACAACTAAGGTTTTTCCATTTATTCTTTGTTTTTGCATGTTTATCTCTGGTCACTCCAGATGGAGTTGCATCAAGCGCTATGTTCATTATCATTTTTAAAATGTATCTTTAGGAACTTAATCATAGCTTTAAGGGCCTATAAGTGGTAAAATGCAATGCAATAACTGCAATAACAGATTTTGCTGCCCAAAATCAGTTATAGCCATTGCATTTCAGTAGGTAAACGAACATTTACAAAAAAATCAGATCAGTGGAATGTTTAATTAGGTACCTACAGCTCATCTTCTCAGGTAGGTGATAATGATTTTTCTACTTTGTAAGAGAAAAAGTGCAAAAATAAAGCAATAGGAACATAAACCGATAACACTGACGATAATAATTCACTCATAAGTTGTGAACACAACAGCTAATGACTCATTTCCCGACTGTTTTGCAGTGAAGTTGTTAAACTATTAAGGTAACAATACAACTTCGGGATTGCTATAAACATGTAATAGAGGACACGTGGCGGTATCACGAGGATACAACTGCATGCATTACAAATTACGATACTTTAATAATGAGCTGAATTTATGACATGTATGGTACTAACCAACTGCAACCATATTCTTGCCAAGCTGAATTTAACTGACATTTAAATTCAGTAAAAAAAAAGTAGAAGTGATGTTTCTGTCGTTTCGAAGATAATGCATGGAACTAACTGGATACAGTTCAAGCCTAAGCTCACAACTTCCTACGAAAGGGCTTATCGTCTGGACTCGCCGACTGACTGAATCAGAGCATACAATAAAATGTGAACCTAGGTAAATAAGTGGTTGTGCATTACTATTTACTTACCTTGTTAAATGGGAGACAGCCTGAGTGCAATAAGTTTTCAGCGGTTCCTGTCTCCTGAAACAAAAGAACAAAACATGACTCACCAATCACCTCTACACACAATTTTGATAATGTTTCATGAAAACTTACTAAGTACCTACACGTGGTATTTAATATTAATTTCTTGCTATTAAATAAGTAGTTAAATAATTATTTACCTACCCTAAGGAAAACCACACTGGAGACTCCAATGAGAAACAAATCGAATCTTACTTACTTATATTATGTAAATTCAGCTTAGGTATTGGTTTCTTACTCTACTAAATGCATGACTTTAACAAGAAGTATTTTTGACATTGACAATAGAAACTCAAATAGCAATTCCTTAAATTATTACTCATAGTTACAAAACATAGTATTTTGTCTTTGTGGTTTCGGAGCGCCTCATTTTAAAGATGCAGGTACCTACTAACGTGATTCGTCAACTTCAAAACTCAAAGCAGGAAGTCAGCATTTTTATTAGATTAATAGGTAATAAAATAGTTAGGAACAATTCTATGGTAAGTGAGATTGTACGAAAAGGTTACCGCTACCCCGAAACATAAAGGGCTAAGGAAGCAACATGGATGGGTTTTAGTCAGTAAGAATCTGACACTCCCTTCCGCTCCACCTAGAGCGGGAGGAGTCATGATATTTTCCCAACCTCAAAAAAAACTTAGGTAGCTCAGACATTTAAATGTATCCTCTGAATATACTGACTTTTCATTTAAAGTTTACTTATAGATATTTGAAAACCTTTTTTTCTTCTATACTCTTCTAAGCAAATCATATAGTAGAAACCTACAAGAAGCTATCAACTCTGCCTCTAATCAGTCATTATCTAAAGTCGTAGATCTCCGCTGACAAAGCGACCATATAGGCATGCATAATTAAGCAGGTAAATCAATAATACAATTCTAATTATGTGTTTGCTGCCGGTGTGTGTCGAAGCCAGTGCACGGTTATGCTTTGATGTCCCCGTACCTTGAATTTGGTGAGTCATGATAACCAGAATGTTTCCAAATAACCACATGACCTCATACGGTTACAGCCGTTTTGAGAATAAAGATATTACTAAGCAAACACGCAAAGACGCCAAATCTTTGTTTTTTGTTATTCTTCAAATTCGGCTCTTTCTAGCTTATTCGTTCAATTATGTTATAATACCTTGTACTCGTACTGAGCATGCTATCGTTACCTTATTCATAAACGTAAAGTTATTGAGTATGTTCAGTTTTTGTTATGTTATCGAGTATCGTTACCTAATTTATAAAAACGTTCGTTTTATTGGTTTTTTTATACCGTATCGAGAACCGCCCTATAAACGGGTGCGAACACTTACCTATACTTCGTAAGTAGTAGTAAAAAATTACACGCTTCGGCTCTTCAAGTTTACTGAAATTATTGTTACTATTTTTAGTTGACAAATGGTAGTTTCCAAATAATGTCATATCTGTTTACGACGTTAATTAATGTAACACTCCAAAAGTCTTAGTTACGATTAAAATTTTATTCATAACGCAACGTGGATAACGCGCCGCTGTCACATCGGCGCATGATTCGGTTTTGTTTACACATACTTGACAATAACAATCAATAGCAATCGGTGCGGGCGACGCAATACACACATACACACTGGCCAGTGTGACAAGGACGCCAATACTGAGACGAACCAACACATTATGTACTCAGCGGACATTTTCAAGGTACATAATATTGACACAATGTGAACCTGACCCGATTAAGAACTAATTAAAAACATTAATACTTCAGTCATAATGGAAAAGGCTATGTACGTGAAGATGAAATGAAAACCAGTAAGTATACCGGCTAAGGTCAACACTTATATTGCATTGACAGTCGTTTGTAATTTTATAAAGTAGACAGGTAAGTAAATGAACAAACTTTCATTTATAAATATAAAGATGAAGGCAGAAACATAATTCAGGCATTTTATGTAAAGTAACGCCATGTGAAGCTTTTTTAATGCATCCAGTATTGATTTATTGTAGGTAGGTATTCCATACGATCTAACCCCTTTCGTTGCACAACTACCTTGATAACCTCCCCATAATCAAATTCAAACAACGCCATTGACATTTACTTACCTGTTTGGTATGGAAAGTAACAATCCAAAATACATTGAATATTGTTTACAGTTTCTACCTACTTGTGTTGACTGACAGTGGCCGTAAGAAACAAAAATATGGGCTATCAAGCAGGATTCCCATGATCACGGTCAAACGAACTACTAGTTTTAGACTTTACAGAAGCTCATCGTCATCGTCGAAAAACTCTTGGGTTATCCAAAAACCCAACATCCCATGATGACTAATAGCGATCAATCTCGCATAAATTGAAAATTTTCGAATCCACTCAAGGAACAAGATCTGTTCGTTTGTCTAAGATAAAGCAGGCATTTTTAAGGTAGTCGTACAACAGGGAAGTTAGAATAATCATGGCCAAATAATAATTAGTAAGAGGTCAAACAGAACCAGAATGATGGTAAAGTCCTGAATAAAATTATCTACTATTATCTTCAAAACTAGATATGTATTTTCTTGATAGTATGAACATTCGTTCTTTTTTTTTGAGCGTTTGATTCGATGATAATCGAATGACTCCTCCCGCTCTAGGTGGAGCGGAAAGGAGTGTCAGACTCTTACCGACTAAAACCCATTCATGTTCCTTCCTTAGCCTTTTATGTTACGGGGTAGTGGTAACCCTTTCGGACAATCCACCTTAGCCGGCAGGCTTGGGCCCTAACGGGCCCCTTCAAATGCTGACATCTCTTTGAGGCGCGCGTGGAACACGTACGCGCCGTCCGGCACGGGCCTGGTCCTGATCGAACGGTGAGGACACGGCGGTGCTCGGCTCAAGCGGGGTTGATTTCCACCGGGTGCTCCACCGTGTCCTCTGGGCGATCCTCACAGTGGTGACACCCAGGCGTTTTCCGGTGCGGATCCCAGCATATCGTGTTGAGAGATGGAAAACCCTGTAATCGGGATACTACAAAAGAAGACAAAGCTACCTCAAACTAGAAGTAGGTAGGCGCATTCTTAATTTATTAAAATCCGTACTGTGGTTTTAAACAGCCCCGACACGCGACAAGGATACAGCAGTTATGACGAATGACGTCATTCACGGTTCCCTTTTTATTTTTACCAAAATTTTACTTGTGTAGTTATGTAAGGGCGGATAAATATAGGAGACTAGCTTCTGCCCGCGGCTTCGCTCGCGTGGAGGTCGGAAATTATCCCACAGGAATGTTCTACCGGGATAAAAAATATCCTATGTGTTAATCCAGGATATAAACCATCTCTGTGTCAAATTTCATCCAAATCTATACAGTAGTTTTTACGTGAAAGAGTAACAAACATCCATACATCCATACTTACAAACTTTCGCCTTTATAATAGTAGTAGGATTCAACGAACTTAACTAAACTGCACGTGACTTTTAGACTTTGTACTGAGGTCCAAATGTTAATCGTTCTTTACTGTGACACTTTGGTCGCTTAAATACGATAATATGAATTGTTATGTAAAGCAATCAATTCAAAATCCGTGACTCCATTTCATTGGAATTGCAATATTGGCGGTGATTAAGGTTCAATCCATAATTCAAGCTCGAAGTTTTCTTTGTGAAAGAATACAGATGTGAAATATTGTGTTTCATTAGTGATAGAGACTCACATCACACATGCATGAGCCTAATTCCGTCATAAATTAGATGTAATTGTAGAGCATTTTTTTAAACTATTAATGACGCTGTAACTAGCTACTCTGTGCTCTATCTAGTTTTGTAAGGGCGGATAAATATCGGAGCTTCAACAACGAGCTTAACTGAAATGTATGTGACTTTTAGACTTTGTACTGTGGTCCAAATGTTAATCGTTCTTTACTGTGACACTTTGGTCGCTTAGATACGATAATCTGGACTGTTAGGTAAAGCAATCAATTCGAAATGCGTGACTTCATTTTATTGGAATTGCAAGATTGGCGGAGATTTAGGTTCAATCAAACTTCACACTAATATTATAAAGGCGAATGTTTGTGAGTGTGTGTTTGTTGGTTTTTATTTAATCACGCTCAAACGGCAGAACAGATTTGGATAAAACTTGGCACATAGATAGTTTATGACTTTTATTAACACATAGGATACTTTATCCCGGTGGGACGACCTCTCCTTGGGATAATTTCTGACATCCACACGGGCACGAAGCTGCTGGCAGAAGCTAGTTTAGAATAATTTAAGCAAAAGTTTTCTTCTTGGAAGGATACAGATTTGGTAAATATTAGTATTAGAGTGTAATTAGGCTTCGAGGGTCACATCTCACACGAAAGTGCGTAATACCGTCCTAAATTAGATATAATTGTAGAACATTACTAGGTACAGACGCCAGCACATCATGCTATCCCTAACTGTCAAATTTTCTCAATTAAAAATGAACCGTATGTCTTTGCAATAAAGTTGAAATACTATTAAAGAAATTTGACAGTTTGTGGTAACTTGATGTGCTGGCCTCTG
The DNA here is from genome assembly GCA_951799385.1 of Hyppa rectilinea. NCBI lineage: Eukaryota > Metazoa > Arthropoda > Insecta > Lepidoptera > Noctuidae > Hyppa > Hyppa rectilinea. The sequence continues at coordinate 7,455,848 of OX637305.1, forward strand.
TACTTATGAGTTCATCAGCGTGATGGTAATGCAAGTTAGGTACGCTATTTCAAGCCTTTCGTATTTTACGCAACGATTTAACGCATTGTGAAAGATAAAAATATCTACAAGATATAATTACATCTAAACCTGTCATCGTGATAAACGAGTGACTGGGTTGATGAGTCACTATTTTATTATTTATGTACGTAAAACACATGAAAGTACCTATGCATCTATCTAATATGACGACGGTGCAATGAAAATGACTAAGAACATTTAACGTAATTTACAAAAAATATTTTAAAATACAAAATGGCGTAGTATCCCCTTATAATATTGCGCGTAATTTTTACTAATTTTATGGTATAAAATGAATAGTTACTAGGATCCGGGGCAACTATAAGGTGAAAGAACATCCCATAATGTGATCGGCATCGTATTTCATATTTTAATTTATACTCAAAGATGTCGTTTTTGTGCAACCAGTTGAGAGCAAAACTACATCTCGTCCGTATTAACGGCAATGATCCTCGATGACGAAAGACAAAAGCAAATAACTTTGTTATCCGGGTACGTATTCATAACTATTGTGATCGCGTGTTTTGTTCAATGTCGCTGCTTTATAAGTGCTACAGATACTATTATCTTCTTTACGCTGTGGAAAGTTTGTTTGATTTATTTATTATTTTATACAGGAAACTCTAGTATTTTCGAATGAAATTAGGCTGTCCATAAAATAACCACCACGGAAGCAAATGAACCAACTAAGGAATAATAACAATTTTTTTTCGAAAAATGTAATCTACTTATGTACTCTTCCCGCGACCGAAGAGGTTAATCAACTCCGCTGGTATTCCGTAACCATTCTTTATTTTGCAATGGATCGGGGATCAGAACCTAAGCAAATCCGTTGGGATGGCTGCCGACCTGACGTAAAGGGTGTAATTAAGAGCGGTGTGAGTATCACAGATGATACATTCTGTCTATTCTATATTTAATACAGTTGAAGGCAACAGCATTAGTTAGAGGCGGCAGTGGCGCGTAAGTCGACACCGCTACTTGTCCGCGCTATGCAAATGGAGATAATATGCGTACTAGCTAAGTGACCGGGTTGCGCTACCTACTCGCACAATGAGGTTAATATCCAACCAAGTTGAAAATAAAAACTTGGTAAACGTCTCACTAAGGTCTCTGGTAGGCTTCTCGATTCGGTCGGGTTACAACAGAAATCGCTGCGAACATGGCGCATGTGCACAAACCGAATGGGGTTACCTCACCCACATTCCTGCCTTCCGGAATTTCACTCACGTTGACAGTTGCAATGTACTGATACAATGACTGTGTTTATCGATGTCCATCAGATTAATTCTGCGCCGTTGTTAAATGGAAATTAGCAATGCAGCCAAACAACTAAAGCGATTAGAGTAAATTTACTTGAAATACGTTCGCAAGTAGTTTTATTTATCACTAAACATTTATTATTGTGACGCTATTATTTCGTAGTATTAACGTTATGCAATTCCTATTTAATTTCTTCGATCCTATTTTTTAAATCTGACTGCACTTGAAACTCAACCAGCGGTGGCTGTCGACTTTTGCTACGGTTTTGAGTACTACTGTAGCGGGTGGTCGCCATCGCCACTGGCTACACGTCGTGTGGGACGAATCTATACAAATGTAAGAAAAAGCATATGAGCTGCTTGTCGATGGGCTACCGGTAGCTCGTTTGTGCCGAGCCTAACTGTATCAAATAGTTATTAATTTAACCTCAAAATTCTCGCGAATTTATCTTGGACAGATCTTAGCTGGCTACCTCGCGAACCATTACTGATGCTTAATCTGGTGTGCATCTGAGTTCCAGTTTCACGATCTGTCAAAACGTACCGTTGCTACGGTTACCGACGTCGCCAGTACCCTAGAAATTGTCTTCATCGATCACAGTAGTACTATCAATTTATATATTTTTAGTCGCTTTAATTATTACTACATTTCATTTACCCACTAAATTATTTAGCGTACAGGGGACAATAATGAATATATTAGGGTCCGCATGATCCACTCTATAGTTACCTACCTACTTAACGACGATTTCTTGATGCGTACGAAAAACTTGACTATTAACAGCTTGAAATATTTTCAGCTTGCACATGCATAGCAACAATGTAGGTAGATCTCTTGTTATTCCAAAATGACGCTCTACATCTACATGAATCATCTTGGATAAACTTTCTTTATCTACGTATATCATTTCACACAATGGCAAACAAGAACCTGACAGACGATCACGCTCCCGTATTTACTTAATGGGTAATTCTTGACTTTATCTAATCGTCATATGCAGAATGCGTAAGTTTTTTTCAAAAATAAGACATCGGCTTGAGACATTTAAGTGGGTTTTCGTAGCTGGTGTATAGGTTGAGACAAAGAATTGCCAATTATTCCACCTGCCCTTGCGGCACCTGGACCGGCTGCTCTTTTTATTTATTTCAACGTCGGTGATATTTTTATTGTTCGCCTTCGCAAGCGATGGCGGTCACAAATGAAATGCGGTGCGAGTGTGTGCACCTTTTTATGTTCACTCGTCAACTGAATTGTCTACATACGATCACATTCTATGATGCTGTGGTGATTAATAAATAACTTACATAATAATTAATGAAATATGAATTGTTGTTGATCTTAAACCATTCTGTAAGATACTGCACAACACAGAAGTTCAATAGAAAGCAACAGAGACCTATGCAATTGCAATCAACGGCTCGTGCTAATGGAATTTTAAGTAGGCTGGGTAGCCTTTTCTCGATATTTATGCTGTTCTCAAAATAGCATACAGTCACTTGGAATTATTTACAAAATAAATTGCACGAAATAAAATGCGTATTGCGGTTCATGCAATAAAACATAGGGCCATTTACATAAAGTGTTTACTAGAGACACATTCACAGCGTTTGCTGGTCCCTTAATGTACATGTACTTAGTTCCAACAAGATGAAAATCATGAATTGTGAAATGGCATAAATCATTTTAGACTTTCTAGTTTGAACTTGATACCGAATTCGAGAACTCGTAACTGAATTATGCATCACTTATTTATACAAGAGTTTAAAAGAACAAAGCGATCTGCGAATTGGTAATATATTTTCGACGAGTACGGGTCTCATCCCGCGTAAGCTACTGAGAATCGATCACGGCTTACTCCGAGACGCGCGCAAAAAATACATATCTCCAAGTTAAAACCGGCCAGATCGAAAAGATCCGGCCTAATATTTGGTGTACGTTTAAACCCTTCAAAGGCTGCCGGTCGATACCTGCACAATTAGTAGCGTTTTTGTTTCCAAATTGATGACTTCGAATCACGAGCGCCTGCGCAGTTTAACAAAAAGTAGGATCGTTAGACTACCTACTTATAAAAGATAATATGCCTGTTGAAGGCGTAAGATTTAATTTTGCGGGTGTTTCATATCATGTGATGTAACACAGAAGGTTGACAGTACATAGAGAAAAAACTTAGCGCCACTAGTTGACAATTCTGAGGCTCATTATTCATAGAACTTATGTTTCTGATTGCAAATTTAAAAGAGTTTAAGGAAATCACGTCAATAAAACTTCATCCTAAATTGTCCGTATAATACCAAAAGGTAAAAAAATCAAGTGAGGAGACGCGGCCACGATGCGTCGACATGGTTCGTTGACCCCGTCGATATTTCTCGAAATTCGCCTCGGAATCTGCGCTCTTTTCGCTTTTTAATTGTAGGTAAGTAACCGGCTACCCGACGACAAGGTGATACGTTTCCAGAGGAAAAAAAGTACGTCCATGCCCTCACGCTGGAATTACTGTAACGGAACATACGAATTAAGATTTACAAGGAAACGCGCGACAGATTAAAAAATCGCGCTCATTCGGTGCTGGATAATCTCTACCGTCCAAACGTCGCCGTCGTCGAGCCGTGCGCCCGCGTCGATTTGCCCAAACCGGCATAATTATTTTAATTTGCTTTAGCTTTGACGTCATTTATTAGAAGCAGCGATTGTGCTTTAGATTTATCACGTGCGTTGTATTTTTGGCGAAACAGTGTGGGTGGCATACCTGTCTACATCAATAACAATCGCGAATGTAACACTAAAAATACTCTAGCAACTAACGTAGGTACTACCTATCTGTTGAAAATCGCACAGACTACAATAGATATTTACAAATGTTTGTAATATCTTTAATAGCAGTACGGAAGTTTGATTTTCACGCTGCGGACTGAACAATGGACTCTCCGGGTCTCAGCAACGGAGCCATTCGAATACATGCAATTTGCCACGAATTTGATTACCTTTCTATTTCATGTGAATTTCTTCGTTATTGTTATAGACAAATTTGAACGCGACCACGTATGGTATTTAGAATAGCTGGCATCAACCCAAGATAATTTTAAATAGAGCACGAGTAGGCAGATTAATTATTATGACACATGACTTTGTTTAATATTCCCGCATTTAAATAACAAGATCTTTATCATGTTGTCAACGTGGAGCAATTAGTAAAAGTTTAGCGCGTGCTGATTGAAACAGCAGACGTAACATAATCATAACTTGATGTGGAACGCGAGGGTGTATAAATCAATAAATAAATAATGCTAATGCCGTTGCTAATACGCCACGCCACGCATCGTGCAGTCTTCAACAAGGTGCGATGTGGTGATCGGGTCGCACGCACCGCCCGCCGCGCAGCACGCCTGCCTCCTTACACCGGTTTAGGGCTGTACAAACATAGGCACACCTTTGTTAATAAACATAGTACCTATGTACGTTAATATCAACTTATTTTTAAATATAAATCTTGCGTGCCAATGGTGTTTTCAGCACTCTACTGAAAAAAAATTGGCAGGAGCAGTTTAATTTCAACTCTTTTAAGTTTGTCTTCGAAATCGGTGCAGACGTTAAGGAAGCGAGACTAGAAAAATGTATTTAAAAATACATACACGAGGTGCGACCCTAAGTTACAAGCACTCGATGATGTTTAGTAGATTATAATTAGCCGCGCTGCCAACCCATAGCGAATGGTGTATTTCATAAGCGAAAGCGATTTCATTCTGCGGTCGATGTATGAAATCACATCTATTAAGGTATTAGGTAATTATTTCTGGTTCTCTATTTATTATGTAACATTTGACTAGTTAAATAAAATAATTCACAGCTATATATACGTGCAATTTTAATAGTAAACACATCAGTCACTTAATCATCATAATAAGTGGCGGAACATAGATTAATTATGATACGTAGGTGTTAATGATAAATGTACGATGTAGCAGTTGTTTACGCGCAGTTTTACGGAGAGGACACTATGTATGCAACTGATCCATCTTTTCATTGTCTTTAAATAAACGCACACTTTCAAAACTAAACACACATACAAAGTAACCGGAACTAGCGATATTGATCTTTAGGGTGCCGACTTACAAAAATATATATTATGTTATGTAATACATTTTCTTGTTGAATTTCAGGGGTTATAGTAAAATAGAATGTATTCGATTTTTCGTAACTATCGAAACAATGCACTGTTTCAATGCAGCAGCCAATGTATTAAGGTTGGATTAACTACTATACCTACATAATAAAATATGATCGTATCGACTTGTATGTCTCTCGTGGCTTACGTGCCGGTGGGACGGGTGCTAGGTGCGGCCGGCACGCGCCTTGCCGCGCCACTCGCGCGCACCGGCAGATGTGCGCAAACGCAGCCGACGACGCGCCGCTGCTGCCCCTACCTGCATCGGCGCCTCTCCATATGCGCTTATTTGCTATTTACATAGACCCACCGACCTTGAAACCACAACTCTATGCGTTTAGTCTAAGCTTAATGCTAAATTTTAATATGTTTAAGTGTAAAACCCCCAAGCTTTCTAATGAAAATTTCAAAACAATGATTTTATTACTTTTTACGTAATGCAAATTCTACATTTTACATACAGTTACTTTTTTTGACCTAATTAACCGATTGAGCGCTGAATAGGTATGTTAGACTTTGGGTTATCGGTATTGCGCAATAAGGATCACTCACGATATCAATAAGCCTCTACGAGTTAATTTAAAAACCATTTTTGAAAGCGGAACAACTCAAATACTGAGTCAGTCGCGAGAAATAATAGGGAATCGCTACTAAATATAGTACATTAGTACTATGAATAGACGCGCCCACGATATGTAGCCGTGTAAATCAACGCCCGACTAATGTATTACAAACCCGATACATGGCGTCCGAGGCGTGAAACTAAAAACAAGTAAAAACTTTATACATATTTTATTATTCCTTAACGCGTTTTATTATTCGGTTAACTCCAAAGTGCTCAAAATCATTGTGTGGAACAAAACTACCTGACCCGGAAACGAGTTCTCGATAAGCACTTCTTTACAATTCAGTTGATAATGAACCGACTCCGTTGTTATTTTGATATTCAATAAACTAACGTTCTACTAAAATATTTGACAAAAAGGATAACATCGTGTTTTGCACATAAGTCTTACTTTGCAACCTCAATACTTTATAAATCCACGACAAATTGGAATAATTACGGTTGATTAAAACTAATTTAATTTATGAATATGCACAGCACACATCAAATAATGATCAAACAAAAGTGACAAAAGAAAAAGTTAGTAATCTCGCGCGGTCCGATCTAAAAGGTATTTGAGTATGGCACACTCCAGTAAAGGGCAGAAGTGATATGTCGACATATGGGCGGCTCACCGCAATGCGGCAATGTTGCTCCTATGTACACACACGTTATTATGAACCACTCCGTCGGCTAATACTCGCACCGTACTTATAAAATGTATCGTTTAAACGAACGTAAAATTATTTGATGCATTAAACGATCACAATAAACAACGGATGATGTGCAGATGACGTCCAAATTCTAAAAGAATGACTTCGAATTCGCCGAGGATGATTCGCTTTAAAAAATCGTCGGTTTATGCATAAGATTAGACTATTTGAACGACATAAATTTTTAATATAACCTTGTCAGATATAAATAAATAGGTGAAGGTCTAAATTAAATCGCGAATCACTTGAGTATGTTTAGTCCATTATAATCGCGGATGGCGAGTCGCTAATAACGTTGTACTCGCCACGAATGTAGTAAGTCAACAATACTGTAGAGCTATTATAAGAATTAACAAGATATCAATAGCGTGTTTATTCTCCGAGCTTATTAAAGCGAGTGCGGCGCGGCACGGTGAGGCTCCTCGCAGTGTTGCCGACGCGACGCTTGAACTTTACGTGACGTGTATTACGAAAATAATTATTAAACGTTCATTGCACACAATCCACAGAGATGAGTGCGTCCAGGAGCACGGTGCGGTTTAGTCGGAACGTTAGCGACCGATTGAGGTGCTGGACGGATGCGTGCGATTATAATTAGGATTGTATTTCTGATTCCGACGAAGCTCAGTATGGCGGGCAAAGCTGAATTCCATCTGAGTCATTGTGCCCGTTCTGTTGCCTTTATTTTCGTAAAACACTCCATCTCACGCGCATCATTGTTTCATTACCTCCGCTCTTGTTAATTATTGTAGTGTTTAATTAAAATTACAACGGCGTATGAATTTGTTTCGTCACCGCGTTGTCTTTAAGTTAAGAGTCATTTTCTGTCCGGTAGGTAGATACATGTCTCACAGTGTAGCTGTTGTAGCAACAATAAACACAATTGACGCACATAACAAGACAATTAATAAACTGATGTTTACGACGTTGACATAAGCAGGTACGTCAAGGGCAAATTCTAAGAGACGAATAATATCTTGTTACTTTTGTAAGAAAAATACTAAATAAGCATGATAATGATGGAAAAAGAAAATGAGTGTCAAAGCATAGGTCAAACCAAACGATGAAGATAATAATAAACAATGTGTTTTTTTTAAGAACGTACTCATTTGTAGAGCGAAGAATGTGATATTTTCATCATTCATATTATGTGGCTTTCTCGTCTCGTAGCCGCGACATCAAGCGCGAAGAATGGAAATCATCGCTCGCCTGTAAATAATAAATATAGACGCGCGTTATGTCTAACTCGACACTTTGTGCGGCACAAATGAAGAGAGAGAGCGGAAGCAAGAACTAGACAAGTATGCCAAGTGTTAATACCATTCATATCTACAAAATAAAGTTTTATATCAACACAATATACAGAAATTGAAAATATCTGTATATTGTGTCAATTTTTTTAATTCTTATTCCTAAAGCTGCTTTGTTAACAAAAAGTGTAAGCAAGCTCACTAAGAAAACTTTAACACATGAGCTCTGAAAAAAAGAGTGAAAATGAATTTGACATGCTCCACTTTCCTTACGCGCCACAAACGCCAACGAAAAACCGTTACAGTAAAATAAAAAACAATCGAGGCTAGAATAAGTGAGGAAAACTAACCCACTTGATCCTTATTATATTTTAGATTATAGTTTACTGAATAAACGCAAGCTAACATACATAATAATCGCGAATTCGCGACAAAAATGCATATTAGTGTAACGAAGAGCCGGTGGGCACGCGTGATCGGCGACATATTTCCCGAAGTGCGGAACAGGTTTGCGTCGAGGCAAGTAGGGCTACCACAGGTAGAGATTCTGATTTTCATGTAATCGTTGCATCACAACAACAATTAGGATTTAATAACTGCTAATAATAAATATGACTGCAGAACACTTCAATGGCGAGAAAATTTGGTGGAATAAAATCAGAAACGAGAATTAAAAATCTCAAAAAGTAGGTACCTACTTCGAATAAAAATAATATTTTTTAGCTAAATGTTATATAAATGATTTCTGTACCACACAACAAGATTGTTTCGTCGAGTTTGAACAAGATTTTTGTTTTATTTTACTTTATGCGTCCATGCATCCACTGCTTAATCTAGGGCTAAAACCATTTAACAAGATATTTTTTCATAGTTTTCTGCTTTATTAAACCACACTAGTTATGAAATGTATATATTTTTTTCTATTGTCAGAAAAATTACATAAAGCCCAGTTTTCTGATGATCCGTGGTTGTCATGGTGACCCTAAATGCTGTGTGTAACTCAGAGTCGATACGCCTGCTTGCTACACCGCGTTATGTGCCACTTGCGAACGTTCTAACTATTCGATTATGTTATTATGTTGTACCTTTTCTTACTTCTAATACCCTGTAAGGAAGGTCAATAATCAATAATTATCTTTAAAATAAAATAATTGGCAGAATTTGTAATAAATAGATATACGAGGCAATGAAAAGTGAGAAAAAACAAAACATAAGACAACATATTATATCAGTATAATCATATAAATATCAGTCCGTTTGTTCAATGTACAACAAACACAAATAGTAACAAAAAGCACAATTACAATACATAGGTAATAAACTTATTACCAAACATTTACTTACTATTCGTACATTATAGTTAGATAATGAGTTAAAACCCAATGAACAATTTTCTTTCATTCGAACTTAATCACACTTCTGTAAATTAAAAATAAATTGTAACAAACAGTTTTACTATAGTCACGTGGATAAGAAACTGCAATATACTTAGCAAATTTGTAACATTTTTAATCATATTAACATATTATTTAACAACAATTAATAACATTTATTCTCAGATAAAGTGCATTGCCAAGTAGAAAAGCTTATATGAAGCCAAACTGCGTCTGAAGCCTAGTGATAAGTAAACCGAGCGTAAGTTCCGTTATGAATTTGTCCGCGAACTCTAACTCCACAAGTTCTAACTGAAACACATAATCATCAACGTTGGCTATTCGGAATTATATTTATTTGTATAAAATTGTCATGCATGTATCTGCGCGAATATAACACTGACATCATATTTTATGTACAGACGCCAGCACATCAAGCTATCCCTAACTGTCAAATTTCTCCAATTGAATATGAACCTTGTGACTTTGCAATAAAGTTGAAATACTATCAAAGAAATTTGACAGATTGTGGTAACTTGATGTGCTGGCCTCTGTACCTAAAGAAAAACAAACATCCAAAAACACCTATTTGTTACTTAAATTGCCAATCTAGTATCACGTTTAATTTCAATTCCAATCATGATCAAAATCACTTCAAAAGACGTATTTTGCCTGCCTGCATTATAGTTTAGCCTCCTCCATTATAGTTTAGTTTAGAAATGGTTTTAATAGTAAGTATTAAAACCATTTCACAATCTCGTACGTATTGTGAAATGGTTTTAATACTTACTATTAAAACCATTTCACAATACGTACGAGATTGATCTAGCCAAAACAGAAGAAGGTAACACTAATAAAGTAAAAAACAATCAATTAAAAACTAAAGCAAATATTAATAACTGTGATGACATGAAAAAGGTACGTATGGAATAGACTTTCAAAGATGGACGCAAGTATCTTGAAACCAAAGAAGATGAAATAAATCAGAGCTGTTCTAAAAATAAAAACAGCGATCGACTTAATTTTAAAGATAAAAACTCATTAATAAAATAGTCACCTACCTACCACTTATTTATGACTAGCTTCTGCCCGCGACTTCGTACGCGGATCCTGTTGCTTATGCGACAACGGGGTCGCCATTTATGTAATTTTTTATCATTTCTCCCATTTAAATCCTTTATCACACTGAGCTTTAGTATTATTTCATTCCAACATCCACCAAAACATACAGTCCATTTGTCATCGTTTTAATTTTGGTAACCGCATTATTATATTCCCCACTTGTCTCTAGAGACCTAGAAGTCAATGCGTAGATACGCTTGGAACTCAAGCACAATTCTCTATCCGTGAACGTCTCTGACGTTCACGATCAGCGGTCAGACGCGCATCACGTGCCCCACTTGTCTCTAGAGACCTATAAGTCGATGCGTAGATACGGTTGGAACTCAAGCGTAATTCTCTTTCCGTGAACGTCTCTGACTTGCGAGACAATACATGACGTTCACGATCAGCGGTCAGTCGCGCATCATATTCTTCACTGGTCTCTAGAGACCTAATGAATACGCTGAGAACGCAGGTGTGCTTCGCGACCCGAAGAGGTTTCCACGGACCGAGTTGCAGCCTAATGTTCTCGAACAGCATCAAGTCTTTCCTGGCGCTCTTCGGTAGATTCTTCGGATCTAATAATCCTCAATCTTTTAGGTCTCCTGGAACATTGGGAAAGATTTGAACTCTTTCTAGGCATTGTTATAGTTTTATTGTGAAGATACCTGATCTATAAAAATCTAAATTAAAATGACTGCTCCCCTGCGTTACCGGGTAGGCTACCGTGTCACGAAGATAAATGGAAAAAGAAATTAAACACTCAAACAACATAAGCCCGAAGGCATATTCAAAAAAATAAATAGGAATTTTGGCCAGTAGAGTCAAATTTTCAATGATATACCATCGTCATCGAAAATCAGTCCTAAACTGTTACCGCCTTCACCGCGTGCAGGTACTCCCAGTTTATGTTATTTTATAATTACACAGTAAATTAGTGTAATAGTAGCTTTGATTTCCACATCAGATGTTTCTGATCTTCGATTTTTATAAGTCAACAGGAAATGCTCATCAGATTGAACAACTTTTGTTAAGACGTCATTCCTATATGTAATATGTTGTAGCTAGGCTCTTGGAGTTGCACAACAGGTGTTCCAGATCTTCGATTTTTATAAGTCAACAGGAAATGCCCATCAGACCGAACAACTTTTGCTAAGACGTCATTCCTATATGTGTTAATATGATGTAGCTAGGCTCTTGGAGTTCCACAACAGGTGTTCCAGATCTTCAATTTTTATACGTCAACAGAGAGTGCTTATCAGGCTGAACAACTTTTGCTAAGACATCATTCCTATATATTATGTTATAGTGTAGCTGGGCTCTTGGAGTTCCACATCAGGTGTTCCAGATCTTGAAATTTATTCTCTCAGCAGAAAATGCTCATCACGTGGAACAATTTTTGCTATGGTATCTTTTTTGTATCTCTTATAGTTTAGCTGGTCTGTTGCGGTTCTGCATCAGGTGGTCATGTTTCCAAGATAAATTATAGCCTATATGTTGCCCAGATTTAATACCTATACAACAAAAAAAACCATTGCAATCCGTCCAGTAGTTCCGAAGATTAGCGTGTACAAACAAACAGACATTTTTTTTTTTATTCGTGCTCTATTACTGTTTCTAAACCCTCCTCAATTTTTTTTTTAATATATTCAATGTACAGTTTTTTTACTGTTTTATTATATGTATAGAAAAGTTGTTATGACTATCAAGAAAAGACCGATGTAATTTTTGTTTCCAAAAATGGGATATTATTAACCTTTAGGAGTTTCACTGCAATCGATTTACAAATGATAAGTAGATTCGTTTTACCTTAGTGACATTTTCGGCGGTGCACAGGGTTCCTACGCTAAGAATAGTTCAAGATGATAACCAATGGAATACTGCTTTTATCATGACAACATTGCCAATAAAGTAATGAGTTCCGCGGCTTCGCCCGATTAGATGTCGGAAAATATCCCACGGAAATGTACCACCGATATGTAAGAGTATTTATTCTTTGTATAAACTATCTGTGTACTTAATTTCATCCAAATCCGTTGAGCCGTGTTTGTGCCAATTCGGAACATACATCCAGACAAACGGACAAAAAATTAAAAAACTATATCTTCGACATCAGACTCGTTCCCACATCTTGTAGAAAATTCAATTTTGGGATAATAAATCATTAATTTTATTTACAATTAGGTACATCACTAACAGATCCTACTACATGTTGCTGTGCATGTTTAATAAGTGCAATAATTAAAATGGCTTTTATGGTTATAGCGCAAAAGTTTATATATACTAAAAGATATTTTAGAGGGTTCATCAAGGACCCATGCTTTGCCCGTTATTGTTCAATGAGGAATTCTTTTTAACTAAGCAATAGCTATAATTTTTTTATCTGAATTAAGCTTGAAATAACGAATCGTTAATTCGTAAATTTCGAATCATTAAAATCCGTTAATTGATCGCAATAAAATTTGACATCAACCAAAAACAATTGCAACATATCGTGACATTACTAATAATGAGTGTAATCGTTATCATTGTCACTGTCCTCAGTTGCGATACATAGTGCCTGCCAGAAATCATGCATACTAATAATTCGTTTCCTAACGTTAGGTATTATTAGAAAGATCTAGATAACTTTAATTTTTTATTTTTGTGAACGAGAACCTAAGTATTTGTAAACAACATTGTACGTTACTCATTACCTACTTATTATAGGCTATATACATAGGCTGGTCTTTCTTTCATTATGAGTAAAAGTAACATTGCTGTACAAAATTAAATACCATAAGATGTGGCTGCGAAACACCACAGGAATGGAAGTACAGAGCGATACAGAAATAGCTGATGCATGTACAAATATAATATCTGTTTTTTACGACTTCTACGAACGTAGGGATGGCATAGATTTACGTGTAAAGCTGATTTTAAATAAACTTGGAGACAGCAGGGATGGCCAAAGAAGATTCAAAACAATTAGTAAAAAACACGTTTGGTACTTTTAAAGAAGATGGGTATCATCATCATTGTTTACGTATTGTATGAAACAAGCGGATGTGTTGATAACTCGACAACCCTAAACCCGCGTTTCAGCTCCGAGGCGCAGCGGCTACGTTGCAAAACCGCCGAGTTGACGATAATAGCTGGATCATAAAATAAACACGGCGACTGTGATTTATAACCGTTGTCAACATATGAGGAAAACTGATTTTTTAATTTTTCGCTTTCAACGCTTTGATGATGAGCTATTGTTGTATTACCGAGTGGAATTGCATGCTCGCACGTGACCTCTTCTACACTAATCGGTACTAGTAACTGAGATAGTATGTTACTTTAAAGTACCTACCTACGCTTTAATACGTAAGTACTTAATTTTCACATTACCTACTCAATGAAGACAGTAGTAATCATTATTAATATTGAATAAACTTTTTTTCTATAAAGCATAGCTGTATTCTTTCTACATATTATTTTAGTACGACAAATTGTATGATCTCGAATTCTTAATCTAAGATTTACGGCGGGCTTAAGAACAAATCAGGGATCCGTGCCTCAAAATGAAAAAACGGAATCCTTAAAGGATTACTCAGTTGTCCATCCGCCAGTCTGTCAGTCTCTCAAGATACATTTTTCTCAGGAACATGTGAAGGTATCAAGTTGAAATTAATTTCAAATACTTAGGTCTACGAAGCTCTATAAAAATCCAGCTTCTAAGTAAACGCAACGAATAAATATAAATAAAACCCTTTAGGGTACTTCCCGTTTAAGCGGGATTGTCCGAAAGGGTTGCCGCTACCCCGGAACTTTAAGGGCTAAGGAAGGAACATGGATGGAATTTAGTCAGTAAGAGTCTGACACTCCGTTCCGCTCCACCCAGAGCGGGAGAAGTCACTGGATGATTTCCAAGCCTTAAAAAAAGGGTACTTCCCGTTGACTTTGAGTCATGAAATTTGGCAAGTAGCCAGGTCTCACAAGTAAAAGAAAAGCCTCAAGAAATAAAAGAAGAAAAAGTCCAAAATCATTCATTTGTATTTTAATCACATTTTTTTTCGGATTTAAACTTACCTTTGCAGATAAAGTTGACCGTGACATACATATCTATGTATTGGAGACAGGAGAACATAGTCTTCAAATCTAATGATACGTTTGTTTCTGGGATGAATTCATCCCAACCACGGAACCTTTCAATGTAGGCCAACACGCACTTAGCCCGTCTTATTACTAGTTTTCTGATACGCTATATATTCATTGCTTATATTATTATATACGAAGAATCTACTTAAAGTGATGCTTGTACGTGCGTGTTTTGTACTTACAAAATACATATAAATTAGAGAGCAAAAACGTCTGAATTGATCCTCGAGCCAATTAAACATAAACAATAATCAGTATGTAGTAAATAAACAACACGCGTAGCATGTAAATGCCACATTATCTTAGTCGTTCTCTTTCTATATCGTTCAGTTTCAGAAATAACGGCCGCGATACAAACGATGCTACAATGATAATATTTTTGGAAAACCCGAGTAATAAATAAGAGTTCGTGATATAATGATAAAAATAATTAATTAACCTTATTTTAAACTAGATTCTCCGTGTATAGTAATATAGTATCTTCGTCCTGCTTGAATGTCGAAAATTATCCCACGGGAACGTACTATAGGGGTAAAATTCTTTATGCTATTCCAGACTTTATTCTACATTTGTGTCAAACATCTGACCCGTTCAGACGTTCTGGCGTGATTAAGTAACAATCATCCATCCAAATTTTCGCGTTATTAAGAAAGAAGAGTAGTGAAATAACTGCACAACACAGTTACAGACCATATGCCTTATTAAATATTTGTACGAATCCGATCCGAAAGTCTGAAAAAACCTCATTAATAGATTTTATTAACAACATTTTCAATCTCGCCCAGAAATAATTAAAGGAGAATGTTCTAGACCGCCCTATAACCAACAAACATTTGACGTGTACGTTAATTTTAATTATATTTTAATATGCTTTTTAAAAATAATAAATTCAAGCGGACACTGTTTAATCCTTAATAGGTTTTTAAAAGTGACCTCATTGATTTATTACCAACTGAACTCGCCATCTTTCAAGGAATTGTCAATGTGAATGTCACAAAAGATTTGACAGTGTCGCTCTCGCTCATCTTAAATAAATATCGATATCGACGACGATGTCCATAATATCTAGTGATAAATAATGGATGTTCGATATTTATCACTTCCAAAACATTGAAAATGTGCAAGTTTTTCATGCATACTTTTTTCATGGAATTAGTTCCGTGAACTTTTAATGGAACTTATGATGAATTTGGCCTAGCACGATTATGATGAAAATATAATGAACAAAACAAACTCACAAATAGTACTTTTTTTTTTTTTTAAGGCTGGGAAATCATCCAATGACTGCTCCCGCTCTGGGTGGAGCGGAAGGGAGTGTCAGACTCTTACTGACTAAAACCCATCCATGTTCCTTCCGTAGCCCTTTATGTTCCGGGGTAGCGGTAACCCTTTCGGGCAATCCCGCTTACCCGGCAGGCTTTGCCCTGAGGGGCCCCTTCATATGCTGACATCTCTTTGAGGCGCGCGTGGAACATATACGCGCCGTACGTCACGGGTCTGGTGCTGATCGGACGGTGAGTCACCCATTACTCACCGTCCGCAGGCCCGCGCCTACGGTGGCCGGGAGTCGTCACGTGGCTCCCGACGCCCGGGGCGTCTCCTGCGGCGGCTGGGACGGGAGGACCTTTCTCTCTCCCATCCCGCCACCTCCTTCGCGACAAAAAGTACTTACTAGTCGAATGAGGGATTTTCTCACAAGTGAGAAAATATTAGTTCAAAGAGGCGTTGGTAAAAATACGGCACTGTCTCAGGTTTTTGACATCAAATAAGCTTTCTTATTTAGGGATCTTATTTTTGTTATCAGTAGCCAGTAAAACAAAGACGTATTTTTTACCCACGCCATCTATTGAACTATGTTTTTTCACTTGTCAGAAAATCTCTCATTTAACGATTGAAATGTCATTTACGACGCAACTCTAGTGAATTGTTCTCATAACCATTTCACGACTTCAATAGCCATATTTTTACTTTTTAAGTACTTAAACTCTATTTTTAAATGTCGCAAACTAAAACTTGAAAATATTTTATTTTAGCATTAATTTAATTGAAGTAGAATCATAGCAACAACGTGTTTATGTTTGTAACGGAACAAATTAATTGTAATTTGACATATTGATCTGTCATTTTGGTCTAATAAATTAAAACCTCAGATTATATAGGTGGTCATTGATAATCGATATAGAATGATTGATCTTCGAGAGAGCATCTCTATTCTCTACGTCACTACGTCTGTCGGTTCGTCTCAACGAGTCTTGTGTTGCGTTGTATTTGGTGATTTCTTTTGGCGTTTTTAATTTGGTTTCTGTTTGTAATACAACTGTATTTACAGTAATATTTTACTGTATTTGAAGTTAAATGCTTTGTAGAAACCAGAAATAGCGATTTTAGAAGGAATTACTTAAGTTTTCTTTTATTAAAAATAACCTCAAAATCGGTTCCTTTTCTTTAAATAAATCTTTTCTCAAAAGTGTCCGTCAAGAAACTTTGTTCTTATGGGCTACTAAGGGCAATTTACAATAGAAAATGAATTTTTCTATGCTGTTGGCTCCAGGGCGAACAATGTATGGGCGTAGAACAATCTCCTTTACAATCAAATGGTTTCCCGCCTTCGTGTTGCCCTTTTGCGTCTCTCCACCCCCAATCCCTCGTAAGTAAAATCTGGTTCGTTCACCGCCCACGGGGCGATATCACCCGCCTAAAGAATCAGTGATCAGATCACAGACAAAATTAATAAAAACTGCTTTTACTAACCTATTAAGTTTAATATATTAAGTTACGTAAATCATATAAAGAAAAAGCGAGTAAATAGGCAAGCAAGGAATTTCGGCCGCCCGCCCAAGGTTGAGAGAGAAGTCAATAAATAGGTAACGAAACCTTTCTTGCTAATGTTATTTTTTTTAAATCAAAATACTTTCGTAATAATTTATATTTATGTACTAAGTTACAAATTGTATAGATCTACACTGATTAGATTCCTCCAATACTTGTTATTGACCTTCGCTTTTGTTAAGTCACGTAGCACCAAAAAATGTGAATACCTATAACAATAATATCAGTACTTAGGTAAGTATGGATGCTACGTGTGTTAATGTACACATATTTATGGATATGTTTCTTATCAGTTTACGTCACGAACTTTATCTGTGTTGATAACGTTCTGCGGAAGAAATGTAACTAAACACGTACTAATCGCCACTGTTAGGTTTAAACTTTTCGATTTCAGAAATTTTGAGTATGAATTGGGTTAGTTTAGCTCGAATATAATGTATATCATCCCGTTGCTGTAACAAAAGTTTAAAGCATTACGTAACTAATTCTAAGAATTGCACTTATTTGTTTCTAGTAGTTGTAACTAGTCGCAATCTGATAAGATTTTTTTTATCTAGTACAACTTTTATTAAAACGAAAACTATTCCAGTTACAAAACATGTCTGATTCTCAAACAGGTATTTATGTAGTAAACATAAATGAAGCGACTTCACCTAGTTGTTAAGTTCAAGTAATCTATAGTCAACAAGCCACACTAGTACATATTTGAAACTAATTTGTAATTTAAACTTTGTAATTGTCTCCTGCAAAGTACCATAGTAAGGAGAGACGACGCGACTAACTTCGGAGCCCCCGTAAAAGATAGTGCGCTAGTGTTTTCAGGATTGATGTAAGTAAACAGAGCCAGTGATACTATCATTTTGTTTTAACTATTAAATATATTTACTTACATGGAAAAAAATGGGTTACAATACTGGGTATCGACTACTGAGCCCGACTCTAAATTAATGGCGGCTTACTGTCTCCATAGCCTGGCCTATTCGTAAGACATAATTACATTATCATGCATTATGTTGATATCCTATCCTGATTATAGATACCAATTTAAATAACCTGGGAAAAGATTTTTTTCACAAAGTATAAGTAAACTAGGCGCCTACCTAAAGAAAATATGTTTAATTTCTCAGTGTTGTCTAAACTACGAAATAAATGTGAAAATGACTATATTTACACAACATTTATATTTAGAGCCCGTTGAGTCATCCTCCATACGGATAGGTAGTTAATTATTTTTATGAATGGAGTAGAGGGCGGCGCGGGCGCATCGGAACGCGGACGAGACGTGTCGCGCGCTGCTCTACGTTCGCTTTCCCGACTTTCCAGTCGGCGCAGGCGATGTGCGTGCCGCACAAAACTAATGTAGACCATTTTACAAATGTTAATATTACTTACCATTTTTCACACTAGCGTTTAAATCATGATAAAATATTTTACCATAAGGAAAAACATAATTCGTCTGACACGGAAGCTGTAGTCTCATGGAAAATTATTATTTACAGGCACTAATCATTGAAATTAATTATTTTTGTGTGTAAAATATTTATTGTAAATATGGTATTTATTTAACATTGATTAATTATATTTGTTTTTTTTATTTTTTTTTAAGTTTATTTTTGTTCGTCTTCACAAAATGTGTCAATGATTTTTTTTTGTCGAATGTGGCGATGAAACTTAGAAGGGGTATCTACTCTCCGATTATTAAAAGGGCATTCTATCAACTACTTTTGCGTGACTTATTTTTCTCTAAAGTGTGCCATGTGATGAGTTATGTCAAAATAAAATAAATCATCAATTAGAGTCATCGTCATTTAAGATGTGTGTTAAATGCGTGCAGCAATAACGCGGCACCCGCAAGGACATCTCAGGACAAGTCACTCGTCCTCTATCGTCATGCGCAGGTAGCGGCCAGAGGACGACAAGCCCATTGTTTATCGTTGCTAATTATTATGCCCCAACGCAGACGCTTGTCGACCGCCGCAGCGCGTCGAGCCTCTGCGCAAAAACTGTGATACATAATATCTACCTGAGAATAAGGCGAAATTATTTATATACCTAAATCCTATCATTAAATATTTTCGAAAAACGTCTAAGTTTCTTAGGCAATTTTTTAAACATTCATAATCATTTTTATCGTAGCCGCTCTACTTCAATCATTGAACTCGCAATGACGGCAGAACATTGCAACTATCGCAGTGGCAGTATCGCGCTCGATTGAGGACCGTTACGTGAAAACGTCGAGCGCGCGGGGTGGGGCAGAGAGCCGATACGGTGACGATGGCGCCCGAACACGGCCGATCGCCGAGTGCCGAGACGACGACTTACGAGCGGGGGACGCGGGGGTGCGCCACTTATCGCGGCGAGCTGGCAACGTCGCGCGGGGTGGGAGCGCCCCGCGCCGCAACCTCTCACTCACCGTCGCCGGCTCGCCATCGCCATCATCCAGTGTTACCTTTGACGGTCGAATGCGCGGTCGTTCGCCGTCGTAGCCAGTGACGTCGGTGTCGACACTCGTGCAACACGTCTATGATGTTTCGGTGACTTCAAAGTCGGACTCGTGAGTGAACAATAACTTATTGGCTATCGAATGCTGGAACACAGTGACAAGTTTTGATCTCATTACTCCCTGGATTTGGATTTTAATGAGTTGTGATAAGTGACTATTTGGATTTTTGAACATACAGTGAAGTGGATCACCAAAAAAGGATTTCTTCTAAGTGTCAACATTGGATTATGAATTAAATATTTCTGCAGTGAATTCAAGAACTGTGTTACGTGAAAGTGGCATACAAGTAAATACTATAGTGTTTTCATAAACTCTCTGAACTGGTTTTAATACTTTTCACAAGTTTAAAAAATATTTTTTTCGGAAACAAACGTAGAAAAATATAGAGAAAAAATATTTTTTCGGTAAATCATATATCAAATAAAAACTTGTGGAAGTTTTAAAGCTAGGACATACCACCTGTCGTAAAACGTACACGCTGGATTTTGCCTCAGCTGATTCGAAGACGGAATAAATTCGCGAAGCGTTCATCGTTGACAGATTATAAAATGTGCAAGAAAACTTGTGAAACATGAAAAATCTAATACGTGAATATATCGACTATGATTTTTAAGTGTTGATTTACATAATGTGTAAGTTATTGAAATTGGTCGTTAAAGAAAAAACATTTAAATCAGACTTGAATAATTATAGACCAGAAGTGATTCAGAATAGACTGATGACGGCGATGAAATTTTCACAAAGGTAAACGATGAACGTTTCGTCAATTGTTGACGTTCCACGAACGGCTGGAGCGAAATTTACGCGCGATACGCGATAACAGAAAATACGACCGTACGCTTGCGACTGACACGAGTACAATATTGGAGAAAAAAAAGTAAAATTTGCAATGATGGAAATATTGTGGACTTATTGCCGAGTGAAGATGTCAGTTACGAGTTGACGTCGATGTTTTTGAGTCGCAACAAACCAGGTGCATCGTGTTTCAGGGGGTGCCTTGGAACGGCAGGACGGCGCACTCCAATAGTACGGCCGGGTACGCGGGCTCTATCATCACCTACGGGGGAGCACAAGCTCCCGATAGTGGAAAACACAACCCATTGCAAGGGACCATTGGATACAGAGTCAACGCCCCTAGGTAAGTCCGAAAATATTTATTTTTATGTAAATATCAATCATAACAATACAAAATGGCCAAAGTGAAGTTCCAAGTCAGTGAATTTGAGGAAAACATGAGTAATACAAATAATAGAAAATTAAAAAGGCAGCGATAATATTCTAAATAATATTGATACTCGATGTAAACGGCATTTTCGGTTGCAATGCGAAAACGTTTTTAAGTCATTTATCCATTATTGAAATTTTAAGTTGGAGACCCGAATTGTATATTTAGCAATTATATTACAAATTGAAAATGATGAGGTTATCAGTTACCAAAACTTGACGCTTTGTGTAGGTACTACTTCGTTGCCTTTACTGTTTTTATCTTATCCGGAACAAGTTTGTTTACATTTCAACAAAACGCTGAAACGTGACTAGGCTTACCTGTGCCACCTTATCGTAGTTAACAAGTAATAATATCAAAAATATGCTATTTACGTAAATATCTTAAACTACCTTACGCTTCATGTATTAGATTGACTGAATAATTCTTTTTACAAAACCTTAAGACAAAGCACATAAATATAAATCAAAGTTTTTTAATCAACGTGCATTAAGTTCCCCTGATAAACCAAACAAAACTTTAAAAGTACACACAAGTGTGACATTGTCGACCGCGCATCGCTGCAATTATAAATGAAATGTGCTCCTCCATTCACACGCACAAACGCTTTAGGGCACCCAGCACTCACACAGTCGTACGTCATTGCACTCACACTAGTGCACACGCAAGCACACATCTATGAAACTCTCACACAGGCGCACAATGGGAATGCACGCGGTGACTGCACTTTAGCGCTTACAATAAACACAAATAAACAAAACATTTAAACTAGCAACACCGAGAGCATCGAACAGTTAAGAATCATTCCAATAGAATTTTTTATGCGTCTACTTTCTACTTTGATATTTTCAACTTTTACTGTTCTGAATAACAAATACTAGACGATTGTTTAAATAGGTAACCGTTTTTGATCGAAGATTATGAGCTAAATTACAATGCTTAAAAAATTCTGAGCAGGTGTTAAGTCGAAGCGCTCAACGGCTTTGTTTAGTAGTCACCTTTACAAACGACATATTGTTGATGGCAGCCTGCCTTTATACAAAACCAATAAGTAAATAATAATAAAAGTGGGGACCGGCAGCGAGATTGTGTGAACATAACACAGGAAGTATATTTAAAGGGAAGGGAAGAGAAATTAAACTAAAGTTAATCATTAAATTAATATCAAATCATTTAGTGTTAAGAATGTTAAAAGTAAGCTGGAACATAATGAGATTTGTAACCGTTAGTAAAGTGATCGTGGGAAAAAACGTCAGTTTGAATCGAGCGAGACGTCTGGGGGCGGATGCACTGACACAACATACATTACACCACGTGCGGCATGCCCGAACGGATTCTCAATGGAAACCTTAAATGTTTCTATAATAATTTAGTCACGAAGTGATATATAACTTACCCACTAAGTTCTAAAAACATATTCCAGTGAATATACGTGTTAATCTTTTCTATACTGCTAAATCGCCGATTCTTTTCGGTTCAATATCATTGCAGCCAAACAAATTATTATCGGGATCGTCGTCGTAATAAAGCCCCATATTGACGTGACCGGCCCCACTTACCCTAGGCGACGTAGTCGACCCTTCCCCGCTCATTGTACCGTATTTACCCCGGAACGCTCGGCTCCATTTGTAAACCCCCGGAATCCGCTCCTTGAAGCATGATTCATTCTCCGGACCCCGCGTCAATTGATGAGAATGAGATAGATAGTGTTGTAGGTTATTAACATGATTGGTTAGTGTTCATTATTTTTTGGTGACAAAAAAGTTTCGGAATTTTTCGTATCCTCCTAATATTTTAATGTTTGTCCTATAAAAAAATAGTAATAATGAGGTGAGGTATCGACTGATACAGGTAATTTTAATAAATACCCGAAAAGGCAGCAAGACTCCAAAACTTCATGGATCCTATAATATTAATGTTAGTTAACGCTTTTTATTATGTCAGTGTGCGCACAAGCCACAATGTGAAGTGGCATTTAAATGGGGGTGACCAACTGTCGTCGAAACACAGGGGTGGAACACGCCACGACTTCACGCTACCGCGATAGTAATCTATACGAGACTCACAATTAATGCCTTATTTAACACTTCACTTCAAATAAAATTAAACAACCACGTTTTACACGCTCAGAAAACCAAATAACAAGTAAATAACTTTAAGTGTAGTTTTGGTACTGTTACAATTACCTACAAAATAAAATGTTTAATGCCTGATTTATAATTAGTTGCAAATCTGAAAGTAGAAGCACGTCTCTCAAGCAGTTGGATTCAATACACGATTATCTCGACTGCCAATTAACCAGGAATCCGACACGTCAGCGCACTAATCTAAAATTAACTGCAGCCTATGTATCAAAATACCTACGCGTTACTCGCACATCTCTCAATACTATGCCAAACACCTTCCAGCTTCTCAAAATAGCGGCTTACCTACTCATTCATATTGATTTATTTAGAATTTTCGTATATCGAAGATCGGTTGTAATGCACCTACCAAAGCTCGTGTCATATCCTTACAAATTACCAGTCATACGATTCTCAGTACCATTTCGAAAATAGTCGTTATGTCTGTGCAAGCGCATTTGCCGAAGCATAAGTCTTTTACAAAGGTGTTCCGAGAATTGTCCCAAAAGAATGCCTGAGACCAACGTTCGCATTCAACAACCCAAATATTTTGAACAGACCATAAGTGATTATTCGGATGTGGTACCACTTTTACAAAAAGTGTACCAGGATACAGAACACACAGATTTTTTGTTCACTACACATTTCGGTCGGCAAAAAGAAAAAGGTCCAGACAAAACTATAAAAAGGAGTGCAGGCCGGGCCGCGTTTACCTAAGGAAGGACCCTTGTAAATCATCTGCAGCGAAGATGAATAGAGACGATGTCGAGATGAGCGTTGTTGACTCGTGTGTTTATTGGTTGTCCACGCTACTAAGTGTCTTTTAAGCTATTTACGAGAATACTTATAGTATCCGGAGTTGCCGCTTCGCCACGATTTATTAAGAATATTCAACTAATTTAGCTGACACTTAATTGAAATAACAACATAATTTTAAAGGGTTTTTAATGAAATTGTTATATAAAGGCAGATTTGACTACTAAATAATTTCGTACGTTATCAGTTACAGTTTGTGAACATAACACACACACGTAAATGTATATTCATTAAAATAATTTCATACACGTTCACAAAGGGCCAATATTGTTGCTCCACTACAGATGCTCGCAACAATGGGTAGCCCGTGCGAGTGTTTGTCGTGCATTTGTCGAATAGGAATTATTAGAAAGGGCTCCGGGAAGGCTCGGGAATTCGCCCCAAAAGCAGTTCACATGAAACGTTCTCCCACTCCGGCGCCGCACAAAAAATCAAACATCCCGAGAGAAACACAGGGGTTACAACGCGTCACTATACGTCCATATTGATTTTTTCTCTCATTGTTAGCAAAATAATAAAATAAAAGCGAGTATTAAAAAAGATCTTGCGTCGATAGAATTTGGGTTGAATATTGAGTCTGAGTTTATTAATAATCGAAGCGTTAACGTGTGGAATGTTCGATTCTGCAAGGCCGCTTGCAATAGAAACTGCTCGTATCGTGAGTGAAATAATATTAACTGGACCGATTTCACATTTAATATGTACACGTGTATCTACTTCTGCCATTCTACACGAAGTAATTATTTCTGTTAAAGAGTGGTTGCGAACTCAATAATCATTGAATCAAACATCTGAAATAATATGTTATACAGATGAACAATAATATGTTGTTAAGTATGTAGTTAACGTGATTGTGTTGATATTGTTATAGCGGCTATGGGTGCGCCGGCGGATCGGGCGCGATGAGCGGCGGGGGCGAGAACGCGCAGTTCGGCGCCACCGCCGCAATGGTCGCCGCGGCCACCACGGCCGCGATGCAGGACTCGCAGCCTTTCTCGCAGGTAAAACACCATCCAAATTACATATAGTGAAATTGCAATTACTATTGTTAAAAAATGCCATCTTTCAATTCTTACGAAGAAATTATTACATTTTGAATGAATCCATATGAAATCATAACCTTCAATTAAGCACACACTCAAAGCAAACCCCAATTAATATTAATTAATAATCAAAAGGACTTGAAAATCTATTACAAATGAAACGTGAATTCAGTCACGTATACAATTCTACAGACGTCGTTATTTTCATTTTGCAGATGCAAAACAACATGACTATGGGAAATCCCCAATATGGCGCGATGAACGGCTACGGTCAACAACGCAGCCATAATCCCGCAATGACCGGGATGGGGATGGGTGGTAACGGCGGGATGAACGGAATGACCAGCATGGGACAGATGGGAAACGCCGCTATGAACGGTATGAACCCGATGGCGCAGATGGCCAATATGGGTATGCATGCCAACATGATGCCATCGCAGATGGGGCCAGGACAAATGAGCAGCTCAGCCAAGATGGGCCCGGGATACCAAAGGCGACATACGCCGTATCCATCCGGCACCATGCTTATGGGTCAGAGGAAAACGCAGTATATGAGTGGGCAGCCTGGCTTTGGGCCGACTCAGTACCCTGCGGGGTACGGCGGCAGACCGGGCTTTCAGGGACAATACCCACCGCAGCAACCATTAGGGCCTAGCGGTAACTTTGGCGCGGCAATGAGAGGAACAATGAGACAAACAACACCGCCTTACTCAAACCAGGGGCAGTACTTCAATGGTGGCGTGCCAAGCCAATTCCCCCAGCACCAGAGTAGCAACGCACAGTATGGCGGGCAATACGGCGGACAGTTCGCGCAGGAAGTCGCCATGCGCACTAACATGAGTTATCAGCACAGTCCAGTTCCTGGCAATCCGACGCCGCCGCTAACGCCTGCCAGCAGCATGCCTCCTTACATCAGCCCTAATGGTGATGTGAAACCTCACTTCAACGAGCTTAAACCACCAATGGGCATGCAAAGTAAGGATTTTTTTAATATTTGTGAAACAAAAAATCTATATCATGTATGAAACAAGGACAAGTCCAATAACTGTACTTTTTATTTTCAGATGACGAGCTCCGGTTAACATTCCCCGTAAGAGATGGTATTATATTACCACCATTTAGATTAGAACATAATTTAGCAGTTAGCAACCATGTATTTCAATTAAAACCCACGGTCCATTCGACGTTAATATGGAGGTAAATATTGTAGAAAAGTAATGTATAATTAAAGTGAAAGTGTAACGTTGGGCGGGCATGGATTTTAACTATGTTTATTTATTCATAGATCGGACCTTGAGTTGCAATTAAAATGCTTCCACCACGAGGATAGGCAGATGAACACAAACTGGCCAGCGAGTGTTCAAGTGTCGGTCAACGCGACTCCATTACAAATAGATAGAGGAGAGAACAAAACATCACACAAACCATTGTACCTGAAAGAAGTGTGCCAGCCAGGCCGAAATACGATTCAAATCACTGTCTCAGCCTGCTGCTGTGTAAGTATCTCATAATGAATTCTATATTAAACAGGATTACACCTATTACCTACATCAATAATTATTAGGCAGCCAGCATACTAGACCATTACATACTAAAACCTTAGTCACGGAATGTTTAATAGACAGCAACAGTAAATAACAAAACTTATATTCCTCTTTTGTTTTCAGTCGCACCTGTTTGTTTTACAATTAGTTCACCGACCGAGCGTACGAAGTGTACTGCAAGGTCTATTAAGAAAGCGCCTATTAACAGCAGACCATTGCATCGCGAAAATCAAGATGAACTTTAACCAGACGCCGACGAATGGTAGCAATGGATCCAACACAGCTAACGATAGGGACAGCGTTGAACAAACAGCTTTAAAAGTATCGTTAAAATGTCCAATCACGTTTAAGAAGATCACGCTACCGGCACGTGGCCACGAATGCAAACACATACAATGCTTCGATTTAGAGTCGTATTTACAACTGAACTGTGAACGAGGGTCTTGGCGGTGTCCGGTTTGCAAGTAAGTGTTGCTCCTAACATTCCAATCGCAATCATATTTTCGTGTTATGGTTAATGTCTAACAAGATGATTTCTTTTCAGTAAACCAGCACAGTTAGAAGGTTTAGAAGTTGACCAATACATGTGGGGTATCCTTAACACGTTGAACAGTTCAGACGTAGACGAAGTCACGATTGACAGTGGTGCTAACTGGAAGGCAACTAAAATCGCCAACAATACTGGAATTAAGGTGAGTATTTCTCACACGACTAATGTATTTTTATTATTTATTTGTGCAAATTATTATATTTAACTTTTACGTAATTGGAAATGTTTCTGAGACGTGTTCTTACTTTTTGCAGCAAGAAGAAGATAGCAGTGATGGCAGCGTAGGAAAGCGCAGTAAAGCAGTATCACCGGGCTCGATGAACATGCCTACAATGAACAACTGGGACATGAACCAAGCACTATCGCCATATCTTCCTCCTGATATGAATACTATCGCCAGCGGCTCAATGATCTCTTCGTACAACCAAAACGGCCAGAATAGAAATTCAAGTTCGAACAATCAGAATTATGACTTCGGGATGAACAATGGGCCTGGCAGTAACGAGTACGCTGGAAATGGACCTCTTTCGCATCTGAATGACAGCGTCAACTCATTAGATCCTCTCAACGCGATGGAGAAGAGCCTTAACGACCAGGTAAACAAAATATTACATTTGTGTAGATAAGCGGAGCAACGGAGAACCTTTTGCAAACAGAAAACTAGTATTAACATATCGAAACACACTAGTCTATTGTACAAAAGTGTATGAACTTAGCGTATTGTGTTATAGGTATATCGTTGGCATAAACAAAGTTGGTTGTTTCCAGTAGAAACTATTTTCCTTCGTAATGGTTGTATTTCTCTAACGACTAGATCTGGGTGTCCAGACAGACACATTTTGCTTATGTAAAGAATTAAAACTACCTCCTTTGCGCTGCGCTTCTTCGCTGTGTTAAGTTATGACAAACTAAACTATTCAAAAAATTACTTTACATAGTAAGTGTTCACGTACCTGCAAAGGCACCAGAATGTGTAGCTGAACGTCCATGTATTGTCCAGATGCCGCACACACCGCATACGCCGCATACGCCGGGCTCGGCACACACGCCGGGCGGCGGCGGCGCGCACACGCCGGGCTCGTCGCATACGCCGGGCCCGCCCTCCGTGGACCACCACTCGCTCACCGATGTCGACATACCCGCCGACCTCAACTTTGATCCCGCCGCTGTCATAGATGGAGAAGGGACAGATAATCTCAATGTGAGTATTTTATCTAATCTGAGAACGATACTGAAAGTTCGGGATACCAAAACAATTTAGTTTCCTTAAATCACAATTGTAGCTTTACTGACTTATCAAAGGCAATGTTAATGCAAAGTCTCAATGTCTGTACAAATTCACAAAAAATAAACCTATAGAGTAAAATTGCGAAGATTTGTATAGGTACTGCCTAATATAAAAATACAAAGATGATAACGTTTATGATTACAGACTTTTTTCAATTTTTATTTGTGGCTGTTGAATGAATCTCGGCAGGTTTTTCCAAATATATCTTCCAATACTGTAATAGTTGGAACAATACGTGTCTTGCTCGTAGTAAGGGGTAAATTTGAATCGTTCAATCCTAGCCACTGACACATTTAACAGAGCAACATTACATTAATACATTAAGTTACTGGTATCATTGGACTTTTAATGGCAATAACACATACTAGCCGATCCATTCTGTAAAAATCTCACCATAAAAACTTAGGAAAAATGTGATTGGACATTGCAGTGCGTTGTCATTTCACCTGCTAGGGATTGACACTATTGACACCTGTATGTAGGCACAATTGAAAAGCGATACATCTATAAATTAATTTATTGGCTTGAATTTCGTCATTTTTATCGCATAGCCGAGTCATAAGATCTCCATTTCCAAAAGTGACACATGTTACAATAAAATGATACTAGGTACCTTGTTGAGCGTATTTGCAGACGATTTCCTTCTAACTAACAAATATTCAGCTATGATACTATATTTTCAAGCAAACCTACGTACAACACCAGTAAAAGCACGGCAAGTCTAATTGTTATTTTCTTATTCCAGTTATTGCCGGAGACAAGTGTGGACCCGATGGAGCTGCTGTCGTACTTAGACGCACCTGCTCTTGGTGAGCTATTAGCGACGCCGCCTTCCTCGTCTTCATCGGCGGGCAGCCACCCACCGCGTGCGCCTTCCTCCGACGACCTCCTGGCACTATTCGAGTGAACACTCGGTGACCTGTCGAGAAGTACGTAGACGGGATTACGTATAAGATTGTCAATTAAAAACACTACTAAAAAAAACTGAAGATCTCGATTTGTACTTAAAAGAAGATACTCTATTTCGCCCGTTTCAAGGTTTATTCGTTTATAATTATTGAGCGGAGAAAATACTAGCTAGCATCTCTAACCGTCTACGTAACTCGCTCGTTACTAAGAGATTTATTCGTCTGAGAGTCAAACTAGGCGTTTGTTCAACTCGCAATCAAGCCAGAAGCCCGATATTGTGATATTAGATTTTAGTTCCTTCTCCACGTGTCGCTGTGTTGAATATCGCAGAGCGTTCGAACAGTAGATGTCTTCAGAATCTCTGTCACCTTGTAAAGGTGTTATCGTCTAGTAGAAGTTCCTACCGCGCTGTCGTGTTGAGCACAGCGACACACCGAGGCATCGATTGTTGAAACAATGGTGTTGGAGAACATTTATTAGGTATATAAGTAAAGTATTGGAGGCAAACGGCCATAGACACTGCGGTGTTGTGCATGAATAGTTCCTCGCACCGCCGCACATACGGTGGCGCTACTGAGCTCCTTTAATATTCTAAACTCTAGCATAAACTGTAACACAAATTTTCATTAATAATTCAACTTCTTATTCGATATAACTGTAATCGATTAGAGTTTTTGATTTGTGTCCATAATTTGTGAATAGTTCAGATGTAAATAATAAAGAGGAGTTATTTTATTTGTGCTAGTTGTTTTGTGTACTGTGGGCGGAGCCGGGCGGCTCCTTGTACGTATAGGCTAGCCGAGCGCGGCCGGCCCGTCCGGAGGCATTGTGAATCTTATAGTTCCTATTGGATGCGAGCGAACTATAATGTTCAATTGCCATTTACTGTAAACATATTCCTTCAAGTTTTCGCATATTCTGCATTTTTAAATGGTAAGATATGATAGGATTCGTGAGTATAACGCTACTCGCTTTTGGGTGATATATCCTAAATGAGTTGTTTGAATTCAACAAATAAATGGTAACAAATTAGTTACAAAAGTATATTGTAAATGTGAGTGCAAAAATGAACTCTGTTAAATTATTTTGCGTTATGTGAATCGAAGAATGATAGAAATATATTTTAATTTCTATATAAATAGTAATGAACTGTATTATTTGTAAATATGAATCTAGATAAGAATATTATATTACCTAGTTATATATAGGAGAAGAACATGGCAGATACTTATATGACGGCCAGTTTAGTATAGTATTACTAAATTAAAGAAAAAATCTACACATGGTTTTACATGTACATACAAAATTACCATACCTATTACAAGTCTATGCGTTTGGAGCCCAGTACAGTAAGCTAACAACTTCCTTTCAACTGAGTCTCTTCATATTCCAAATATTTAATATCTCTAAAAACTGCAACACGTACAACTATTTCATTACCTTTTGAATTAATTCAACATTTTATTATCATTGAACTGGGGACTAGTTCAATGATAATAAAATGTTGAATTAATTTCGTATTGCATTGATTTTATACGAAATAAAGTTCCTCTTACTTGAGTTATAATAACATTAGGTATAATATTTTTTTCAATAAATTAGTATCTCTGGCACAAAATAATCTTCAATATTTAAACATATTCACATTATGACATAAGTTTAAGTTGATAGTAGGTACTGTATGTGCTCTGAAACGTTTCTCTATTTACAAGTGAAAACCGCCAATATAAATATTAATAGAAAAATGTGTTACATCCGTGCTCATCTTAATTTTGTTTCGTTCTGCCCACCTCGGATAAACATAGAAGCAATAATAATGAAGTGCTGATAAAATAAATTTTATTTAAAATAATTAAATATTTTAAAATATTTAAGTATATACACTAAATAGGAATAAAAATTGCGATGAGCATCGAATCAACAAAATCTTATTTCACGTATTTTCAAATGTTTAGTTCCAATTTTCAAGTAATGTTGCGCATGCAAAATTCAAGTATTTGTTGTAACTTATTTAATTTTATATATATTTAGATTAACGCGCAGCGCAAATTGTCAACCACATTTTGTTTCTAAATGGAATTAAGTTCCCATAAAATATGACAATCAAGACACCATATTTCATTTTAGATGTCAAATTTTCAAACATAACGTCATTTCAAATATATATTTTTAAATAACAGTTTATAAAAATATCTCTACTAGAGTTTGTATGTAAAACTGTCGATTCTTTCACTATCTTATGTAAATTGATGATTTGCGCATCTTTACTTCATGCTATGAATATGGACGCCTCTTTAGAGTTAGTCAAACTATTACAAAAAAACAATAAAATTAGTATTACTTATACAAAGCCGTGATCAATTATTCAAACAAGTTTAAATAATTTACGAATTGTTGTCAAGTTTTTGTTGTCGTCCGTTCGTGGTTTATTGATTGTATGTCTAGTTGATCACAGCTTTAGCATAAATTACATAATTTTAAGGGACCTTCAATTCCAGTTAGCTAGATCTATTTATTGTAGTTAATATTGCTGTTGGATGGATCATTGCAACGATTTTTGTGTGACCAAATAGTAATTTTTTACATGTTTACCTATTTTAGGTAATTTAAAAGTAATGAATTTGTTTATATAAAAATTGAAAATATCACAAAAAATGTATAGCATATCACATTATAAAAATAGCAAAAGTCGTATCGATTGATTCATCCAAGTGAGCAAAAAATTACAATATTATATATTTTGTTGAATATTACAATGATGCTGTGAAGTAGATTTTGTGCTCGTACAAATATAAGCAGCATTTGGAAATAAGTGAAAAAGAAATCTAAATAAGGTAACATGCGACCCATGACTCAGAAGTTAATGCAAAGCCAAACAGTACTGTTAGCGTATTTAACATTTGAACATTATGTGAAAAGTTTAGCAATCAGGTTGGTACCCACTAAATTCATTTCGAAATGTGTAAAATGAAAAAACATAACATTTTTATGTTATTGAAAATAAAATAAATCTACAAATTATAATGTGTGACTTTCATTTAATTCTTCCTAATAATACTGTACAATTAGAGATCGTCATATAATAATATAACCTAATTAATGGTAACCTAATTTCTGTTGACAATATTCTAAAGCACCGGGATAAGACTAAACATTACGTAAGATAATTATAATTTTTAAAGGTTTTTGAGCAGGGAAAAACCAATATATTTTCACTTGAAAGAAACAATGATAACCCTCAATCAGTGTGAGTAATGGCAGGGTAAGAAAACGTCGCTGCCCTTGTCATGCCAATGTCTCTTGCATCTCTCAGGGAATTATATAATTATCACTTGCTTGAAAAACGGTGAAGAAAATGAGGCATGCCTGAGAGATATTTCTTAACAGTATGTAAAGCTAAGCCAGAGGCTCATGGGCAGCATAAGAACTCTGACACCAGGTTAGTCACTAACCACACGAAAAGAAGAGAAAAATAATGAATTTAGAACAACGAACGAGCCATACGATAAACCTGTTTGGTATTCAAAATGATGTCTAATTAAAAAAGTTTACATGGTGGAATGTTTTGAGAAATCCAACCATTACACTGTTGTGTTCGCAAGAAGTCAAACCAGTATATGGGCTATTTATAAACGAAAATAAAACTAAACCCGAAGGATACCTCACAGTGCATTATTGTATACGTAGCTGCCTAAGTTATCGATGTTGCCATATGCATAAACTAAGACTGCTCGACGACTTTTTATAGAACTTAGACTTAAAAAGAAAATTGTACATAATTATAGTTCCCGAATATATTAACATTTTAAATTACTTTTAACATTTAATTTTGAACCCTACTTGGTCATTGTGCAAACAAGACTCTTTCGTGGATATTCAAAATAAAGAAATGCTACTGGATGTTTAAAAGCCTACCGACACTTGCTACATAAGTACAGACCATGCGACAAGAACTGAGGTTCCAAAGGAGAGGCTCGCGATATAAAGGTATGTTGGGAACCAAAATAATGAGCAACAACTGCAGAAGGGTCCAGGTAGATTGGCAGGAAATACATTATAATGATAAGTAGGTAATCTTTACCAGTACTTGAGCTTTTGTTTCTTTTGACAACAAACAGGACAGAGAAGTCATTTGCCCATTCGACGTCAATCGGATGAATAAAATGCTTATAAAGGGTTATGTACCGAATTGTTTAAAGCATAAACCTCCAGTCGACAAATGTTGTAGACATCACCAAACGGTTGGTCGACTCTTCATGAAACCAGAGGGCTGGCCTATTTTGACCGTAGAATCAACATCACCAAACAACGTATAGCTACGTTTCCACGCTGCCGGCCTTATGGGCACTTTTTCGGCGATTTTTTAGATATTCTATGATTCTTCCTTGTCCTTTGTTACATACTTTTACATAATGTTATTATTTCAAGCTTATACATTTTGTCAAAATTATCTTGTAAAGGGAATCTTAAATGATATGAATACAAATAATATTGTGGGTCTTCTAACCTTCGAGATCTGAGCTGGTGGCTCATCGAATCGGAACATTTCATTTGTGAGCCGTGGCGTTTGCTCAGTGCAATTAATTGCTCCAACATTGTAAATCTGGGCCAATCCAGGACAAAATACAGCCCACTATGCGAAGCTTCAAACGGCTCCCAGGCTCAAATTAACACAAAAATCATTTTATACTGTGGTATTACTAAGAGTTACTAAGATGTCAAAAATAACAGGTAATTTGTAATAGACCGGTCTCCATCGCTCAGTAGATACTACTACCTACTGGATTGTTGGTAGTGGTATTAAACTGGCAACACCGCACACTCGCACGCGCAGCGAAGCCTTCTCGCACGCACACATCAATGGATCTCATGTAAACACGTGCCCTATAGCGCAGACAG
This sequence comes from Hyppa rectilinea, assembly GCA_951799385.1. NCBI lineage: Eukaryota > Metazoa > Arthropoda > Insecta > Lepidoptera > Noctuidae > Hyppa > Hyppa rectilinea. Next base: position 7,490,228 of record OX637305.1, read on the forward strand.
TCGATTAGATGACGGGTCCGCGGCAGGTATCGCGCCCCGTCCTGCCGGTTCAACGATAAAACGATCGAACGAACGCCACCAACAAACGAACTATATACATATTGTATTCTAAGCACAACGAACAACAAGACAGTTTTTAAACATTAACAGTGCGGTAGAGTGCGCGCGGTTTTGAAATAGCCGAGGTATGCGTTAGTAAACTTCTCCTTAAGTGCATAGCGGTATCGCGGAACCAGATTTTAAGTCCTCAATGTATTGAAAGTAGCTTTTTCCGTTGTTTGTTTTGTAAACCTATTCCTGTATTTTGTATTGAAAATCAAGATTGCAACGAGTGCCTGACTTATAGACTAAAGGTAAGGCTAGGTTAGTAATGTGTAACATAATTATGTGATAAAACTAAGCTACCTAACAATAATGTTATTTTATGTACAGCAATTCCAACACGTTTATTATATTTTCATTTATCAAACTCTGGTTGTAATTATTAGCCATAAGATCTGATATGTACAAAGACGCGGACATAAAGAAAGAACGATTGACATTTTCTGTGATACATTTTCCTCAAGTACAAAAGTATGTATTAATAATGCTTCTTCGGTTTTTGTGCTTATTACAACAATCTGATGAATTACAACTGCGAGTCTGCTACTATTCTGAGAATCTTATCTTGTTTTGAAGTCTTTTTGGACTTTTTTGGTAGCGCAAGGGTCGGGTTGGTTTATCAGCAGGTAGATTCCTTAAGACTCATTTTCGGCGAATGTGCATTATAAAAAGACAACATTGCGAACAAGTCTGCCCCTTTAGTATTTCGGAAGTTAGTTTTCTTTAATTTATGAGCTTTTTAAATAATAATATAAGTAAATAAATAAATGTTAAACATTTGGGCTTGAAATCGATTATAGCAGTAGTTTTTTTTTTTAAGGCTGGGAAATCATCCAATGACTGCTCCCGCTCTGGGTGGAGCGGAAGGGAGTGTCAGACTCTTACTGACTAAAACCCATCCATGTTCCTTCCGTAGCCCTTTATGTTCCGGGGTAGCGGTAACCCTTTCGGACAATCCCGCTTAATTATAGCAGTACCTAAAGAACACAATTAGGTACAGACTTGTTTAAAGAACTTGCTATTAATATTACTTTCTACCTAAATAAATACCAAATATGAGGGAGATAGTAGATATTTCACATTCTTGTCGCTAAATACTAGATATAGTGTAACTAATAAGTTCTAAGAAATTTACTACTAATCATTTTAAATAAAAAATCAAAATGATTAGTAGTCAACACATAACTATCAGAGTAAAAACTGTTCTTGCATTCTAATATGAACTGGCCTAATTCGACTGAATTACTTATTATCATGAAAATAACTTAGTAAGCAATATTTTGGCTGCAGCGGATATTAAGATATTACAATGGAATATTTTCATACATGAATCCTAAGTTACCTACGTCATAGTATCTACGTGTCTTATTTTATAAACAACGTTATCATAAGTGTAAGGAGGCTCCAGGTGTATCATGTTTAACAAATGGATAACCTTCATCTTCAAGAATAAAGTAAAGCAGACAAAGACTGGCACTTGGCGAACAATGGCGACATTACACATGTACCTTATGTACTTATTTAGACGCCAACCGTCTACTTACGGTACCTATATGATTTATTCACTTGATTCACACCAGATACCTATAAGTATTACCGTTAGGCGTTAGATACATTTCTATTTACTATACGATTGATTTCCTTGATGTTAAACTGTCCATTCTAACACTACAAAGTCATTGAAGACGATATCAATATGTTCAAAATTACATGCAGCTATTACTAGCTGCATGTAATGCCTCAAACTGCGACTCATATTTACCTGATGACCCACATTAAGGTCCTGTAAAGTCTGTTTTCGGAAATTTCTTGAATGAAATCAATTCTAAGTATCTCAGTCAGATATACCCGGCACCATGATCGCGTGAACTCAAGACCTCTAAAACTATTGCCTTCTATACTTTCAGTCTTCTTCGTTCGTGCTTGTGAACAATTAATAATAATTTAATGATTGCCAAAATCTCTATACAAACTTGTGCTCAATGTTCTAGGTCAATATTATCAAATCGTGTTTTCAATGGCTTTATACACCAATATAATTACTTTAGTATTTATGCATCTTAAATTTTAAAGTGAATTAGTCATTCTCAGAATAAACCAAACACCTGGAACCAATATTAAACTGAATAAGAACAAATGCTAAAATAAACAGGTGACATCCTGATTTTTTATTCCCGAAATCTCCATGTCATTAAAGGCAACGGTTATCCAACCTGCCACGCAGGTGTCCACAAAAACCATAAATAAAAATTAAGCAGACATTTTTTGGCCCACTAGTTTCTTGGATACTCAAACAAATACGTTCAATGAGCTGGCATCGCAGTTAGAACTTGAAGGATGATGAGCAATCAACACGCAAACAACACGATGCTATATGGATATCGATATATCTGCGATGACCACAGACATTGTAGGTATATTAGTCATGGAAGACCATTTACTGGACTTTGGAATTGATGCATTTTAATAATGGAATTGAAAAAGGTAGATTCCGTGTATGGATATTGAATAGGCGTCGTCGCGATGCAAAAGCACACGTATGCTTGAATTTAAGCTGGTTAACCTTTACATACCCATATTTAAAACTAACTAATATTCTACAGCTATTGTAAGGCTAAGTCCTTTATATGTTTGGCCACTATCCACAGGTTACCGACACTACTGTTAAAGCCTTACTTATTGCAACATCATTGACCTGTACAGCATATTCTGCAACAATAAAGAGTTGGTAACTACATCACTGGGTCGCTTTTAAACGGCCTCAGGCATTTCCGAACCTAATTTTAAACAACAACCATTTAAAATGATACGAATCGTGACGATCGTGCGTTACGTTTTCATCGCGAACCCTTGCGAAAGTCTTCTCTCTCCTTGACAGGTATAGGGTTGGGTATTAGCCAAGGTTATATAAATAAAACAAAGGATACAGGTTCTTGCGTGTATGTATCATAAAATGGTAATGACTTCTGTAATTACAATGAACTGGGTGTCGTGCATTGTCCTACTTTTTGCAAATCAATCGATGTTCAATGACCCAAACCAGATCGTTATTCTTACTTGAAGGCATTCCTTATTGCTTTCCCTACTGAGGTAAACTAGCATGACGTATTTAATGTTTCAACAAGCAGTGAACGCTGCAGTACAACCTCGCAGCCCTAATGAAATGCAGAAGACTTGTAAATTTACACAACAGTAAATGTTTACGAACTTTAGTGCACCGACGAACGATAACCGTAGCAAATTGTATTTTGTATAATAACAAATTCAAATATTAAGCTTGTAATCCTCGAATGGTTAGACAGAGGTGTATTTATAGTACTCCTACATTCTTCCAGTTATGTTTAGGTCCCATGTAATAGGGGGCGTACCATCAACTGGGCATGAATCCAGTTTCCGAGCTGATACTGAAGAATTCCAGATGGAAAACCCAATAACGCTTATAATCTAATTCTTGGCACCCAATTCTTGTTAGTAAATTATTAGCCTTAAAACTACTGAACATACCTGCAAAATTCTTCTTCTGTGAATTTCTCCCACCGAAAAACGTAAACTATGAAAAGATTTAAACTTATCACTTAATAGATTACACTACACTCACTACACTGAATAACTTTATGTGGTATAAGTAAGTAATATCCATGGGACTTAATAAGCAATTAGAAACTGTCGATGCCGATCTGACCTCTATGGCCCTAGCCCCATCGCTCATATTCATTTGTGATTTACTATCCAATCATGCATCGCCACACCGTATTTTCGCGCAGTCGCAATAACCTCTGTTCATTTTATTTCCTCGCTTATTCTATTTTAAAATGAAGGTACTCATGGCATAATACAATACTTTTTGTCATTTGTTGTTAACCATTAAGATAACCCATCACTATTCGAACAGATAAAAGTACTACCAAGTAGTAGCCTACTTTAGAAGTTAAGTTTGTACCATTATTACTATTTTCTATTTATAATACCGGAACTAAGCTTGGAATAGTGTGGTAAGCAGGTGTGCAGCAGCAGCAGTGGTGTAGTAGTCTTTAAACGTTGCAAACTTCTAACAATACTATCATAGCTTACCTATTTGTTAATAGGTATGTATAATTATACTTACTGATGGAAGTCAGAATGATTGCATGTATTTGAACTTTGCTCTTAAAAATAATTAAAAAATATATTTATCTTCCTCCTCCGCACCTCAGATAGGGCATGTACACACATAATTCCTAATTTAAAAACACGACAACTGCCCAATGATTCAGACAAGGCTTATTGGTGACGCATGAACCTACGTGGAAAATACGTATGTACTTTCATAAAAGTTTAAAAATAAAATAAATAATTAAAGCTGAAAACACTCTTTAAGTATGTTTCAATTCCGTAAAAGGCCAAGATTACTAGCATTGCATTTAAATAACACTTTATTGGTGATTTGCATCTTGTCAGTATTATGTTTTTGTTTTTTCTTTATATTTATCTGTGGAAAACTACAAGCATGAACAAAACTAGTTAGTTAGTAACTAGATGAAAATATAAAATAATTGAATAGTTAGCCTAATAATCATGAGGCTTTAATTAGTTATTGAAAGACACGGGATATCGCCCAGCGGTTGGTCGACTCTACACGTGACCAGAGGGCTGGTCAATTTTTAGGCCAAAGAATCAGCATTGCCATTCAACGTGGCAACGCTGCCAGCCTTTTGGGCACATGTCCCACTGACAGCGATGGGGATGAATTTTTGACGCCCTTTTTTACCACTTGTGTACATAATGTATATACTTTTTAGTTTTAGGTTGTATATAGTAATTAATTCTTCATGTAACTTAGATAAATAAAGTTGAAAGACTGATTTAGAATATTAGATACAATAAAAAAAAAATAAAGTAGCGTGTCAGTTGCCTCTCAACGGTTTACTGAAATCTGTTTTGACCAATTAACTAAACTGATGTACTCGAATACATACGTACGAGACACTGTGCATCGGGCATTACGTCATCTCTCGCTTTTGTCGCCCGCCGCTGCCACCGCCGCGCGCCGTAGTCGCGTTGGCTCGCGCTATCCCCCGCCCCTCACTTCTCGCCCGATTGTCCGCAGTTGATCGCAGTACTCTCGTCTAAACAGTTGATTATTTTGTTTTTCACTTGCTTGTGTGATTACAAACTGATAGTAATGCCGTCATACAAACATTGTATTGTGCCTAAATGTAACAGTACAACAGCTGTTACACCAACCAAACTGTTTTTTCAAGTTCCGCGAAATGCAGAAATTAGAATGAAATGGAGTGAAGTAATGAAGAGAAACAATAAACCTCCTCTTTCAAACAAAAGTGCTTTACACTGCTGTGAAGATCATTTTGACGTAAGTATTAGGTTTTATTTCGATAAAACCAATTATTAATAGGTAGTAGATAACTAATGAGCGTGTTTGTCAATAAGTTATCCAGCTATTTAAACCCCGACGTATAAAGAGGGGTGTTGTAAGTATCATGGCTATGTCGTTTTGTGTGTATGCGAGTGTGTGTGTGTGTGTGTGTTAGTGAGTATCTATGTGTCTGCCTGTGCATCGTAGCTCCCAAAGGGAAGTTCCGATTTTAATGCGTTTTTTTATTAGATGGCTGGTTTAATCAGGTTGGTTTATGTAGATCTTTTCAAAAATGTATTTGTTTATATGTATATGAGGTGTCCCGGCCGCAGGCAGGTACTATTTATCTACTATTATGATTACTATTAATGATGTTTGTGATATTAATTGATATTTTTTCCGCACAGCTTGAGACTGATATGGAAAACTACACAAATTTTCAAACGATGGGTGGACCATGTAGACTGAAAAAAGGTGTTCTTCCGCACAAATTTGCTTGCCAAAAGAAAGAAGAAGTTACAATTCTACTAGAACTGTCTGAATACCAAAGACGAAAACAAGTTGCATGTTTTGAAAGAGCTCTTGATTCAAATATTTCTCACGAAAATCTAGTAGAAGTTCCGGTAGAATTCGTAAAATGTGAACCTGATATTTCAACAGATACTACTGAGGAAGATCCGATTGGAGACGACAACAAACCTAGCATCAAGTACGATGGCTCTTCTAGTCATAGCTCAATGGGAAATCAAGTAAATCTAAATAAAGCAGTACGAAGCAACGATACCAATATCGACAATTATCCACTGAAAAAAAAAGGCCAAAAGAGACAAAAAATGTCTTAGGTAGCTTGTAGTAAAGGAATACGTAATGCAGAGGAACTAAATCACTGACTAATAATGTTGTGAAGTGAAAAGAAGTTCATCTTTCTTTTTCGTGTGGTTAGTGGTGATTGACTAACCTGATGTCAGAGTTTTTATACTGCCCATGAAAAGAAGTTGATACTTGATTTAATTTCGCAGTGACATAGAGGATAGTCTTATTCATTTAGTTGAAACATCTATTGCTAATCAGACTTCACCGTCAATAAGAACTCTGGGACCCTAGCCCCAGTAGAAGTGATTACTGATGAGAGGCATAAAAATACTAAAAAAATGTTTCGCCAAAAGCACCCATGTTATCACAGTAGACTACTACGCAGAAATTTTGGCGCCTGAATGAAATGTGTCACAGAAATCGTAATGATAAAACACAAAACAAGTTGCGATGTTGGTTGCGATTTTGGCCACACGCCAAAATAACTATGTAGCGTAGTAAACTCAGTTTTAAGACGGTGCTACGAAAAACAGAAACGAGTCCACAAAAGTCCGGAAGGATTATCATCATAATGATATGATCCATAAGTCCATACCAAGATGAAGACACAGTGAAAATCTCGACATCAATTATGCATATAGTAAAACTGACAAGTGTTTATTTGGAGATTGTAAGAAAAATAAAATACTAAAACCCCTACCTATTGTTTCATAAGAATTATAACTTGTGTTTATATGTTTTACCGACCTATATCATTCTAAGTTATAACAGCCGCACGGATCGATCCATCAGGTTAAGTTACGCTTGCCGAGGTTGGTCCATGGATGGCTCACCATCTTTTCATATCGGGACTCCTCCGTGCCTCGGAAAGCACGTTAAGCCGTTGGTCCTGGCTGTCGTTCGTAGGTCTTTGACAGTCGTTACGGGAAGTCAGAAGCCCAAAAGTCTGACAGCCAGTCTTACTAAGGGGTAGTTACTAGGTTGTGGAGGTCAGATAGGCAGTCTTTTCATGTAATAGATTTTATTTTTTTTATTTCGGTCAAAAGATGAAAATCTTCCGTCAAGACGTATTCCTAAATCCTGCAACAGGTTTGAGGTCAAATCAGTAATATTTTTACGTTATTATAGAGAGAAAGAACGTTATTATGGAGAGCAGACATATTTTGAGCCAAGAAGAAATTTCAGAGCTCTGGGCACTAAGAAGAGTGTTAAGTCGAGGTTTCATAGCCCTACAGAGAGGTTAGTAAGCAATAAAATCATAAAAAATCGCTTGCGGAAGTCAATCTCCGTTCCCGAAGGCACGAGTACCATATATACCTCACAATATCACGGCTCGTTTGTAATGAACTCGTGAACACAGAAATTGAGCTGAAGAAGAATGGCGTTTGGTGTTTTTGTAACAAATCTCGCTTTGGTATGAGGTTAGACACTAGAACGTACACGGTATTGGAGGGCCCCTGGACACCAAGAACGTTCAGTCATACCAGGAAGTCCATGCTGCATGCAGTGTTGGAATAATCATGGTATTAAAATCGGAGGAGGAATCGAACTGAATTCGATCAGATCAAAGGCAATTGCACTACACAGATTTACGCTGAAACGATCGTATCAGGGGGTCTACTCCCTAACTCCGTCAACGAAGCAACGGGCCCGTCCGACAGTAGTCCGTTACGTCGTAGCGAACCCTACTCCCTAACGATTTCGGATTCATCAGAACGGGACGGAATCATAGACTACTTACGGACAAAATTCGTGAACGAACGACGAATGGCAATAGAGTTGCGCCATTTTATCGGTCGCTTACCGGTTTACATATTCTGTAGTTTCGAAACATACTAAACAATTTTTTTTATTTTTGTTGTAAGAAAATGACCACATTATTAAAAACACACTTTTTATTATGTCTTTAAATATATAATTAAATTATTTTGCCTTTTTTGGTTCGGCAATAAGGCATTATCCTGTCGATACCTTTGCGTTTTTTCTTTTAACGCCAATTATCAAACGACATGTCAAAGTTCTTAGAGTTGTCAAAAAGTAAAAGGTCAGTTTTGACATTTGAGAATGACCCTAGAATGTAACTTGGAACGAAACAGAAAAAAGCAATAAACTAATCATTAATTACATAAAGTGTTTTAAAAAATACATAAATATTTTTGGCGCGTTTAATAATATGATGGAAGATATTGCTGATATTGCTTTTTGCGCTAACTTTATAGTAGCATGCAATTTCTAATGAATACGAAACGTCTCAAAACAGTTACGTGCTCTGTCCTTATTTGCTTAATACTAATGTTGTAGCCAATTAATTACTTAATATCACCAGCTTCATTCGATTTTAATCTCGACTCGGCTTTGCTTTTGGACTATTTCTGTTTACTATCACGTTGATCCTGGCTCTTCTATTTTGGACATTGATTTAAACAGTGATTTGAACTCGATTTTGGTGTTTGTTGTAAATCATACCAACTGTTTCAACATATCGAAAAGAGGACGTACAATCAACAGCCAGTCACGCGAATTAGTTGTGAAGTTAACCGAAACCTTTATTGCTCGTAACGCAAGTGCAAGATCGTGTCGCAGAAGCACTTGAATTCAGCAAAAAAGCTATTCGAACCATCTTGAAGGAAAAGTATGGGCCTTCCGGTACTGAAAAAAATGTATTACGTACGCCTAAAATGGGAAAGAAAAGCAAGCCTGTAACAGGTATTGACACATTTGACGCAAACGCTATTCGAGAGACGTCCATATTGATAAAAGAAATGAAAATGAAAAATTAAAAAGTAAATATAATTATTTCATTTTCATTTGGTGGTTTTCATAGGTGACGATAGCTCAACTGACGATTTTGGCTCATCATCCGAAGAAAATGATTGAATGATGATTCAGTCACTTTCGCTTTCTCTTGATTTTTTTGTGAATGAGTGGATATAATTGTAACTAAAAATATTAAATTATAGACAAATTGACCTTTTGTACCACTGTTTCATTTCAAAATACCTACAAAATTAAAGTTTAAGTTATTTTTTTGTTACTCAGAACTTTAATCCAATGCACTTTAGAATATATAATGAAATCGATCAAATACTCATACAAACTTGAATCGATTAATTGTGAGTATCGAGTACCGAGTCGTCTGGTTGCTTCCTTACGTCGCGATGACAAATGAGAAATGTCAAATGTCCATTTTTTGACATTTTACACAAAAAAATTATATAAATTTTCTACTACAATAATTATTTCCAACACATTCTAGGAAGAATCATTCATGGAGCCTTTGCCCAGCAGTGGGATGACTCAGGCTAAGAGCCCCCTCAGACTACAGACTTTTTATCGGCCGATAGTATCGTCGGTTTCTTAATCAGAATGAAGATGTACCTACACCAGCTATGCAAGAGCGCACATTTAAAATAAAACGACTAGAATAAAAGGAAATCTATGTTTTGATTGTAATAGTATATTGTTGTGTGTTGAATTTATTCGGATTTGCTTGGTGCTAAATAAAATAAAATACATTTTGTCATAGTCAAATCAAAGTTTATATTTTTATAGTTTATACATACGATCATCATCATCTGCCTAGCTTTTTCCCAACTGTGTTGGGATCGGCTTCCAGTCTAACCGGATACAGCTGAATACCAGTATGTTATATGGAGCGACTGCCTACAATGCGGTCAACTACGTCTAGCATATTTGCTATAAAATCTGTAAACATACAACTTACTAAAGTTAAAAATGATACTATCTATTTTAGTGCACTTTGAGTATAAGTAAACACTCTTCAAGGCATACGTCGTAGTCAGTATTCAACACCAATATTTATCGTATTTACATAATATAAAATAACCTTAAAACAAAATATCAAGATTTTGTGAAGTTACAATGTTTACTATACATTTTCGCTTATAACTTCCGAACCCTTTAGTTTATTTTGATAATTCCACAGGATTTATTCGTTTTAGGCTTAGAAATACCCCATAAACCCTAAGTTACAAAAATATTCCCATAAATAAAAAACCATGTTTTCAAGTTACGTAATTTGCCCTATACATTCAAAAATTCTCTTAAATTCTTATAATATCAGTCTTATTGACTTAAACCCTATATATTAATCATAATCTAAGATGAATTCAACAAATATAAACTAATTAGCACTTAACAAGGCTTAATTAGAATCTAACCAGAAATGTTCACTTTTCACATGTTAGACTCACTGCACTTCACTTTTAGTAGCGGTCCACCCATTACTTGGTCCACGTTACTCAGATAGGGTCTCTTCGCCGACACTGTTTTTTTATAAGGTTCCTCTCAGCAACATTTTGTGGAAACCTTACATATTTTTGCAAAATTGAGGGGATGTTGAATGCATTTGTGACATGCCGCAGAGAACGTGACACTGTCTGTTGTGCCACTGGCTCATGACTGCTTAGGCTCACTGCACCTTCGTAGCTCCCCCGGGCATAAAAATTAAGAGCAGCGAGGATCTAAAAGTAAACAAAGAAAACAGTAGGTAAATGGGTGGGACGGATTGGTAATATTGGTGTCAATAAGTTGCAGAATCTTTGATATATCCTTACCTTCATTATTGAATCAACACTTCGTCGTATATGTTGAGGCAAAAGAGGTATATAGTCCTTACACAGGTCCTCGAATAATTCACGAGTGAGCCGATAGTTCCCTATGAACTCGACGTCGGGAATACTCGCCAAAATAAAGTTCTAGCGTAAATATCGTCGGCGACACCTCCGCTCTTCCCGTAATGATCATTCTAGCAACAAAAAAGCAGCCATAGTTCGAAATTACACTTTAAATTATAATTTTCGTCAACAGCACGAGAACTATTTTGATGTCGTATGAACTGACATAACGCTCCGTTGAAACAAGTGTCAAGTTCAATTTTTAGGACGGAAAAAACACGTCGGGAGTAGGTACAAATGTCAATTCGTGTTGTAGTTCATTCTTCGTTCGGGCCACGGACGAATCATCCGTCCGACGGTGCTAGGGAGTAGGAAACGCCCGTTACGAAGGCCGAAACTACGGACTTCGTGCTTAGGGAGTAGACCCCCAGATGCGGTCATTCCTTTACAGACTCAATTTAGTGCTTTATGTCTGCTTCTATGCATTACATTGCACGTTCACACACTGCTAGTCGTTGCTTACGCACTAGTCTGCTCAATCGCTAGGCTTGAATCCCATTGAGCACACATGGCATTTGCTTCAAGATTTCTGCCAAATATGGATGCCCCAGAAAATATTTTTCGCCCGTTCCATTGGACGTGGTCGGCCATTCCGCAACGTGATTTGAATGAACTAATATTGAGTATACCGAATCGCTGCGATTGTGGTAGGTATACGCGTTAGAGGCGTAAATAATGTCAGAATTAACTAAGGTGCAACATCTAGCATAATCAAAACTGGCTAAAGGCCTTTATTTATGCAAGAACAGGGGATCTACACACACAGAAATATTTTATTTGAATCAATCTAAATATATACATATTTTTTATTTTAATAGCACCATAAAATATTTTTTTATAAATAGGTACCTTAGTCCCTACACCATGTTAATGTGTGTAATATGAAGTTGTCGTACATATCGACGAAGTCACATCGACCGACTGGCGGCAAAATCACTAAGTCTCAACTCCAGAAGTTGAGACTTAGTGATTTTGTCGTTGAGTAGTATTGTTAATCTTAATGACCAGTCTGAGAAGACTGGTCATTAAAACTTTGAAATTTAATATTATTAGACTTTAATCACTTTTACACCTTTTCCAAAAAGATTACAAATATAATATCAAGCCTTGTATCCTCAAAGGGTTAGGCAGAGGTTTACCTAAATTACACCCATAAATAGACGCAGTTTGATCCCCTACCTACCTATAGTGTATTCTTCTTTGGTTGTCTTATTTGGTAAACAATAATGTCGCGACTAATATAAAGATTTCTAGGTAATGTATGTGTGTCTGAAGCTTTTTTTTAAATAATTGATGCCATACGTGTATTATTCAAAGTTCAAGACGTTTAAATGCTTAACTCAAAGTGTTTGATTGATACGAAAAATCTGAATTTTCATCCCGTGTTTGTTTACCAAATTGGACACTGTAAAAGAAATACACTATAGAAGGGCGCGTGCCTATTGGCAAGAGACAAACCCAAAGATGACTAACTCGTTTTAAATAACATATTTTGCTATGTGCACGATCATGGCATGAACTGATTGAATGACATACATCTTTTGTCAATATCGGTTCAATAGCCACACAAATGATGAAACGAACGTGTGAACCTCAAATTTGCATCATACTAGAATAGGTATTTATACTAGTAATGTTACGATAATTATTTTCTGAAATACCTATCTGTACCTACCTATTGTATAATATAACCTTTTACATATCTACTCAGTGTGAATTGTGTGAAGTGGCGGTAGTTTAGCTACATAGGATTAGGAATAAACGATTTGACGTTTTAGAATCAGACGTTTCGTAATAAACGTTAGCATAATATTAAACGGTCAATCAACTTCAGTGACTTTTATTACCTTTTTATAAATTTATATTTTAGAACCTTTTACATCAACAGTTAGCTCTGCCAATCGCAGTCATTGGCCCCAACCCAAAAAGGGAGGTCTCTAATTTTATCTCCGCACTTTATCAACACACTAGGCGAGAGAGTTGGTGACTTCGGAACCAGTTTTCGCACATTCGACGATTTTAAGTATTTTATGGTAATTCTTTTGATATTTCGAGAACACTTGCATCGAAACCACCCCGCATCAGTGTACGAAAAATCTATAAATCCAAAGAACTCTCGATACAAGTAAAACGACCCGTTTGATCGTGTAAGTGTACAGACCCTTAGTAGTGGGCGCATTACGTATGCCAGTCAGCGGCGACTTGCGCGCAGGACGTTGCACCCACCTCGCCTCTCACGCTGCCTTCCACACGTCTATGACCATTCAACCGCAAGAGGCAGATACATGAGCACCTATATTAATTTGTTGACTTATAAATTATGATTTAAGAACGAGCTAGATATATCTATAAACTAGCTCAGAAAAGTTGCTGTCGAATTGTTTTACTTAAGTTTTAAATTCTGCGCGTGCGTTGAAATTCTTTACAAAACATTGGCTTGTCACGCACCCCTCCTCACGTGTAGTTTATAACCGTGAATAAACGCTTACTTAAGTGAGATCTGTATTACATGAAGATTTAGTAATAATACAGACGCACATCTTCACGTTTGATACATGAACGAGTAGGTACATACTGAAAAAAAAGTGCGCTATTAAAAATAAGTGATTGATTAGTTGCATGAAAGATTAAATTTTAAAATAGGCTACGTAAGATACAATTCAGACCGGTCGCAAAAAGACTCCGAGGTGAAAGACTAGAATGTTTATTGGAGTCTTTAGCATTCTAGTTTAACTCAAGGAAATGAGATTTCCTGTTCTTCTTTATTGGGAATAGAGACACAAATCGTGCTTGAACAGTGAGGATGCGCAAGACTTAAATAAAACAATGTAGAGGAGGTTCAGTTAGGGAGCGTTGCCCTGTCTAGGCTGGAGACAGATTCTGCTACCATGCGATGTTAAGGTTTATCGCGAGAAATATGATAAAGCAGTGTAACTTTTAAACTACCTTCGAAGCAGCATAGGTAAGCAAAAGCTACCCGAAATTAATACTTCATTCAGTTGTTCCAATCAGGTGCGTGCAGCATGAAGCAAACAATACCAAACCATCTAGGTACAGATTCACAAAATAAAATTCGATAGAAATCAATTTGGTTTGAGTTTTTAAGCAAATATTATGTACTTACATACCTAAAACATTATTAATAACTATGTATAAGTATATAACAGGAGGGAAACAAAATAAAATAAATCAAAGGGCATCAAAAAATTCGTCCACATCGCTGTCAACAGGAAAAGTTCCCAAAAGGCCGGCAGCATTGCCACGTTGTATGGCAATGCTGATTCTTTGACCGAAAAATAGGCCAGCCCTCTGGTCACGTGAAGAGTCGACCAATCGCTTGGCGAAATATTAATATTATGTAAGTATGTTTAAAAATATATTATAATTGAAATGCAAAACTCTCCATTCTAGGAGGTACCTATGTTAAATGCGAAATCCCATTTTCCATGTCAAATTCTGCTGTTTTACCTATGTGAGAGTGCCTAACACAGAACACTTTCTAATCAACCATATAATAGGTATCTATCTCTAACCGACCTGGAGCTATAGATAGGTATCGGATATCGCAGCATAGAAAGAGATCACCTCTGGCTGGACTATCGCTATCGGAAGGATAATAAGTAGTAGTTCAATATTTATTTATCGATTCATTGAAGATTTTACATTATCTAAAAATCTTTGGTAATATGGCCAATTCGATCTTGTTTTTATTTTCCTTGCTACCTGTTACTACTAATATTACTAACATAAAAAATACAAAGGCATCTTAAAACCGAAGATACGTGACCTAGCAATCTTATTTGCAAATAAAAACGAGTTCAGATAGCTTGTGGAGTGTTATAACTCCTTAATCACGAAAATGCAGCCATTTTTCCGCTAAGCGAAATAATTCACGTGAAATGAAAAGCAACTCACTGTCAGTTTTATGTGAAAAGGTACTCATTTTTTGTGGACCCAACCTAATTATACAGTAAGTTAGCCAAAACCTAAACCTCAAACACCAAACTATTAAGCGCTAAAAAGACGAAAAAGTTACCGGTTTAGTGCTACGTCTCGCATTTGATTAATAAAATTAATTCAGACGATAACGCAACCGACAAACATGATCTGTCAGTAAACTAATTTTTTTACAAACTAGCAGTTTTTTTAGGAATCGATCTACCTAACTCTACTTTGACACAGGGGCAAATACAATAAATGCAATGTTTGTTGGTTTTATACGGAAGAGTAAATTATTTGTACTTTGTTAAAATTAAATATGCTGTTAACTTTGTGTATGTACTTTAACTGAAAGTATGTAACAAAGCAGATTAAATTGGAGAATATACAATTTAAGGTTATTAAACTATTTCACAATAGCTCTACATTCTAGATTGCAATAAAACAAAACCACATAATCTATTCATTTAAACTATGCTGTATGTGGCTGGTGGTTCTATGGAAAGGATACCAGAATAACCCGTTCTCCACGATTGACACACACGAGTTACAACCTGCGCGGGAAGATAAGCAAAATGAAATATATCTGCACCTACGTACCTATCTACTGCTTGACCGGTTTCTTGTTTTGAGACTGGTTGCGATGTGTTTCTATGGAAAAACAATAAATATCATCTTTCTATTAAACCTTCCGAACCCTTTCTTATAAGCAAAAAGACTGCAAAATACGAATGTAATCTTTTGTAAGTCTGTAATTGCATCTTCCACAGAAAGTAGAACTTTTATTATTTATTTCTTGCTCTATCTCGTTACATATCTTGCCTCAGCCATATTCATACTCTAAAAAATATGGCAAAATCTGAATACCTTCCTACTTACCTACATGATTAGTAATATTTATATTACGTACAGGCCTACAGCAGGCAGTCAAAAGCAAAACCTGATTCAAAATTCAAAACCGAAGTTCAAAACAGACCATTATCAGTCAATCATTTACTGGCTTTAACAAGCGAAGCTGTGCAGCGGAAAGCACTGACACTAAAATATGAATTTCCTCTTTAATTATTTTTATGTCATTCAATTTACATTGGCGCGAACCCTCGACCTGAATCAAGTATGAGGCCGACACAATACCCGTCCATCACGTACAACACACGCTTACAATAAATAAATATGTATTATAATTTGACACACTTGCGTCTATAACCGCAGCTCTGAAACTATAACCGTAATTGTGGTGGATGACGATAGTAAATAGTATCGGTTCGGTTTTGTTTGCAGCCAGCAGCCATATTGATGGCGTGCTTTAAGGTGGTAGCGCAATGGTAACTCGCAAAACTCAAGTTGGTTAAATTGGTACAGACGCCAGCACATCAAGCTATCCCTAACTGTCAAATTTTCTCAATTAAAAATGAACCTTATGTCTCTGCAATAAAGTTGAAATACTATCAAAGAAATCTGACAGATTGTGGTAACTTGATGTGCCGGCCTCTGTACTTATCATCAAGTTAGAATTGTCATGATTTTATGGAATCATACTATACAATAATACAAATTACAATCATATTTGTTATAGTCATGAATTATAATTTTGATCACCAACATTTTGATACCTGACACTGATCATCTGCAAATTGCAAAAAACGCAAGAAGGCGGCAGTGTGAACTAGTCTCAAGATATTCGTTGTCGGTAGTACACGGGATGGGTTTTTACGATAGGACTTCAGGACCAAATTCAAACATAATATGGAAAACAAATAAGTCCAAAAAGTAATAGTAAAGTATCAACAGTCCTAAGAGACAAAGTTGTTGTACCTTTTAAACAGGATAATTAGGGCTAAGTCCATCCTTTAATTATTAGATAGAGTTCAAAAGAGTCATGAGTTTTGTTTTAGATAGAGGACTATGGCAGTATAACGCAGTTCCAATATTAAAATATCCCCATGTAGAGGCCAAATGGCTGCGACTGCTCACTGCTGAATGTTGGACCATACAAATTTAAAAGACATAATATACATTTATTATTCCCCATTATTTTTGCCCTCGACGGCACTAAGAAGATTAAAATGTCATTGTCACTATTGTACCATAATTCAAAATACATTTAATAGCCCCCTATCAGGCTATCACATACCTATGGCAAAACAATATAATGAAATATCCTACTTGGCAAATTACCCTATTAATATTTCCTCTATGAGTTTTGCTTCATACAGACATTCCCTATTGCAACAGTACATGTTTTAAATTGGTTTGATTTTGTAGAGGTCTAGATTTAGATCTAATAGACACACTTTTTTTGTTTCCTTACATTCATAATTATGTCTATGTCATGTATATCATGCTTACTGATATCCAACTGTAGCTGATAGGCTGTTAGTGTGCTTATTACACTGGTCAGCAAATAAACCGAGCTACCCGCTACCTAGGAACTCTGATTCGATTTTCTCAAAAAGTATAAAACTTACAACTATCAAAGTTATACCTACAAAAAGTGCGTTTCATGGTGATTAAAATGACTACAAATTAATTCGAAAGTACCCTCAACTCACATTGTAATCAAGCAACAAACACAATGCTAACGATTTGCTCTGTTTTCACCAGAGTTTGAAATTAGCGTTCTTTTTCTCTACAATGAGGCCCAGTCGGATATTTCTTATCATTTCTTTAGTTTTTGTCCATCGTTTGCTCAGACGCGTGTGTTTTTGCTACTTTTTTCGATTAATAATGGATACAACACCTCAGGAAGCAGCTCAAGCTGTAGCATTATTTCAAGTAGGCATTGCGCAACGTGAAGTCGCTCGAAGGCTTCGAATCAGCAGATCTTCGGTGCAACGAGTTTACAGACGATACCTAGAGACTGGAGTATTCGATCGCCGTCCAGGTACGGGCAGACCTAGGGCTACATCAGCAGCAGATGATCGTTATATCCACCTTACTGTTCTGCGAAATCGCCACCTCAACGCAGTTCAAGTCCAACAAAGTCTGCGTGACGAACGCCAAGTGGTCAAAGGTTCAGATACCGTCAGAAGGAGACTTGCTGAACGGAACCTGACCCCAAAAAGAGCTGCAACAGGCCCAGCATTAACGGTAGCACACCGTCGAGCACGACTTGAGTTTGCTCGAGAGGCTCGCATAGGGATTGGACATTAGAGCAGTGGAGTAATGTACTCTTCACTGATGAGACCAGGGTGAGTCTACATGGAAGTGATCGACGTCAGAGAGTATATCGTCGCCCTGGAGAACGTTATTCTCAGTGTTGCATCGAGGAAACTGTTGCTTATGGAGGAGGATCTGTAATGGTCTGGGGCGGCATCTCGTTAACAGCACATACAGCGTTAGTTTTCATCGAACCGACGGGCCGTACACGTGGACTGACTTCTCATCGCTACATTACTGAAATCCTCGCAGACCATGTGGTACCTTACGCAGGATATATCGGACAGGATATGCAATTGATGCATGATAATGCACGGCCTCATGTTGCTCATGTGGTGACCCAGTATCTACGTGACGTCAGCATTCGTACGATGGACGGGCCAGCTCGTAGCCCGGACTTGAATCCGATAGAACACTTATGGGATGAGCTGAAACGTCGGGTTCGAGCCCGGGTACCTGCTCCAACAAGGCTTCCAGAGCTGCGAATCGCAATTGAAGCGGAGTGGAATACAATTCCTCAAGATTTTATCGTCAGGCTCGTAAGGTCGATGAATACAAGGATGCTGGCAGTTATCCGAGCAAGGGGAGGGATACGGAATATTGATCAAAAACTTTTTTTTGATTTTATCTTTGTTTTTGGCTTTAATTTTTTTTTTCACTTTATCATTACTAGCAATTGTCACGACTGGAAAACAACTCTTTGTAAAATCCTTAATAAACACTGAAATATTGATTAAACCCAATGAGTTTTCTTTCATTTTAATCACCATGAAACGCACTTTCTGTAGGTACAACATTGATAATTGTAGGTTTTTTAGTTTTTGAGAAAATCGAATTAGAGTGCCTAGGTAGCGGGTGGCTCGGTTTATTTGCTGTCCAGTGTATAAATAAATATAAACAGAGTTTTTTTTTGAGGGTGGGAAATCATCAAGTGACTCCTGCCGCTCTGGGTGGGTGTCAGACTTTTACTGATTAAAACCCATCCATGTTCCTTCCTTGGCCCTTTATGTCCCGGGGTAGCAATAACCCTTTCGGACAATCCCACTTATAAACAGGATGTGCTTTTAACATGAAACGTCACTCACTACCAGGACTAAATTCAAAACCATGATAGACATAAATAACATAAAGATTAAAGATCATAAACATAAGCGGCAGTGATAAATTAATTATATTAACAATACTGACTACGAGTTGAGGCCCTGATTAGTTAAGGTTACAAATATTATTGAAAATAAAATGATGTTTTGAAATAAAAAATAAAAATAAGAAGGTACCAACTTAAATCAAAATATCAAATCTTCATTTAGTGATCAGTATCAGCAAAAGAGCACTACATTAACAAAGTGATGAATATTATGGGTAGCTGCTAAATAGATAAGATTATATAGCAAAATATAACAACTATCAATACTGACAGATTCTGGACCCACTGTCTTGTAGCTTTGAAACTATTCCACGAATTTTAACCCTTTAACCGCCCGACTAAGTATCAGTTGTCGTGCCCCCAGCGCCCAACTCATAAAAAAAAAAACTTTTATTTCAGACGAATATGGTCTTGCAATTACATAAACAACGAAATCCGAACATAGATTCTCAGTCGTTTAAACACAACTCAGGCGGCACGGGCATGACAACATTTGTCAAATTAATCCGACTGGGCGGTCAAAGGGTTAGGTAATCAAAGAAGGCTTGAAACTGTATCACTAAAACTAATGATTTAATCCTTCCAACATAGCCAATGTGAGAAACAAACTAAAAAAAAAAAAATTTAGGTAGGTACCAACCTGAAGCTGGGATAGCTCAAGCAGTGCCATTTCATGCTAAAACAGACCATACAGCATGCAAATTTAATTCATGGTGATCACATTCAAGCAACTCGGTTTTCAAGCAATTAGTTACTTATTGCTATAGGTATCAATCCAAAATAATTCAAATCTGAAATAAAAGAAAATAATAATGTTATGAAAAGTATCTGAGACTTGATAGTAGGTACAAGTTACTTATTATATGATAAAATGTTGTTGTTAATGAATGGAGTAAGATATAATAAAATCAAGCGCACAATAATTACTTACGTTACGTGATATTTAGCTTTTTCCATCTTACCTACCATCGTCGTATCTATTATTTCTCAAAATTGTAAAAAAATGTGTATGGTTAAATTAATTCCTTACACGAGATAACTGATTCTCTTGTTTTCTTTTAAATTATGAAGAAGGAAAATAACAAAACACTCGCGAACCGATTTGAAAAATAAAACTTTTGAAAATGAAAAACTTTGAAATTTGAAGGCTGGTAGAAAGTGTTGCCCATAGAGGAAAGTAATATAAAGTAATATATCGGGTATAGAGAGCCCTCTTGCAGCTAATGCTAATGTCAATTGATCGGCGCCATCTATTATCACCATCCACAAACTTGTCATGTATAGCTATAGCTATAGCTAGCTACAGGTAGCTATAGCTAGCTAGCTATAGGTACTACCTATGCTATAGTGCCTATACTTAAGCTTCCTTACTAATTTGCTTGTTTATTGATAAAGTTTTACTATGATTTTGTTATCATAGTAAAACTTTATCAAATTAAAAAGAGGCAAATTAGTAAGGAAGCTTAAGTATAGGCACTATTGTAATTTCAAAAGTTACACAGCGGATACATAAAGGAAACATCCTTTTCTTTTACAAAATTACTTGCTTTATTTGTAAATTTTAATTCAAATTAATTTGTGTGTTAATATACAAAAGGTGTGGCTGATGTTCAATCGTTACATCTGGGCCGCTCTTTCACTCATGAACGTTGCTTGAGAGCCGTGGTCAATCAAAGCCATAGCACTGTCTCTTGTCCCGAGTCATGATTTCTTACTGGTACAAGAGCTGTGTCCAGTAATGCAGTGGACAAATTTGCAGCGAGATGCGATGAAAGTGTAACATTGGTTTCCGCTGATTTTGCAGAATCTTGATTAGTTTCAACTTCATTGTTTTGTTGTTTCTTATTGTCTGGTTGATATGGTGTGGATTGATGCGTGAGCGTGTGATAACGTTTGTGACATTTTTGGCAGCACATCTTCAGGCGACATCTATAAGCGGAATGTCCTGGGGCCAGACAATTATAGCATAGGTTGTGTTTTTTCTGGTACTCGCACCTCTCAGCTGGATTAAGTTTTATGAATTCCTCACAATGACATAATGTATGGTCCTTTTCGCACATAGCGCAGCTTCTTGGTTTTGAAGAGGTAGTATTTGGTGTGGACACGTGAACTGCGTATTCTTTTCCCTTAGGAGTAGGCTTCTCTCTATTTGCAGGCGTGATAAGGTCGATCGTGCGGAACTTGGACAGTAGGAACTTGTACAGGGCATCCCATTTAGGTAACTCGTCGTCATTATCATCGTAAGCAGCTTCTTCCCATTCTCGATGCGTCTCGGGGTCCAATGCGTGAGCGTATCCCATGGGCTGGTTGTCAGGTTCAGGTTCACTACGGAGGAGGATTCGAGGACCGGCGGATTAATTTTTATGCAGAAAAGCACAAACATGACACACAAAACAACGACCACGACTTAAAACATAAAAAAATGTTGTGAATTTGTGATCTAATAATTTGACAATCAATAACAACTCAATAATTCTCTGTGTTGCTATCGTAATTATGACGCGGCTTGTAATCTCCACAAATATTTGCAAATAATTATAATACGTGTTAAATAAAATGATTAGGTAGTGAAATTAATTTTTAATTACTTTATTTTTTGTCACATATAACATTTGTATCGGTGGTGGCGCCATCTGCGGTGACATAAAGTAACTAATTGTTTTTGGATGGAGATAACAGATGTCGCATTTTTTAAACATTACCCCAAATCTGTCAATGTATGGAATTGTCCTACCCCTGGTGTTGCCAGGTTAACGTAGTTTAAAATAGTACAAAAAGTGTAAAGGGCCCCCGAGACGGTCAAACGGTTTGATTCAAACACGTTTTGGTTTGACTCAAACCATTTTGATCGTTTACATAGCTAGTTTGAACGGTTTGTCAAACATTTACGGGTTTGAAGCTTGTTTGATGAAATTTCATATTTTAGTTGTGTTTGACGCGCCGTTTGATCGTGTTCCGGAGCGTTTGAACAAACTCGGCTTAGTTTAGTGCTAGATTTCTAGCATTTTCTGTAGATGTTCGTGGGTAAAACGATATCTTAGTTTGTACCATTCTTTGGACCAAAGTCTTTTTCTTTTTTTTTCTCTTCTGACGCAGGACATTAACATTATAAAGCATCTTGTCTGCATCACACATAAGTCTAATTATGGCGGCGTACCGAACCAAACTGCGCAATGCCGTTTGACAACCGTTCAAACCGACATCATCAAACGGTTTCATCAAACACGTAAGGTTTGAATCAAACCGTTTCACTTTTAATACGTATTTATAAAAAGAAAAGATTTGATCAAGAACTCCCGACTCTGAACTCTGACTCTTGCGAAAAGGCCCGCCTAACTATGACTGATGGATTTTTCTTTTGCCCGGATTTGAACTCACAACTCTGACTTTATCTTGTACGAAATTACTGACATCAGTAAAGAAAAACATTGTTAGAAATCGAATTGAAAAATTCTTTTTGGGTTGGATAGTCCATTTATCGAGCAAGGCTATAGGATATGTAACATCACGCTACAACCAATAGGAGCCGAGCAGCGGGTGAAACCGCGCAGGAGCAGCTAGTCAGCTAGTCATATAAGCTAACTTACTTATTTTGATAACGGGTCCTTTTGCCTTACAATCAATCTGCCTAGCCTTTTCCCAACTATGTTGGGGTTGGCTTAAAGTCTAACCGGATGCAGCTGAATACCTGTATTTTACATGGAGTGACTGCCTATCTGACCACAACCCAGTCAGTATCTGGGTAATACGATACTTCTTGGTAAGAGTGGCTGTCAGAGTTTCGGGCTTTTGACTACCCATAACGACTGTCAAAGATGTGGATCTTTGACAGTCGTTGACACCTGATGGATCGATCGCTGCGTATGTGATTACTTAGCCACGAGCTCCTCTTTGCTTGCTTTTGCCTTCCAGTGGGACAATAGAAATTTTATCTAGTTTTATTACTAATAAAAGAACCTTCGATGAAACTGGAGAATTAAAGAAACTGGTGAGTGTGAGAATTTGACTGGTAATACCACACCACACCACGTTTTTCCTAAGTCACGTTTACGTTTTATTTGAATACCCATTATCTGGCAACACTTTCTGAGAGCTTTCAAAGTTTCAAGTTGCAAACATGATGTAGTTCGGACTGTAAAACTTTAAAGTTTAGTACCGTAAAGCACCACAGAGTACATTATTATATATGAGAATACATACTGATGTTGATGTAGTAGTGTAGAGTAAAGTTCTGTGGTGGTTATAATGTTTGAAACTTGCTTTTGACTTTCCGCTTTCCTGATTTCTTTAAAACAATAGAATCCAAAACAAAGATGCTTGCTCACTGCTCTTTAAATCCAGGTAGGTGCAAACAATTCAATTAAACTGTTATTTTTTTTCAAAAAGAACTGAATAGCACTGATTTATTTTAAAGGAAAATGTTTTATGGGGGATTATTATAATCGAAGCCACGGAAGTAGGTGCGGAATCAACTGCCTATAATAAATTATTGATGAGATAGAAATACCTACCCACCGTTTAGGTATAATGAGTATTATTTTTAGTGTTTAAAATACTACTTTCAAACTCATCTTTTAAGTACCTACCTGTACTTTATGTATAAGGCAGGTACTTAAGTAATTTACACAATATCTAAATCATTTTCTTAATGTCAGGTTTATATCTTTTGAATTGAGCTAAAAGGAATTTATTAAGTACTAGTTATGTAGCTTAAAAGTATAGAATAGAATACTCTTTTGTACAGCATATAAATGATGTACGATACTTACATATTTAGAACATTTTACAAGGGGTGACACAATGGCTGGTCTTATAGCTAAAAGCGCTCATTCAAAGACAACCTTTGGATAGAAGGGACAAAGGAAAGACAATCCTGTAGGTAGTTAATGGTGTACTATTTACAAATATATTTACATACATACATACAATAAAATCTTAATAAAATGCCATTATTATCAAGAAACAAGTTGATTAATTAAGAATTTTAATTAATTTATAACATCATGAAATAATCCGGCTACCGAATGTTCTGGTTCGGTATGTGACTGTTTCAGCTCTACATGAGTTTCATGTATTATTATTATATACTAGCTGACGCGACAAACATTGTCCTGTCTTAATTATGATACCTAACTTACCTACCTACCCTACGTACTTACCCTACCTACCTATACTACATACCTATCCTACCTCTCTACCTACTCTACCCACCCTAACTACTCCACCTATGCACCTACCTAACTTTTCTCAACTTTTAAACCTTCCCTGGACTACGACAAACATTTTAAAATCAAAATCACCTAAATTGGCCCAGCCGTTCTCGAGTTTTACCGAGACTAACGAACAGCAATTGATTTTTATATATATAGATAGATTATTATTATTATGAGTACTGTGTGCTTACAATGTTTAACCTATTAGATGTTCACTTATAAGAAGAGCTCGCTTATAAGAGATGAACAATTTATATCTATGGATATATTAGTTGTCATTTGAAGATATTTTTTTTTATGAACCTATGGGGTTTATACGACATTTGAGGGGTTAAAGTTAAGAACTATTATTTAAATGATTGTTAGTTAAAAATGTCTTTGATAGATAATAATTATATAGATGTAACAAATTATGCTGTTAGTTATTGCTTGATTACTTTCCTATGGAGTTAATATGATTGTAATAAGCTACTAATACAATGGATAAAGAATATAGAAGTATAATTAGTAACTACTTAGAATATTAATTGGTCATCAAGACACAGTCGCAAATGTGTGTTCTGATTCAACATGCAAAGGCATGTTGAATCAGAACAACACGGTAATGTCCGGTGTGGCAGTAATTTTTTATCAGTTTTTTTAGCATAAGTATAAGTCTCCTACCACTGGGATAGAGACCTCTCTGTGAGAGGGTTTTTGGTATTACCAATTATTATTATTATTATTACTGTGTTTCAAATGAGTAGGAAGTAAGACGGGGGCAAAATTGTGACTTATTACAACCTACCAACCAATGTAAATCTTATGTATATTTTGGAATGCAATAAAGAAATTGAGTATTGAGTATTGGGGTCCTATGAATTGTGTCTATATAAAAATCTAAAGCTACTGTTGTAAATATTCTTATTAAAACCCTATTTGGGCCAATGTGAAAGCATACTCCAGATTTAATTTGCTCTCCTTTAGTTAATAGTCAAGCAGTGGTGACTCTACCCTGTTGCTTTACTAGCCAATAAAAAATCCCCAGTTTCTGATGTGTGGTTTATTTAATGGTTATTGAATAAGAACTTCCATATGAAAATGTGTTCAGTTAGCACTCAAATTTGAACTATAAGAACAATGATGTACCTATTAATGAATACTCTTCCTCTTATACCATTTACCAGTTAGTTAATCTTCTGTATAGTTATTCTTCTGGTTAAGTATCTTACTTAAACTTTTTATGCTTGGACCACGGCAAATATTCCTGTTCTCAGACCTGGAAATAAACATGATAAAATGTGGTGTCTAATGGAATACCTTTTGAGGAGTTAGCTAATAAAGTGGCTTGCTTGCATAGCTATTAAGCGTCTGTATACAAAACCATTATATAGAAGTCCTCAAATTGAAATGATGTAGCAGCGGCCTACACTCTACAAGGCTTTTGTGTTTGTCTCAATTGAAGTTTTAGTTAAAATGATAGTGGCAGGTTTATTTTAAAAACAATGTGAATGCAATGTATAGTAGTCAAGCAAGCTTAAGTCTTTTAAGTGCCTAGATTAAACAGGGTGGCGCGGCTTAGCGTCCAAGAGAGCGTTGTCCGTTGAGCGCAGTGTTCGAGGGACAGGAGACTGGGCCCGAGTGACGGTTCGACTCCGAGACACCGCGAACAACAATGTATTCAGCACGATAGACCCCCAAGATAAAAATTGTTTTTTTTTTTAATTGCTGTTTCTTACAAAAGTAGGATTCCTACGCGGCCAAAATGTATGGAACAGCCTGTGGGAACAGCCAATATTTTTTTTACAACCGAAAAATGGCAATTTATGAAGTACAGAATCATGTATTGAATCCATGGTAACAGGGTGCACGTCGATGTCCCTGCCATTCTGTAGAATAATTAATTTAAAGTGAATATTTAATCAAACAAGTTCTGAAACTTATAGATAGGTACCTTCCTAGCGAACTTTAGACAGTCGTCAACCAACTGGTCGTTCCGTTATTTCCTACAAATCGGTGCGCATACTAACATATCCTTCCTTTCCGTTGCACTTGTAGGAATATCGTCCGTTGACTCGTGGACATACAGGCAGTATTTCGTTGAAAGTAATCGGTTACTTGCATCCTTCTGTAGCCATGTCTCACGCCTACCATTTTGTCTGTCGATAACCGATACTAATAAAGGTTTGATACTTCATGGAAGATTCGTCATGATCCACAGCGAATGTAGGCGTCGATAAATTGATCGGTTTCGTTTAATATCTTTTTTGAAAGTGAAAAGGGATAAAAAGGCAATTCAGATCAAATTGTAGGAGTTATGTGATTATTATTTCGTGCATTACAACTGCCCACGATTTGTCGTTATTGCGCGTGGTGGTAGAAACGTAAAGCATAATCAATCTATACATAATTATAATAAAATTGTAACGAAGTCAAAACTGCAAATTGAATATTTTTGAAAAAAAAGTAAATGCTACCAGGTGTGGGAACAAAAGCGATGCGGAATAATTATGTAGTTAATAGATTTTTCACCGTTTGTTTGTTTAAATACTCCGGATTGGCGCAAAAACGGATAAAGGCTTTGGATGTCAATTTGGCGCGTGCGTGGATTAATACACAAGGTACTTTTAATCCTGGCAGTTCGTTCCTGTAGTATATTTACCGAAATCCACGTGGCCGAAAACAATGGCAAAAACTAATCTTGAATTAAACGGAAGATAGGTAGTTAGTAGTGCTTCAATATCGATACAGAGTTTTACACAAATAAAAGTGGCGTATCTTGCGATTGATTTAAACACCCTTCAATATCTGTGAACAGCAACACAGGTCGCTGCACCTATTATTAGAAATACACGACATACAAAAAAATACTCGCAAGACCACTCCAGTTTTTAACATGTCTCAAGCCAAGCTACGAGTTTCGATACTTCATTATAAATTCGCTTGTGACATGTTAAACGGCGATCTACTACGATCTAGAATCTAGATCACTTTATTATTATGAGCTAGGTCGTACGTCCATAGTGATCACCGTCAGTAGTCCGTCTATAATCATCCGCTGTAATTACTGCTACAATTATCACCCGCTTCATTTGGTATGTATGCTAAATATCTTAGCAAATAATGCTGTTATGTATGGTAATTAGTGACGTCAAAATAAGCTTGCAATTAGAGCTCTATCTAGTAAGAATGTGGTTCATAGAGATGTTTGAAGGATTAATACATGAATGTTAGAGTTATCGATTGAAGGGAGTTTGTATTAGGCATGGGTGGATTGGTGGATGATGTGTTAAATAGATGTTGGAACCCCAGAACCCAAATTGCGAACCGAGGGTTTTGAAGGATATTCCCAATCCATTGCTTCATAGTAGTTCATAGGTTTGATAAATTCGTCTGCTCAAAAACTTAACGCAATAAATGTAATTGAACTGTCAAAGGCAAAGACATTGTGATTGATTGGACACCGACAGGACTACAAAAACATGTGTAGGAATGGAATGTGAAACAAGTATATAAGTGAAGGCTTAAGGCTAACTACATAGGGCACGCCACGATAGTGGCGGTAAGGCCCCTCTTTGAGGAGTGGCTAGAGAGGCGTCACGGTGCCCTCACCTACCGCCTGACGCAGGTCCTCACCGGACATGGATGTTTCGGGAGGTTCCTGCACATCATCAGGCGGGAGGAAACGCCCGGGTGTCACCACTGCGAGGATCGCCCAGAGGACACGGTAGAGCACACGGTGCAAACCTGCCCCGCATGGGCGGAGCACCGCCGTGTCCTCGTAGAGGCGATCGGCGGCGGCGACCTCTCGCGCCCGGCCCTGGTGCAAGCCATGGTCCGGGGCGAGAGGGAGTGGGAGGCAGTCACCTCCTTCTGCGAAAAAGTTATGCTCGCGAAGGAGGTGGTGGGATGGGAGAGAGAAAGGTCCTCCCGTCCCAGCCGCCGCAGGAGACGCCCCGGGCGTCGGGAGCCACGTGACGACTCCCGGCCACCGTGGGCGCGGGCCTGCGGACGGTGAGTAATGGGTGACTCACTGTCCGATCAGCACCAGACCCGTGCCGTACGGCGCGTATATGTTCCACGCGCGCCTCAAAGAGATGTCAGCATATGAAGGGGCCCCTCAGGGCCAAGCCTGCCGGGTAAGCGGGATTGTCCGAAAGGGTTACCGCTACCCCGGAACATAAAGGGCTACGGAAGGAACATGGATGGGTTTTAGTCAGTAAGAGTCTGACACTCCCTTCCGCTCCACCCAGAGCGGGAGCAGTCATTGGATGATTTCCCAGCCTTAAAAAAAAAAGGCAAACTACATGTTTCTATAAAACATAAAAAAAATACAAAACTGCACTAGGAAACACACGTAACTTAACTATGAACAACGGGTATTCCGAGTTCCATTTGCAATTTAGGTCAGACCCAGTTGCATATGCAACTCGACTTGCCATGAGTATCATACTGAGCCAATTCGAGTCTAATGACGTCTGTGTGAAAGGAACAGGGAAATAAATATTTATTGTGTAACCTGCCCGAGTTTCACACGATATAATACATTTATCCTCTTCAAGCAAAGCAAAGTTAAACACTACTTTAACTGTTAATATCACACGTAGGAACGTAATCTGAATAAAATCGCCTGCACTCTGAACCTCTTTTGCATAACTGCTCAATCAATCATCGTAAGACCCGAAAGCGATCATTAGACATGCAGATTTCGAGTTACGCAAGTGAACTGGCAGACAGACCTTTGTCTCAGGCTTTCTACGTGACAAGTGCGGCAAGGCGAACCGCCTACGTGTACTGTTAACCTGGTATTTATAACGCGCTGGTCGTCACGATTTTGACTTAATGTTTTAAGGATAGACGTTCAATCAATCAACCATTAACAAAGATAATGACTAGTTACGTTTTAGTTTAATGCTTGGGCAAGCAGAATTAGGTGTTTAACTTAATTTACCATTAAATGAATAGCTGTCTTAAGGGTCGACCACGACATAATGAGCAGCCAAAAGCACAGGGTATTTGGGTATTTAAGAATCTTTAATTATATTTGTTTGTGCCGAAAGTTCCTACAAATCAACATTATGTTTCGTTACATCATTAATTTGTTATCAGTAATTGCACGAAGTATTGCATAAAGTGCACGAAGTCACTCTGCAATTGCTTTGGGTGTATCCTGGATTCTAGCTCTGCGTACCTTTAATAACTTATACAGGATGGAGGAACTTGTACTATGGGACTAACTCCGAAATCGTGAAAAATATCAGCTGTTCCTTACATTTCGACGAGTCACATGGCTAAAAATGTATAGAACAGCTGTTTTTTTTGCGATTTCGGAGTCGATCCCATAGTAAAAGTTGTTCAGTTTAGTGGTCTGTAGCATATGCTTTTGTATGTACACACATCAAAAGTGTCTAGGGATCAACATATATTTTTGCAATAACTTTTCTCTTGATTGATATTAATTTAAATTTTCTTTAAGGATTCATCAAATAAAGTGTTTTCGTTTGTCACAGTAACGATAAACCAAGTCACCTTTGCATTAATAAAGAAATTTGCCATTTTCCTAATAAAGGGATTTTTGACATTTGAACCACTAACATTAAAGTTCGAAAAAAAGACTGAAATAACAGTTTTCTTTAAAATTTTATTGGGTAACTTAAACAATTAATAATCCGTGTTTCTACCGCGAACACTAACAACACAAGAACATCGGTTTGGCATACTCAAAATGAGTTCATCCAAATCACGCTGTGGAATGGCCGCCCATGTTCGTTGCAACAACAAAAAAAGGTCTTCTTGCAACTGGATACCCTCCATATTCGGCAGAGCTCTTCTCTGTAGCATATCCCATGCATGCTCAATCGGGTTCAAGTCTGGCGACTGAGCAGGCCAGGGCAGGACATTGATGTTAGCTGCGGCGAGAGTCTGTCTTACAACTCTTGCGGTGTGCGGTCGTGCATTATCATGCATTAACTGAAATAAGGGACCGATTTGCACTTGTAGAGGAACGATGACGTCAGATACAATCGTCTCAGCATAAATTTGAGCGTTGAGGTTGCCTCTGATCCAAATCAACTCAGTTCTTCCGCCGATCCAAATACCCGCCCATACCATGATGGTTCCACCACTATAAGGATGGACTTCCTGGCAGGATTTTAATCGCTGTTGGCGTCCAGGGGTTCTCCAGTGTCGTATACGTCTTGTATCCGGTCTCATACCAAAACGAGACTCATCAGAAAAGCACACGAAACGCCATTGTTCTTCTGCCC
Organism: Hyppa rectilinea; assembly: GCA_951799385.1. NCBI lineage: Eukaryota > Metazoa > Arthropoda > Insecta > Lepidoptera > Noctuidae > Hyppa > Hyppa rectilinea. Next base: position 7,520,896 of record OX637305.1, read on the forward strand.
AATTTCTGTGTTCAAGAGCCCATTGATATCGAATCCTACGATTGTGCATTGCTATAGGTGGTACCCGTAGCGGTCTTCGGGAATGAAGGTTCACTTCATGCAAGCGGTTTCTGACTGTTTGGTCGCTAATTAAGTTCCCTGAAGAGTGATGAAGCCTCACGGCTAACATCATGGCGGTTATTGTTGGAGCTCTTCGAGTTAAGATTTGAATGTATCGGTCTTGTCTCTGTGTGGTGCAGCGATACCGTCCTTCATGGCGCTCAGCCACGGTACCAGTCGAATATGGAGGGTATCCAGTTGCAAGAAGACCTTTTTTTGTTGTTGCAACGAACATGGGCGGCCATTCCACAGCGTGATTTGGATGAACTCATTTTGAGTATGCCAAACCGATGTTCTTGTGTTGTTAGTGTTCGCGGTAGAAACACGGATTATTAATTGTTTAAGTTACCCAATAAAATTTTAAAGAAAACTGTTATTTCAGTCTTTTTTTCGAACTTTAATGTTAGTGGTTCAAATGTCAAAAATCCCTTTATTAGGAAAATGGCAAATTTCTTTATTAATGCAAAGGTGACTTGGTTTATCGTTACTGTGACAAACGAAAACACTTTATTTGATGAATCCTTAAAGAAAATTTAAATTAATATCAATCAAGAGAAAAGTTATTGCAAAAATATATGTTGATCCCTAGACACTTTTGATGTGTGTATATACCCTTTCGGTTACACCCAGTACATTTTATGATTAATATGTGAAATGATTGTACAATTTCTAATAACCCCAAAATTCAAAAGATAAACTGGCCACAAAATGGTACCTCGAGTCTCCAAAACAGGATACTTATTTTTTTTTTTTTTTGAAATGGCATCTCGCAGTTCAACCAAAGGGTTGTCTACTGCTTAACCGGGCTTGCCTGTGGCTGCCACAAAGAATTGTAGCCTCCAGCCAGGGCTTAATAAAAACTAAAGCTAACTTACAAAAACTAAGCGACTACACGCTAAGGGCACCCCCTGCGGGGTTCGGACCTCGGCTTAGGGCGTCGCTGGGGGGGGACAGCAAGGGACAGCTGGATCGGGGGTTTTTAAAATTACTGGCTCAGCGGCAACGCGGGCTGGCTCGAGCAAGGGTCGGGGGGATGAGAGCGGACAGGGTCGTCGCGACGGGCCTCGACGGCGAGGACGGAACGACGGAAATTTGTGTTTGTATGCTAGTCTAACAGTGCTAGTGGCCGGGCTGCTCTCCTGGAGGAGAGTGGTGGCATCGTCGGGGGCAACGAGGGTATGCCGTGGACGGCGAACCTTACTGATGCGGGACGGGGTGTATCGGGAGGCGGCCGCAATCAGGGGATTGCGGTGCTTTATGGCAGTGTCAAAGAAACGCTTCGAGAGGCGTTTCATGAACTGCTGAACTGTGGGGAGTTTAAAATCTACATGAAGGTCCATGTTACGGACGTAAAAGGGAGCTCCTGAGACCCTACGGAGGAACCGGTTTTGAAGTGTCTGCATTCGATGCAGATACTTGGATTTGGCGTGCGCGAAGACGACGCAAGCGTATGTCATAATGGGACGGATTACAGCCTTATAGAGACGCAGTTTGCACCGGAGTGACAATTTGCTGCGTTCTGTAAGCATGAATTGGAGCCTACCGAGAGCGAAAGCGGCCCGCGAACGGACCTGCTTTATGTGCTCTGCGAAACTGAGGTGCTGGTCGAGAGTGACACCCAGGTACTTGGCATGCTTCGCCCAAGGGATCGGCTTGCCGTACATGGTGATCGGATTAGGGGGGTTGGGGAGGGCCCTACGAATTCTCCTAAAGAGAACAGCCTGGCTTTTATCGGGGTTGACCTCGATTCTCCATTTCCGGAACCAAGCGCCGAGGACGTTGGCCGAGGTCTGGAGAGTCTGAGCTATAGCTGGCGGACTGGTCCCTGTGTAGTAAATGGCCGTGTCATCGGCGAATAACGCCAATTGGGCCTTTTTACTCTTAGGGATGTCGCTAGTGAACAGGGTAAAGATTAGGGGGGAGAGAACGGAGCCCTGGGGGACTCCGGCGCGAATCGGGTGGGGGGAGGAGAGAGCGCCCTCGATGCGGTAGCGGAAGGTGCGGTTCGACAAAAAGTCCCGTAAGATGAGCACGAGACGGTCGGGCACGCCGAGTTGGTATAGCTTATATATTAAGCCATTGTGCCAGACTTTGTCGAAAGCCTTCGCTATGTCGAAGAACAGGGCGCCAGTCATAGCGCCACGCTGGAAGCCGGCACTGATGTGCTCGACTATGCGGTGCGCTTGCTGGACGCACGAGTGTTGGGTACGGAACCCGAACTGCTCGTCCGGAATCAGGCTCTTCGCCTCGGCATAGTCCTTGAGACGCTTATAAATAAGCCTCTCGTAGATTTTGCCGAGCACGTTGAGCAGACTGATGGGGCGATAGCTGGTGGGGTCTGATTTGGGTTTGCCGGGTTTGGGGATACCTATAACAGAGGCCTCTTTCCAGGCTTGTGGGAACATGTTATTACTCATGGCGCCATTGAAGATGGCGGTCATGAGCATGATCAGTTGGGCGGGGAAGAGTTTGAATACCCTATTGGTAATTCCATCTGAGCCGGGGGCTTTACGAGCCTGAAGACCCTTGATGATGTCTTGCACCTCGTCAGGGGTGACGGGGGGCAGAGGATCATCTGGATGTTCGACGGGCGGGAGAGAGGCTCTACGTTCGACCTCGGCGTCGACTTTGGCGAGGTGCTTTGGGTCGACCGGAAGGGAACTGGGGGAGCATTGGGACTCGAGACTGTCGGCTAGGAGCTCGGCTTTTTCAGAGCTATCGAAAGCGATGCTCTTGTCGGGACGGATGAGTGGAGGGGTGGAAGATTCTTCGGGAGCGCGAAGCTTCCTCTGAAGGTTCCAGAAGGCATGGTGATTGGGCTCAAGTTCACCGAGTAACTTGTCCCAGTTGTCCGAACGAGCTTCCGCAATGCGTTTCTTTACAGCACGCTGTAAATTGCGCATGTGGGCTTTGTTCGCATCGCAGGGGAAGGAGTCGTAGGCACGGATGGCTGCGTTCTTCTCGGTTATCAGCTCACGTACGTCAGCGGGTAGTTTCCAGCGGTGGTCTTCCACCACCGGGACTTCCCGTGAGCAATCCGTCAAAACGGATTGCACGTGTTCTGTAAACGAGGCAATCGCGCCGGTAGTGTCATCGACAGAGACAATGAGGTCAGGAATGGATTCCAGTGACAGAGTGTCGGATTTAAGCTTTTCGCTTACTTTCCTCCAGTCGGTCACCAACTGGGTGCGGGGTGGGTGGTCAGGGTCAAGCGGACCCCCCGTGTAGGGGGTGAGGTGCATGACGACGGGACGGTGGTCAGAGTTAAGCTCTTGTAGCGCCTCTAAAGATTGCAAACGAAGGTTCACATTCTTGAGGAGCGCTATGTCGAGGACATCGGGAGTTTGGTTCGGGTCGCCGGGATAGTGGGTGGGAGTCATCGGAGCGATGACGTCAAAGTTAAGGGAGGCCCCTAAGTTGAACAGTAATCTGCCTCTGGTAGAAGTGAGATTACTGTTCCAGGCGGGATGTTTGGCATTGAGGTCGCCCGCCAGGATGACGGAGTCGCTCAAGCCGAAGAGGAGTGAGAGGTCGGCGGCGATGGATGGATGATCCTCGCTACCGTTGGTCGGTGGGAAATATCCGGAGATGATGGTGATCGGTTGATGACCGGTCATGGCGAGCCGACAGAGAGAGATCTCCAAGTGAGAGAGGAGAGGGGGGGGATCTAGCGGGATGCAATGGAGAGTCCTTCTGAAATAGATGAGGGTTCCGCCCTTGTGACAGCGTGACCGATCATTGCGAACTATGCGATAGTTGGCGATGTTCGGGTTGCGTATATGGGGCTTCAGAAAGGTCTCCTGAACTGATAGGACGTCAAGCTGATAATCGCGGAGGAAGGCGGCGATCTCATCGCGTTGACTTTTAACGCCGTTAGCGTTAAAGAAACCTAGCTTGAGGGACCGGGGCTTTTTACATCTAGCACCTTTTGTAATATCCATAATTGATATTTAAAAGGTGAGGTTGGAGATGGCGCGCAGTACCCCGGGGTAGCTGTGGTATGCCATGAGGATTTTGATAGGGTCGCCCTTGGCGGCGTAGACCTGATCGGCCATCGCGATCGCCTCCGGGGTTTCGAACACTTGGTTCATAACCGCGAGGGTATGGACGAGGATCTCCGTCGTGGTGGGCTTGGTACCTGCTGGGGAAGGGGAAGGGACCTTTTTCGGGGCTGCCGAGGCAGGCTTCGAGGGGGCGGCGGGTGGAGTTGCCAAAAGGGCCACGGGGGAGGGGGTTGGCCCAGGGTTAACGGTAACCTTGGGCGCGGGGTTGGTAGCAGGGGGCTGAGAGATGGGGGCCGCGGTGACTGGAGCGTCGCTGCGGAGTAAGTTGGCCCAGGGCATGGGTCGTTGGGGGCTGAGTCGCACTGGCAACTGTGCTGAGGGCACTTTGATTGTAGCCGAGGGGCTTTCCCTCTTCTGGCGATCGCTAGCGCGCTTCGCCAGTTTGGGGGAGGAAGCCTTGGGGGCTTTCGGGCAGCCACGGTAGTTGGCTGGATGGCCAGATTGGCCACACAGTACACAGCTCGGGGGTTCGGTGCATAAAGCCCGATCCTTGGGGCGGGGACAGTCCGCTGTGCCATGGTCACCCAGACACTTGACGCACCTGGGGGTGGCGTAGCAGTTGGACTGCGCGTGGCCATATAATTGGCCAATTATGTTGGAGCGGCGGGGTTTCTCAATAGAGATCCCCGATAGTGAGCAGACCGACTTGATCTTAAAGATCGGGTGGTGCCCTTCTACAGGGTCACACACCACGAGGACCATGTCATAAGCGTGCCCGCGACGCGCCTTATGAAGGCGGTGCACCGCTGAAACGGGGATGCCTTGGGCAGAGAGGTCATCTTTGATGTCGTCCGAAGGGATCTCCTTCGGGACTCGGCGGATGACTACGCGAGTCGGTGTTTCTTCAGGGAGGGCGTAGGTATGGAACGAGTAGTTCCTAGTACGCAGCATAGCGGTGAGCTCCCTGTAGTCCGCGGACGAGGGAACGGACACCTTGATGCCCTGTTGGGTCGAAGTGGCGCTGGTGTACTGGATCTTACGATCCACGCACATCTTGGACACTTCGGTCCATTTGGCCTTGTCTTGGATATAGACCGGAGGCGGGGGCTTTTGCTTCTTTCCAGAAGCGGAAGCGGGTTTTTCCTTGCTACCGCAGGGGCGGGGAGCCTGAGAAGGGGCAGGGGTGGGGGAGGATGAGGCCGCTACGGTCTTTTTGGCCTTGCTGGCCTGGGACGAAGCCCCTTTCTTCCTCTTCCCTCCTTTTCCGACGACCTCGTAGTCGTCTTCCGAGGATGAGGAAGAGGCAGAGAGGGGGCCATCGTCGTCCGAGATCGGAGCGGACGTGTCCATGCTCTCCGGTAGAGCTTGGACTGGGGTGGTGGGGGCAGCCTTTGTGATTACCGGGACAATAGAGCCCGGTGCAGCTGCGGACGGAACAATAGTAGCGGCCGAGACAATGGGTCTCGCGCTAATTGGGTTCGCGGAAGCGGGCTCAATTGTCGGTAATGACAATAGAGCCGGAATTCCGGCAAGCGGCTTTGAGCAAGCCGCTTGAATAAGGCCTTATCGGCCGGCGGGGGCGAGAGCGGGCTGTCGAGCGCGTCGGTGAAGTCGGCGACTGCCGACGATGGCGCGGTGGGACTGCCGCGCAAAGCACGGGCGGAATGCTGGGCCACGAAGTTCGGGTCCGGGAGCAATTCCGTAAGGAAATATTTGACCCATCTCGGGTCGTAGTCCGACATTGTCGGTAGGGAAAACTATAACCTAGATGCGAAAACACATGGCATTCGCAACCTATCGGCCCTAAATCCTAATTCCCCGGGTGGATAGGCCCGGGGATGTGTAGCCTCCCTGTCGGGTGCAGACAGGGAGGTGTGTACCTATGGTGAGCCCTAAGCTTGTAAACCGTTCGCCAATCTTATTGTGCGAACGGGCCCTGACCGGGTCTAGTGCGAAGGGGTAGACACTCCCAACCGACACTAGGTGTGTTGCTGTGGACGAAGTCAGAAACTAGAGTTGACTAGGAGATCCCCCAAGGCCAAACTTCTAGCTCTCGGCTCCAATTGACTGCCTCACCCTGAAGGGGATCGGCGGGTGTGATTGGGTCAACACCCCACTCGGCTTCGTTGACACCGTGAGGTTTCAACCGAGGACCACGAAACTGTGGTTTTACCCAGAGGGGGCCAAGACCGACGATAACGTTTTGACACAATTTCTGTTAAGAAATAGCGACTGTAACTACCTCCTTGAAAAAGGCAGTAGTATACAGGAAACACTTGTAGTCGATGACTACGAAACTGGCGTCGACAGGAACGTCGACCGGAATACACTAGCGGCGAGACAGGGTACGGCGAGCAGGTAGCGGAGAGCAGGTAGCGCGCGGCACGTCCGTCCGGGGCGAGCGTCGGGCAGCGAATGCACAGGATTCTTATTATTTGGGTCCATTCTTACCGCGCTCTAAATAACCTTGGAGACAAGTTAGACAAGTATAATTATAATAGTATAATAATACCTATTTCTATATCAACTGAGGCGTAAGTGAGCTAATGTTGTTGAAACACGATACTCATGGCAATCGCTGTTCGGTGTTGAATGTTAGCGCCACTATTTCGACTGGACAGGTCAACGAACAAGCCTTTTGAATACTTGTTGCATACGAGTATCATAGAAGAAACAATATCAAATGTCAACTGGACAGAGATTAGAGGAAACGAAAAGTACGTCCCAAACAAACTGACGAAGAATGGGACTATCTTTACTGACTTGGGATGGTTCAGGTTTCACTTACTTTCAAGACTTCGTTGTTAGTGGATGATACCTGCATGCATTAAAGGCTCCAGCTAGGTATTGAATAGTTTCAAAAATTTTAACCTTTATGTATAGCCTTGGTGATTTCGTGATGAATAAGTCAGTGGGTCATAATTGATTTCTTATTATCTTGACATTTTTTTCTTCGCTAATAGTACACAATCACTAGATAAGCTATTAAGATAGATGAAAGTAGTAAGTAATATGTATTACCAATAAGCAATTTCAATTTGCATATTACGATAAAACAGATACTATAATATCCATTCATGAGGTTCTTGCTCCAGGGAAAGCGCTCCTACTTTCTCGAGGTAATGTAAACGCAATTAATTAAATGTCAGGAAAATATTTATTAATGTAAATAATGCGTTGTTGCTCGAGTAGAATTCTGAACATCCAATTAGCGTTAGATATATTGAGATCTGTTGGATTAAAATCAACTAAATATAAACTATATCTCCAGCCGGATTATCTTCATCGGTATCGTAATTATTGTTACATCTACCTGTCTTTCTTTACTTTTGCACTTTTTAATTTGAATTTCCTTACTTTGGCAAATGCTTATCTATACTTGCTTAACAATATTTATTACAAAGAGGTTAAATTTGTGACTTTTATGTAGGGGGAATTACTGATTTGATTACGAAAATTCGTCAATGGGAAGCTACAATGTTGACGCGTGTCGTAGAATATATGTAATGACATTTCACGCGGACGAAGTCGCGGGCAGAAGCTAGTGTAATTATAAATTGGTGCATGGCAAAATGAAATAAATTGCAACAAACCCATAGCTTGACTTTTAATAAATAGGTTAAAGCAACAAGGCTGTATCTAGGTAGTGCTCCTAAGCAAACGAAACTTCGTCATAAAATGACATCAAAGAAACCTCGGACGATTTATAAATTTTTTAATTAAAAAGTTAAAATAAATTAGTATACAACTGAAAATTCGACAGTCAATTTTATTATAAATGATCTCTTCGATTGTTTCAAAGATTTACTCGTAAAATGAAAGTCCTACCAGGTATTTAAACTCACACAATCACGCCTTCTCCATGGGGTAGGAAGAACTACAGAAAGCCACATGCTAAGATCCTTAAATACTTCTTGTGCTTCGTTTACGTTCCATATCCTAGCCATACACTCATGGCGGTAAGGCCCCTCTTTGAGGAGTGGCTAGAGAGGCGTCACGGCGCCCTCACCTACCGCCTGACGCAGGTCCTCACCGGACATGGATGTTTCGGGAGGTTCCTGCACATCATCAGGCGGGAGGAAACGCCCGCGTGTCACCACTGCGAGGATCTTCCAGAGGACACGATAGAGCACACAGTGCAAACCTGCCCCGCATGGGCGGAGCACCGCCGTGTCCTCGTAGAGGCGATCGGCGGCGACCTCTCGCGCCCGGCCCTGGTGCAAGCCATGGTCCGGGGCGAGAGGGAGTGGGAGGCAGTCACCTCCTTCTGCGAAAAAGTTATGCTCGCGAAGGAGGTGGCGGGATGGGAGAGAGAAAGGTCCTCCCGTCCCAGTCGCCGCAGGAGACGCCCAGGGCGTCGGGAGCCACGTGAGGACTCCCGGCCACCGTAGGCGCGGGCCTGCGGACGGTGAGTAATGGGTGACTGACCGTCCGATCAGCACCAGACCCGTGCCGGACGGCGCGTATATGTTCCACGCGCGCCTCAAAGAGATGTCAGCATATGAAGGGCCCCTCAGGGCCAAGCCTGCCGGGTAAGCGGGATTGTCCGAAAGGGTTACCGCTACCCCGGAACATAAAGGGCTACGGAAGGAACATGGATGGGCTTTAGTCAGTAAGAGTCTGACACTCCCTTCCGCTCCATCCAGAGCGGGAGCAGTCATTGGATGATTTCCCAGACTTAAAAAAAAAAAAATGCCATACACTCACGCCGCACTCCGGCGCCCAGTCAAGAACTCACACCTTTCTGAAGAACAATAGAGTCGATGTTCTCCAATTTAATCTGATAATATCATGATGAGGGGCAACTTACTGAATAATAGCGCTTTACTACTGTACTTCTTATCACCATTCAATTTACAAACATAAGTTAAATCAACAAATATGACGCTGTACTTAAAGGCAATATAGATCTTGTTTTCTAGCTTGTCATTTCCGGTTACAATGTTTATACCTTTAAATATCAATTACAAGTTACTCCATCATGTTTGCCAATCATGTAAGTAAGCAGTTATTAATAATTTTTAATGAGGCTGCAACCTTGCGCCTTGTATTTAGAGAGGCGACTGATCAAGGTGACATTGATGGAACAATGCTAGTGTGGGTTTACTTTAAACCCATCTGTTGTATGTGACCTGTAGAGGAATACGCTTATTTTTAAGTTACGGTGACCCTGGAGTAATTTCTACAAATATTTTTGTTAGGTGTTAAGTAGGTGCTTCTGTTACATCAACATCATTTGGTTCATGAAGATTGTATGATGATAAAACACTTTCAGTAAACTAAAATTATGTATTTCCAACTCCCAACGTAAATATCGTTAACTTAATAGCGGATTTATGTAAATTTTATTTGCTCATTGTTTCGCAAACTGTTTCAACAAAAAGTTAAGTTTGTACAGATGTTTTTTTTTACACACTCTTATTTTCAACAATACTGCCTCGGAAAGCACGTTAAACCGTTGGTCCCGGCTGTCATTTGTTCATCACAGTCGTTACGGGTCGTCAGAAGCCCGAAAATCTGACAGCCAGTCTTACCAAGGGGTATCGCATTGACCAGTTACAGGGTTGTGGAAGTCAGATAGGCTGTTGCTCCATGTAAAATACTGGTATTCAGCTGCATCTGGTTAGGTTGGAAGCCGACCCCAACATAACTGGGAAAAGGCTAGGCAGATGATGATTTATTATCAACAATCGATTCCTTGTTACGTTTGTCTGAATTTCTAATGACTCCTGTGATTGTATATAAATAAATTATGATTATAAGATATTTTTTTCTCGATTATACTTAAATTATGTGGAAGCGTAACAGAACTATCGAATAATTCCTTACTGGCAAGCGCTAGGAATAGTAAGGATATATAAATTACCAGCTTTGCCCGCGACTTCGTCCGCGTAGAGTTCGGTTATATCGCAATATTGGAATAAATAGAAGTGTTTTAGGTATCAATTCGAGTTAATCAAGTCACGCAGTAAAACCCCCTTTAAAAATTGATAACCCCTGAAAATCCACGCCTAACGGGGTGACCGTTAGGCGTGGATTTTCAATACACCTTGATACACGTTTAAATTCTTTATCATAGATTTTAGGTATAAATACTGAGTTTAGAGCCAATCGGACCGCGCGCGCGTTAAAATTCTTCCATACAAACTTTGCCACCTCCACCCCTCGTTAAGGGGTTGTTTAGAAATGACAAACTTTATAATTTACTTACATAAATATGTATGCTAAGTGTCGTTTTAGAAGTTTATTAATTCAAGGAATATAAATGTTCATACAAACTTTCATCCCCTATTTTACCCCATAGGGGTGGAATTTCCAAAAATCCTTCCTTAGTGGGTGCCTACATTATATGAGGTATTTATGTGCGAAATTTCAAGTCTTGGTCCAGCCAGCGGTTTGGGCTGTGCGTTGACATATCAACGAGTCAGTAAGTTTACCATCTTCTATAATATAAAAATGAATCGCAAAATGTGTTGGTAAGTGCATAACTCAACAACGCCTGGACCAATTTGGCCAATTCTTTTTTTGCTGTGTTTGTTATTGTCAGGAGAAGGTTCTTACATACAAAACAAAATAGGTAGGTAGGTAAGGTAGGTAGGATAGGTAGGGTTGGTAGGGTAAACGTACCCCCTACCGGGTAGGTAAGTTGGTAGGTAGAGTAGGTAGGTAGGGTGGGTAGGTAAGGTAGGTATCATAGTTAAGACAGGACAACGTCTGTCGGGTCAGCTAGTTTTATATAATTATATAGATAGATAAACCTTTGCGACATAACATTGTAAGAACGAGAATGTAACAAAAATACCTACACTTCATTATGGTCGTTTCCTTCCGACTTCTTTTCCTGATCTTGAAAATGTCGTACTTACAAGTAATTATTGCACTAGTAAAATGAATAATCACCTCACCTAATGGACTACCTGTTACGTTAATAGCTAGTAAACCCACGTAGATTTAACCTAATATTTCAACAACATAAGGCAATCTTAATCGTATTATTTTATCGGACATGACACTGCCACAATGTGCGGGTTTAATATCATCGGTTGGGTATATCCTGCTCATAGTTCCATTTTCCTAATTGCAGATCAGATAGGTTCATTTGAATTTCTGTTCCTAACTGAGACTAGTTTTTACATAAGTAAATTACAATTCGAAATATCACCACTTTCTTAATCACTGAAGGGTGATTAATCTACTAATCGTGATAATTGGTTTCTATCACCATTTCTTCGATTATGTGCCTGCCTGAGCTCCTAAATTTTGCAGTAACTTAAAACATATTGCAAGTTTCCCTCAATCTTTGAAGTAACCACATACATACACCGTATCCAAATCGCTTAACATTAATTTTATACCGGTCATCAGGTTATTAGCGGTCTTTACTTTACTCAAGATATAGAAAGGTGCGCCTGCGCCCGTGTCATACGTTAGCCAACGTTCAGGTATCTTTGAACGCAGGAAATCGTTAATTGTCATTTATCTGTTTCTGGCCCAAGGCTGGACTATAGCTGCGACTAGTTACGATCAGTCTTTTAACAAAAATAACATTATTCTAGATTTTATCAACGATATAGAACGCCTAAACTATCCAAAATGCTAGCTTAAATGCTTGTCGTAACGGAAAGTATGTCTATCAACAGTAGGTATAGCTATTACGTGCTAAAACTTTTCAATTCAGACTGAATGTGATAGCAATAATTACGAATTTAAGATATTCTTAGATCTGCTTCCCAAGAATTCACTCACTGTTACATCAGCCTTTTAATTTAAAATCATGACTATGGGTTTAACGGTTCAGTTACCTTACACGAAGTGCATACATACCTACTGCATCATGTGAAAATACGAGTTACTTGGAAACGTTTCTTTCATAATAAAACGAAAATCAGTTACAGACACAGAACGTGTCATTTAGAAATGCAACGCTAACTATTACTGTCCATTGCTCCTTTACTTTGTGAACCATTAAACTATAAGAGCGCAAGTTGGCAGTGGATTTAAATTTCTAGAGGTTATCTCGTATTGGCCAACCGACGTATGCAGGGGTAATAACCGGCCAACATGACGCTGTTTTCTTTAGCATACCATGGGAAAGTTGCTTTAACAAGTCAGCCTTTGTGCAAGTGCGGCAAGTAAAATGAATTATAGTAAGAAGTAAGAAACGTGACGTCCTCCAGCAGGAAGTGAATTTCGCCAACAAAGTCGTGACGTGCGACAAACAAAAACTTTTTATAGGCAAAACAGCTGTATTTTTATCTGATGCTGCGATCATCACACTTCGTTACAGGCTCAATGTCGAAATCGGTAGGATAAATAGTATTATAATCAATATTATATTGTGAGAAATATAATGCAACTGTTTCTCCTTTGATTTGTTGCAAGCCTTGTGGTTTTTGTGCAAGGCTCTCTCATGAGAACAGCGCGTCATGCTGCACTTATATTTACATAGGGTTATTTACAATCTTAATCCTACGATTAACTGGTAGTAACCCATTAGCCAGGAACCCATTTCCTTAATTGACTCCTACGAGACGATTTGTTCCAATTGAAATGGCGAACTCATGTTCTTTGTTGTTGTTTAGAATTTAGTAAAATGAAGAGGATTTTTCTAGTTATCTTGCAGACAGCAAGGTGTGTTGAATCTGATTATTTTAGAAATAGTTTTAGCCAAAAACCTTATTCGAAACTAGAAACAATACAAGGAAATCTGAAAGATCATGAGATTTTCAGCATAGTTATTGTTGATCCTGTTGGTTGGGTACATTTACTTACTGTTTACTCGCATTCTAAAGTTCATCTACTAAGATGAACTTTAGATGAAAAACGTCACACCAATGTCCATAAAAGAAACTATTCTTTTATGGACATTGGTGTGACGTTTTTCATCATCTCGGCCAAAATATGTTATGTACATCCATATCTTGACATAAACTTTTGCCTAAATTCGCTTTCAACAATGATTGTTAACCACCCAATTTCGTATGCCTTTGCATTCTGTCGATAGCTTTGTATGCAATAGGTATGTGTACACATAGTTAAAGCATACATAAAAGATCTAAGTGAGAGCATTAGTAACAAAGAGCACGCTCGTGACTACAAAAGACAGTTTCATTTTTAAGATCATTTGTACTTCGTTCCACTTTCCTACAACCACAAAAAGATCTATATCAATAAACCTAGATCGATTCTTTGAAGTTGTAATTGAGATGAAATTGTATTGTATCTTTCAACATCGAAGGGGGTACGGCAAAACGGAGAAATACATTTAATTTACCAGTAAGTGCATGTGTTATTTCTTAATAATTATTTTCATAACAGTCTGTTTTCTTGCACCCGAGTAGTCGGCGAGTCCATTCGCCTGTCCCACATAGCTCGAAGTCGTCCAAGTGAGTGCCGATCTTACGTTTTGTAAGAAGTGGGACACGCTGCGTACTTCAGTTACATCGACCAAAACTTTACCGGTACGAGAGTTGTTTGAATGTAACCGAGTTCAAAAGAAAAGGTTATGAAGTCGTGACTTCGTGATTGTTAAATCGTTTCTATGACGACTGCAATTTTAAGACCAAAACCGTTTAAAGATGTGGTTTTTCAAATATAGATGAACTTTTCAATTAATCATTAATTACCGTTAGAGACGGTCTACGGTTGCTACAAATACTAGTGTCTTTATACATATAGATATGTATAAAGAAGACGGAGATTTTGTCTAAGACGGAGATTGTTTTAAAAGGTGAAGATTGCCGATTCATAGATTTCTTGTTTGCGCATTATTTTAAATGAATATTAGTTACTTAACTCGTGTTATTCTGAAACAATGAGGAGGTATGTGAATACTACCTACTCATTGTTTACGAATTCCGCGTGTGTAAGTGCCAAGTACCGTGCAGCATGTCACTTATTGATTTTAAGATAAATATAGATAAGTAATGTGGAAAGTAGCTTTCAAATATCGATTAACCTAATGTAGTGGAACTATCTATACGGATAGTAATAGATCAAATAGGTAGCAAATGCGATAATAGGTTTATTTGAAATAGCACTTTGCCCGCGGCTTCGCTCCCGTGGTCTTTCCCGTGGGACCCGTTATTTTTCCCGAGATAAAAAGTAGCCTATGTTACTCCTAGAAAACTAAGCTTTCCAACGGTGAAAGAATTAAAATCGGTCCAGTAGTTTTTGAGCCTATTCATTACAACCAAACAAACAAACAAAGTTTTCCTCTTTATAATATTAGTATAGATAAAGCACGATAAACTGATGTGAAGGGCGCTTTGTGTGAGATAAGATTTATGACCGAACGGCTTTGTAATTATCCTGTGAAAACGATCGATTGGTTCGCCTATAGTAAGTAGCCGCTTATTAATTGGCCTAGTCAAGTCTCGCTCGAAAGTCGTGCGTGAAGTCAGATATTAGTACGTAAAAGTTTTAGGTTGGTATAGTGTTAAGTTCAGTACCTAAATTTTACACCCCTCAAATACCTATATATTTACTTTGGTGACCTGTTGTAAATTGAGTTGGGAATAAAATTGTTCCACCACAATATTTACAATATCATTCACAGACACCTAACGGTAAATCATTATTGTAGATCATGATTCATTAAGATCCTGATATGATCACTCGACCCCAAGTTGGGGTAGAATAATAATTGTACTAGTAGTCCTTTAGTTTTTGCCCTGAAGGTTGAGACTTGCTATGAACGTTATACAATAACATTTGTTGACTGTACAGTGTACAGTGTACCTACAGCAAAATCTCACTCGTCACGTTCTATCTGCAAATAATCAATTTCAATAATTAATCTGTATATTACAAAAACTTTCTTCCTCTAAAAAAATTTACAACTAGTAACCTGCCCATGTAGTGTGACCGGAGTCAAACAAATATTTAACATAAATACTATGCCACCATACTTGTAGAATAATCACCAATATTACAGCTCTCGTCTCGAAAGGTGACATTCTCTGCATTCTTGTGGTTGATTAACTCCTGTACATAATAGATATCTGACTTGTCTTCTATGTTTAACTTTTCATCAAGAATCAATATGACGTTCAACGAGTCGGTGAAATAGAAAATTACCAAATTCAGAAGCCACCAAAATAGGTTTGAATAGAATTTCTAATATGGAACATGTCCGACATTTATGCCAATATACATTCTGAATTGCTAATTATATTTTTCTCTTTTCCTTTAAGACAATCCAGTCTGATATTATTAAGTATATGTATCTGGTGTTCACTCAATAATAAAACCTGCTCATACTGCCGCATTACTATTAATTGGAAACGAGAATCGAAACGATTCCATAGCGAGAGTTTTTGCTCTGGCTCTTACATGGACAAAGTAATCCTTGTGCACATTTTTTTGTCAAATGAACCTGAATTTCCTCCTTCTAACATTCTGTCGCGAGTTATCCATGGCATACCGGAGGTTCGCTAACCCTGATGTATACTTACGTATGTTTATATTACTTCGCGCCCTAACTAACGATAGCAAGTACAGATAGCGCGATAACGTTAGATTACCATTGTCTCTGGGGCCATGGGAACGCCACACCTAGCTATGGGAAGTTGAACTTGTCGCGCATTCCCCATCATTATCGACATAACTGTTTAATGAACTTGTTTTATGAAGTTTTATTGCGTAATGCGGTACCGCATATCATGTCACGTTACGCATGTTAACCACGATTGGTGAGACAGACTTGTAATACGGATGTCTCAATAGATCTTTGCCGGTTGCACTTGCAATGTCTGAGGGGCTTTTAAAAAGCTATCCTTTTCTCTCTCTTTCCACATGTCTCTTGGGGAACAACCACATTAACCAGCCGTGGTTTGGCTAAGGCTTCATTTACTATCAGGATCGGTGAGTGCGCAACAAATTTTAGTAAGGAAAAGTGTGAGTAATTCCTACTCGGTGCACGCTCTGCCAAACGCGGTCTTATGCGGCGTACGGTATATTGATAGCTATGGATGATAGATGAGGTAAGCTGAAGCCTCGTCCGTTAGCTAACACGATTTTATAAATTGTGTGTATATCCGTTATACTATCCCCCTGCGGATTAGATGAAAGCAGGGCTTAGACGTCTCAAGTTCCTTGTTTATACCTGGAATTCTGGCGTGTTACGCTATGATCGTTATTGTGTTTAATCTACCGTGTTTGTACAACCCTTCAAGAACTATATTGATGTTTGTAAAGTAGAAAACTCTTTTAATATCTTCTTCTCCACGTTTTCCTCCGATATTTTTACAACCCACTCCGCCGGTCTGGTCTCCACGTAGAATTTTTAAAAGTCCTTCGCCATGAAAAGTTTCAAAAGAACAGTTTATTTTGTGTTCAAATGGGTTTATAAGAGGCCTGACTATAACGTAAGAGGAAAATAGGATAATACTTAGTAACCGAAAGGCAAACGGCATAGGCGTGCAATACAAATCTCACTCATCAGAAGGTATTCGCTGAAATCCGTTTCTCTTTCATTTAACTTTTAGATTTTACGACTGCACTGGCATTTATCGACGCCTTCTGTTTCGTTTAATATAATCAATTTCAAATTGAACTCGTGGTATGTTTATAAACGATTAAATATTCTTTCACCATGTAGTCCGTCAAATATAAGTATGCACTTTTATAGCCAAGCCTTCTGCAAACACAAATCAATGACTTATAGTTTGCCTTGGAAGCCTTCAACGTAATCGTCGTTGTTAAATACAAGGTTTTGGTTCCGTCGAACATTCTCCTTTACTTTTGTTTCTAGGTACTCGCACAAGTGTTTTCTGTACACTAAATAATGCGTATACTACGCAATATCTTCAGAATCGGGTCAGTCGATTGTATTTAAATACATCTTAATAACTTTATCATGTTTTTTGATTGATTGGGAGTTTTTAAATTTTATTTGCTGTTTAACAAATCAGCTGGTTTATTATGTGGTAATAATAGTTTTTGATGATAATAAAATGCACATTGGCGCCAAGGAAATCATCAGAATCGTAAGTTAATACGTATTGATACGCAAAACTATCCACTAAATGGGCAGTTAAGTTCAAATACCTAAGAGCTAGCGAAAGATGATTCACAACTATTCAATTCAGGTCACTTTCGCCTAAAAAATACACACTAAAGCTGATACAAACAGGGCGCGTATGAACTCTTGGGAGAATATAGTTATCAGCTACGTCGGTTTTATCAATATTACCAACAACAGTGCATGTTTCGCAATATCACGTAATTCGGGTCAACAGTCGACTCTCGATGAAATGCGTATTAAATGGGAAGCGGTTTAGCTGTTCAGAGTTCTCTGTTATCGTTGCCTTCCTTGTCGTAACTACCGTATCGTATCACATCGCATTGCTATGAAGAATTCTTCAACATATCTCCACGGTCCGATAATACTGCGAATACTCTGATTATTACAGACTTATCAGTTTGATGGTATTACTTACTAGTATCAGGACATAAGAGTACGGTTTCAAACTTCATGCGTCTAAACAAAAGTGTAAATTACATTTTTCTATATTTATGGACAACATGTATCATTAATTGCTGTTTTTAGATTTACTAAAGATAGTTCCGATTCCGAAGACCACTTCTAAACAAATCAGACATAATTTGGGTCTCCGACAGTGGACCACTACATTTCCCCGGATACGTGCAGTGTGAAATTGGGACTATGCCTGATAAAACGTCGATGTGTGTGTCCCTTATCTCCAGCTACAAAGTGATATTGATGGATAAAAACTGGATCAATAGGAATTTACGAATATTTAATTTTAATAACGAACTCCTAGTAATGAAAGTACAGCTCTGTGACCCCCTCGCTAATCTCAAGCATAACGAGATGTTTAGACGTCCTGGACAGATATTATTTATAGGTGAAAACTGCACTGAAGGCATAAGGTCAGATTTCACGCACCGTTTGCTGTAGGTTTTAAATCTATATATATATAAAAATCAATTGCTGTTCGTTAGTCTCGCTAAAACTCGAGAACGGCTGGGCCGATTTAGCTGATTTTGGTGTTGAAATGTTTGTCGTAGTCCAGGGAAGGTTTAAAAGGTGAGAAAAGTTAGGTAGGGTAGGTAGGGTAGGTATCATCGTTAAGACAGGACAACGTCTGTTGGGTCAGCTAGTCTAAAATATTTAAAACTACTGCAAATAATTTTACCGAAACGTAATAAATCTCCAATGTATAGTCTACAATAGGTAGTAAAGTATATATTCTTTTCTTGTGAATCTCCACAAAGCTTTGTTAGAAAACCCAATAATTTATTGTATTTTCGCGTGCAACAAGAAAACCATTAGTTTTTTTAAGATCGGTGGTTCCGTTTAAGTAAGTACTTCATTTTTGTGTGGCCAATAATACTGATAAATGAATGGATTATGTATTGCTATTATTCTGACTTATTATTTATATTGTCCAACTTTGCTCCAAGTAATTTAAAATTAAAATGTTACGGTAATTATAAAGTCAATGAAATTAATAAAATAATCATATTCAAATGAAATAATTTTATTTTAATTTGTATCAAACAAAAGCGTAATAAAAAAAATCAACGATACGAATGTTTACATTTCACTTTCATTTATTTATTTAAGAAAAGAGTAGGTACCTACCTATCTAATATTCTGTTAGCACTTTGTTATGGGTTACCCAACGTTTTAGCAAAGTACGTACTAATTGCTTAGCGATCTACAAGCACATGTTAATTTAGTCACTTCTCAGTCTCACTTGTGGGATTTTTTATACTACAAAGATTTTTCGCGCTCAATTTTAAACTGAGTGTCGTGTACCTGGGCCTGCAAGCAGCAAGCGATGGCAGTTCGGTTTGCAGAACCGTCTGAAACAGACGCCTTTGCCGCGAGTCGACTGTGTAACGAGACGTTCAAAAACCGCTGGGCTGAATACGCAGCAGTGTCTTCGCTCGGTTTAAAACAATATGTGTATTCGCGCCAAAACAACATCAACAATAAAGTTCTTATCTGTGTCGTGAATTCGTGATTGTTTTTTAAATTTCGCATTAGGTAGATCATTTTGTGCGGTCGTGTGTTTGTTTAGTGAAATACGAAGTGATACCAACTATGCAGTGTAGATAACGTTTCTTCGGTTTGCGGTTGCGTCCGTCAGAGGTATATATTTATTTCAACGCTAATTTAATATTGTTTTTATTAGGTTTACACGGTTGGGACTTTATTCCTATCAAGATTAATTTTATCTGATTTGCTTATTTTTGCGAGATTAGTGACAATCCGGAACGGCTTATCTTAAGCCTAACATAGCTTTTGAGAAATCCTCAGTTAATTAGGGTACGGTCCTCATAAGAAACTGGAAACAACCTGCAACAAGGTGTTATCATTGACTCGATTCTTAAACTATATTTAAACCTTGTTTATTTTCCTTTAGGTTGTCCGATTGTCATGAAAATAATAACTACTACTTTCCTGTTATGATATTGTATCTAATAATCAGTTGATATTATAAATAGGGGCCATTCAACAATTCTCATGAATAAAAGTTAGATGCACCTAACTAACTACCTATGTAAGCCCAGCGATCCGACAAACTTTTTCTTTCACTTAATTAAGTACCTCTTAGATAATTATTACGTACTCCAACCTAAATACTTACTAACCTTAATAGTTGTACCTACTATGTAGCATTGAAACTCATCTTCCGTTATATCTGTTTGTTTGAGACATGGGAAAATATTGGCGGAAAATCCGTGTTCAAAAATGATTGTTTATGCATCTTTAATTCTATAAGCAACAAAATTATCTTTTTTACCCCTAATGACAAAAACCTCTATCAGAAAAAATTCAATGAATAAATGCTTCAGGTTTTTCATTTTATGGCCAGAAAAAACGCGATTCTACGCTTGAGGTAACAGTCGCTAGTCGAGGGCATCTTACTTGAATTATGAAGTCTGACGTTAAGAATTATTATAGTTTCGCTCAAGTGCATCGTCTGCGATGCGATGGCCGATAGTGTGGAATTTGAGTCAAGAAGTTTTTTGGCATTTTCAGTTGAGATTTCTCTAACATTACTTCTGTCTTGCAAAACGTGGCTACTCATAATAATCTTCACAGACTTGACTCTACTTAATTTTCTGTAGTGGCCCAGAGATAAAGTCGACCTACTTGACTTACCCATATAATATATATGCAAGTATTCTCAAAGGAGAGATCCTTTCCTACTGATCGGTCGTTGTGGCTAGATAAAGTAACCAAAAATTCAATATTTATCGTCTACTATCGTCTACTACTACTAAACAACTTACACGTAATAATTATATTTTAATACAAATACAAAATTCATAGTGATGTTCAGAGGACAGCCCTGGTCGTATGCCACCTACCCGAACAAAACAAAACATTCTAACAGTATTAACCCATCATAAGCTTTAGGACAAAGTGGAGTACGACCACGGCTATTTAAGTGACGTCGCACTAGCCCATAACCAGCAGAAGATCAAGCCCCCTACCGATGACACCACATTTGTCAAATTATGACAAGTAGTTTAGAAGTTATGAGGGAACAGAGGATACCCATATACATACCGGTCAAAATCATAACCTTCCTTCTTGTTTCGTAATAACAACAACATTATTACCAAAAGGTTCACTCTTTCGCATGATGCTTATCAACGAGATAGCTTTTTATAGAGACCCCTTGCCTCTGACTACTATTCTATTACGATAAGCGTCGAGGGACTGATAAACAACCATTAATTAGATTACATTACATGTACAGGTACTAACATAACGTTTGGTCTTTTCCTGAAATCTGCAGTACAAAATGGTGTAATATTAAGTGGAATAAATGAATAATTGACTACTTGCATTCTGTCATTATATGCAAATGGCGCTAAGTCGATAAACCGGTGTTGTACCCATTTGCAGCAATGTTCACAATTCCATCAAGTAATGAACTTTAGCGAATGAGATTTCAGTTCCAAACTCTGTAATATTTGCCATTTTAAAATAACGGTTTTTTGTTTTATCACCTTTCGTGAACCCGATATTGCAAACTCGTTTTGATACAAGCGATAAAACGTTCAGAAGTAGAGCATTACGCAGCTTCTATTTAAATAAACTTATTTGGAATAGTTTAATTTGAAACTGAAATACTTACAAAAAAACTGTCGTTTTACCTTCACTACATGTACCAATCTGTTTCAGGATAGTAGATGCAGTAGAATTAGAAACTTTCGTACTACACAACATAACATTCGTATTTTTTGTTACAGCAATCATCAATGTAACCACCATGCAGGCAACAAGAGAATCAAGCAGGCAAAAAAGATGTAACAAAAGGCGAAACTCTAGAAAGAAATCCCTATCGCCGTCTGACTTAAAATGCACTAGGGGAGACGTAAAAACGGATAGCAACGGAAAGCGCTCGCTATCCGAGGGGTCAGTGAAAGTGAAGCATAGGAAAAGTAACATACGACGAACTTTGACCCACCCGTTTACGTGTTCGGACGATATTCGTGATGTTAGCATGATCGGTGTGTTTAATAGGAGTGTTAAAGTAGACCCTCCCCCGGAGAGTGACGAGTCTAATCTACCGCCTACCAGTAGTGATAGGGATACGGAGGATGATGGACGTCTGTCACGGCCAGCGCCGCAGAGGTCTCGATGGGACTCTGGGAGTGAGATGGACTCTCTCGTGTCGACAGTGGTCAGGAGAGCGTCTGCGAGGCGACGCAGGACGCCAGCAAACCCAGGTTAGTTTCTAGTTTTCTTATTACTCTAGCTGCTCAAGGTTTTTGTATAACGTAATGAACTTATTTGATAACAAGTTTAATTACCTACCGTACATAACGTAACCAAGATAAGATCAATGCAGCCTTACGTGCGTGTTTGTGTAACGATGCGTTGCTGTTAAATTTTACAATTATTTGAAAGAAGAAATAGCGGTAGGTAAATACAATCTTGGTATAAGTTCAGCTACCGGTCAGTCAGCACATAAGGGTAAATTTTTCGACATTTCCCGCCCCTTCCTCCAGAAAATGACGTCAGCTAGTTCCTGTCATATGTTGTGATTTTTGCATCCTTTGACTACTATAATTCTCGCGATTTCATTCTCACATGACCTATATGCTAACAAATAATAGTCATTCATTTGCATCCGACACATGAAATTACTATGTATAAACAACGTTATTATACTAGAACATGTAAATTGTTTTCATAAAGTGGTATGTAATTACTATATAGTCAAGGCTGGAGCAAGAAAATGTGCTGCTTATTGTCATTGACATTATTTGTTACATTATACTTGGCGCAGGAAATGAATATCATTATGGAATCACTTGTGCATATTGCTGTGTTCATGTTTATTGCGCCTATTTACTGTTTCATTTATTTTTATAAAAGCCACCAGGTACTATGACAAAAAGCCACTACTTATCATGTACTAACACCACTACACACTTGAGTATACTTGTCGGTACAAATGCTTGGAATGATTTACAGTTTTAGCTGAAATTGTTTCTCTGGATGGGTATCAACCGAATTGATAGTGAAATTGGAAGATCTCGCAGATTTATTTTTAACTATCGCATTCGAATAGAACATTAAGTTAGCTGTTCATCTTCCCACGCAATTGGCGTACTTGCCCCAGATGCCGGCGGCCAACAATTTAGGTCCAACACTCCATTACGAGCAGAACAATAGCAGTATCTACTTAATTTTGCAAATGTTGACACAATTATTTTTTCAATAAAGAGAGAGTCCATGATTCACCTCAAGGAAGTTAAATGAAACTTATCGACTAATATTGCTCACATTCATTCTGTCTCGAGCATATATTTATGCTAAATAGTAATCTTTAAGGTAAGCACGTTACTTCTACACGTGACTAAGCGTTGTGTAAATTCGTAGTTATAATATCATTTGAAGCTATTTTCTAAGTAAACCAAAACTGAGATAAAAATCGTTTGCATTGTCACGCTAAGCAGTCTTCCTTGTACTTACATGGAACCAGCTCAGCTATAACAATCTTTCGGTAAAATCTTTTAGTGGTCAGTCTTTTAGTGGAGACATCTGATAAGTTTTGCTATGTTCATGTAGTAATTAGCCACTACCCTGTTCACTACACACTTAACTCAATTACTTATAAACACTGAATTTCTGATCAGTATCTGCATTAAACCACGACCATGGAACTAGTTCTTTATTTCGTCCTTAGAACTGAATACAAAGGAAAATTTGAAACGGTACCCAATGGCCGAAGGGACTAGGGCTGGAGGGTAGATAGGGCTCATAGAGAAAAGCGGAAAGCGTAGAAAGCATACCTCGAAGGTAACATTTAAGTAGCTTAGTTTCTATACAATTTTCATATCAGCTTTTTCCATAACTTTTTCAAAAATTAAGTTGCTACCTAAGCCATTTAATTCATGACAATATTTCCTGAAAACCGCAGCTCTCTCGTGTAAAGATGATAATCGATCCGATACGGAAACAAAAATACTTAAATTAAATATTCGTAGTAGTTCGAAGTTATATAAAAATATTAAAATGCGATTACCAGCGATTGCGTTACTTACATAATTATAACTTAGAGCTATAATGAATAGTTGTGTGCAATATATTTTTGCATAGTTGCATTACGATCTAACAATAACATAGTACGTGCATTGCTTGCATGCAACTTTGATAACATTGCAAATAAAACAAGGTGCCTTTTGCTTTTGTAATAGATGAAAAAAGGCCACCCTATCATTATCAATCAAAACTGTTCAAATGTAAGTCAGCTAGAAACATATAGATCATCCATATAGCGAAATGGAAAATTATGTTTTAACAAAAGGGTTTATTTATAAAGGTTTGTTAAAGATACAGTAAAAAAAGCGTGTGGAAATGGGTATTATTGACATTTAAAAACATTGTTTAAATTTAAGATACGTTTAAACGCATTATTTTAAAATATTTGAAAGTGAAAAAACTATCCGTACCCTGGTGACAACGACGTGTTATAGTGTCGTAGAGCATTATCTTAAGAACATCGTATCTAAATGCGATGTTCTTTAAGATAATGCACTAGTGCGAATGACGAGAACGTAGCGGCATCTATGAGCGTGCTTTCATTATTTACGCCATCTGTGAACCCACGTAGGGTTCCACAGATGGCGCCAAATAACAGTCCGAACAACTTTCTGTACCCACAATTCTTTTCTGAATGTAATCTTTTTTTTTCCAATACCAACACTTAATTTACGTTATATTTATAAACGATGCCAATTAAAAACTATTGATTTAGTGTCTTTCAAAGATGGTTGTACTGCCATCTATCTTCGAGCAGTGAAAGTTAACAACTCGGTTGCCTGTGTGTTCAGCTTGCCAGTGTACGACCGTAATCACAGATGGCGCTTGAAGTCGGCCAAACGTGAATAGTAATTTTTTGTTGTAATGGTTATAAAACTTGTAGGAAAGGCTAATGCCACCATTCATATTCAAAAGTAACTGGTTAATCGAAGATTATCGATTTCGAGATTATCGGATCTAAGTAATTTCGAAATACTAAGTTAACTGACGCAGTACGCACGCAGTGATAACAAAGTTAGTCTTCCAGATTTTCACGATTTTGGACGTCAGCAAAACTTGACGACCAACTTCGCTGACCGCCTGACCCTATATCATCTGTTACTTAATGTTCGTTCAATAATTGTATTCCTAAAATTTGTGTTAAAATTAGTACAATCTGGTTTGGTCACGAGTAAGTACTTTGTCGTGAGCGAACTAATAATGAGATAGTCGTAGAAGTCTAGTAGTATTATTTAAATGAAAAGCATCACTTTTTGGGCTAGTTTTTTGACAATATTGAGGTCCGCTGTTAC
The DNA here is from genome assembly GCA_951799385.1 of Hyppa rectilinea. Lineage (NCBI taxonomy): Eukaryota > Metazoa > Arthropoda > Insecta > Lepidoptera > Noctuidae > Hyppa > Hyppa rectilinea. Next base: position 7,545,834 of record OX637305.1, read on the forward strand.
CACAAATCACTAAATGCATGTAGCAAGTGTGTTTATATTATCATTAATCAAATACTAGAGTGCAGTTATTGAACAAAGAGCAAGTAACAGATGGTTAATCTTTTCTCTGAATTTAATTTCATTCAAAAAAACTAAAGTGGTTCAACAAGCCCCTAACGTGTTACTCACCGGTATCGGCACACTTCCCCTCGTGGGGCAGGATGCCCCGCCGCGGGCAAACAATGCAAACGGAAGTACAGCCTTCGGTTACCATCTGTGGGTAGCATGTAGGACTTAATGATAGTAATGAATGAGCAGCTAATGTCAATGCCGTGTGTATCACTATCGGTGACGAGGCGTTTATTGACAGCGAAGGTTTTGAGCTTCTGCTCTGATGATTTAGAAGAGGTCAAACAAAAAACTTCTTTTTGTTCAGCAACTATTTACTTGATAGCACGTTACGCCCTGGCAATGTGGTCAACTCACAAGATCAAAAATATAATCTGAGAATTAATTTTTTAAATGGACCCATCTTCTTATGTTGCATAACGTAAACCAGCATCACTTTTCTAACTAGGAACAAATAATGTGGTTCATACTCACTGAACCACACGCTGAAGATTTGGAATTACCTTGAAAATACACGAGACCTATTCTATTATTAGCTGTTCCGTTTTGTTTGGAAAACTTCCGGCACATGCTGAACATTTTTTAAGGTGTTCATCCAATGACTTCTCCCGCTCTGGGTGGAGCGGAAGGGAGTGACAGACTCTTACTGACTAAAACCCATTCATGTACCTTTCGTAGCCCTTTATTTTTCGGGGTAGCGTTAACGCTTTCGGACAATCCCGCTTAATGCTGAAACACTTATGAACCCCTTCTCTCATTCTTTCTCTGTCATACTTTTCAACTTACAACAACCCATTGTTACTAGGGGAATCCAATACATAACAATATTATGATAATAATATCAAAAATGTTATTGAAAGATAAGCGTGAAAGATCACTATCGATACTTGCTTACCAGCCATGATATTTTTGCGTCCTTATAGTGTTGTAAACGGGAATCTTCATCTCATCCACTCATAAAAGTTACGTTAAAAAAATGTAGCTGCAAATTATTTTAGATCGTTGAAGTCTTTTGTATGGATGTTTAGTAGTCAAAATGTTCTCATCGAAATTACATTGATCTATTGCAAATTAAAGCTATAATCATAAAACGGAATTTCAGATAATATCGCTAATTAAAATTGATACTATGGACGTAATAAATAACTCATTATTTTGTAATCAATTAATGCATCTGCTTCTGGTTTTGAATAAACTCGCAATTGTTTTGATTACTTGGAAGTACACGGATGGTACTTACTTCATAACTTTAATAGCATTTAATAGTACTTTTTTGCGGCTTCGTTGACTGTTAATTTGATTTCATGACCTCCAAACTCCCCAAGGTTCGACACTCGTCTCTACACACGACAAAAAAGGTTTACAAAAACTTATATTCTTGAAATTTTAAGTCTTGTTGGCTGAAAAACATCGAAGCGTTACCGCTTTGTTGAATGGTAGGAAACTGTGACATCGTATCATTAGTACAGTTAAAGTTTTTGTTTTAGTTTTGGGTACCTACTCAGTTAACTGTTACATGTGTGTGTGTGTGTGGGGGTACATAAAGCCTCCTACGTACCTATACATACAAACAAGTATTCTTTTTAAAACGAACTTGTTCTATATACAAGTGGTGGTCGCGGTGTTTGGTCTAGTTTGCCGGTGCAAGTTCATTGTTCGGGCGAACCTAATTTACATTGGACGTATACGCCAGGCGCTTTCCGACCGTTTTTTGTATTGAAGTGTGGCCCTCGGCAGAGGTAAAGCGTTTTTGTCGACTCGTTACCGGTCACTTACGTCACTTTGGTTCTGGTAAACGTTTGTTGTTGGCGTTGAGACGCGAGGTGAGTCACGTTGTTAGTACGCGTAAAAGTCGATATTTACTGTCGATAAACATTAAACATGCAAAAGTATTTTATAAAAGGCAATCATGGAATCGCGGGAAAGTGAGAGAACAATAATATTATGACAAGATATTTTATAGCTTTAAATTATTTTAGGTAACAAATAAATGGTTAAAAATACTCATTTGGCGTTTTAAAACCAGGCAAGTTATTTAATATATAACAAATAAAATATTTTTGTTTTGGTTTCAAACTAAAACATTACCGATATTGTAAAAGCGTTGAAATGTGTAGTACAAATACGGCACCAAACTAAACATATTTCACGATTTACATTCAACACAATACCTTTTATCAAAATAAACACTACACCTTTTACTACAAGCTCGATAAAAACTCGACAGTACAAACAATCGAGTAGGGAGCAACACTGTGGCGGTCGAGCGCAGCAGTCGGCCGGCCGGCTCCGCACATCCGCTTGCGCGTTCAGCCCCGCGCCCGCACTGCGGAGCCCTAACCAGCCTAACAATAAAAAAAAACGAAAAAAAATCCACCGATAAGTGTTTTATCTGTGACAATGTGTTCGAAATTTTAGAAAACAAATCTACACGTGCCGCCCATTAATAATTTCATGATAGTTTGCTAAAACAATAAAGTTTCCGGCAAGTTTAATGAACGGTTGAAACTGTGTTTTTGAAAACAGCCCGGTGTTGTGAACTTAAGTGAAACCTTGCAAGGAAACCTTAGCAATTCTCTGACAAAATAGGTAAGTAACTAAGGATATGGAAGTAATTGGATATCGAAAAGCGGTTTAATGGATTAGACGTACTATCAAATTGCGCAACGTCTTTGCTAATCTTGTAATGAAAAAAGTTTTTTTTTAGATATGGTCCGTCCTAACCCAATGCTTTGTTAACATACCGTAGTCTGTTAGTAAGAGAAGTAAGCATAACACAAAATATAATGAGTTCTCAGCATTTCGCATACAAGCTATAACAGTTCTATTTCATGCTAAGTCAAACAAGTAAAATTAAGAATCAATTCGACATGGGCTGAAGATGACGTAAGGTATGGAACTGGCCTAGCATCAGACGGGTTATTGTTTCTAACTTTATATCAAGATGGTCACGATGACTTAATAAAAAGTATAGCTATTCAACATTAGTTTTTATCCCTCTAGTCTTCAATTTATTGAGGCTCTGCAATAATGTACATATCACGAATGATTTTTTAAGTCAAGGCTTGAAAGTTCTTATTCTTGTGCCTCCTTTAAATGTGATGTGCACAAAAAAAAACGATAATGATAATTGTTTTGGCTGTTGAGTTAGATTGTTTGATTCCGTTATTTTACATTGAATTGGAAAATCATCGACATAGACTAGGCGTTCAATTCACAATTATAGAGAATTCAATTTCAAAATTGAGAACTTTAGTCAAAAACTTGTCGTGATAAGATTAGACAACAGATTTACGATTTCAATCAAATACGTGAGACAACTTTATTAAGTCATAAACTTAACCAAAATAATCAAACGTAATCTGCAGAAAGACATTCAGTAAAGCAGAAACCGCAACATTGATTGATCAATCAATTATTAAAAGCAAATAATTGGCCAATCATAGTTACTTTTAACCAATTCTAATCGTAAAAACGTGCGTATTTTTCTGTAACACTCCATTTAATAAGAGGCAGTGACTAAAATGTATTTTTTTTTTATCCGAATTGTTGGGATCTCCTGTAAAAAGAATTACCTAAACATGCTGTTAAAAGTGTTGTATGACTGGTACAGGTAGAAATTCTTAGTAATAAAAGTTAAATCCCCAAAGTGTCTGCCGAGCGTGGTGTTTATGACAATATCCCCTAGTGACCGTTAGTTCTAACGGTCTGTTGAGCAACCCAGTGGACGATCACATTGTTGCATCATACTATCACACTACTAAGGCTTGATGGTCTCAAAGAACGATTTACTAATAATCATTAATTACTTAAAGTATTGAGTATAACATCTCTGTTGTTTGTTACAAACTCCATCAGAGACTCGAATCATCAGTGTAGTAACATGAAATTGTTTCTTGGGAATTGTGTGTGACATCTCCAATCCATTGCTTATTCATGATGTTTCTCACATGGATAAAAGAAATTGGTTTCATGCTCGACAAATGGTCTGCATCAGACGACTATGAACAACAGATTAGTTGCCATTTCGTGTTTTATAATTTATGACAGAATTACTAATTTGCTCAGTATAAGTTGTATAATTAATTATTAATCATAATTATACGTAATGATCGAGTAAGTCATAAATAGGTCCTTGACCGAATTGAAAATATGGCTTAAGTATTCATTAGTCAACTCCGCACATTTTAGCTACAGTTGAAGGCAAACGAACGTGTGTTCAAGTGAGTGTGTGTGGAGTTCAAGTGAACGTTTTACTAATGGTTTGACAGACCGACGCTCATTACTATTATCAGTTACCTATTTACTTTAAAATACGGGTACCCTCACAAGCAGCCTGTATCGGTAACGTAATAAAGGCGTCCTCATTGATGAAGATAATATTGACAGTAACCAGCAGGTGTTCTCCTCCTCCTGCTTCGTTGTTGTAAGGATCGTGATTCCTAAAGATCTAGATCATCGTTATGGTCTAAAATACATAATAGTAAAAACTTTCCACTTTACATCATGTATTCTGACAGAATGCTGAAGGTCTTTATCCTAATACGATTATGGAATTAATAACCTGAATGCTTGCCACAAGGAAACCATAACTGCTTAATTTTCTATTCTCTTGTCTGGCTTCAACTTGCAAGATTTCGTGATATACCTACCTAATTACTTAGCTAATTCCAGGAATTAAAAATAACCAATCACCAACACGTGTTAATTTAAGTCCAATCTAAACGCAACCTCAAACACTTCTAGTGCGTTTCAGTGTTGAAATATGGCGCACCATAAAGCCGCGCTGGTTCAGAACTATCTGAAGCATCGGAGCGTTTATTGCCAGATAAGTTCAGTCCACGAACACTAGAAAGTCTATCGATAACATCTGATCCACATATATTGTGTTTAGCAGCGTTATGTGAAACAATAGGATATTCAAAGGTAGGCTAGGTTAGCTAAGCGAACGGTTTCGTAATAGTGAACTGGTCTGAAACTAAACTATTTATACTTGTTGGGGTGTTTCTAGAATGTTACTTTACTGAAGGAGGCAAGTTTAAAGTTCCTTCAACTACAAAATTATGATCACATTAATGAATCATTTGAAAGCATAAGGGGTGTTTCTTTAAATAAAATAGAACATAAATCTATCTTTCGATACGTTTGTATAGCGTTGGTTTGTACATATAAATAAACATTCCAAGACCTGCATACTACAATTATGCTACTTTATATTCCTAACATATCTATCTGCCAAAAAAAATATTCTCGTAAATAGGGAAAGTGATATTTCCAAAAAGTATGATTCATCCTTTTTTTTTTTTAAGGCTGGGAAATCATCCAATGACTGCTCCCGCTCTGGGCGGAGCGGGGCGTTACATAAAATTTCAAGGCATGATTTGTTTATTTAACTTTTTCCTCAAAAGGCTTAAAGGTACCTTTTTCCTCTAATTCTGAAAAAAAAAACTGTTAATTGGGGTTCCAATTCGTCATATTTAAGAGAAAAAAAACCTTAAATCCTTAAAAACCGAACCAACAACGCAACGGTGCCAAAAGGCCAATACACAAGTCGCCGTAATTCCACCAGTACGAAAGTAAGCAGGTTTATTGTAAATAATTATGTATTTGTAGCACAAATAGTATTATATTGCAAGGAAACGAGAACTTTTTGTGCCATTATAAGTAAAACAATGATTGTATTAAAATACCTCAGGATCAGGCCTACGTCCTGATTACCTGCTACATGTTGATACTTACGACAAATATACTCCTTCTCCTACAGTAAACTTATGTTTCCACTCAGAATAACACTTACGTTCGTTCGCGATTGCGAGACTCGTAGAGTGGTGCTAAATTAGGGCGCCGGGCGGCGGTGGTCTGAAGTACGTATGATATCATAATATAGGTTATCTACACCACTTGGAACTAGTGCTGTGTTCGAATTAAGTAACACACGGTAATGTTAAGGACATGTACGAACTGTATCTGGTACGGCCTCGCTGCCTCCTCGCATCCCACGTGCGCCGAGTTAGGCAACCAAGCCTTGAGCCGGCGCCAACGTATGCCCAGCTCTTACTTTCATTGTCCGTTTGAATGCTGATTTGATTACAATGAGGCCATCCGATTGATGGTGTTTATTCCCTATGCGGAGTAACCTCCATTTCTATTTAGGCAAACAAAAATATTGTTTTGGCAAGCGCCTTGCCTTGTGTTGTTTCTTTGCCATCTGTCAATTTTTTTTTTTTTAAGTTTAGGAGTTATTTAGCCGAATGACCTAATTGCATGTCCGTTTTGCACAGACAATAATGTCATAGCAAGAATTTAACAAATACAACAGTGAAATTGTTGTTTGTTATTTTTTACCTTACCACAATAACTTAAGGAGGGTAGTTTTTTTTAATGAGTGCATTACTTTATTTACCTAATCAACGCGAAGATGTGTATCTTCACAGTCTCATTCCGTTTTGAGGTCAGCAGAGTCGTAAGGTGCTGGGTACGGCCCTTGTGGAAACTAATAGAAATAATTTTGTACTTATCTATAACGCAATATATTCATAAATTATAATTGATGTTTGGCAATGCATGAAACATGCCATTCAATAAGGTGAATGTTTCGACGTCATGAGAAAGGGGTTGGTTTGGGAAGAGAGTTAAAAATTTTGTGACCCCGTTTATAGCGTTAGTTGCAATCTATACAAAATTGCTGACAATGCAGTCACAAACGATCTCTCCCTGAACATGGATCTATTCGAGACACAATGTTTTATTGGGTATAAAATTAAGAGCAGTCGGTACCTTTCTGCACAGGATCGAAGGGTGAAATGCATCAAATTTTACCATCTGAAAGATCAATAAAATCGTATAGTTATTAGAACCATTGTTGTAAGTTTCACTGCTGTACCTAATGTGAATTTAAATCAATTAAAAGTCTCATCTGCAGTGATACAAAAACCATGCGTGTGTACATGCTTACATTAGTAGTAATTACATTCCCATCATGTGCATGTCGTTCTCTAAAAGGCAGTAGCGTGTTGTGTATTCGTAAACAATTATAGAGTAGGTAGTGTAGGTACATGAAGATTAGCTACTTAGATATAACACACGTGAGGCGCTTACATACACTTTGTATTATTATCTGACAGGTACTTGAATGTGTAAACTCTAAAACGAATCCATTGAGAAGATCATTACTAGGAAATTCCGTTTAAAATCCGTTTACACTTTCCACTAGCTAATATTTCTTCCTGTTTCCTTCACCGACTAAAAATAAGGAAATGGTGTAATATACGTGGTCTTTTAAAATAAAAAAAGAATTAGTATCATATTTATCCCTAATATTCTGACTCGTAATATTGGTTTACGAGTCAGAATATTCGTATAAATTATAAATTTACAAAAATAATATTAAAGTTGCTCCCAATCGTCCCATTCGGGATTTTAGAGGAACGAATGGGAATATGTTTTTAGATTAGTGCCATTCGTCCCACTAAATAAGTATGTGTATTTTGAAACCTACGTACGAAAAGTTGATTCTGTGATTTTTATTCCTTAATAAATTACTGATTTTGACTTTGCCTTGTCTGTACATTTTGGAAGTAGCTGTTTTTGTCAAAACAAATCCACACCGATTTAAACGACTAGATGAAGTTGTCCCACGTAATAGGCGCGACAACAGCAAGGTATGCTCTCATACTGCGAGAACAACACTCATGAGCAAAAGTGTTTTCTGTATGGCGCCTAGCATATTCAATAAATTACCTAAAAGTTGGAGAGAACTGCCCTTGTCACTTTTCAAAATTAAGTTGAGATTTTTTTTAGTTAGTAAAGTGTATTATAATAATGTTGTAGACTTTCTAGATGAAAAGGACTTTTCTATTCCGACTTCGACTAAATGTATATAGTTAAGAATAATAATTGAATAATGTAATTTTTTTTTTTTTTTAATAAATTGACTTTTTATTAATTCTATATAACTGCGTAATAATGAATATTCTGGACACAATTTATTTTATTTTGAATTTAATATAGGACTTAAACTTTATTATCTTGACATCAATTATTATCTATTTGTTTTGTATTTTGTAATTAAATTTAGAATGACTTTAATTGTGTAAAATGCAATTAAATGTAATTTTTTTTTTAAACATACCTACAAAATTTGTACGCCATTATTGGCAAAACATGGACGCTCACAACATTATTTTTTTAATTCAATACCTTGCATGTCTGATTGATCAGTTTATGTATACGCATGTTTGACAAATAAATTATTCTTAAATTCTTATTCTGATTTTTATTTTAAAATTTGTTTATTTTTACCAGTAGCACAGCCAGTCTGAAATTATTTGGTAGGACCAATAGAACTAAAAAATAATTAATAAATTATTCCGGTTTGTCCCATCAACAAAATTAGTGGGACGATCGGGAAAAAAAATAACGAATTCCCGTTCGTCCCACTTAGGGGACGAAGTCGAGGGGACGAACGGGAATACACGAGAATATTAGGGATAAACATGATCTTATTTTTTTTGTTTAAATTAATTTTTTTTTAATTGGATCGCAAAGCTATATGAATCCGGGAATGACCATAGCCATCAGCGGTGAGAACTTAATTAGCGGACAAAAAACTTAAAATTAGGTATTAAAAAAGAAATATTTACCTAACATTGTTCGAATTCCTTCCTAGACAGTCTATTTATGCATGTCAACAATAAAAATGAATTATGAACCATTAATAAGTCGAAAGTTATTGTATTATAATTTATTATGCCGTTTCTCTTGAAAACTAGATGCTGTAGGCAAATACTTTCCAGTCTTTCTAACTAAAGCCTCAGGCGAGATAATAAACTAAAGATATATTATAGGCTTGTTTATTTTATCGAATGACCAAAATTATCCATAATCCCTAAAAGTGATCAATGCATTTCTATCCTAAACATCACATTTGACTGGCATTTTACCGTTTAGATTAAGATTCCCTTATCTGTCAAAGATCTTGCTAGTAATTTTGTTAGGATATGGTTCTTATTGTAGAACGATAGTGTGTCCCTCAGTTAACTTCCAAACCGAAACAACATAATCGAAATCCTAATTTTCTTTGTACTTATATAATCATAATTATCCAGGAATACCATGTTCTTTTGTTTTTCCTAAATATAAATGGACAAATAAAATACTCCGCTTCGCTGAGATAGGTTCGTGTAACACGTCGCTTTCGACTCACGACACGCGCTGCGCTGCGCCGGCGCGGCTCGGGCCACCCATCCGTTGTGCTTTCTACAGATCCAATATTAGCATGATTGCAATCTCAAACATGACATTCCGGACTGGACTTGCTGTTCTATTTATATTGTTATTTCCAGCAGGCCATCGAGGTCTTTGCATAAGAGTTAGTTACGGTGATAGGCAGGCAGATATCGGTTCAATCTTTTGGTTCGTCGGCCGATCGTCGAGTCGAATAAATATCGAGCTGTTGTTTGTATACCTTATAATGTCTGGTGGTCACTTGCTTAAATCGGTGAAGGAAAACATCGTGAGGAAGCCAGCATGGCTGAGAGATACTTATCAATAGCACTTAGTCAGTTAAGTCAGAGGCTCTTGGGCAGCATACAATCTCTTACACCAGTTTAGTCACTAACCACACAAGAAAGAAGAAGATAATGTCTGGTTTACCTGTGCCTTCGATTTCAATGTTCTTTGCATAAAACATTTTTAATCGCGTATCGTCCCAAACGCCTTATGGTTTGCACATAACTTATAGCTAGACGTCTACACGTTGCTCAGAAAAAACTGGAGGCGTTTGTTATTGTTTCACCTCACAATGTCTTGTACAAATAAAATATGCATAAGTTATAAAATAAATAAATACATTATATGTACATACACATTTGAATAACAGGTTAGTGTATGTATTCTATACAAGTTTTAGAACTGGTTTGAACTTACCTGTATAACATGTTTTATTACGACTAGCAATCTTTTCTGGACAAGCGAAAGGAGAGTTTATGTTACATTTACCAGACTAAAATGAATTGACAGTTTAATAAAGTTATTATTTACATTTTCAGAGTGGGGCGTCAACAGTGAACCGGGCGAGGCAAGCGAACCGGAGGCCGGTCGCATGCGTCCCGAGGACTACCGCCTCGTGTTCCTGAGCTCAGACTCGTCGTGTCGTGAGGACACGGAAGACTCGTCATCCACGGCCTCCTCCGCCGCGCCGCCCGCGCCCGACGATTGCGACTGGGACTACTTCGAGCCGGGCGCGTCGGCGGCGCACCCTATCCCACCTGCAAAGCACGCGCCACAGGCTTGTCCGCGACCTTGCTCCTGCGGCGCCGAGCCCCGAATAGTCGCGGTCCCAGTGCCTGTACCCGTACCCGTACCCGCCGCCCTCTGGCCTGCTCTACTCGCCTTCCCCACGCAAACACCACCCACGCCACACTGGAACACGTATCCCGGTTTAGCGCCTCTCGATGCCGCAACTCTCGCTCGGTTCACCACGGCCGCAGCCGTCGCTGTCACCGCCGCCGCCACCGCCTCCGCCTCCGCTGCTGCACCACAGACAGTTAAACTCGAGATGACCACCGTCGAAAGAACTGATAAAGCGATACAGTCCGAAGCGTCACAAGCGCCGGAGCCCCGCGATAACGATAACGGCGATAAGGATATCGAACGGCTAGTTGAAAATGAACCGTCAGTCAGAATCAAGGTGATTGCCGAGGAGGACTCTTTGTCGTTGTTATCTGATCCAGCAAATGCTATGCCGGATCACTTGGAAGCGGAGAAAGCTTTTCCTTCCTCGAACGAGTCAGCTGATTCAAGCGACTCGGAGCAAGGGGTAGCTCGAAGAAGTTACGACCTCACAAGCGGCGCTCCTGAGGAACCAGCGACGTCAGACGAGGACTCCGATGACTCAGGAGGTGGTGGCGGCAGATTTTCTCGAGTGTTTGTCGTTAACCCGGCTGACTCATCTTCAGACCTCGAGGATAACGCTGACAGTAGTGGCATAGATTGTGATGATTCCTATGACAAGAAATCCGATAGCTTAGAAATTATCGCGGTTGAGGTGGCTGGGCAAAATGAACCAAATGTTAGTGGCGAATCAAATGAAAGTTTTTCACCCAGATCTGAAAATTCTAACATTGTGCTTTTGGACTCAGTTAACTTTACAGAAGAGTATTCTGTTATTCCGTACGAAAATAATAGTGATGAAGACAGCAGCCAGGATGGATCCAGAAAATCTAACTTCTTCAAGTTTTGTGACGAAAATATGCTACAAAGTGAAACGTGTGAAAGATTTAACAGTTTTAATGCAAGTTGTAGCTCGAGCTCGAGTAATGATCTAGATAAGAAAAATAACACAGATAGTGACGTTAATCGATATCAAAGTATATCATCTGAAAACACCGACTACGATTCTTTGGCAGACGTGAAAGTAAAATTCTCGGTTGAATTAGCTAACGAGAGTCATAATAATAATAACGAATTAAATTCTGCAGAAATTCAACCGGACTCATTAACTAAATTAGCACCTTCACCGGAGCCAAGGCACGATAACACAAGTTCATCGTCCGCGGAAAAAATAGACTTGTTTAAAGGTATTGAACGCACTCTCAGTGAACTATTGAAGAAAGAATTAATGGAGGACCAAGAGGAGGAGAAAATGCACAGCGGCAGGCCGGTTTGCGCCGACGCGGAGGGGAGCGCGTGCGCACCTGCCGCGACAACAGTTTGCCGCTCGCGTACGGCTTGTGCGGACGGTTCCGCGCGCTTCACTAGCCGCGTTATGATAACGCACGACCGCGTCTCCGTTGTCACGTCAGACACGACGCGGCTCATGCGGGAAGTTATAGTGCACCACACCAATTCACAAAGTGAATCGGACCCTAGCCCGGACGTGCAACAAGACGAAACAGACGAACGAATATCCGACGACGAAACGCCACAGCCTTCGGGCGGAGTGACTGTTGTTAGCAATGCCGACACTCTCTCGGCGGTCGTGTGCCTCGAGGAGGGGCTCGCAGACGATGACTCGTGGGTCGAGGACGTCAGCCACAACGAGGACGAGGCCACCTCACCTTCTGACACCGATTCCGGGGATGAAACCTCACTTCCCATGCGGGGAGAGGATTTCGCCTACTGTAGGCGTTCCATAGACTTCACTCTACACACCATCGTCGAAGAAAGTTGCGAAGAAAGTGAAACGGAACAAACAACAAAAAAACCACGACCTATATCCGCAACGGAGTTAGAGAAATACTTTTTCTTTGGTTTGGGTGACGGCAGAAATGTTCGCGATGATGAGGAAGCAGTATCGGAAACATCAAGTGTGTGCAGTGAAGGTGGTGAATCTATTGTTGATAACGAGCAACCGAAAAGAAGTGGTGATAGTGATGATCTAGTATCGTCACGGTTAGAAAAATATTTTCTCTCTGGCTTCATGGGATTTAATCAAGAAAGGCGTGATTCAGACGGTTCTGGAAGCGTCGGAAGTGATAGTGAAGGCAGACAAAGTCCTGAACAGCGCAGAAAAAGGCTAGTTCGTGCCCGTGGAACTCCGCGGTCACATTCAAATTCACTCGACAACTTATTAACAGGGGACGAACCTTCGCAGGATAATCAGGAAGTTTCCGACGCCTCCAGTACAGAGACGGAGGACAGACATGACTCCTCTGAAAGGCTTGACATGCAAGGCGAATCGAAAAGAAAAAAACAAAACAAAAAGCCACGTGGATCACCCGCCGACGAACGACGACAATCAGCTGAGTTTACCGAAGAAGCACGTGATGATACTAGATCTGTGTCGGAGGGTGAAGACGGTAGACTATCACCCCGACCTGAATTCCCACCGCTTGGATCTGAACTATCTGAATCTAAAAAACAAACTAGTAGGGATAGTGGTTTCGTCGGTAGCTGTGATGACCTACTAAGAAATGGAGATTCTAGTTCTGATTTTACACGATCTCATGAACCTAAAATAGAATTAGAAGAAATTATCGAAGAAATCCGACCTGATATTGAAGAACGTGTGGAAGTTCCACCGTCATCCCGCCCGCCTCAAAGTCCACTAGTACGTAAAGATAGTTTTAACAATTGGTCGTCTGATGAGGAAACCAATCTTATGATGACAAAAATGCGTCAATTTTTCAAAACAATGATACACACGACCAATGTCCGGACATCTACTCCGGCATCGTCTAATTCAACCTCAACGGAGAGTTCCCGTCCCCCGAAGCCACCTCAACTTTTATACTTTGAAAGCGAATTAACGAGGTTAATGAAAACAGTTCCGGGTATACGGGACGAAGAAGTGCGTGAAATAGTGGAGTATTTGTCGAGTGAGGACACGTGGAGTGATTCATACGACTCATCCGATTATGCTGGTTCCGACTTAGAGGGCAATACAGCTGGTACTAGATCTGCGCTAAGGAAACAGATATCTGATAGCTGTCGCGAAATAATTGATGAATTCGATCGAGGAAATAACGATGCGGGTTCGTTAGAGCGTGATGCAGTCGGAGCGTATCGGAGGCTGGCGGCGACGCTGGGCCGGGCTGGGGAAGGCTCACCTCCGATGTTCGGTAAAGTGATGAGGCATATCGGTGGCAGGCTAGTGGCATTAATGCATGAAGTGTCGGGCGGTGCATCACCTAGCACAGATGATGACAGTGCGTCCGAGCCGGGGGCGTTAGCGCGGAGTCGATCTCATGATATACTGGAGCCAACAGCCAGTAGGGGTAGTGTCGCGAGTGATTGTGAGAGGTTTTCGTGGCGTGGTAGTTTTGAATCGGCTCTTCTGGCGGCCGATTCTCGTGGTACGTTGGGTGGTGGTGGCGAATCCCGGCGATCGCCCGCGGGAGCTGATTTGGCAGCACAGAAATCCCATTCGAGGAGTTGCGGAGCAATCGGAGGCAGTGAGGATAGGCTGTGGCGAGGAAGACGTCGCGCCTCCGCACCAGACGCTGAGGTAAGGCAAAAATATCTTATGTTTAAAGTAAACATCCACAATATGCAATAAAAATAAACATCCACAACACGAGATGCAATCAAAACAAACATTAGCATACATGCACACACAAACACAGACACAAGTAGTGAGTTTTACAAAACATCGACAACTATTCAATTCAAGGCTGTTTATTCATATCAACTTAATTGGGACGCAAGTATTTCGAAAGTGTCAATGTCATGTAGATACTGCCACTGCGTTCAAGACCGAACATTACTTAGATAAAATGTGGCCTAAGAGAAGCGTTTGTGAATCATATAAGAGATAACGTAGCTTGTAAATAAATACATATTTGACTGATAGTGTCTAGTAGAGCCGTTTCCTAGTCTAGTTTTATTTACTTTTGTGTAAAAAGGTGTTTATATTGACTATAGGACACTAAAATTTAAAAAAAATTACTGAATAGTTTTCAAAAGCACGACTTGTAACTACGGTTTATTAATTAGTAAGCCTATTTTGAAATTCCTTGAATACACCAAATTGGTTCCAAATTTAAAAATCGACAAAGCAAGCCTCAAAATGAACATGGATGGGTTTTAGTCAGTAAGAGTCTGACACTCCCTTCCGCTCCACCCAGAGCGGGAGCAGTCATTGGATGATTTCCCAGCCTTAAAAAAAAAAGCCTCAAAATATTATTTCTATATGCAAGATCAACTAAAAGGCAAATAGTCGTCAGACTTTTATTTACTACTTGAACCGATTATATAGTAGACTAGCGTCTGCCCGTGACTTCGTTTGTTTACAGTAGCGGATGCCTACGTCATAATAACTATCTGTATGCCAAATATTAGCCCAATCCGTTCAATGATTTTAGTCAGTCTGTCAGCCAAGGTTTTGTATATATAGTAGAGTATTGTAAGTAAATATGTCACTCATGAAGTGACCGAAACTAATGTAATTTTAGGCACTTATTGCTTTTTAATTAGGACATAAAATTCCCTATACTTAGCACACTCAAGTTTTTATCTACGTGCCAGTCACTATAATGTACTTCGGAAAAGTAATCAGTACCTTTTAATAGTTTTATACTTCTATAGAATTGAACCCAGGCTACAATTGCATTAGGTAGGCGTAGCGATAGTAAATATCGAACGTAAATACTAATTATAATACATGATATGCGCTTACTATATTATTTATCGTTGATAAGCACGTACGGTTTTCTAGGTATACCTAGAAAATGCTAGGGCAATAGGTAAGTAATTTTCATAATATTACATTTTTTATAAGACATAGGCAGAAGGTTAGACGTCTGCCAACCCGACAGGGCGTGATGTTACATTTATGTTAAGTAATCATTTAGATACTTTTAACCTGTGCCGTTATCGCTCCTATCAATTGCCTTAATATAGTTGACTTTTGCTTGAACTGTCTACTTTTTCAAGGTATTTCGCATAAATATAACATTTTACGGTTCTAGGACTGTAATGAAACAGTTCGAAAACAGTGTTCAGAAGGCACTGAACTATCCACCTTATAACTAAGTAGGTAAATAATTAAGGTAAGAACGGGTAGATTAAGTGACACCTGCCCAGAACTTCTAATTGTAACTAGTTAAGTAGCACTTGACATTTTACAGATAAGGTAGTAATCTAATCATCATTAGTAATAACATAATTAAATTGCAGTATTTAAAATGACTCAACTTATACTTAATCACCCCTAAAGTACACTTAACCTATTTTCGTTAGTATTCTTACTAACGAAGTACTCAATTTATTTGCTTTTTGACCATCACAGGGAATTTTCAAATTCATTTTTGTAGATCAATACTTATTCTGTTATCTAGCACTGAGAGCTCGTTTCTCTATTAAAATAAGCTGCGGAAGATGAGTAATTCACCACGTATATTACCCGCCGATAGCGAGCCGAGTTGTATTAAAAACTCACATTGCTATTAGAGCGATACAAAGATTTTAACGATAAAAAGTACCACGTGCAGATCTGTCTAATGATGGGCCAATGTACAGAACGTAATATAATGTCTTGCCATTGATGAATGTTGCGTCCCAACTACCTCATACTGCTTGTGTATCAGCTGACAGTCAACACCGCTCCCACCTTGCTGACTGGCTAATATTCTTACCAGAGACCTCCTTTACGAAGAAGAACAGAAGTAAATAAACTAACAGAGCCTTATCTTCCAGTCGGAGGAAGAACAACGCGCCGGTTCTCTGCCCCGGCTGCCGTCCATCACGGGTACGAACACAGTGCCGGCTGGTCCGGTGAAGTCGGCCCGGTACCGAGCGCCCGGATTCCGTACGGCAACTCGGGCGGCGTCTGCGCCAGGATTGCATGTGCCTAGGAGGCGCAGGCCGCCTCCTACGCCGCTGCAACCGCCACCCGCTGCGCCTGCGTCTGCACCCAGCCTTCAGGGTGAGTTATCGTTTGTTTAAGCTTGTGTATCAGTCTCAGAAAATAGAAAAAAAACAGAAAGGAACTGTCCTGTTTGCTATAATCTCCGGGTGAAAAGAGTGGCAGGCGCCCCGGTTATTAATAGACCGTAAGCGCAATCTATTTTTTGTCTACATTCTGAAAAATCAACTTAGAAATTAAATAAGAAATCTTGTTACAATGGTAAGATGCTGAGGACGAAACGTTGTCCAAACAACAGACCTAATTTCAATTGACCTAAGAATCCAAAAGATCCTAAGCTTATTAAACTCTTAACGATAAAAAAGCACCATTTTTCAAACTCAAGATATTAATGCCATTCTGATGGACGAAAACCATCAATATTACAACAGAGTAACTGACTGTTTAAAATAAACGTTTATCACAGACACGTCCGTTAAACACAACATCCGTTGCCACGGAAAAAGCTTTTCTTGACTACTTTAAGTTATGAAAATGGACAAACTAGCAGCGGTTTATTACATTATGTGCTTAGGCAGCATGTAAGGTCATGAGAATCAGCTACAGACAGAAAATATTATTGCATTTTATTTAATCTTGAGACTCGCGCAAAACGAGTCTCGTTAATGTGCTGGAAGTTTCATTCGTCATGAGTTCATGACAATTTAACATGTTGTAGACTCCACAAAAAGACAATGGAGCTGTAAATGAATTGCCACGATTGTTCTTAACAGTAACTAACAGCTAAAATATAATTAAAATACGCCTTGTTACGTAAAAAGGCGGCTAATTATCAACCTCGTTAATAGAATGATGAATTGTGCTTTATACTTTCTAAACAATTTCAAAAGTTATTTTCACTCACACTCAATGACATGAATGAGACATTCTGACAACCAACTCATTAACTCTGAACTAAATCATCTCGTTATGGAATAAACGACAACATTTTGAATTCAAAGTATGTGCGTAATTTAACAAGTTGTGTAACCAAGCAATGTGTAAGAATTTCTTTTAGTTCATCCAATACACATGTATGAATTGTTATGAAAAATATACACCTTCAATGTTTTGCTTGCGCACGAGACAATGCGAGTACACACTGGTAGATAACAGTTATTTTAAAACAACTGGTTCGATATTTAATATTTAAACATCGTATATATCAATGCCACCAAGTCACTTTTATTTAATTCAGGAAGCGACTGAAATTGCTCGAACAAACCTGAGTCTGTGTGCCCTTCTTCAATTTCCCATGGCTCGCAAGTGTCCATGACCGGAGCAAATCACTCGCGTTTACAAAGTATCATTGTTGCATTCGTATTTCTTTAACCCACTTAAAATATTGCGTGACTGTTTTCCCATCAACTCTAAACTACTATTAAATACAACGCTTTGTTCTCAAATGTACTACTCGAAATCTTTCGTTGTCCTCTGATACAAATAGTCCTTTAGATATTTAATAATACATTTCGTAACAGAATGTAAGAGAACCTAAGCTTCTTCGTCAGATAATCAACAACTGCGATTAAGCTTATCTGAAACTACAAACTTCCGTAGATCACAGAAGATTGGCACAGTTCGGAATACCAGCTGTGACGTAATGAGTGAGCAATTTCATCGAAATGTGCAACTCATTGGTTTTAATGTCACGTTCAATGCACCGCATACCTTTCTCTGTGCTTACGAAAAAATGCACAGAATCTAAAACGTGCATATACGGTGTAAATACAAATTGAGAATAATGGTTCTGTTATGAGCAATCTTTATAGGTATCTAGTAATGCAAGACTAATAAAAATTGAAATAAATTCTTGAACTATTACATGGTAGGTATGTGATGTAACTTGATCTATTCCATTACAGATTGTAAGCATTAATATTGCGCCTGCACATAACGCTTGGTCAAATCTCAAATCGTCGAACAAAAGGTGTAGCTCGTCATTTTTATTGTTTTATATTCCAACAACGTACCCAGTTGCAGTTTCAAGTACTTAATCGTTTTCCAACCAGAGTCAGTAAATAAGTCGTCAGTTGCCAGTGTTGGTATATTAAAAAAAAAACAAGTGAAAAGTTTGAATGTCTTAGTTAAATTAAGGAGTCGAGGCGTTTTAAAACGAAGTCGCTTAAATCACATTTTATTTTGTTCTTATTTATTAATTAATAATTCGCTACTTACATCACTACTGCTCAAACTAATTTTATATGATAGCAAATCACTATTAAAGTATATTTCGATTACGTATGAATCGATTAAAGAAAACAGCTGACAGTGAATGTTTGCTGTAGAAAGGAAGTAATTCACTTCCTAATGATGACATAACCGATTATCCTATGGTCTTGATGATTAGTTTTAATTAACTTTGTAGAAGTGCGGGTTAATGGGCTGAAGAAAGTGTAGGCAAACAGTACACGTTAGCCGAGCGCTTGACTAACAACAAAATGCTTTTACGGAATTTATATGGATTCCAGGAATACTAAAGGTTTCTAAGAACTTCTTTGTGTAGAGCTATTGGTAGGTACTACATACAAAGTTATAATATTGTTCAGATGTTTACTTGGTCACTTGTAAAATACAAGCTTTTCTTTTGTTTTCCTGCCCCATTGTCTGATTCTCAAATATTTCTGTCGTTTTCTATTCATTCAATCGTCTTAACTACCTTCATTCTTAGGGCAGGTATTTACTTCTATAATAAAACCAGTACCTACGGCCAACACTAATTTAAAACGTAGCTGAGTTTTAAATTATTTCAATGAAAAATCTCTATTTCTAGAACTTGATGAATTGAACGCGTCATTAGGCAAGCCGCCTTTGTTTCTGTAGCGTCACGGTTGGTACCGAATGCTTTGCTAAAAAGTAGGCCTAACTGTTTAGACAGAGTATTTCTCCGTTCTTGACTACATTCCTCGGTAAACAGCTGACCTTAATGCTTCCTCATCGGCACAGCAATGAGACATTTCGAGAGGCACCATCGGCATAAGTAACTAAGAAGCGATGTCTTTCTTGCCTTCGTAGTATAAAATGTACCTTAGATACATTTTATATTGTATAGGAAAAAATATGCTCACTCTTTATGAAACTGGACATTATGAAAATTATTCCTACATAAGTAAATATATATCAATTGCTAAAGGGGACTAGATAAACACATTTTGAAGTTAATCTTTAGTCATTTGTAATTTTTGTGTCTGAAACGCATAAGAAATATAAAGATTACATTATTTAACATGATTGCTGTTTTGTAAACTTGTTCATGGCAGTACTTACGCACCTTTGTCTATGTAGGTTGATAGGTATTGAAACCTACGTGATTTGCGCATAAATAGGTAAACAAAGCTGAATGCATATTTCTTCACAATCAGCAGGCAGATCATCAGTGATAATGATAATTTATGATAAACGATATAAATACCTATCACGGAACTAAAATATCACTCTAATTAGCATTTAGTCTCATTTAAATAGATTTCATAATAATCTTTGATACTTGACTTCATACGTAACCTCACACCTTTCAAAACTTCGAAAACCTGTTCACTACAATGTTTCCGGCTTATCAGACGTAATCATTTTGTGGCAAGCGAATGCAAAGTTCTATACCGCTACCATTCACTCACTGGTCGATGCATTTACGCACTAAGTACTATTTAAGCAACGAAAAGTACTGGCCTTGTCCTAATTTTACAGCAAATGTATTATGTGTCCAATTCTCGCTTGATTCGGTGCTCGCTAGGCTATTGATTAAAGGTTGACTTAACATTTAGCCGACTATGTACCTACGTTTGCGATTTAGGTATCCTGTTCACATTACTATCGTTTGCGGCCTTTATAACGACCTTTGATTGCGCATGAAAGCAAAACTCAGCAATTGAAAGGAAAACACAGAAATCAGCTGGAAGGTCTTTTAGTTTGTTTTGTTGCTGTTATGGAAAAATCAAATAACATTCTATAAGTATGTTTAATTGTGTAGCAGAAATAACTTTAGTTACTTGACTGACTGTCTCGTATAAGGTCCTGCGTTAGATGCTCTGTTCGGGCAAAGTGTTATTGGGTTATTCTGGAATTGCTCAAAAGCAGCCCGGAGTCTGGGTATGTGCCCAGTTGTAACCCAGTTAGAGCGCAGGTAACAGTCTCACCCTCAACTACATGGGCCTTAGACGTAACTGCTACTGTAGGTTATATTATATTGTACACCTCTGCACAACACAAATTTCGGGGAAATAATGCATGATGTTTCATGGAAGAAATATTCAACACTTTAATCGTACAGTACAGACTTAGAAAAGAAGAATTCGTGAATAGAAGCATATCCCTACTATATTACATAATACGAGTATATTTTGAAAACCTGCTAACCGACACGTGTTGTATCCATCGCCTTCAGAATTAGATTAACGGTAAGTGCTAACGGCAATAATACAAAACTTGATAGCAGTTCAAAGAAATCATTAATTTCAACATTACAGTCTATAAAATGTAATGGTTAATAGTTACGAGTAATAAAAACATATTGGAAATACGAACCTAATCATCTTGATAAAGAATCGATTTGATCTCTAATCGTCCGTGCCGATGACACTGCGCATAAATATTCTCAGGATTTTTCTTTTTGTTTGTGTCTAAACAAAACTAACCTGGCCAGTGTCCTTTTAAATGAAATAAAAATAATATCAATTTGCGTTATCTTTTTAATTATATTGACATTTTGCTAAATGTATTTATATCCCATGTACGGATTAAAAGTTGGTTATATGTAGCTGACAAAAACTTTACCTTTTTGTGTGCAGAAATATAGGTAGATATGTGTTGTGATGCGGCTTGCTATACTCGGAAAATAAAGAAAAATGTTCTTATGTTCTATTTAGTTTTGAAAGGTTTTGTTCTTACTTAAAAAAATAATAAATAAGTACGCCCTTCGTTGTCTGTATGTAAATAATAATAATAATAAAAACTTTATTTCAGACTAGGTCCATAAATATGTTAGTATTTTGGTGTTAGTAACAATGGTGCTTAAATAAGTAGTTAGGTTAGTATTGTTAGTTTTGACAAAAATATTTATTTACTCAGACCAATGACTGTCCCCACCCAGTGTCCTTGAAAGGGACAGTCCGGTCTGGCAGCTATCATTTTCAGGATGCTGTTGTTACTACCATGCAAGCGCTGCAGTAAGGAGGCCGCTTTCTTTCGCGTGATGGCATGGAAACCATCTGTGCGAGCCTCCGCAAACATTCCTGAAGCACTGCAACGCCATGGCAGTCCCAACAGCATCTTAAAAGCATTATTAAATTGAACACGCAGGACGTTGTAGGCTCGGCGCGTGTATGATACCCACAGGCCACTCGTGTAAAAAGATTGACAGAACGCCTTAAAAAGAGTTATTTTGACGTCTGTAGTACAACGAGCGAACCTGCGGGCAATCATATTGCTCCTCACAGACAACGCCCTGCGCTCCCTCTCTATATCTAAGTCATCCCTCAGGTCGCTCGTGACAACGTGGCCAAGGTACCTAAAACTATCCACAATTCTAAGTGCGACACCGTTGAGACTTATGGGAGGAACACTGCGCGGCTGCTGCTTAGGTGTTTTGAATACAAGAATCTCACTCTTCTTCGAGTTGTATATTAAGCCATGCTCCTCCGCATAAGCCTCGCAGGTCGACAACAACTTCTTCAACCCACCCATCGAGGGACTGAGAAGCACCATGTCGTCTGCATAGCTTATATTGTTGACACTCGTTCCGTCAATGTGGCAGCCGACATGTGTGCAGCTCAGTCGCTCGATGAGCCGGTTGATATAGAGGTTAAAAAGAAGAGGCGAGCTTAACCCCCCCTGCCTGACTCCGCATTCCAGCCTGTACTCGTCCGACAGAGTACCCGCCCACCTCACCCGGTTCTTTTGGTTAGAGTACCAATATTTGAGAAGGGAGATGTACTCCGCCGACACACCCGCGTCCCTCAACTTGTCCCACAGAACGTCATATGCGACCAGATCAAATGCTTTTGACAAGTCGAGGAAACACGCAAGGACCGGCGTCCTCCTCGTTGTGTAGTACATGACAGTTCGCTTCAGACTCAGAATAACGCTCTCTGTTGAGACTCCTGCTTTAAATCCAAACTGGGCATCGTGCAACTCAACCTGTGCTGTGAGGCGACTATTTAGCAGACTGTCAAGTACCTTGGCTGCTGTGGTAGCGAGTGAGATGGGTCGGTAGTTACTAATGTCAGACGTATCACCCGTCTTATTTTTAACTATCGGAACGACTGTGGTCCGCATTAGCGGCTCCGGCAAATACGAGTGACCTATGCACAGACTGAAAAACAAAGACAGTACTCGTGGCAAGTGAACCCCCGCATACTTATAATGCTCGATACTGATCCCTGATGCCCATCGTGACCAGGCGATTTTCCACGCTGCATTTTTCTAATAACGTCCGCCACGCTCTTTGCAGGTATCTTTACATTCTGCCCCGTCACAATGGGCTCACCACCGCTCACCTTTTCGGACGAGGGACCTAAGGGCGACCGCACAGTAAAATGCTCTCTAAACGCCTCGGCAATGTCATTGTGGTCAGTCAAGCCATCAACGCTCAACGGGAAGCCAGGCTTAACGTTCATTTTGTTTGTATGCTTCCAAAAACTCTTAAAATCCTTAGAGGAGTGGTCGGAAGCAAGGATGTCCATTTTAAATTGCTCTTGTCTATCCTGACACCATTTCAATTTAGCTTTAAAACGTCTCCTCGCCTCCGACATCTCATCAAAGATTCGACCACTACCTGGTCGCCCAGCTAAATCCCACAATTGAAACCCAAGCCGCGCCTCCCGATGAGGGCCCGCTACGTGTTTATTCCACCCAATGACATAACCGCCCTTCCTACGACAAAGGGTAGCAGTAATCTCAACGATCTCTTTCATAAGTTTTAAATCAGTCAACATCGGCCATAATATTTTTTTATAGTCTTGAGCCTTCGACCCATAGTACGACCAAAAGTAAATATAATTTAAAAGGTACTTTGACGTTCAGAACTGAGTATGTAAAGTTTATCGTGAATAGAATATTAAAATGCCACAATGTTGATGAATGGCTAACCTTGAGGTTCCACATTGCAGTGATATTATTTGATATTATAATGGTAAATTGAATAATCATAACGAGAAATATTATAATATGTTAGAGAAACATACTATTGACGTAGGAGAACTAATTCATTAAGAAAATTATAAGGAAATCCACAGAACAGATAACTTTATCTGTTCTGTGAGGAAAACTCAGTTTGTCTTTGACATCAAAATTAACTTCCTACTATAATATAAATCTATCGATCATTTTTATTAGTAAATATTTATAATCTTACGTAAAGTAAGTAATGTTAAAAACCTTTAAAATGCTATACTTTGCTTAAAAACATCTGAGACATCTCAATTATTGACAACGCTCCGGCCATAATATCATTTATTTTAAAAATAATAATCCAATTGTTACAATAAATTACGACATAAGAAATCGATTGTGTCCAGTTTCATGAGCCGACTTACCGAATGGAGCAGTAAGTACGCATGGCGTATCTTGGCCGGTTACCCAATGGTGGTTTCACGCTGGCTGGCTGCTATTTGACTTCATCCGGTTACATAGGGCATTAGCGACACTTTATTCATTGATACCTTTGGCTTTTGAAACAATGCATCGGTTTCCCTTGTTTGTACATGGCAGGTTTTTCTGTGCAACTTTTTTAGTCGTTGCATAGACTGTTGGTTATCTATGCCTTGCTTAGCCTAAAGCACCTACCTAGTTGGTAACGTCATAAATAAGTTTACTTTGTATAAGCGTCTAGTCATAACTGCATACAGTGCTTAAGAAAAACACAATATGTTATTTTTAGTTCTGCAATTTGTGTCATCATCTAAGGTCAAAGTTAAAACACAGTTTGTGATACCTAAGCACAATCCATATTACCGAATGAAAACCTTCAAATACAACACTGTTCGTGTATGAAAAGGAAATAGGTAAAGATTTTGAACATTAATAACAAAATTGTCATTGTAGTGTGCCACATAACATTGTAATGTTTATTGCTGACTTGTTTGTACAATTGTTCGTGTAGGCTACTGTTAGAGACACGGCCAAAACCTGCAAAGTTATTTTATACACAGTCAATATATTATGTTCCACAATCGAATTACACACATAAGTGTAATTATTTAAAATGTGAGAAAGGTATGCAAGGACAATGTTTAATATTGTTCCATTCTCTATTAACCTGAAATATAATTTACGTATCATGATAACAGGATGCTAATTAATGACATTAAAAAAAATGATAACGGAGATAGACATCAGTAAATTTTGTGTAATTAGATTTGCCGATATGTAAAAAAAATATGTTTAAAAAACGAGTTGCATTTTCACATCTACATATATTATTATTTTTCAAAGAAATCTTTAGATTAAATCAAGATACAGAAACATGTTTTAGTTCTACTCGTATCAATTTAATGACCGTTGATATAGGTTTCGAAGAAACGTCTAATCGAGAAATAAAGAAGCATCAGTTTCTCGCACTGGGGGCCTACCATAAACTTTTAAAATATTTGCCAAGTGCAGGGCAGTTCAACTGGGCATGTTAACCTGACAGGTTTTGTCTTTGTACCATGAATATTTCCCGCTGACCTGCATCATGTCAACTTTTGACCTGCTACATAGTCTCTGGTCAGTGTGCTGGATTATAAATAAACGTTCTAAAATACTTTACCGGTTTTACGGTTTTAATAGAAATGAAATAAGTTTTTATAATAACAGTTTAAAATAAGAGAGTAGTCATAGAAACTTTGTTCCACGGCAAAAAAAGAATTTATCATTACTGATTATGAGAGCGAACGCCCTTCTTGCCACAAAAACTTGAAGTAAAAAGTTAATACTTCACATTTATTTTCGAACGAATTTAGTACCTACATGTCAAAGGGTATTAAGTACAATTTTTCAATTTATTTTGAAATTCAAGTGGATTCGTTTTTGTTTACTTTAAACATAAAGGTACTTAGCCTTTTTTTTTTAAGGCTGGGAAATCATCCAATGACTTCTCCCGCTCTGGGTGGAGCGGAAGGGAGTGTCAGACTCTTACTGACTAAAACCCATCCATGTTCCTTCCTTAGCCCTTTATGTTCCGGGGTAGCGGTAACCCTTTCGTACAATCCCGCTTGCCCGGCAGGCTTGGCCCTGAGGGGCCCCTTCATATGCTGACATCTCTTTGAGGCGCACGTGGAACATATACGCGCGGTCCGGCACGGGCCTGGTGCTGATCGGACGGTGAGTCACTCACCGTCTGCAGGCCCGTGCCTACGGTGGCCGGGGGTCGTCACGTGGCTCCCGACGCCCGGGGCGTCTCCCGCGGCGGCTGGGACGGGAAGACCTTTCTCTTTCCCATCCCGCCACCAAAGGTAATCAGCCTTAAACTTTTAACTCAAATCAATACAGATATTTGTTTTGTGGCCGTGTCTGTGAGTGGTAGGCAAAGAGTGGCTTTTGTGACTATGGATTTAAGACAAGTTTCTTACGAACAATTGGAATATGTAAGATGTTTTGTATATTAACAGGGATACTGTAATAGGCTATAATAAAAGCTCGGAAAATGACTCAAAAATGTGGATTGAGGTGGCTGAAAATCTAAATTCTGTGTTAGGTGTGCTGAAAAGGATTGAAAAACTTGGATAGCTGTAAGTTTTTAATTAATTAAAATTATCAAGGTAATATAATATTTCTCAACAGCATGTGATGCTAAGTCAGAGGCCCATGGGCAGCACTAAAACTCTGACACTGGTTAGTCACTAACCACACGAAGAAGAAGATCAAGGTAATTGCCTGACATAATTATATTAATTATTAATTAAACCATAAATACTATTTAAATATCGATCTGCCCAGCCTTTTCTCAATTAATTAATTAATAATTATTTAATTAATAATTAATTAATTATTTAATTAATTTTCTTTTTTTTTATGACCTGAAACACAGGTTTTAATTAAACCTAGATCAGGCAGAACACTACACTAAACAAAGAAAAATTTTACCTCACTTGTAATTATGTAAACCTTAATTTAGACTTGACTTAATTCTTGAATAAATAAATTTATTATTATATTATAATTATGTTGGGGTTGGCTTTAATTCTAACCGGATACAGCTGAATACCAGTATTTTACATGGAGAGAGATTCTTTGGAGTATCATCCAGTTACTGGGTGGTGGAGGCGTGGGTTGTGGAAGACGACCCTTAAAACTATCAAAATCCATGAATAACGGGTATGGGAGGCCGCCGTAGGTTCTACGAATGCAGCCTAAAACCTCAGGTATACCAAACTTCTTAAAAAATCTGAAATAAGTTAATGACAGTTGTGCTGTCACATCTATACATTCAGAATAGAATAAAATACCGAGTGACGCAGTACCTGTCACATGATCACCAGTTACCATATTATACCACCATACATACCTCCGAACCAGTTACCTCACCACCTTTTACCACATACCACCGAACCAGTACCTTACCACGTTTTGACAACCCCGCAAGAAACAGTGAGAGTGAAGCAATCATCATGATAAAGAAATTATAAATGTAAACACCGATGCGGCACGAGCGTCATCACAACGCCGCGCCGCACACGTTCGCCGGTTTACTTCGGAAGGAGCGGTTTGTAAGCGCAAGCAGAGCAAGCAGAAAGCACCCTCCGCGTCTTCACTGCACACGTCGGGACCTCGCAGATGGACACATGACGCTGACGACACACGCGTCCCGCGGATCGGCAGGCAGTCTTCTCTCGACGGCGGCACCTGGGGGCAAGGAACATATTCCTGGGGGAAAAGGACCGCGCTCGACGCGCGACTCCTATTTATGCCTTCCTGCCGCCCTTCGGCGCGCCGCTATTGGTCAAAAATGATTGGACAGTGAAACTTGTTATTGTATATAATAGTGTATTTTAGAAATTAAAGCAGTCTGTTAAAGTCAGTTATTCAATTCTTTGTGACGAGTTATTATTTCCAAGTACCTATCAACCCCGTGCATGCCCAACCACTAAAACCTGATTACAATCAAAAGAATTTCACTAGACTAGCTGAGAATTTTATTTCTTTTCAGCGAAAATGTAGTAGGTAGATTAAGCATTCTATTACTTGTGCTACTGCATGTGATTCAATACTGTTTGCTGCGCAATAGAATGTGCTGCGATGTCATCCGTTGGTCTTTAATAAGAACTATTCGCGCAAAAAGATAATGCTATGCTGTTATAACCTGAAATAAAGTAGGCACACATTCAAGAACTTATATTATTATGATAATTAAACGGATAAATAGAAGTGTAGAACCTTGACCTCAATCGACAAATCTGTTGATTTAGTAGGGCGTGGCATGAAAGATTGTAGCTCACAGAGCGCAGTGCAAGCGCTTTGGTGAGCCTATATCGTTTAATAAAAGCATTGTCCAGCATGTCAAATGGTTAGATCGAGTTTCTCAAAATGTTTCTTTGAATTTTAGCCATTTGTTTAGCTCTGTTGCCACGACTATCATCCTCAAGAAACTCGAAAATTTCATCTTCATCACACATCTAAAATAAATGGTAAACACATTGCTCATAGAGGTTTTCTATGTATTTCAATACTTTGAAATAACGACAGAATTATTTTGTGTACACACTTTTAGGATAAATTAGCTTTTTCTATTTAAATTTAATTAAAACAGGTCAATAGTTGTTACTTTCACAAAGCTGCAAATTATGACGGCAGGGCAGTTCAATTGTTGAATGTTTAAATGTCAAAAACCCTACATGGTAAGGATATGTTGCAGGCCAGCCTGCTGAAATGCTGTCACGTAGTCACTCACCGGTTTAGACCACGTGATCGCTGACTGGCCTGCTGCTTGTCGAGTTCATGGTACAAACTAACACGGCAGGTTATTTTTCGTCTAAAATTGACCTGCTATAAGAGTTTATGGTAGGACCCCTGTAGTCGGTTAATCGCTTGAAACTGTTACATCTATTTATTTTTATCCATGTCATACAAATGTACACACATTTCATGTCACAGAGAAATGAAACTCGGAAACCATTGTGCACGGCCGCATTATTTTTTTATCGACTTCATGTGACCAATTGTTGTCGATGACTTTATCGACGCTGCATGCTTTCACTTTGTCTATTTCTTGCCGATGTGTCGAAGTATGCGGATAAAAAATCGGTTATTACAGTTAAATATTAATAAGCTCATCATAATTGGTAATTAGCCTGTATAACTGAATGTTACATCATTATTTCCTTAAGCAAGATTGGAAAATATGGTGGATGTTACTATCGACTCCACGTACGTTTTCTCTTTGTTTTTTTTTATTAAATGTTTCTTCTCTTCTCAATAAATCATTCTATAATACGATACACATTACCACATTCATATCTGTTATTTATATGGATAATACAGAATGTATTCTATATCAGTACAGCCGCAAAGTTGTATACCAGTTTTTTAAACGGTATGCCGATATGCACTACGTCGTGTCTAACATCAAGCATACCTACACATTTATGCAACATCCCCTGATGCTAAGTAAACATAAACAAGTAATGTCAATAACTACCAAGAAGAAGAACAATAACCCGTCTGGATAGTTCTGAGTATCGAGAGACGAATTATTCTAAAATCGATCAAGGCGCGATTTGTCACGAACCGGGTTTCAAAATAGCCGAAATGCCACTCAACCAATGAAAGGTCGAGTAATATAACTCTATTGTAATATTGTAAACAGGCATACTAGTATCGTCGTGAGCACGGCACCAAGACGAGGAATGAGTACAAACGATGAAGTAACGCGAGCGCGACGCATCAGCGTGCGCAAACGTTTAGCACAAAGCGGCTGCATTTAAAGGATTCATGCATTCTAAATACAACAGGAATGATTTGTTCGGGAAGAAAATTGTCGGGAAATTACAGAGGGGTGGTCATGGACCATGGTCTACTGTTCACAGTAATAACACTGTTGGCAATTGCTTGTTTGCTATTTGCTTCGCCAACTTCTTTATTGTTTTTATAAATACTGATCTAACCACGCATTCATTCATCTTTAATTCATATTTCACAAAGATTTTTTACTGTGTATTTACTGGAACATCAGTTAAAGTACCTAACTACAATATTCAGTGACACGTTAATTAAAGCAGTTCTTTAACATAGTATTGTAAGGAATATCTAAAAGTCCAGATCGACGCGAGGCCGACCGGTTCACACGTCCAAATGACGCAAGAGTCCGGATGAGTTCATTCTAAGACAATAAAGATGCCTTCCTTCAATGCATTAACTGAGATTCTTAGAATAAATCTCATGTTGTTCTGAACTAGCTTCCACAACTTAAATAAATGAAAACAGATTTGAAATCAGACTCACAACACTCGCTTCTAAGTAAAATGTTTCGTATTTTTGAGGCAGCCCCTTAGTTGGTTCTCGGGTCACCTTAATGGCAATTAGTTCAAGTTTACTCGTTGTTGAAACCGATTTGTTTTTAATTTATAGATATTCCCAGAACTATTGCACGGCCTCATTCAAACAACAATTTTAGAGACTTAACAAGCCGTAAAATAAATATTGATTGACAACGAATATCTACAAGTTTACCTATTAGCCCACAAATCCGCTGGCTCGAAGTCGTATACCAGTTTATATTATGGAAATAACTTTCGAAACGTGCAATTTTAAATTACTGCTTGATTTAAATTTACAAATTCTTGATTGTAGAAAATCGATTTGAATGTTACAACGCATGTGTTACAAGAAATCGACACGTTCTGTTTTCTATTTCGTTACTCAAACTAAATGTGTATTATTAAACATTACATTACCTACCTATTGCAGAGAGCTAGACTTAGTTCATAGATAACTGTGCAGTTCTTACAAGTTTACATAGTTTGATTACGTCGCAACAACGTATAAGTATGCGTGGTCATACAAATGTCAAGTGTATGTTAATTGTTGAAAAAAGTCGCTGTCGTTGTATGTTGACATGCAAGTTACGAAACATGTTTACACCACCCACGCGTCGCGCTATCTGAGAGCAATCAGAGATAGTGCCTGTCGCAACTTTCTGTTCAACTTCATAAATCTTAGAGGCCTTCAGCTTATCGAGATCTGTAAAATTAAAGGCCTTTTGTTTTACTGGTGCTAATGTTTTGTAATTAATGCTGAGACCAAAACATGGTTTACGGGTAATATACCTAAAGAGCGTATTTAATTATTAAGCGTAAGCAATTTTGAGTCTGAACGTCATAATTTACGGATAATGCAGCACAGGAAACAGTTGAGTTTCTGGATGTTTGAAATCATCGGACTTTTATGTAAAATTAGTAGAAATAGCTTACAACTCATTAACAGTAATGAGCTGTGAGTCACTCACAACTGGCTACGGCTCCTAGTTACCTTAGCTGTACATTAGTGTTCCTACTTACGTGTCTAGAGATAATTTTATTTTAATTGGAGTTGTATTCCATACAATTATCCATCAAATGGTTATTTCTACGCATGCCTATAAAACGTGCATAATCAATTAACAAACAGCTATTAAAATAATTACATACATAATCACTTGATTAGCTTTCTATCGCCGCCGATCGAAAGATAATGTTAGAAAACATGCAATTTTATTTCACACAGGAAAAGAATAGGTCACAATACAGACAGACAACGTAATAATAAAAATTACACGTTACTTGAAGATGATTTCATCGCGAAAATTGAGAGAAGTATCATCAATAAGATTACGTGAATCGTAACAGTAGACTGTTACTTTCTTAGCACTAAACTATGAATAATAATGAGTTTGTGTAACTACATAATTTTTGTAACAGCCGCCGTTGATGGATGTCGGCAAAGGTTTGTTGTGAGACCACTTTCTCGCCATGGGAAAACTACATTCATCCATGTTTACGTCTCCGTTACTTTCTATCTGATGCTGAGGTGCTTACTACTTAATGTCGTAAAGCGTAGGTACCTTTAAATTAGAGGTGTTAACTTGTGTTATGGGAGCCGAAGTAATAATGGCCAGTTACATTTTTTCTTCGAAGTTGTATGCAACTCCTTTCGACTTTTCGTTCTGAGTAAGTACGTAGTTTGTGTTGAACCAACCAGTAAAGATATATATTTAAATGCTCAATTTTAGTAAAATTTATGTTTTGTCTGTATTTTTTTTAATAATTTACAACATTAAAAGAAGTAAATTAGTCGAGTAAAAAATAATCGGTAGTAATTAGACATACCTACTGGAAAAGTTTTTACACTAGATAAATCGAAATCTTTTACGAGGAAACTGCGGACATACATCTTCTAACAAAAGACTTCAACGAGATACAATATAGTTGATATTCGATGTTATATTAAAATATTGCCAAAAGGTACTATTATTTGAATTTATTGATCCAATGAATTGTTGTGTAAAAACATACACTAAAAATGACGTAATTGTGTAATTTTTTTAAACACTAGACATGTATTCAACGAATACTGCTATTGTTTCCGACTATTTCGCGTTGTGTTTCAAAAGTACAATAACAAATTCAAAAGTACTAACATGACTTTCGGCCCATCCTATTGTCAACTTTTGTTTTATTTTTAAAACTCGTCATCAATTAAGTTTTGTCTTCGCCATGCTCCGTGGATTACAAACTGTACGCCGATTCAGTTTGCTAACTGTACATGTGCGAACAATTCGGACGCCTAATTTAGAGTTCATTCCCTTCCTGATGAATTATTAATGAATAAATTATAATGAAGCAAAAGTGTAGGTTCATAAAAAGTAGTTCTGGTAACAAAGAACTGAGATTAAAACGGAAATAAAAAAGTCTATCTGCACATTACTAAGAACTTACAAACAATGAACTTACATTTAAATGAATATTCTTATCTAAATAATACTAGATAATGCAACATTTTCCAAGAAAAAAGAGGCCTTATCTAAAGAGGCATTGGGCCAACAGTCAGCCTGTCGGCTTTTTGTATTAAAACACAGCGACTTCCTTAAGCCTTAGCCTTAGCTTGGGTTTTAGTCAGTAAGAGTCTGACACTCCCTTCCGCTCCACCCAGAGCGGGAGCAGTCATTGGACGATTTCCCAGCCTTAAAAAAAAAAGTCTTAGCTTAAGAACATTTTACATTACAAAATAACTTGACTAAGGCACCGTAAGCTACTTAAATTTAACGTTATACTAACTATGTGGTCTTTTACCTGACGATACCCATTTCCTGTTGTTAGACACGACAATTCCAAAATAACTAATCTGACCTTCAAAAAACAATGTCTAAGAGTATCGTAACCGAAATTATCACTCGTGCACTAAGTTCTAAGCGCACGACCTAAGACTTAAACCAAATCAAACCATGACAGTAATCTAGAAAACGCTAAAGAAAAATGCATTCAAATGCGTTGCTAAATGAATCTCCGAGCCAGATTTTAAATGATTTCGTTAACGGTAAATCGTGAGTAAGCTGTGCAATATAAAATAAAACATTGTAGCTACTGTGTAATAAACGCATGTAACCTCCTACATGACACGAATAAAATTATTTGTATTGGTGGATTTTCAAGCTGCCGCCATTACTTTGTAACAAGACTGGGATGAATTAATGCGGTACAATCATAATCACTTTTATAACCATTTGGAGGTTTCCTCTTTCTCCACCATACAATTTAGAGGAAGAAAAATAACATACGTTTCATGATTGTGTGGTCAATTAACTCACCGATTAGTTTGGGATAAACCAGACACAACCTAGTACTTTTCCAGATTATTTATTGCTTCATAAATCAATGAACTGAAAGATGCATCATCGTAAATGGTTAACTATACTTAATTCTAGTTCATATAAATGAAAAGATGATAAATTAATGTATCGATATCACTACTCAAAACGATTATAAGCAGTTTATCAACCGTTTATCTCACAGAAGTTTCGTACGTCCATTGTTCTCTCGCATTGTAAGCGAGTATTTACAAACACTCGCACCAAGAAAAGAGAATCTACAATTGCGCGCCCTCACCTCTAGCATACGTCATATAATCGTATCTAATGTAGAAATATTGTAATTAAGATGCATGTAGCATGCGTTCCGGTCTCTCACTTCAAAACGTACGATCTATTTCCAGTTCTGTCATGAAATTGTTTTTCTTTCATTTCTTTGACTGCCTCGCTGATCTAGTGATAGCAAGTGCTACTACTGGCCATTAAAACCTGTGTTCGATACTCAGGCTGGGCAAAGTGTTATTGGGTTTTTCCATCAGGGATTTCTCAGTAGCAGCCCGTAGTCAGATACTGGGCCCGGTTACTGGCAATAGGCTCGCTCCCTATTACGTGGTGAACTATAGGTACAACTGTGCTGAAACCTTCGGGTATTACAGGCGTGACGTTGTGTGTTTTTTAAATTAATTTTCAGTCTGTTCAGCTAGACTTTCTTCTACTGAATCTATCCTACTATGGACTTAATTTTCTATAGCAATAACAACATGTGCTTGTTTATGTAAAGCTCTATCATAATATTTTAATGCATGAGTGTAATAGAAAACGTTTTTAATACTAATGAAAACTTGTTTGTTCGTCACAACGTGATTAGGTACGCTAATGCGTTAGTCATAACTACATATATGTGCACTTACTCTTTGATAATATGCAATTCATAATCCTATCCAAATATTTGGTTTGAGATTGATTTTACGTCTTTAATGACCTTAATGATGATTGATTGTCGTAATAATAATGATATTAGAGTACATTACTATTACATTTCTTTTCACATCGAAGCAATTTAAGGTGGTGGGTGGGCCACCTGGTCTAAAAAGACTTTTTAACTCCTCCAGAAGCTAGTCGTGACGGTTAAATTGACTACTTCCTTTCGCAAAGTGAAGAATATACAATTCTTCGTGCCATCTCAGGGTCAAGGCAGCTGGCTAACGTGACTACCTGGGCTGACGTCACTCACGAGTTGGACGTCGTACTTGCGTTCAATGCACGCGCCACGCATTTCGATAACGTCAGTGATATTAGATTCGAACATAACAACTTCATATATAGTGCCGTACGTAATAGCACTGTAATAACTTTTGTTTGAAAGAACAAAGGTGATGGGAATCAATAAGACAATTCATGTTTGAATAGAGGTGAATGTAATCAATAAACTATTGATACAATTATGATAGCTTAGACGCAAAGGTATCATGGTAAATTAATAATATTATGTACTGATAACTTTTCGGCACGTTCTGGCTATCAATACAATTATCCTTAAGATATCGTAATACGTTTGTGGTTTTATCGCAGTCTGTGTCAAAACCTTACATTAAAACATCGTTAGTTCCGTGTATCAAAAAATATGCATAAAATGATAATGTTAACAGTAAACTCGTTTTGGTAAGTAAATCACTTTAGGCGAGTTTTTACGGCCCGTTCCAATCTGGTGAACATTCGCCATCCTTACTTTGTTTTTTTTTCTGGAACTTTAGACAATGCTTACTGTAGTTCTAATGCTTCATGCAATACGATTACGCTTTAATAATATGGCATCAAGTCTGCTTGTCTATTATTACCTTAAGGCTATAAGAAACTGATTCATTCAAAACAGTCATTTTGAGATAATATAAAATAAACTGATCCCCTTTTTATAGCTCATCACATACTCAATCCCTTGAACCAATAGACAGAACCATAATTATGTATTCACAATTGGAGTCTAAGCTACCAAGGAACAATAAACAACTATTAAATTAATTATGTCTCTTCAAAATGCCAGAGAAGAAGCTTGATGCCCTCCCAGAGACAAACAGGCTTTTGTATGATGTCATATACCAAGTTTAGAACCCCATCAAGATTTGTATTACCTAGATACAAGCATACTGTGGACCGTGATGATCGAATGAGATAAGACGCAACGTTGGGAACAGTGTTCACAACATTGTAACTACCGTCCTGGCCCGGCTCCGTTTTTACGACTTGACTATAAACACGATCTTTATTATATGTAGGTATAATATTAATACACTAAACCTTCCGGAATCAATTCTCTGCATTATGTTTAAAACTTCATCAAAATCCGTTTCGTACTTTAAAAAAACAACGCAGTCACACAAACAGACAAGAAAAGCGACTTCAATTTATAATATATGTATATATTTCTCCATAACGTAATAAAATAATAGTTAGCTATTCACAAGCAGCTTAAGGTGCTACAATTGTATTTGAAGTAATTACGTCTACTTAAGGTCAATAACGATTTCAGGCCATGGTCACAGCAGCACTAACAGTTGTTTAAACAACACATTAGCATTCTGCGTGCTGTGCCGTGTGATAGCTGATGAAATTACATTCGATTGCTGTTGCAAAAATCTCAAAAACCGAATTGCTAAAACGTTTACTAACAATAATTTTGTAAGTAAGTGTTTGATTCTTTGCTAACACTTGACTAATGTTCTGCATGGTGAAATCTTAGTGCTAAGTATTGACTGTAGCACCACCTATTTACTCTGACAATTGTTGTTCAATTATATGACGCAGTGAGCAAGAGAAACTGTATTTATTATTGTCGCTTTATTTCACTTGATAGTATAAGCATATTTATTTTCTCTCCACAACTTTATAGTGGAAGTGTTTGCAAACAAGTTTAATGAAAAGTTAACATTTGTGAGAAACTGTCTGAAATAGACATTGCAATCAACACCTGTAGTACCACTTATCAGAACCCCACGACACTGCATGTGTTCAATCTTACATTGCCTTTTTTTTCTTCGTGTGGTTAGTGACTAACCGTTGTCAGAGTTTATATTAGAGATTCACATGCTGAGAAATATCTCAGAAATATATCAGGCGTGCCGGTTGCCTCACTATGTTTTCCTTCACCGTTTTTTAAACAAGTGATAATTATACAATACCCCGCATGTATCCGAAAACTCAGATGTGAGGACCTTGGGTTGGAACTCGAGACCTAAGAACTGGCAGTCCGTCGGTCACACCACTAGGCTATCACTGCTTGTAAACGACTTACATTGGCAGCAAGAATTGTAATAAAAAAATAAGGGCTTTATATTAATAACTAAACAATAACTTGGTGTATTGGACACTGACTGTTGGCAACTATACCCTTTCAATTGAAAGCATAGCTTCGTTCAAACAGTAGCTAAGCTCGGAAAGTTATTCGCTGTATCCACTGACGGGTGACTAAACCGGATCTAGATCTGAACACAGAAGCTACTCAAACATTGGCTTCTTTTAAGCACTGCTTATATTTTCTTTCATGTTTTCGTTGGGTCATGGTGTTTTGTAATGGAAAATAATCAACTTCGTGACTCTTATCGCCGTAGTCTCGACCAGGTAATGTACCAGGTTGCACAAATACTAATACATCCTATGATTTTGCATATCGCCACAATAATCGCACGGTTTATTTCTCGCTTACTACTGTTGTAATCAAATAAAGGAAAGTGAATATACTTGGTTACCTTCTCATGAGAAACAAACACATTGTGACTACGCAGATAATGATTAGATTTCACACATTTCCTAATTTTTTACTTCGTTAGTAACGTATTTTAACGACAGGCATTTTCTAAAAACATGAATTTGATAATTTAATAAAGGCTGTGTATCGACACAGCCTAAAAAATGCATTGGCATTTTTAGGCCAATCGTGTAAATTAATAGCAATCTTAATTGGTTTTGTAATTAACATTGGTTAAACAACAGCGAAGCTATTAAATGTGTCTCATTTTACAGATGTCTGACATTTTTGGTTGACGTAATCATACTGATGGACATTCAATCGTCAATTTATCAAGATCTTGCTTTAACCACAGTATTATATCTGTGCTACGTGCCTGTTGGCATATTAAACAAACATAGAGAGCAATCCTTCATTAGATGGTCTAATACTGCAACGGGCTTAACTGCAATTTTACGGAACTCATGTACCTATATTATGATGTCTCTCGATGACAGTACATGATATTAGGGACACGATCTATCACTCACCGTTACATTTTTCTATGCTACATACGTTAAGTTACGAAACTAACAAGTTTTCTTGAACACTGATGCTGTAATGTGATCTTGATTGATGATTTGCTATGACAAACATTATTAGAAAGGGAACATGTCTGCCAGAGAGAGCAACATACTGTGAAGTGACAATGACATCGTTTTGGACCTGCTGCACGCCACGGCGGCGGACATTATGCGAACAATAGCTATGTCCACACACATTCGTGACATGGTTTTTGTTTTGATCTCCTTTCTATATCACTCAAAACTCAGCCTTAACTCTAACCACACTAAACTCATTCTAACATTCAAAAACATACAGTTGTACATAAAAATAACTCATTGATTAAAACGGAAACGAAAGCGAAGATCGAACCTGCGTTTTCTATCGAGAGAGAGTGTCAATAAGGCAAAATTAATTTAAAGTTGTCCTTTATCTAAGTGATGTTACCACTAAGTATGTAAGACTTAAACCTGATTTTAATGAAAAACATATAAGTTAATAAATTAAAAAACAAATTCGAATTGATTCTTAATATGAAGTTCTACTCCAACCAGAAGTTCTACTTTACATTTAAATATGAATTCATTATATACATAATGAATGATTCACATAAGTTATACAATAACTTTAAAGTTTGTCCTTCAAACTAGTCAATTTAAATTGAAACTTATTTGTTTATGTGAAGACGACCGTAAACACATTCCTATGACTTTGTACTTACTCCTTACAGATGTGTTAGGCAGGTATATAACATGTTCTATTTATAGCTTTATTAATTTAAAAAAACATAAATAACACGATCGTTCCGTCTATGTTAATTTATAATTATGCAAATAAGACGATAAATTGAATTCATTTGGATATAAAAATGTTTGTTGATATCCTCTAAGCAATTACGAAAATTGTTAGGTTTAGCCATGGCACAGATTCGTGTTCGTTTTATAAAATAAATAAAAAAGCCATTTTTTCTAATAAGCACAAAAATATATAACAGTAAATAGGCGAACTAATGTATACCTACATGCTGGAATTCTTTAACATCACCTCGAGGGAAAGTACTCTAAATACCTATGGAGATAGCAAATTTAACTCAAAGGAAACATTCTTTAAGTTTAAAAAGAAACAAATCTGCACTAAAAGATTTTCGAAAATTTGCTTGCCACACCCGGAAATCGAACCGGCTAAAATTCTAAAAAATAACAATAATTATGTATAGATTAGATAAATTAAATGATAGTAAAACCATGAAATCTTAACTTATAAATTCAATGGAACAAGCACTATTAGTCAAAGGTCCATCAGATTACTTAAATTGGGTCATTCCCAGTTGTCACCACTGGTGACAAATGGGAATATTTTTCCCATTTGTCAACTGGGAATGGCCATTCTTCTAGTTCCCAGTTGTCACCACTGGCGACAGATGGCAAATATAAATTGATACGCCTCCGTGGGGGCGATGCTAGAGCTGCATTATATAGTGATGGGGTTTCACATAGGACAGGATGCAGGTAAAATTTATAAGAAAAGATCAGATGATTTCCTGTGGCGGACAATAAAGACCGAAGTCTCGTATAATAGGATGGAATTAGAGCCTTATTTTTTAAAACGTAAAGTTCACTTTGTTCGGGTTTACTTATTTTGGTTTTGTTAAAAATGTGGGATAGAGCGTGAGAAATTCGGGAAGAAACTTCTCCGGAGCTACTAGGCAAACATGATGTGGAAGGATATGTTTTTCCCACGTCGATTAAGTTTCATTAAGTAATTAGAATTTTGTACATGATTATGAATTTGAAATACAATATCCTTCAAACATAATAAATGTTTATTTACAAAATAAATGTACACATTCCACAATTGTCGACCACGCGGGGACCGGGGTGTACTTTTAGCTTTCGAGATCGAACTGTATTGGAAGTATCGCCAATCGCCAATAATGGAGAACCGTTCGGAAATGTACTAGGGCGACATGAACGAGGAGAGGTGTATCGAACCGATCAATATGGCGTATGGCTATCTATCTACCTATGGGTCACACACATAAAAAAGTAAAAGTAAAAATGATTGTAAATAATGCATTGATTAATCTGTGATAGACATCGCAGTAAGTAAATGAGTAACATAATACCTGTAGATTTAGAAAATTATAAACGTCAATTATTGTGATTAATATTTAAAAGTCTGTTTTATAAAAATAACCTAAGAATATAAATAGACATAATGCCATACGTTGATTAATCTGTGATAAGAACCTAATAATATAGTTTTAAGTAACATAATTATACGATCTGTAATAGTTGTAGTACTGGAATCTGTACTTGTGCAGTTTTAATCTCAATGAATACAAATATTGTGATTTATAAAAATATATATCTTCCCAAGTAACGTGTAAAAGTTTTATATAAGAAAATATAAAATATACCTATTTAACTTCGTTAGTGACACTAGAATGAAACCCCATCACTATATAATGCAGCTCTAGCATCGCCCCCACCGGAGGCGTATCAATTTATATTTTTGCCATCTGTCGCCAGTGGTGACAACTGGGAACTAGAAGAATGGCCATTCCCAGTTGTCGCCACTGGTGACAAATGGGAAAAATATTCCCATTTGTCACCAAAATGGGAAAAATATTCCCATTTGTCACCAGTGGTGGCGTCACCAGTGGTGACAACTGGGAATGACCCCTTAAATTACTCGTAGTATCTAAATCAATTACCTTAGACGTCGTTTATAGCAAGGTAGGAGACATGTGTTCACACTCTAGTTTTTATCTTTACTGTCATATCGCCTTTAAATATTTCCTTTAACTTCCCGTAATTATTCCAAAAAAATTGTTTATTCCGTCTTACTTCTAGCTTTTGTTTTTCCTGTCAAAACAAATATTTGTTTCCCCAAGTAGATATAGTTTGTGTTTTATGTCAAACTGTTTATTACGTTGTCAAAACGATGATAGTTTTTAGAGAATTTTAATCAAATAAAGCCCAACATGGCCTATACATAGCAGTAGGTGGACCAAGGCTGGCAATGACCATGATGAGAACCCAAACAATTTTCTGTCATAAGTTACTATTAAAAATTGTTACACCTACATTTAATCAGTAAAAATAACCTACTACGTTGTACAAATCAAGCTTGGGACTAATTTGAATGAACTTGTGACCTCGCGTCAACAACAATTAGCTGGCTGTCGGGTGTGCATCAAACCAGTATGACCACTTTTGTGTTTCGCTTTAGTTTTTGTAGGTACTTAGTGTAAAGTTTTTTTTGTAAATAAAACCAAATGTCATGTATATCTTATTTCCTCGTTATCATTATGAATAGATTACTTTAAAGGTTGTCGTTTGTTACACTATTACATAACATTTTAAAACTAGACGGAATATTCCTCGAGAACGTTGTTCTCAATAAGGTTGCGCAATATTTTTATAACATGAATATTTAAAAATAATTAATGTACATTATGGAACTACCTAACGATCAGGTTATTTAAGCATTCGACACCTTTGACAAGATTTAGTCAAGCTTTTGTTCCCCGAGGGTTAACATCTGCTCTAAATTTTTATCTTGTTTTATACCAGTTCCAATAAAATGACTGAGAACATTGTTAGTAATCAAATAGCAAAGAAAAATGATGTGGAAGTGTCGTGCTGGAATTGTTTCAATGTGGAAAAGGAAGATAAAGATAATCAAGAAGACTGTGAAATAGAAGTACCGTTATCAAAAATTCGGAAAGAAAATAGACGAAAGTTTAAGTTATATTCTGTTTTGGCTTCAGAAGTGTCTATGCCTAAAACAGTTCCATTAAAACAAAAAGTGCGCGAAAATTATGTTGTTGGCAAGAAAATTGAAAAGAAACTAGTCAACGAAACTAAAAAAATGAAAAGTGTATGTGTTCAAGTAGACGAAGAGTATATTATTATGGCTAATGAAGCTGCAAATATTGCCTTACCTGAAGATGACGAAGAAGATTTTGAAAATGTAAAAAGTGAATCTACTCAAACGGATACAGAAGAAAACACATCGCTTTCGCCTTCTATTAAAAATTCAAATAATACCTCAAATTTTGGCGGTCAAGACTGCTCAAACAGTAAATGTAACCAAATCAATCAGAAATCTAATGTCTCTTTCGAGTCCTCCAACGTTTTTTCAAAAACTAAATGTTCTCCAATCATAAAACAAAAGAACGTGTCTTGTGAATCCCAAAAAATTACATTGTCTAAGCGCGATAAGGAAGACTCGAAAAACTCGAAATCAATAATGAATAACCAAAACAATAAGGAATCTAACGTCTCATTCGAATCATCAACAATTGCTTTAGAAACTAAATGCTCTCCAATAATAAAACAACAAAACGTGTCTTTCGAATCTCAAATTATTACATCGCCTAAGCGTGATGAGGAAGACTCGGAAAACTCGAAATCAGTAAAGAATAACCAAATCAATAAGGAATCTAACGTCTCATTCGAATCATCTACAATTGCTTCAGAAACTAAATGCTCTCCAATAATAAAACAACAAAACGTGTCTTGCGAATCTCAAAATATTACATCACCTAAGCGTGATAAGGAAGACTCGGAAAACTCAAAATTAATAAAGAATAACCAAATCAATAAGGAATCTAACCTCTCATTAGAATCATCGACAATTACTTCAGAAACTAAATGCTCTCCAATAATAAAACAACAAAACGTGTCTTGTGAATCTCAAAATATTACATCACCTAAGCGTGATAAAGAAGACTCGGAAAACTCAAAATCAGTAAAGAATAACCAAATCAATAAGGAAGCCAACGTCAGTATCGAATCATCTACCATTACTTCAAAAATAAAATGTTTTCCAATAATAAAACCACAAAACGTATCTTTTGAATCTCCAAAAATTACATTGGCTGAACAACCTGAGGAGAACTCGGAAAACTCAAAATTAATAAGGAATAACAAGTTCAATAAGAAATCGAATGTATCTTTCGAGTGTTCAAATATTTCTTCAAAACGTAAATATGCTCCAGTAATAAAACAACAAAACGTGTCCGAATCTCCGATTATTTTGCCTGAACAAGGCAAGAAAGACACGGACAACTCAAAATGTGAATCTACTTTAATTGATAAAAAAAGCTATGTGCCTTTAGAATGTTTGAATATTCCCTTGCCAGACGATCAGGAAGACTCTCAGACATTAAGTAAATGTACTCAAATAGAAAAGGAACAAAATAAGTCTTTAGAATCTCCAACTACTCCTTCACAAGACCGAACCGACAGCAAGGACGACTCCGAAATAAAATACAATGTTCAAATTAAAACTTCAACTCCTAAGACATACATTGACTTAAAAGATATTAAGACCGATGAGCTTCTTCCTACTACAAGAAAGCCAGAAGATAAAAAAAATAAAGAATATGATATAAAAAGGATTACAGGAAGAATTCAAAATATGTCTATTTCTGAAAAGGATGAAAGTGTGACTGAGAGCGAGAAAACTGATGTCACGAGTTCCAATAATTCAGA
This sequence comes from Hyppa rectilinea, assembly GCA_951799385.1. Classification (NCBI taxonomy): domain Eukaryota; kingdom Metazoa; phylum Arthropoda; class Insecta; order Lepidoptera; family Noctuidae; genus Hyppa; species Hyppa rectilinea. The sequence goes on from OX637305.1 coordinate 7,588,832, forward strand.
ATCGGGTTATGAGGGATCATCTATTCGAGATTTAAATGAAATCGATTTAAATAAAAACATGGCGTATGCAACAAAACATTCAGCAAGCAGTACATCTTTAGTTCCCAAACCTTTTACTCAAGCACAAAGTTCTCGAGAAGATTTCAAATCTTCCTTGCCAGTACTTAACTTGACCCAGAGAAGAAACATTTTAAAATCTACCAAGTCTTTATGTGGAGATACCAGTGATACAGAACATAAACCGGTGAAATCTTTACGTTGGAGTACACTTGAACTACCGCACAGATCCTCACGTCTCGATGGTACGTAATCCATGTCTTTAGCACATTTCAACGATAATTAAGCTTAATTAATGTCTTTCTAGGCCAATCGATAATAATTAGACCGTCTTGTTCATAAAATAAGCATGGGTTTTCATTATAACATAAATAGGAATGCGTATAAATATTTAAAAATAGGTACCTAGGGTAACGTTTCATAGATCATTGTTATTAATAATCCCATACATTGATTTATAGTGGCATTTATAAGGAGGAAAACAATAATATTAATGATCCGTCCCGTTAGTGTGATGTAAGTAGGTTTGACAATTTAACAGTGTCTGTCCAGCTTCATGGACACATTATTGAGAGGTCTCCCCGGTTTGATTCAATCCTACGCATTGTGAATAACGTGTACCATTTACAACAGTTTTTTGCACCGCGTTCTATCTCTACTGGTATCGCTATGCCAGCATACATACAACATTTGTGTACTAAAACAACAGGAAACGACCATGACATGTAGGATACGATAAAATACGGTTTTTATGTGGAATTAAAATAAAGTGATTTAGTTCAGTGGCATGCAGTCGTGTTGTGCGTTGGCATAAAATGCGAAATAATGGTTTATTCAATTAGTTATAAATCGGAACCAAGCTATTCGTCTATAGAGCATAAAAGTTTTAACCCTGACGAACTAAATGCGAGCACATATCATCACGTGGATATTTACCGGAGGACTGTTATTAAAAGTGATAAAAAAATGACGTTTCGTTCTTTTTTGAGTCGGTGTTTGTGTTGTAAAGGAACTTCCGATGATGAACTTGACCCGCCCGTAGATAATCCATCATCAGCTCTCGTAGGTCATACTGGCAGGAGCTACACTCTTAATGACGAAGCAACAAAGTCTGGTGTAGTACAAGAAACAAGTGTCCCTTCATTGATTGTCACTAGGCCACTTGAAGATGGGTTTTCTGCTTCTACAACCGCGCTTTTGCTCACCTCTGAAAGAAATGCAAGTGAAATCAATCTAGGGACACAGAACTACTCCTTCAAAAAAATGGTAGCTGCTCCATGTGAGTCCTCTCAGGATTCAGGCGGCAACAGCCGCTGCAGTACATTAAAATCTGGTGAGAAAATCTCATTCATTCGAGAGATTATATCGTGTCGAGACACTTTTTTAAAGTCTTTGGAATGGTGTGATAATTCTTTGACGAGGAGCAAAAGGTGTCGATTCGTCAAACCCGACGAATGGCTAGAACTGAAGAACGATGGTACCGCAACTAAATTTGACTATCTGAGACACGCCTTGTTTCTCTGACACAAATAATTATTGCACGTCTAACTCCACATCGTTAATTTAAGCACATGAAGAACCACTGACTGTCTTGTGTTATGCTGTATTTCATTTAATAATTTGATACAATTTTTTTCTTTCTGAAAAACAAAATAACTCACGATTTCTTCTAACATCAGGCGTTTGTCCTCAAGTTAATCTATTTTTCTGTTTTCAGCAAAATTATTTTTGTTCCACTAACAATATCTGAACTTTCATTATCTGAATCTAAATCACCGTTACTAATGCGATGATAGCGTATATTTCTGTACTTTTATCAACATAAACCATATATGATTAAATTATAATTAATTATTCGCGCAGGTTTGCGGTTTGTTTTCATTTTACAATATTCAACCATGTTTATTTTCGTACTATATTACAACAATGATGATAACGGTTATTTTGTATTGTTTTCAGATGAGGTGTACATGTCCGACTCGGTGTCGCCCAACCATGCAACTTTGCCGAGGCGTTCTAACTCACCGCTGCACCACGAAAGAGATATGCTCGACAGGGATAGGTTCTCTCTCAACAGGAGTGGGCTACAGGTAATTATTATTCAGTATTTTGATCATATCAAACCTTAGACTTACCGGCTGTTGACGTCATGGCTAAGCTGCTGAGTACCACAAACGCATTCTTGTGAGGTGGTATATAAATTTAATCAAGTTGTTTAATGTTATATTTGACGTCTTAATAAATCATTTAACGAAGTCCGCGATGAGCGATGACCGTTTGGTATGGATGTGACGCATATTTTCCTCTATCTTATTATTTTAGTGTTTGTGTTATTTCTTTGCGTCGTGTTTACCGCAAACAAACGTATTTTCTTTATTTCTTTAAGGTTTAGATTATATCTACGTAATCCGTTTTAGTTACTGTATTGACACTGTTAATAAACATCTCAAATCAATCAATCAAATAGCACAATAGATCAACAAAATCAATATTTTGGTCCAACAGTAACCGTGAATCACCTACTTTTACATCAACCGTGCCTCATAAATGTTTCCACGTCTCTGGTTTTAGAATCACTTTTACAAGCAAAAAGCGACCTTTCGAAACAAGCTTTAGGGCCTTTATGTATTGCAAGTGCAGTAAGTGTAGGTGTATTGTCTCGATGACCGCGTTGGCCATTGTATTATATTACTTCGTCTTGCAACACGGCCCGCGAACAACGAGGCTTTGCAAAACGTTTACTTGAACGAATACCTGAATGAATACATGGCAGGGTAAGCTAGACAAAGAATTAAGAGAAGTACCTCATGTAGCAAGTTCTTTTACATGTCTCCTTAGCTCATGTTCTTATTAGGTTAGTGTGCCATTTCATTTGATTAATAATGATAGTGCGTGCAACACGCCCCTGCTCGGACTTGGTACACTTGACGCTTGAGTTGATCGGCCGGATGTGTACAGTAAACATATAAGTGTATAATTAGTGTGTCTATAATTATGGGTTCATATATCGACTACAATTTGAGGATATCGAGCAGACAATAATAGGATTCTAGAACTATGGACAATAAGCAATAAGTAAAGGGCACATCATAGAGTACTTGTAAACGATTGTCTAAGGCAGGATGTTGAACCCTATAAAGCCCAAATATTGCACACTTGATCAATCTGGCATAAAAATCCGAGCTGTATAATAAGCTGCACTGGGAAGTGCATATAGCGACAAACAGTTGTATGTTTTAAAACAGAATTACTTCGCACTGGGCTTGGCCTATCGTGGTTTACACTCGAAATGTTGTAATATTAATCCCTTATAAAGTGTCGTAGTGTGGGTAGATACGATAAAACGTTATTACTCAATGCCATATGCGGCCGTTTGGCCCGTTTCACATGTCTGTGCGCTCACACTATACGTACTTCATTTACTTTGTAATCTGTAGACCTATCTGTATACCTAGGTATAAAAACATAATAAGTAGTATCAAATACTCTCATTACACGTATTTTCCTAGTTATTTTTAAAATACACATGTGGATGCTTAAAAAGTATAACGAAAGGTACTTGAATGCTATACCTACATTGTATACCTACAAACTAACGGATGAATATAGCTAGTAAATAAGTTGTTTACGTACTTTGATAGTACTTCTACCGTTATTTTAGCGTTTACTCCACATGCAATGCTTTAGAAAAGCAGACATGAAGACTAAACAAATGGCATGTTCTACTAACTTGCGGCGCCGACACAGTTATTCACTTCGAAAGATTGACTTTTTAGAACGACAAAATTGTTGTATGCTCTATTTTACTTGTAATAAAAAGGAAATACTTATACACAATTTGCACACCTTTTATTTCTAGTTCCGTTTGTTTTTGTGAGACACAATTTAGAACGCGTTTTATCATAATTAGATCATTGACATTCAAATGCTATCTATACAGGATATTAAAATACAAAAGCACCTGAACTTGACATTTGCAATTCATTAAACATCCAATCTTTCAACTGATTGCCTGATTGATTGAAAAATAGAAAACAGATAATAAATCGAAATTAAAGTACATTTATATGTGTTCTTTAATTGTTAGGTTTTACAGGTTTCCTTTTAATGCTTTAAACTAACAATTCTGTCCATAATCATATCTACACGACCCATTTAACTTATAATTACGTTTTCCTCATAAAATATACTATATTAGAAGACTCCTCTCCTTGTAATTTTTTTGAATAACATGCTCAGTTAAGTCATTGAATAAATTGCAAAAACCCAACATAAATTACATGACAACATAATAATAAAATATTGATGCAGATTAAATCATCTGTTATACAATAAATGGATTTCCTGATCTTATTAAGGTAACTTGACATAAATGCTTGTTGCTGTATAAGGTATAAAAATGAGCCTGCGCCTACGCAAGACAAGTTCCCAAGACTAGCGTGGGCCCAAGTGGACTACATTTTTTTTGCTTTTTTTTTCGAATAAGGGAATTGAACCGACTTAATTAAGATAAAACAAAGGGGATTGGGAAGGAGATAGGATCAATATTTATAATGATACGGTCTTTTATTTTAATATTTTTATTGCCTGATGTTCTTGTTGATAAAGCTACAAAGGCATTAGATGTTTTGTTTTGATTATTCCGGTCGTTACTATGTAATTATCCAGTAGACTATTACGTAGGTGGTCTGTCTTCTCTTAGTTAGGAACTTAGGACTTCACGAAACTGTCAAAATAAGCTAGCTGTAAACTCTAGCAGCTAAATTCTTTACTCTTTATTCTACCCTAGCTACCTATAAATGAGAAAAAAAAAACAGATTTTATTAAATTCAATATGTAACACAAAACAAAAGTCACGACTATTCGCGCAGGAATGGCAGTATCGAGTGACAGAATGATAATGCAAGCAAACAAAAACATGCCGTTTCGTTGGTTCACCGTAATTGTAGCTCAGTAGTGATCGCGGTATCATAGCAAAATGTGCAATGTGTTCTCTCACTACTTTATTTATAAATAGTGTTAGACCTAATTCCGTGTGAACCGCCGCGTTAGCTTCTTACTCCCGGAATAGAACTTTAATTATTAATGTATGGAAATGTCTATCCGAATTCATAAATTTGCTGACCGCAAAATGTTGGTAAGAATCTAGAAATGTTGATTTATACTTCCTATTTATCCTAAAACCACTCTTCATGTAAACTTTAACATTTAACTAAAGAAATGTGGGTGTAATACACACCTCTACCACTGTACTTGCTAACAATTTTGTGGAAAACTGGCTTGATATAATGTTATGTTGACAAAGATTCAATTCTGATTGGATATCCATATCTTATTAATCGTTTCAAACTCTTTTGTTTTTATACTACTACAAATTTTTTATTTTCACTCTTTTCAGGTCCGCTCAGAATCCATGGCATCAGTGTACTCTGGTGCCGGCGAGGGCACCCGAGCCAACGTGACTATCAGAGGCGAGGTGCAGATCTCGTTGTTGTACAACTACAGGCTGGGAGCCCTGGAGGTCGGCGTGAAGCGGTGCCGCGACCTGGCGTCCGTCGACGTCAAGCGCAACAGATCCGATCCTTACGTTAAGGTGGGTAACATTAGGAAACCTGTAGATCTATTCTGTGAAAATCTCACCGTAATAAGGTGAAGTGAGCTATCAATCAAAAATAGTGTCAAGATTTTTGCTTGCGAAGTTATTTCCAAATTTCTATCTCGGAGCTAGGCTTATAGACATTCGCGCGCCATAAATACCTGCATATAAAATAACACTTTTGAATACAAAATAAAATTTACCGCAATTTTTAATATGGTTTCAGATGCTTATCAGGTTATTTATAGCCATTTTATTGCTTTTTCTGTCCATCTACTTTATTTCTACCATGAAATATTACCATTAACGGTATTTTCTGAACAGGTGAATTTTAAATACCCTAACCTAAAATAACCTACCAATTTCGTTGTCAAATATATAAAATAAATCGAGGCAGGTGACGGCTCACTGGATATTGAATATCAAAGAATTATTTTACAATTCAATAAACAGAAAACTCAGGTGCTAAATATTAATGACTGACTATAAACCAGTCTAAAAATAATCGAGTTGACCAGTCCCATGGCCACGGCCGGCTAACCGACAAATTTGATTAACATACACAACGAGAATATTAAAACTAATTATAATATAGCACGAGAACATCAACTAGGCAACAATGAAACATGGCGTGTGTAGGTCGCTATGATCTGCCTTATATTACGCGCAGAAATCAAAGGTTTAGTAAAAATACGGGCAGAAAAACGCGTCAACCTAAGATTATTAGTATACTTATACCATACCGATTTGTTGCCGACGACCATAGGTTAAGGGCGTGCGCTCGAATGTGGCTTATGTAACTTATCTAAAGGTACGCACACTGCGGACAAGTTCGAATGTCATTCTGGCATTGGTATTGTAACTATGTACTGTCACTGTGTAATGGGATCGTATCTAAGATTAGTGATTGTTTAACATGAAAATATGAATAGTGTTATAATAACGAAATAAAAAAAATAATAGAAAAATTAAAATAACTTCCGATGAATTTCTTTAATTAGTGTATCATTTATGTAATCGTTAAAAGCATAACATCAGTGTTCGTAAAGCCGCACACAATTTCGCCCGAATCGTAATAACGAATCCCTTGACACCTCATTCATCAAAATCGGATAAGTAATAAATGAGTAGTGAGTGTACCCAGATGCTGCAGTCGGGTAAAAATAACATTTAATAACTTATTTTCCAGGTGTACTTGTTACCGGACAAGTCCAAAGCTGGCAAGAGGAAGACAAAGGTCAAGAAGAACACCCTAAGCCCCGTGTTCGAAGAGACTTTGAGCTTCGTTCAGCCGCTGGCCTCGCTGTCCGCGCGGACACTGTGGCTCAGCGTGTGGCACGCGGACATGTTCGGGCGGAACGACTTCCTCGGAGAGGTCACGCTGCCGCTGGCCGACGTCGTGTTCGACGACCCCGCGCCCATGTGGTACAAGTTGCATGAGAGAGTGAGTAACTCTTTAATGTTCCGCTTCTATGAGCCACGGATGGATTGTGTGAAAGGAGGTGAATACGGATACGGTCATCTTATGTCACTGCTCGACCCACATTGCTTTTTCTACCATTTGACCAAATGGTAGAAAAAGCCTAAATTAACTTCGCCTTTGTAGGTGCACGGAAAGTGCACAGAAAGTGCACTTGTGTGGAAATGGCAACTGATAGAGATGTACCGAAAATAAATACAAGACGACGTGACGGAAAGCGAGAAGGAACGAAAAACACTTTGAAAATTTGCACATAGAATCACCATCTTAACTGGCTTTCAAGTTTACCAAATAAATAATGATCTGTATCGTTGCGTTACAAGAAAAGTTCGCACGAACTTGCTGGGTCCAAGTCATTTCGTGATCATTTTCATTCCTCTTTTAGAAAAGACCTGAGTCAAGAATGTGTTTAAGGCTTTACCGATCACAGTACGATTTTAAACATGGCTAATTAAAAAAAAAAATTCCAGACGGAACAATTCGATGAGCAGCAAGGCAGTCGCGGCGACTTGATCATAGGCCTCAAGTTGGAGCTGTCAGAGGGCGCGCGCGGGAAGGGAACCTTACATGTACTCGTCAAGGAAGCTAAGAACCTCGTCGCCACCAAGCCTAATGGACTCGCTGACGTGTTTTGCAAGAGGTGAGCTTGGTTCGATCATTATAAGTAGTCCTCTTATTCTTTTGAAAGTCCCTCCTACGCTACGCCAGCTCAAAGTCAAAGTGTTACTATTCTAGGATCCAATTATCTTCTGGTTTTAATTCTTCCAACTAAACAGACAGCTGTGCTGCTGGGGAGTTTGTTGCGCCACTTCTTCCCTAAAGCAGCTAGCTAAAGCACTAGGGAGTGGTGAAGGGTGGACGTTTTTGGGGGACTGTCTTATGCAACTTTGACGTTCAAAAAGTGCTGATTTTCAGCCTTATTTGAATAATGACTTTTGATTTTGATTTTAGAAAGATTGCAAACTTGTGTTTGGTAAAAGCTTTGAAACTGTATTTACAATGAATGTCCGTCCGTCCGCAGCTACCTGCTGCCCGAGCGCGGGCGCCTGGCCAAGCAGAAGACGGGCGTGGCGCGCCGCACGCTGGCGCCGCGCTGGGAGCACAGCTTCACGTACCGCGGCCTGGCGCCCGCCGAGCTGGGCGCGCGCGCGCTGGAGCTCAGTCTGTGGGACCGCGACCGCCTCGCCTCCAACGACTTCATGGGCGGCGTGCGCCTGTCGCTTGGCACCGGTAAATATGTACTGCGATACTCAGGGCCATAGAGAACGGGCTGAGGCCGTATTCCGTTGTGCAGTGAGTAGACACCGAAAAGTACGAGAGACTCGGAATAGTTTTACACAATTATGACTATTTGCAAGTCTTAAAAGTGCGAGGGCCACTTGGCAAATACTATATTGAAATAAATCTGTATTCTTATTATTCTCGGATTCTTACACTACTAACCATCGATTTTTTGTCCACACAGGAACCTACATGGGTGCCAACGTTAACTGGATGGACAGCGTGGGCAAGGAGGTGACGCTATGGCAAACCATGATGCAGCGACCCAACTTCTGGGTCGAAGGCTCCTTACCGCTCCGGCCGAACCTCAGCAACTGAACTAATACGTCATCATCGGGCAGTTCTATAGAAAATACAATCAACACTAGACAGCGCCACTAATACGTAAGATACTACGTAATGTTAAATATACGTGAAATATGATATCGTGCCAATTTTGTGTAAGCATTCCTTTACTTGTAAAGCAGTGATAAATCGATTATCTTAATTTTCGATAGTTATCTTACGTAAAAGTGACGTCATCTAAATAAAAATATTTGTTATGGTAACCCCAACTACCATACCTTGGTGTTTGTTTATGTATTTTTATTTTTTTATTTTATCCATTGGCAGTGACTTATTTTGGGGTTTCGTAATCATGATTTGAGATTCGAACGTCTGTATTATCATATTAAGGTGACGGTAACGTTTAGTTTAATTATTTCTTAGAATTGCCCACCTGTTTTCGTCTTGTTGTGTCTCTAACTTTAAATAATAAATGATAGGAAAAATAACTGAATACATAATTACGTATGTATGATCACATGACATCGAAATCTATACAAAGTATTGTATCGGCGTTTGTATACTATATTCTTTATTTTATAAAACTATTTTCTTATACTTTGATACTCTTTATTACTACTTAATATACTCTTTAGTACTTCTGTACCCAATACATTTCTGTGGTTATAAGTGCCAATAAATTACTCAAGAAATCTATATGTACCTACCTATTTTATACTTAATAATGTCATAAGAATTATTGCATCAAACAAAATATTTACTTGTTCGATATTTAGATGCCTAATTTTGATATGTAACACATTCCACGATGAATATAATATTAAAATAATAGCTTTAAGTATCTAATGACAATAATATTTTCAACTTTCAAACTGCCTATAGTTAGATATAAACTAAGTTATGCATTTAAAATAGAATTTTAATGTACAAATTAAGTCTACATGAGTTAAGGTACAGCTCATGCATAATGTGATTATTACGTCTAGGTGTTTTAATAAAAATTGAAGAATGAATGTTTGTAAAAGATGTCTGTGTAAAATAATTGGAATGCAAGTTAATGTTTATAATTATAACGACTCTAAGACGTCCGTAGTTTGTATAATATTATATTAGACGTATCTTAACAGGAATGTGAACATAGGTATTCGTTTATTATTATATAAACTTAAATATTTTTTTATATAAACTTTTTGTGAAATTAAAACAATCTGGAAATAAATATTCTGAATTAGTCTTACGTGATTTTATTTTATTTTTTGCTATTTTAGTCCACTTATTACTTCAGAAGATTTTAGTAAAATGAAGACACATAAATACATGTAAATACATTATTATATTAAACATTGTAGCAACACACGTACAATTTTGCGTCGAGTGCGAGCGTCCCGCAGTCGCGTGCCGCCATTATACTGACAATAATGTATCTGTCTCTTCCGCACGCGTTGCGAGACAGGCGTTACGCGTTGCGCATCCGCGTGCAATCCGCTGCCCACACGCTTACTGCGTAGACGCGTATCTTAAATATCGCGCAAATCGCTATATGCTTGTCTCGATAAGTCTCGTGCCGCCGAACGTATTATTTACTTTAGGGTTTTCGAACCCAGTGTTTATAATACTGGGTTAACTGTGAACATTTGTGTTTTTTACTCCAAATATAATTTATTACTGAAAAGGTGACTTTCCCCGAGAGAACCTTCCTCATAGCATTTATTTCAGAAAAACCACTTGAAACCTACCAGTTGACCGGCTCATCCTCCTTAAACCCGTTAATAGTTTCTATAGTGTTAAGAAAATTCGTAGTAAGTCACTGAAAAAATACTGTAAGTATCTACATACTGAAAAAAAATCCACTCTTAATATTAAAATGATATAATAATAATATGCAAATAATATTAGGTACGCTAACAAGATACTTTGATGAGGGTTTTAAGTATATTGTGGTGTGTAGGTACTGGGAGAATCAGCTTTTATGTTAGATAGGAATGTCCCATTGGTTATGTACTTAAATGCATAATATGAAAATGATGTTACGTAATCGACATAGCCCGAAGAATAACCAAACTTGTGGCTGGGTGGCCAGGTCTTGTGTGACATTGCTTTCAAAACGGATGACGCCGATGACGGATGGGCAGGGGCGTCGACACTGTGGGTGCTCAGGGCTCCAATACTCACGGGAGGTGAGTGCGGCGGAGCCCGAGCACTTAATATCCATGAACATTAAACCTGGTCAATCAAACGGCTTTGCGGTCTAACTTAACTACTTACGATAGACGATCAGCACCTAGTTGCAGGAAATGAGAACAAAGCTATTGGAGGGGTTTGGGTGGCTAAACTACGGCAACTATGTTATATTAATTGCCACTGGAAAACATCGTAATATTTTTTATTTATTAAAGATCAAATTAGTAACCTTATTCTTAACTGGCAACTAATTAATTATAACCAAGCAAAACGTTCCAGTTTCAAAGATGCGCCATCTTTGTCTAGCGCGATAAGGAAGTCGGACAACAATTTTTTTGATGCTTAACATTTAAAAATTGACACAGTCACAGTGCTTTTAGAACTTTTCTTTGTGTGACAGACCGGACAGACGTGACAGTTGGGTAATCGTCGTTACTACACTATTGTGTGGTTTGTTGGCTTGGGTTTTTATTGATTTATAATTATTTTCTAAATAAGTACATATAGATAAATGAATAAAAAGCTTTTATAACAATGATGAGCCTTCAAGAAAAAGTATTTCTTTACCTTTGCGTATCATTCGCTACATTTAAATCAGGTAAGAGTTTTGGGGCGTTGTTTCTTGTTGATAATTCTGATTTTGTTTGTTATTTTGATTTCTTTCTTTATTTTTTACTTCTAGTTTATTCCATAAACTGCTACCAGTGTTCAGGGACGGATTCGAGTGATCCGTTTCAGTGTAATGAGTTTTTAGAGAGTGATGTTGATTTGTTACCTATCGACTGTGCGACGATACATAATGCTCAGTACTGTATCAAGCACGTCGGGAGATACGAAGGTGAGAGTTCACAGATAAGACGCATGAGCCTCACTAATGGGTACGATAATGGGTATGATAAGTTTAGAATTTACTTGACAATGCTTGTTAGAATATTATTATTGTATAATATATACCATACCAACATAATATATTATGTACCTACCAATACTTACTCACTTGATACTTATTATGTGAAGGCGATAGACTAACTCTTAATCACCTCAGGTTATTTTGGATGTTTTATTTTTTTTTCCTTCTTATAAAAAACTTATTAACAATGAACTTAGGTGTAGCACTAGAGTGCTATCAATGCAACTCTTCATCAACCATGGAGTGTGGTGATGGGCTGATGACCTTAGACGGTGGGATTCTGCAGCCGTCATCTTGTGAGCATGTGTTCAACGCTCAGTACTGCATTAAACTTACAGGTGTCTACTAACAAAGAATATGGTGCTTTGCTTTTTTCTAACCCATACACTGCCATAAACACAGCTGTGTGTTTTCTGTTCTATCTCACAGTGCCTTGCATACACTACATGCTGACAATATTTTGATTCATTGCCAGTGCCTTCAACACAAATATGTGTTTATTGTCCATACCTACATTTCAATATATGTTGAAGGCAATCAGTAGGGACCTGACAAGATATAGTGGCGGTGTATGCACTAGTGTATATATGGGTGCCAAAGTTTGCTTTATTTAACAATAATGTTTGCCTATGAAGCGAGTCAGTAAAGGCACGCATCTATTGTGAGCACTGAGTCATATCTAAATCATAAGTGGTATGGTAGGTTGATTAAAAGTTTCAGTTATCATTGGGTTCACGCAAGAGGGATTTTTGTAACTCAATAAGTGCCAATTTCACCAATGAAACTGGACCCAATCAGCACATCGAAAATGTGTTCTAGAGTTGTTATTGTCAATTCTATAGAAAATAATGACACTGATAGCTTTTAAACGTGGTTTATGTGCTGGTCACGTTTACTTTCATTGGCGAAATCTGCCCTCAACAACATTACTAAATTTTATTTATTTATTATATAGGTATTATTTTATTAAATTTGTATATGTTAACTACACCTATTTATGCACTGGGTAACTCTTGAGTTTTACAGCACTGGGCACTAAATAAAAGGTTCACTAACATGGTTTGGATATTATGGTGAGTGATGCACTTGACATTTTTCTTGATTTTTCCTTACTTCCATTCTATAATCCATAACAGCTAAGTAAAGAATATTCAAAATTTAATGTTTATTTAGCTTGATATTATTATTAATCTAGAATCTATTGGACCTCATTAATTTTTATGCAGATAATGCTATCACCATATTATTGAGGTGGTGACCTCAATAATTTGTTGATAAGCAATATTACGTAGTATAACTGGCATACTGAAGGCCTATGGTTAGCAATGGTCTTCCAAGGGCTGATGATGATCCTTAATGTTAATGTGATTCTTTAAAATGTCTTCCTGAATTCTGAATTTAGAATGTCTTTCTGTTGGCTGATTGAATTATGGATACCAATTCCTCAAATGATGCAAGCAATTCATGTTTCAGGGGGCATCAGCACAAAGAGATATTGTTCATCATTAGATTTAGGGAATTACTGCAACTATGTGCAGCAGCCTGGAGACAAACTGGAGTACAGGACTTGTATTTTCACATGTAATTCTGATGGATGCAATGCCGCCACAAGCCAAAAGACTTCTGCCTTATCTTTAATATTACTCTTCATTATCAAATGTTTTGTATTATAAGAATTAATGTTTAGATACTTTATATGAGATGACAAAGAATCTAAATACCACAATCAAATTGTACCTACAGATATTTCTGTTTTTGAGATGTGGCTTTACTTTATGTAAGTACATTTCAAGTGACTTTGATCATTCAACATTGTATAAATGCAGTAGTTATTCTAGAGATGTAGCCTTCAAAACATGTAGTACCTAAATAATATGTAATTACAGAAGTAGTAATAATATTCTGTACATAATTTTTTACAAGCTTGACAGCTAATTATATCATAAAATAAATATTGTATAGAAATTAAGTGCAATTTAACTAAATGTATGCATTTACAAATTGTCCGTCTGACATCACATTCCATTTTATTTAAGAATAAGTGTGAAAATCAAATTTATATTTACTTTTTCACTTTATTATGAAGAATATACCTCTTTTACCTAGGATATGAATCTCAATATAATTTAGTTTCTGTTATGCATTGACTGACTAGAACATAAAATAAGCCTTTATAATTTGTACATACTTTTTGTACAATAAACATTAAAATAAATATAATGATTTTATTTACCAACTGAATACCCACCTCTCCTTGTTTTACGTAGATTTTTCCTTACAAAATAAAAACCAAAATACTATCCAAACATTTATTGAAAATTTGTGCTACACAAGCATGATATAAAAATACATAATAATAAATATTAACACCGACTTAGCCAAGTAAATAATCCAGCTAATGCACAATAATACTTTCATTTTCACTTACCACACTAACATTATGCGTTTTATACTGAACATGGAATGTAATGATTAATCATTCAATATATTGAATTTTAAACAAGTCACTAAGTATATAAAGTTTTTAGGCTTTATGTGAGGTCATTCCAATTCATACACAAGTTGCATACAATTATTAAAGCCATTATATTATAATTAATTAATTTTCTTTTTAATGAGAATAATCCAAGCTTAAAATTGTGCAAATCAAAACAGCTTGATAGTCTTTTGAGAACATCTAGCACCTACATATAATACTTCAATTATGCTAGCTCGGAAATCTAATCTTACAATAATTATGTACAGAAAAAGTTCAGGTAACTTTTTTGTACAATTTCATTCGCAACATAGGAATCACGTGAATACATGAATACAACTAGCGTTTTTATAAGTAATGAAAGTAAATGCTTGATCGTCGTAAAATGGTATAAAACAATAATGCAGTCAAAATGTATAATAATACATAGGAAATACAAAACACAATATTAAAATAACAGGTAACACTATTACATAAATCAGACTATTAACACAATCACTAACAAACAAGATGTCAACTTAACTATAAAACTGGGGATAACATATATGATGTGCTACATAAAAAAGTGCTTTTCACGAGATCAGCAGCCTAATATTAATTTGTAACAACATTTCTTTACCATAGACATTTGATCTAGATCAATCAATAAATGAACATGATTGAAATTATCATAATTTATTATGATTAAATAGATTAGGCAAGTTGATCATTGATCACATTTCATATCATGTCGAAAATTTTGAAACCATAACCCTGATTTTGATTGCATATACATAATGTATAGAAAATAAGTAAACCACATACTAATACAGTAATAATTATAATAAAAACAATAGCTTGTGACATGAACATTTATGTAGAATGTCATGGTTTTATCACATTTAAATCCCTAAAACAAAGCAATACACGACTTTTGTTCATTAGAAAATTCATAGGCCTTAAAAATTAGATGTCTAAGATGTAACATTTCGAATAAATCACATGTCAAGCTTAGCTGCCGAATAGCCCAAAGCAATTCTTGGAATGATTAATTTTGATCCCTTTATGAAACATATCGCTGGTTTGCGAGAATATCGACGTAATTCAAAATTCTGTCAAATTGAATTCTATATGACAGATATTTGATATAAATATCAAATATTATTATAGCAAATTCAATTTGACAGAATTTTGAATTACGTCGATATTCTCGCAAACCAGCGATATGGTCTCGCGAATGTCATGATCTGCGAACAAAAGCAGTTCTGGAACACAATTTCTAATATTTAAAAAAACCGCAAAAAATGCGTATAAAACAAGAATTAAAAATGGGTATGCAAAACCCAAAGTTCTTATACATAGACTGCTATAAGGCGTAGCTGTACATAATCACTGATTGGTGAATGTCTGAAGAGTTCCGGCACTACAGGTTTAGTATTCAATACCTCGAAGAAAAAATCCTGCTTTCTCTTCTCCTAAATACTTTATCCTTACATCACTTGCGTATCAACGCATTCCTTATACATACTCTATCTTAACTTCAACGTTAGTATTATAACTTGTGACAACATTAAAATGTGGTTTAGACTAGGTAATGACAACTAAACCTTAAAATAATAGAATAGAAGGCTAAGAGAACAGATCAAGTGCTTAAAGCTTGATCGACGTTTTACAAGCATTTATAACGAACAGTCGATTACCTCGCGCTAGGTACGCATGACTACGACCGACCACTGGTCGCATCTAACTCTAGGTTTCGTAGTCCCGGCGTTCTGTGAAACTCGATTTTCCATCGCGTGTTTTCCCGTCTTCAGTTGCTTATATTATTAGTGTGGCACGAAATATACTAAAGGCCAAGCCTCGAGCATCTCTGTCAGCGACCAGTGGTCTTGAACCTTCAGTATTGCGCGAGGATTCATATTCCTTGTCCGTCATTTTGAAGCGTGTATTCGCTCGATAAGAGAAGGCTTTAGGCTGGTTTGCTTATGAGCCCTCGCGTTGCAGCCTAGCTTGCAGCGCGGCGACCAATTGTTCGAGCTCGCGAACCCGCTGTTGGCTGTTCTGTAGCTGCCTCTTCACGATCCGCAACTCCTCGCCTTGACGGTTGAATGCGAGGCGTAACTGGAAATTAAAAAGGTAATTGCGTAACATGATTGCATTTTGTTTTACTATCAAAACTACTTGTGCAAACAATGCGTTTAGTGCAATAACAATAATCTAGGTATTTTTAGATAAATATCGTCTAATTGATTTTCCTGTAATGTCTTATGAAGTTTACAAAGTTGCTGGGCCACCTTATATTTAAGTGTTTCAGGGTCAGGCGACCAAAACAGTAGTGATCAAGTGTGATGTGTGTTACCTCATGTTCAGTACTGAACACGTCTCCCTGGTTGATCTGCTTGTACAGCGGCACGGGCTCGGCGTCGCCCGTCTGCTTGCCGAACATCCGCTGCAGCTGGTGGAATTTTGTGTTCTGGTTGGCGTTTGTCTTCTGGGACTTCTCATTTACTTGCACCTGTTAGAATGTTTCGTTTTTAATTTCGGTATAAGAGAAGTTTCGTGAAATAGTTAAAAAAAAATCGTTATACTCGGAAAACATCGCAAAGCGTTTGTAAAACAATTGATGCTACTACCTGCTATCATGGCTGTTAATGATATTTGTGTAGGCCCCAAGCACTTCTAAAATATCTATCCCATCATGATTAATAACAATGAATGAAAGGTATAAATTGCACGCAGTTGAGATTGCGAAGAAGGATGGTTACGTGATAGATAAAATAAATGGAAGTCTGAAAGTGGCAATGGTGACTGAAAAGTTGTGTGGAAATCGGTCATCATGGTAGGGGGCAGGGACTAATTGAGAAGCGTGAAAGAAGACATATTAAGCCGACCTCAAATAAGTTGTGATACTGGCAGGAAAATGATGTGCAGATTCCAAGCACCTTTGGAATATCCCCTACATGATTTTTTAAAATATTAATCTTTATTTAATACACACAACGTTCATGATACACAAGAGTAGATGTACGAAAATAGCATTGTATATCTACATAAATCTACACAAATCATGTAACCCTGTCTCCTAAACTAGGTAGTCCTGTATCTTAGGAGACTGTGTTAGGCCATACGGGGTGGTTAATCATGTAGGTATTTTTGCAGCCAGGGTGTTTATCGGAAGTGTGATTAAATTATACATATGTGTGCCGGTGTGTAAACGTGAGTAAAAACAAAATGGATAATTACAGAAATGTGAACATACATCTACCTGCTCATTCTCATTGTTATGATTCTCGTTGGGCTGCCAGGTGCCGAGCGGCCGGTAGTCGGGCGTGGTCTCCCGCGACAGGAAGGCGAACTTCTTCCTGTTGTTGGCGTCTTGAGGCTGCATCGCCGGCCCGTTGTTGCTGGTGCGCGGCTTGTGAGTTGTTATTGTTACTCCTGCGAAATAAGAAGGATTTAAAAAGGTTTGCATACCAGGGGTGTAGAAATAATAGAAAATATAATGTTTCCTTCTATCTGATGGACTCAGATAGAAGGAACGTGGACGTTAAAAGGTTAAATCTGACTGATTAATTGGCAACAGCAAGGTGTTATTAACTCGCTTGCTTAGGACTAAGGCCCTTTGTACACACACGTTTTTCTTGCCGTGAAAATTTACGGTTTATTCGCCGTGTCATCATGGATCACTATGGAAATATTTTGGCAGACACGTTTTTTATAAAGCGCGGTTTATATGCCGCACCATATAGAAACCGTGGCATAAACAAAGGGCCTAACACAACATAGGTTAAATAAGAGAAGGTGTAGGTCCAACATAAGTCTTAATTGGCAGGTATAAAGTTCATTCATAAAAAAAATGGCAGATCAAAGTAAAAAACAATAAACATACCTGTCTTCATACTGATGAGCAGTGGCGGTGTGTTCATCCCACTGAGCCAGTCCTTAGCGGTGAGTGCGGGCAGCTGAGCTGCGGTGTCAGGGTACAAGTCCTCCTGCAAAATATATAAATCATTACGATTGTAAATAGAACCATTTCATCCTAAAACCTAGCCTGAGACGTATTCAACAACCTGTTCCAGAATATGCAAAGACCAATTGCATGGAAAGTTGGCAACCCTATGGCCTACCGTGTTGTTAAAAAAAACAATTAGGTTAGCTGGTCAACACTTGGGTAACCTTAGTGTCTTCTTAATACATGTTTAGTCTATACTATGGAACATTGGTAGCCGAGTGGTAACGGCCGCGACTTGTAGGTCGTGGGTTCGAATCTACACGGGTGATTTACTTAGGTGCAAAATATTTCATCACCATTACTCTCAAAACGGCTAAGTCAAACAGTCAAGAAACCGGAATTCTTCTTCTTCTTATTCTTTTTCTTTATTCATCTTCTTTCTTGTTATTATTAAGAATTATTTACCTGGAAGCAGTCGGACTTGCGTGGCACAATCATGGAGATGGGCTCGCACAGTCCTCGCGACGTGTGCAGCTTGTAGAAGCGGAACACTTCGCACGACGCAGTGCTCACGCCGCGTTTAGGCATGAAGCCCAGGCCTCGCTGAAAATGACAGGAATATTGATGACACCGTCAAAAGTTCAACTTATACAACGAATTTTGTGTAATGTGTATTTTTTTTACAGACAACTGAATAACACTGGTTAACATAAAATACGTCCTGAGGTTTTTACGCAACTACGGCGAAGCAAAAAAGAGGGTTATGTTTTGACCGGTATATATGTAAGTATGTATGTTCATGTGTACCTCATAATTATCTTCTAAACTACTAATCATAATTTGACCAATGTTTATTATTATTATTATGTATAGTTGGAAGCGTCTTGATCGTTCGCTGGTTATCCATATGACCACGGCTATCCTCCGAACATCACTATGAATTATGTATTAAATATGTTGTTATAGAAAAATTGTTTATTTAATAGACGATAAACATTGAATAGTTTGTACATAACAGTTTCAGATGAGAATATTTTCTTATTTCATATGTTTGAGAGCGTGATTTTCAATAGTCCGGTTTCAAACGAATCCAGTCACACTTTAATGTGATTATGGCAAGTTGATTGGTATGCACAAGACAATTTGGTGTCAATTTAATAATGCTTGCTTACATCAATCACCGAGTGCGTGCACGTTCCTTGAATAACAATTGACGAATAATAAAGGTTTGTCACTGTTTCAAGGACAGTATTGTACCATAACTTTATGATAAATTCATGTTCGACAGGGATCATCAACATGTTCATGTTAAATGTAATCTTTTTTATTCTTTGTAATAAAGTATTTAACCGCCGCAGTCGGATTAATACGACAAATGTTTTCGTGCCCCTGCCACCTGAGTCGTGTTTATACGACTGAGAATTTATGTTTGGTTTAATTTGTTCGTCATTGCAAAACCTTATTCGTCAAAGATATTTATTTGTCGATTTTTGAGCTGGGCGCTGGGGGTCCGGCAATTGATATAAAACCAAGCAGTCAATAGGTTAATTATCATATTTGTAAAAATTTGAGTCACAGACCAATTATGAAACAATTACCAATAATAGTAATGGCTCACGTTTAAACCGTCGCTTTCTTACACGAGGTTGTGGGTTCAAATCTGGGCAAGTACTAATGAGACTTTTTCAATTCATATGGACTATCTTACTTTATCTTGGACATCACGGAAGCCGGTTAAGGAAAACAGTGAAAAACCTGAACTTAAGTTATTTATTTTTTCTTGAAATGAAACCTGTACCACCTCTCATTGTTTCAATGTTCAGCAGTCTTTGTAGGTGTGTTTCGTGGGTTCTAGCAAGCGTGACTTACTTGTGGGTTACCAGACAGGAACTGATTCAGGAAATGCACGTACGGCGCCTCGTCTACCACTTCATAGTATCGGATATTCCCGTCACCCTTGCCGGCGAGGTACACCTATATGGAAAATATAAAACAATTAGTATAACATCATCATAATTCTCTCTTGCCCTTGTCCAAAGTCGTAAGCAACCCCTTTCTAGCAATATCATCTTTCTCAAATTCTTAGTCCATCCATATTTTCTTTGGTCTCCTCCTACTTTTACAGCCATTATTCATAGTTAAAAATTTCTTCATTACATTTTAGTTTAACAGTCAACGATAAAAACGTGGTATAGTTCCATTACAGGCCGCACCTTGTCCCAAGGGGAACGTTTAGCGACAATAAATGGTTTTTATCAAATAGATGGCATCTATCTAATTGAAACCATTACAATGAACAATTTGTCAAAGGTTTTATTCTCAAGTGAGGGTCAAACAGCGTCTGCAGAATTGTCCGAAAGAGTTACCGCTACCCCGGAACCTAAAGGGCTAAGGAAGGAACATGGATGGGTTATAGTCAGTAAGAGTCTGACACTCCCTTCCGCTCCACCCAGAGCGGGGGCATTTGATGATTTCCCACTCTCAAAAAAAAAGGGTCAAATAGAAGACGCAGGGTAAAGGGGTGAAAGTTTGTCACTTTTGCCGATTGGAATTAGCAACGTGTACACGACTTGTGAATCATAATTTTCTGTCATTTTATTGAATATAATTGACTTACCATATTAGTATCATAATCATAGTACGGGAACACGACGCCGGACGAGCTATCAATGGTCTCACAGACAAGCGGCTTGTCCAAATCATGTTGGTCCCACACGGCGTATTGACGGTCGCTGTAGCGGGAGAACCCGGTCGTCAGCACCTTGCCCTGGCTGCCCAGGAATGTGCATTTAGAGGCTTTGGTGCCCAGGTGGCAGGGACCTTCCTGTAATACGGGGTGATGGGATTAGTAAAAAGTCTAAATTTTCTATTATGAAGGCGTAGGTTTAACTCATCGGCTTAATTATTGCTTACATATAGCCAGCCTATCGTCTAAAGCCAGTACCGTCACATTTTGTTGAAAACAGGTTGCATTCAGTGTAACATTGATTGTTTCGACAAATTGTGACTTTCTTCCAAGAAAAATTATATAGGAAAGTATAAATAACTTTTTACAAACATGATCAAGTCCTATGTATGCAATTTGGGTATTTGAAAGGGTAGTCACTTTTTATAAATTGTCAAAATGCGAAATTTGTACGTGATTTGTATGAAATATAACAATGTGACGTCACAGATTTTTAGAATCAGAAGGAATATGTACTTGTTAGCATGAAATGGAATTTTACAATTATATCTTCACATAATATTTACTACGTAATGGAAGTTTTTAAGACGAGTGGTCTTTTTCCTATGTAATTTCATACTTTATTTTTGACCGTGTCAAATAGTCAATTGGATACAATTGAATACATACTTCACATATCTATTTAGACGATGTAACAACTATAAGCACAAAAATGAACACTCACAGAGAGCACGATGCCTCTCCGCGGCTCGATGACGCGCAGCTTCTTGTCCTTGCTGGTGGTGGCGAGCAGGGAGCCGTCGCGGTTGAACGACATGCAGTAGATCACGTCCGTGTGGCAGTCTATCACCTTCACTGCCTCGCCTTTGCCCACGTCCCATACGAAGATCTAAAATAAAAAAAACTAATATTTTATGTCTATTGGGTAGCATTCAAACTAGCGGTCCATCTAAGAGTAAGTGGCTACTGCCACCTTTGAACATAATTATGCAACATGTACACGCGCCATGTGTACCAAGCGGAAGGTGCGGAGAACGGAACGCAGCCGCGCTCCCCGTTCGTCATCGCCGGCATCTATAAAAGACGTGCAAAGAAAGTAAAAACTTTTTACTTCAATCGACCCCGGGACCGGGTAGAACATTTAAGGCGCGTGTTAAGGCCGCGCGGCCAACCCTTATTGTAATTCTGCAATTCTAGCTGGAATTATATTATTATTATCTACCTGTTCATCCGTTTCATTTAACTCCAAACACAACATTAGATGGTATCGTAATGCGCGTTGCCAACTCAGACAACAGTGGCATGTGTTCGTTACTACACCGGCCTCCCTGTACCCTTCCAACTCTAACACAACGATACGGCAGAAATGTAAAATGATGTCGTGGTAGCATTTAACCCATTAGATGTTCGCCTATTAGAAGCCGTTTGCTTTAAGGAGCTCAACGATTTACACGGTTATATTTATTGTCGTTTCGAGAGAATTCTTCTTATGAAGCTATTGGGTTCGTACGGCATTTAAGAGGTTAAAAGATAATGTAACGACACTTCTACCTAGTATCAACCAATAGGGATGATGACAGGGTAAAAAAAGAGATTGTCCAAAAGGGTTTCCGCTACGCCGGAACATAAGGGGTTAAGGAAGGAACATGGATGCGTTTTAGTCCGTAATAGTCTGACACTCCCTTCCGCTCCACCCAGAGCGGGAGAAGTAATTGGATGATTTCCCAACCTCAAAAAAAAAAAAAATTAGGTATATTTAGTTCGTCAGTCAGATAATAAAAAAATAATAGACACGTATTTTTTGATTTCTCACATAAAAAAAACACTCAGATAAAACGCATTAAATTTGGGGAGTGGGGGCGTGCTACGTCATAACTCAGTATACAATCTACATAGGAGTGACGTCTTGCCACAATTTAACACAATGTATCGACGTAATCTTTTGATTACGTGAAAAAAGAAAAAATACGTGTACAATATTTTTTTATAATCAGGCTGACGGACTAAAAATACATTTTAGTCATCAAAGTAACCTTACTTAATAGAAATAAATATTTTATTGCACTTCAACTTCAATATGACCGATATTGTACTTTGTAAGATGATGTTAAATGTTATCATAATATCTAGGAAACATAATCGATATTTCAGAAGGTCTGCATAAAAATACCAGTAACTAATTACAGTATTTAAAAAGTAATTAAGTCCGCCAGTCAATCACAGAATGATGCTAGATTATGTACCTCGAGTTAGAGGGCCGTGTTCACAATGATAACAGAAGTGTACAAGATCAAGGTGACGATAAGAATATAAACAGGTCGGGTTTAACGAGATTGCGCGCGGCACAATGATTCTGTTAATTTAAAAGATTGTGAGGCCTTTTGTATCGATGCTAACGAGTTTGTATATCAATAGGATATTTGCTTTATGATTAGCACATCTTAGGCAGTGTTCTTGCCGGCTATTTTTTTACCACGGCATACACCGTGAGCTGGTTTTCTTTAAACTTAGTTTACTAGCGAACTACCCCTGCTTCGCACGGTTTATCTGGGTTGACAGAAAATCGAGACTTCCATATCATGTAAGTTTAAGTTAACACGTTAGACGCCAACGCGGTCCCGGTGACCGCGAACAATAGTTTTTCTATTGACTGTGGTGCGGGGGGGGGGGGAGGAATTTCCAATGGTGAGAAAAAACCAATAACACGTTTGCCTGACCCGGGAACTGCACCCAAGACCTCATACTCAGAACCAGCGCTTGCTACAACTAACAGCTAGACCAGTGGTTTCGAACCTGGGGTAATGACCCCCGCGGGGGTTAATCAGTGGGGGGTAACGAAGAACCTAATATCTAATAAAATTATAAATCGCTAAGTCCCGCATTCGTGGCATTTCTCTCTAGCTGACGTCAAGTCCTCGTCATGTAAGGTTGATGTCCAATTTGTTATATTTGTACTTGCTTGTATTGTTTATATTGGTAACATTTTAAGGTCGGGGTAAAATCGTTTTTCCTAATAGGTCATAGGGGTAACAATATTGAAAAGGTTAGGAACCACTGCACTAGACTAACGAGGCAGTAAATATTTTAACAGTTCTAAAACCCGTACACCAAAGAAAAATAACAGCAACAAACAGCAACGACAGTTATCAATTTTAAAACATCGCTTCACGTCAGTCATATAAATAACTGTTTTGCAAACGGTCCCACAACATTTATT
The DNA here is from genome assembly GCA_951799385.1 of Hyppa rectilinea. NCBI lineage: Eukaryota > Metazoa > Arthropoda > Insecta > Lepidoptera > Noctuidae > Hyppa > Hyppa rectilinea. Next base: position 7,612,932 of record OX637305.1, read on the forward strand.
ATTTTGATAGCAATGCAGCACGCAAAACTAAAGAGTCGTAACGGCCGTACACATTGAGAGTCGCGTGACGATCGGAAATAATATCAAATTGTATGTATCGGCAATCGCGAGTATGAAAGTGTTCACAAATCAGAACAAAACACTGTGTGAAGAATTGAAGAGTATTCATGTTAGCCTGGGATTCAATTTGTAGAACAAAATGTTTATGGTAGATGCATGCCTCACATTTGGTGTTCAAGTTCAGTTACGTCATAAAAAAATTAAATAACATAGTTCCTTGTATAAGTGAATAGTGAATGAATTAGTTTACGATAACCAATGAATTTGCGTCCTATAATGTATTCTTAGTGCAGTCGTTATGGCGAGCTTTTCTCTAAACTACTGCGCAAATACGCATTAAATAAAGAAAATATGACCTTAAATGTGTATTTCGAGATGTACGTTACGGGTTCTTAGGTCTTAGGTCGTCGTGCAGTTCATCATCATCATTAACACTAGAAGATGATGAGTAGTTTTTTAACAAAAAGATAGAAGACTGCCCTGCCGTCTTTACAAAAGTGCCACAAACTTAAAGATCTACTGACCAAATAATCGAAGCCAGCGCTGAGCAGTATATTCTCCGCCGTGGGGTGCCACTCGATGTAGGCGACGCGTCGCTTGTGACCGTGCAGTTCCACCAACCAGTCCGTCAGGTGCATCGACAGGCCGCCGTCCGGAATGTGCCATAGTTTTACCTGTGAATGATAAAAATGTTAACGATGTTTTAATGAGGTCTAAAAACAAATGAAGGAGATCAAAAGCGGCTACTTCTACATAGTATAACTAAGGTATAAAATCGTCGCATTATTATTTTGATAAATAATACACCCTGTATCTTTCATTCATTCATTGCTAGGAAAAAAAAATTGTGTACCTAAATGAATTATTGTCGTTTTACATTTATTTCGCAACGTTTTATGTTTTTTACGCAACTCGAAAAGTGTATCTTCGATGAAGCGGAAGCCACATATCAGATAAGTATTAGTGGAGCAACCAATTAGGCAGTCAATTGGTGTCACATTCTTAAATAACAAATCAATAATAATATTCTTCTCATGTCGGTCGGTTATGTAAACGATACTATTGTTTCAAGGATTTGAAATGGAATGCAAAGCGATCGAATCCAATGCACACATTATGATAACACATATAGAACGCCGCAGTTATTTAAATTATATCACATATTTACACCACACCAGACAAATGACGACAATAAACTATACAATTGAGACAATAGTACTTCTGCTTGATAAGATAATAGAATCAATGCTTGTTACTCGTAATAATATAGCATCATATAATAATATATTGACAACCAGGCTACACGCTTTCATACCAACAAAAAGCGAGAAATTGTTCAAACGGAACATCCCCGAGTAATAGGCATCAATTACCATGAACAAATTGCGGATATAAAAAAAGAAAAAAAAAATTGGCACAAACGAAATTACCGTGCAGTCATCGGAACACGACGCTATGATGTTATCGTTGAAAGGATTCCATTTTATGTCGAGCACGGGGCCTTTGTGGCCCGTCACTCGACTTGCGTTGAAGTCCAACCGGCCAGTCTGGAAAAGTCATAAAACGTTTGAATTTTGAATACAGAAAATATTCCTAAATATCCGACCAACGCCCTGACGTGACCCATATTCTAGCTGATATTTGCTCAGTCATGAATCTTGATTTAAACTGTCAGATTTGAGATTTGATATTAATCTCAATTCTCTAAGTTTAAATGGAGATTCACGACTGTGTTTTGTTTCAAAATACGAGCCTTAACACATTTAATAATAAATGTTTAAGAAATATAATAGGTTCCACTTTATAAACATATCATTTTACATCAGACAAAGTGACCGCTTTATCAAACAATTAGTTTTGCAAGCATTTGCGCCAGACGTGCGAAACTGAAGGAAATGTGGCAACGTTGCAGTTTTGTTACAAATGCATCAAAAATGATACACATTTCTCACGCTGTAAGCAATCATCACAGCTCATTTTGATTAGGATTGCAACGATTTGATTACATAGCGGATGTTTCAATAACGCATGTACTACTGAACGCAATGAGGTGGAGCATGGGCGGATAGTAGTAAATTATTCGAGAGTCAAGGTAAAAAACATAATTATACATACAGGTGTTTAAAAAGATGACTGACCTAATATGACTCCATGATTTGAGTGCATTAAGGTGCATTATAAAAAAGGAGAGATACAATATTAAAAGACTTAAAGAAACAGGAGAACTTAAAAACCCGATAAAAACAAATAAAAGTAACAATTTGAAACAAAAGGTTAGACCTAACACGGCGTGGATATCTTGCAATGGCAGGTGGAAATCATGGATAAAAAACGTTGCATAGGCTAAAAACATTATCGATTTATACTCTTTTGGGATCTGACTATCGGAGTAAGATAAGCAATCATATTGATTAATCTGGGTTGAGTATACACCGTGTATAAACAAGGTATGTGTACACAAAGCTTACTGGGGCACAAACTAGGGTGGTTCAGACACAATGTCAGTAAAAGAAAGGCAAATATTTGGTGTTTGGCGAACCCATGACGTCTATCAAGGGTAGCAACGTACTTTTCCTAAAGACTGGCTTGATGTATCAAGGTGAAAAGGCTTAAATCTTCGCTATTTGGAAAATATGAGGTCTGGCAGGAGCAAGACTTGAATTGAATTTGGTATAAATAAAATTATATGTAATAAATTCCATTCTATGATTTGGAAAATACTCTAGTTTCTAGTCTACCTTCTTTTGCATGTTGGCAGTTTAATAATAATAAAAATGATTGCTTTGATAACATCGGAATTAAATAAACTTTAGAAAGTTAGGATATTTTTATTGCAGTCTCAGTAAAACTGAGTGCTTAGAAACGGACGGATTGAATAACAGAAACGGCAATAACAGCAAGTCTTGTAGTAATATCACAATAGAAGAAAACAAATGACTGTTCTAGTCTATGATAGGGAGCATTCATTGCATTCTCGTGCTTCGCTTCCATAATACTATTTTACTTGTCCAGTTTTTTACCCGACTGCGTAACAGCAAATATAGGGTTCTTAATAAAAAAATAAATTTACATCAGTGAAAGCAATTTATCTTTGAATGTTTTTGATAATAATGATAAAGGTCGATGGCCATTAATAAGGTAAAGTTTGGATGGATAAGAAAATGGTGATTAAAAATGCACCTTGCACTTGGTTGAAATAATTTAAAAGGGCAGGCAAAGGGCAGTTATTTAAAAAATTGTATAATGTTTCATATTTTTTATACTTACATTATCCAATGGCAGAACAAGGAAGGCCCCTCCGCCAGCGACTTCCGTTACTATGGCAACGAACTTAGGGTTGACAGCGCAGAAATTAGAATCGTGCGCATTCCTAGTGATCTTTATGTTGTCATAGCAGCGCTCCCGTTTGAAAGGAACGCCGTACACATGGCGGAATTTGGAGCTTCTCACGCCACGGAACCATACCTGAAAAACGTTTTCCAGTGTGAGCTGTTGGGAAACAAAAAAGCAAGAATCATTGCCAACCAAAGCATAGAATATAGTACATAATTTTTCAACTAAATATATTGTTATACATACATACATAATATACATATTATAGCGCGAAAGTTTACTAATTACCTAATAACATTACTAGCTGCCACATAAGTTGGCAAAAGTGTATTTCGCGTGACGGGTTACGAAATCACCAGTAGTTGAATTTGAAAAACAGCAGTGTTGTTTGTTAACTTTAATACAAATATAGACACATTAAGAATTATTTAATCGAAAACCAGACTGCGCGGGTTCAAAAGGAGAAAATGTTTTTAACTAAACGGTTTTTTTAACTTCCGACTAAAGATATCTCAAGAATGTAATGACAACACTTGTGGGTTCATCAATGATTTCGTCATTCAGTGAGAGTAACAACGACATCATTATCTCCTTATTATTTACGCCTCCTATGACTTTCCGTTTATGAACGGACATTATCACCTACGAATAGCATTCATTACGTATGAGTTGTTTTTTTATAATCATCGTAATAATTATGTAGGTACCATCGCGGACACTGGTGTGGTTGACCACTTTTGAACCTAATTTCTTAAGGCATAAGTGTAAAAATAGTCCAGCTCTGTTGTCCGCGTTTGTACCTATTTGAGGTCAAGAATTTTCAAGCTCGCCGAAAACACAACCTCCATGATTTGAAGTCGGTTAAAAATCATTCGAAAAGTTCGAATTTTGGTTCCAGAACTCATTTGACAAAAAAATACAGACAAAACATGAAGCAGTTAACGTGAGTTAAAAGTAATTAACTTTTTTTAACAAAACACTTAAGTTGAACAAAGGAAAGTGACAGTATTTTTTATTAAGTTGGGCACTTATGTTTGTGCACTTACTAATTGTTGGCATTACAGGCAATCAGACGTTAGAATCGCACGCAATAAGAGAAAAGACGGGATAAAATCTGAATTTATGAATTATTCAAATAACACTGAACTATTCTTTATCATTGCGGTAAAAATGCAAAAACGAATCTATTATACATATTTTATTTAAACGTAGTAATGTATTTAGGAGAGTCTTTCTTCTGTTCTAGGTCGTGTTACTTTTTAATTAGTTCGGTCCACTAGAGTTAGTGGCTACGCGCATCCACTGCCACTATATTTTTTGTCAGGTGCTATTCTAAGCTCAGTGCCTTCAACACGCATACAAGTATGTAGGAAATTATCCCACGGAAACCGTAAATTTTTCCGGGATAATAATAAGAAAGCTTATATGGTTTTCTAGACTATAATCTATCTTTGTGCCAAGTTTCATACAGATCCGTTTAGTAGTTTTTGAGTTTATTCGTTACAAACATACATACAAATCTTTCCTCTTTATAATATTAGTATAGATAAACACACATTTGTGTGGAAGGCACTGGCTTAGAATGGATCAAAATGTATTTAGCACGTATGTGTGTGCGGGGTACTGTAAGACAGAACAGAAAACACACAGCTGCGTTCATGGCAGTGTAATGGGTTAATAGCACCGTCAGTGGCGGAGAAATATTCGTACTGTGTAAGAAAGCTCAGATAATAAACCCGTAATATTCTTACTGCTGGGAATCAAACTCCTTACCAGCTTGGTAAGACTGACTCAGACTTTCGGGCTTCTGACGATCCGTAACGACTGTCAAGGATCCAAAAATGACAACCGAGACTGACGGTTTAAATAGTGCTTTCGGAAGCACGAAGAGGTCTACGGACTGACCGCGGCAATCGATCCGTGCGGCTGTTATTACTTACAAATGGTATAACAATAACAAAATAAAATGATTAAGTTAGAACTTTCTCTTAGTCTATGCTATGATAGATAATATACACCTAAGTGTGTTTTAAAAACCTATTAACGACTCATGGATCAATTTCTCTCATTATAGTTACTGCGACTTTTATAGCCGATTGTTATGTTAACTATTCACATTTGAAAAATATGCATAGGCTTTACGAGAAATAAAATAGAAAACTGATAATCATAGCGATAAAAACCTTTTTTATTAATCAAGTATTAATTTATTATTAACATAGTCAAATTGAAACAGCGTCGAGTGAAAACGATTTTATTAAAATTGTCTATGAACCGTCTGGTGTATGCCGCTGGAATTAAGAGCAATAACCATAATTGCGTAACGGATTATTAATATCAAGTGTCTTACACGCTCTACATTTATAAGTGGAGCAATGTGCTTAGACGTTATTAACTCATCTATGATTTATCGTTAAACGACTGCGTCGCGATCAAGTTACAGGACGCTGCATATTAACCTTTTGAACGTCATTGTCACATAAACGTGACAAGCAAGCGCATGCCCTGTACGCCAACGACACAAATATGTGACAATTCGGGTATGCTATAACACGAAATAAACAATTAAAACAATTAATTACTTTTGTGTGTGTTTGTTCATATAGATATCTTAAAAATGTAAGCTTTCGTACTTATTTAATGATATGAAACCAATTAAAAGACATGGATATTAGGAAATTCATGATAACATGAAGAAATAAATTTATGGCTTGGCGTGGTAGGCACGCGCGTGCTTTTAGGCTCTGGCGTTCAAAAGGTTTACGAAAAATGATCCGTAAATACAGTTTATTTTGTAAAAAGTAGAAAACTCTGACAGCCGGAAGTCTAGATCACCACCTATCATAATATGTAACACTTAAATACTAAATATATTTTAAAGAGAATCTTTACTTTGGTAAGGAAAAATAAAAACTGAAATCATAAAACACCCTGTATAGGAAGCTTATTTATCTGATATTTTATGGTTTATGATAAATATAAAAAATTATAAAATATTTAGGTACACATGGAAAATTATGGACCTATTTCGCATTTATTTGTCATTTACATTATAATATTATTAGATACATATCAATTAATGATGTAGGTAGTAGATACGTGTAAGCTGGTGATTTAATAGTGATCCATTGTGTCATATATCTGCATAACTACTAATTAAGTACTTGAACTATTGCGCATTGGCCATGTAAGTCCTTTTCATTGGCTTACTCATATATCTACGTTCACAAACATCAACCCGCGAATTATTGAGGAAGCAAGCACCTGGAGGGTTATGGAATTACAAGGCTGACAGGTTGTTCCAGTATTGTCGAGCTAATAACGGACACCTGACAACCCTATCACTATCAAAAGCGATCCACTAGGGCAGATAAAGAACTAATACCAAGTTGCAATCTATTTCCCATAGGCGTCAAACGGTTCGCCCTACATTGTACGACAAAAAAACAGCATAAAAAGCATACCATGTATGTCTAAATACATGGTCTAACATACAAATAAAAAAGTGCAATGAAAAAAACAATACCTGTGAATTAGTCATGATGTCTCCGCGCTACTGGTGCAATATCAATACATGCACTACATAGAGGCACACTCCAAAACTATACAGTTTTGTGCATTTTACATACAATAATCGTATACACAAATAACATATAAATCAGCTGCCCACAACATGATGCACTGTACCTTAACACTGAAAGTTCCAAAGAAACAAAAAGGATGCATTAAAACATAGTAATACAAAATAAACAAAATGTGCAAAAGAATAAATACTGAGATGGTCTGTTCTGTATAGTCGTGCAGACCTGCGCTAGGTCGCTACCAAATGATACTCCGAGTACGAAGTTAACGGCAGAAGCGCGTGTCTCGAATGGCGCGAGAAAAAAAAGTGAAAAGACACTCGTTACAAAGTCGTTGTCGTCGTCGATTCTCAGAGAAATTCAAATTCATTATAGTCGATAGAGCATCAATTAAATAATACGAACGATGATGCAACTTTGTTGCGTAACGAGGATGTAGGTATGTAAATTAAAGAATTAGGAAAGTTTACAACATAATTATTATGTATTTAACCCAATATAATCACTAAACTCGGCCTCTAATAGAATCAATTAATGTTATATCATCAATTTAATTTTAATGTGGTTATTTTACTGACACATAAAACTTTAATAATTTATAATATAAAATTCAAATGTCATGCCATTTTTATGTAGAACAGAATTAAACGATTAAATTGATAGTAAAGCTTTACGAAGCCAAACACACTAAGTGGTACAATTAAGCAGTATGACTCAAACAAAATCTTTTGCAATAATGTAACACTTTCGACTGGGTACATTCGAAAGATAAGGATGTTACATGATAGTCAGCGAAGCGTAACATAAAGAATGACTACAGTAAACTAACCAGCGCAACAGAAGTGGCCTACCTTACCACTTATGTCATGGTTTGAACTGAAGTGTGATTTTATGACATCACTTCTTATGGCGAATTTCACCAATGAAACTGAACGGGATCAGCGTTGCGATTAAAGCATTAAATAATATATTTTGTGGCCAAAAAGGGCTCGTAACTGTATAATAATTAATGATCAATTGTTCTGGTTGGCAACAAACTACATTATTTCAATGTTAAAATCCATTTATAAGTTTCGTTCGGAATTCCGATTCACCACTGCATCCCTATTCACCCTGTTTACCTTACAAGCGCTGTCAGAGTCAATATTCCAAAGCAATGATGACAATGACAGTTCCTTAAACGCGATTTAGTCGTGCTGATCTCGTTCAGATATATTGGTGATATTCGCCCTTAGTAAACACAAATATTGTAAGGATGTTTAGTTTGTATTATTTCCTTAAGTGTTTATATAAATATAAAGTTCAGTAGTGAAGTATCCATGTAGGCAAATAAAATTGTCAGTGGACTATAGACTGAGTTGATTGATTGACTTATGTTTTTTTTATATTAAAAAAATTATGTACAGAGGCCAGCTACCATAATCTGACAAATTTCTTTGATAGATTTTCAACTTTATTACAGAAAAATAAGGTACATGTTCAATTAAGAATATTTGACAGTTTGGGATATCTTCATGTGCTGGCGTCTATACTTAATATAATCCCACAAGCAAAATCAATATAGTGTATGCTACTCAGTTGCCAAGAGTGCTACATACACAATAATATACAGTATTACTTATTTGCACCTTGTACTTGGGTTCTATGTTAAACAGAGTAATTAGCACCAAAGTAACAAACAAATGATTAGATAATCACTTAGTAGTTCAAGTTAATACAAATTTAGTTTCTGAGATGAATATGGCAGTTGTATGTCTTTGTCCCATAGCTGGGAAAATGTGTTCCCATCGATTTCTACTCTTTTTATGATAGGAAATGATTTTGGTACTAAAATGTATTAAAAACGAATTTGTGGTTTTTTTTCACGTGCTTGAACAACTTACGATAGATTTCTTACATCTCATCTTCCTGTCTTTAATGGTTTGCATAGCTGTGACTTAATGATTTGTGTTGAAAAAAAAAACATCCTGTACTGTAATCAAGGTACATTTAATATTAAGATTGTGTGTTATTGTCATAAAATTAAAAAAAAAATGTACTACCCACAAGCTGGGAACTAATTCTCACTAGAGTATGCAAGACCCTAGAAAAAACTCTTCCACTGTTAAATGAACATAGAAAGTTGATTACTTTCTGTTAAAATAACTATGTTTAACCAAATGCTTGATGGCTGCCTGGGAATGGTGCCTACGTAATTTGAGCCAAAACTATTGTTCAAACTAATTATTATCTCAAAAGTTCTATCCTATGTTTACATGGGAAAGTCATGTAGCTGTGTCAGGGATTAGCATAAAAGCATTTTATCTGATAGATATGAAACCACTATTAGATATGATGTTGAGTCAGCTTTTATGATTGACTTTACCATATTTTTTAAATAATATGTTCCAATATAATACCGACGAAAATATAAAAATAAAAAGAGGAATTCACAATGACAAAAAAAGTTAAACTTAGGAAAGGACAGGTATTTGCTTTTTTTTTCAATTTTAAATTTTTAAGTTTTTATTGCTTTACGTTTTTAATATTGGAACACTATTGTATTTGATGTACTTTGCTTCCATGTGGTTTGTTTATTCAGGAAAAAGTGCTAGGGTAGCCTACATAACTAAAATTTTCTTATGTACTTAATTCAGTAAATACATACAGCTACAAATGATATTTTGACCAACAAACAACCTGACATTGAGCTGTAAATTGCAAAAAAGATAACAAAACTTGAATTTAGTGGGCTACCCTGTAGCTTCCACCTTAATATGATCTGAATTTCCTGATATTTTTAGGCACACAAGAGAAAAAACATTTTGAAGTGACAGTAATGCTTGGCAATAATCATATTTAATGATTATTCAGTCATTTTGAATTTAATCATTTTTATTTTGTTTTGTTCATAAACATTTGTGTTAATGCATGATACATTATAGTTCGATGTTTTCTTGTCAATAATTGTGACCGCATAATCTGATAGCAATGTGCAAAAAATGTTCTACTTATTAAAATGCTAGCTCACATTGTTCATGATCAATCATACAATTATAAGTAGAAAGCGATGGTGAAAATGTGTATCAAGTGTATAGACAATATAAATGTATTCCATGTGGAGTTGCATATTTGTACTCTTAAACGGTAGAAACATTGAAAATTGTGCCCAAATATGATTGTGTTTAGACTGATCTTCTAAAATGCTTGGAACTTTGTATTTTTGCGGAGCTCATTTATATTATTATTTTTAAAAAATATTTTAACACTTTCTATGTTTCCACATGGGAACAACATATTTATTTATTTATTTATTTATTCTTAAGGCACTCCAACGACTTATTCACAATAATATTTCATTAAACATTGTAACAGTTCTTTAAGCTAGAGTGAACTTGTCACTTACAGGTGTGCACAGCACTTAAATATTTTGAGTTTATAACTTAACACATAGTACAAAAAAGACAAAACAAAAAAAAAAAAAAATAATCCATATGAAGACAAAATTGAAACTTAAAATGAAATCAACTAAATCTACTTTGATAAAATGCAATACAAAAATGTTGAGATAATTTAACATTAGCTGCGGCCACTGTGGGCCAGTAACAACAGTTTCGTAAATTGCGATAGCGTGTTGGCGAAGATGTCAACGCTACTGGAACATGTTTTATGGAGCTCATTGTACGTCCTCATCAACCTGTTCATTGGTGCCGAATGTCCGAGGTTAGTTCTTGTGGGGCATAGAGTGAACACATCTAAGTTGCGTTTCGATCTGGGTAAACTATGGCGAGGGACCGATATATTTATTTCAGTGAGAAGCTTCGGGACTTGTATAATTCCATTTATGATTTTGTGAAGCAAAATCAGGTCGTTCCTTTGTCTTCGCTGTTTTAGAGTAGACATTTGAAAGTGACTTAGCCTCCGTAGGTAATCGGTGTCTGGTGGACAGTTACCAGATTTGTATCGCAAATAGCGTGTAAAACTTTGTTGGATCCGTTCTATTCGATTAACATGTGTACCATAAGTTGGATTCCAAACAGGTGACGCGTATTCCAAAACAGTTCGTACAAATGAATTGTAGAGCACTGTTAGGGTTTGGACAGTTTTGAAGTCATAACATATTCTTTTTATAAATCCCAGTGTTTTAGAAGCTCTAGAAACAATAAAGTCAATGTGAGGTATGAAAGTGAGCTTACTATCAAAAAGAACCCCTAAGTCTCGAATTTTGTCCACTTTTTGGAGTACTCGTCCATCAAGCGAGTATGAAGAAGTGTGCGTTAGGTGTTTTTTTGTGAATGTTATATGGTAACACTTGTCGGCATTTAGAATCATGCGATTTTCGACACACCAATCATGTACAGAGTCCAGATCCTCCTGGAGTAGGGCAACGTCTATACTTGCTTCAATGACCCGATAGAGTTTCAAGTCGTCTGCAAAGATGGAGCAGGTACTGTGTTTGATACTGTCTACTATATCGTTGACAAATATAATAAACAGTAATGGGCCTAGATGGGAACCCTGTGGGACTCCGGATACTGATGAGTAAGGTAGAGACTGATGACCCTTTACTACAACTCTCTGTTTTCTGTCAGTCAGGTACGATTTAAACCACAACCAAAGCTGACCAATTATGCCGATGTTCGATAGCTTCTGCAGCAATATTTTGTGGTCTACCTTATCAAAAGCGCTGCTAAAATCGGTGTAAATAGAATCCACCTGCTTGCGTGAGTCTACTAATCTGCTGAGGTCATTAACGTAAAGAACTAAGTTGGTCGTAGTGGATTTTTTGGCGCAAAAACCATGTTGTTGTGGTGCCAAGTCTACCTTAAAATGAGCAGTTAAAATAGGACACAGTAGAGACTCGAAAACTTTTGAAAATACAGACAAAATAGAGATGGGTCGGTAATTTCTTACGTCTTCAGCCTCCCCTTTTTTAAAGACGGGCACCACATGCGCAAGCTTCCACTTATCAGGAAATATAGAAGTTTCAATAGAGTGGTTAAAGATTATTTTGAGAGGAAGAGATAGACTGACTGCGCATTTTTTGACAAATATTGGTGGTAGATCATCTGGACCCGCCCCCTTGCATACATTAAGCCTTCTTAGTGCTCTGATTACATCTCCTTCCGAGAAAGCAACTTTGCCCAGGGTATTACAAGAGCTGGTCTGCTTATCGTCCAAGCGATGCACAGAGTGTAAGACACCCGTCTGAGAAAATGTAGATGAAAAGTGTCGTGCAAAGAGATTGCATATGCCGTCACCTGACGTGGCCACTTCAGTGCCCAACTTCAATTCAAAAGGAATTTCACTTGAGCTTGATTTTTTTGCTTTGACGAAGGACCAGAAAAGCTTAGGATTGTGGGTTATACCCTGCTCCATCTTCTCCGAGAAGTTATCATAGCAACTTTTTATAACTTGATTTGCTCTTTGGCTCAACAATTTATATTCATAGTTGTCACGGGGGTTTTTATATTTTTTGTAACGTCTCCTAAGTTTTTCCTTTTCGTTCAAAATATTTATCAGATTTTTACTGAACCATATCGGGTATCTAATGCATTTTACTTTAGACTTTGGCACAAATGAACTTATGATGTCGTCCAATATCTTATAGAGCTCTTCTACCATAGCATTGGCGTCCTGACAACAGGCAAAGATTTCAATCCAATTAACCTGTTTTAACCTATCGTTAATTATTTGATAGTTAGCTTTGCGGAAATTGAACTTTGCAGACAATTTGCATTTTAGAAATTTTGGTGACACACTTACAATCTCGATACACAAGGGGGGGTGGTAAGGGTCTATTGTTGACAATGGTTTATTACATTCATGGACAAGTATACCATTAAAGTTCGACAATATTAAATCCAGAATTTTACCCTGGTGATTTTTTATATGATTTATTTGTTTTAAGTTGTTGAGAGATAAACAATCTACAAAGGAGTAGCCTAACGAATTATTATAATTACTTGCGGACATACTTGCACACTGAGGGTCTGTGTTGTCTAGCTCCCATTTGATGAAACCCAGGTTAAAGTCTCCAACTATAAGTGTATGGCTACCCGTTGAGTCAATTACAGAAGCAACCTCATCCAGGAATTTGTCCAGCGTTTGCAGTTGTACAGGTGGTGGCAAGTATACTGCGCAGATGTTCAAGTATTGCGTCCTTTTTTCTTCAGTAATCATTAGTCTAAGCCACAAGTTTTCGGAGTCAGTTTCCCATTTTGCCATACGGATACTACCAATTGTCTTCAATACAGCGATAAGCACACCTCCGCCCTTTTTTCGTCCCAGGAGAGTTGAGGATCTATCTCTACTCTACGGTATATTTTGTATCTAGAGTCCAATATTTCGCCGTCTTTTATGGCTTCGTCGAGCCAAGTTTCTGTGGCAATAATGACGTCATATTGATGGCTTTGTACTGCGAGCATAACGTTTCTCAGTTTGGTTCTTATTCCTCTAAAATTCTGATAGTAAATCTTGAATGGTAGTTTTGAAATCAGGGGTAATGTTTTGATTGTTTCCTAAAAAAGCCATGGTCGAGTATTGTTAGAGTAGTTCAACAGCTTCAAGACTCCGCACTTGTTTGGCTTGTACCCCATCAGCTTTTCTTACAAGTATTCGGCCATCACGGACCCACACATACTTGTATTGTTTGTCACGGGCAGCTTTTCTAGTTGCTGCATGAATCTGTTTATTGAGTGGCGAGAGGTGTTCGGATACAAATACTGATTTTTTCGCGCCACCATATCCTAAGAGATGGGAGTTCAGCTTGTGGTCCGGATGTTTTTTATTATAATTCATTACCGATGCTAAAATTTCATCACAAGTTGATGTACTGTTCCTGTGCCCGCGGAGAAGTGCTTAGCGGGTCAAGTTTCCTGACACGAACCGCAGATATAATACAATTCTCTTTTAGCGTACTAGAAACGACCTTTCCCAGTTGCACTACAGTACTGATCAAATTCTCGGATTTGTTTTCAGGTACGCCAACATATTATTTTATTAGGTCATTCTTGTCATGAACTACCATGGCAAGTCCAACCCTAGCTCTGCTAACAAACACAACAAGAAGCATGGCTTTTTCATAGTATTGGTCAGTTTCTTAAAGGTATTCATAAAAAAATATGCAGAATGATCATTTCTTTATGTATGTTAAAGAATTAGCATATACAGTGCATGTATAGTGTTCTTTTATTATAATCTGGGAACAGCTGTAGCTTTAATTAACCCTTTGGCTGCCGGGATGTGGATCCACACAAAACAAAATGGTTTTTTAATTGATTCAGTAATTACGGCATGAGGTGTTAAACAACACATGGTTCTGGTCAATCAATTAATTCAGTCTATTCTGTATCATGACATGGGATTTTATTTATTGGAGATTTAAGTGTGTTTTATTAATTTCTTTACAGGCTTTTCTACAATAGAAAACTTTGTGCAAGTGTTAACAGCTATAAAGTTACAATGTAAATTGAAGGCAAACGGAAAATAGTTGATGAGAAAGTGTTGTAAAACTATGTAACATGCTGATATAATTCTGTTCTTTATTCGTGCATGTAGTACTAATTACGGCAAGTGTAATGTGTGAAAGAATAATTAACTTTTGAAATATTGATTTAATAATTTTATTCAGTAAAACAAAGGAACTACTAAAGTGACCAAAACTAATTTCGAACAAAAAATACCATAGCAGCGTTCGTAAAGAAATCCCAAAGGACTGAAAATCTAAATCGATACTTTCGACACAGCTATGTCTTTTATAGAATTAATAAGTTTATTGACTTCATACGTTATTTCTTACCTTAGCGGCAGGTTTGTTGCAAGCCCTCACATCAACCAGAGTACTCTTGCCAGGACTCTTCTCAACAATGTTTATAATTTCTAAACAGTTGGTTTCTCTTATCGACTCATCTTTTACTGGAGGCATATCCTTTGCACAATTTAACAGCACAGTTTTTAATTAACTTTACTATTGTTACAAATATGTTTCCGTAACCGTAAATTAAAAACAAAATACGATAGATTATGCCCTAATCTCTTTTTCAAGTGAAAATCGAAGACAAGCGACCGAATGAATAAAAAACGAAGCGAATGAATGAAATAAATAAATGTTGAGTGTAGTGTTACCATTACTATCATTACCAGTTTACCACGTATTTTATGACTGGGCTGCCAATACTGACGCTGTGAATTAATGACTGAATTTTATTCTAAAATCTTTAACGAAATTAATTCAGTGAATGTGTTGAAAACTGTAGTGAAGCTGTGTGTATTTATATCATATTTTATAGATCAGTGCTCGAAATAACATAATTATCTCAACTTCTCAGTCAGGAAGATCATCCTACACAACTGCAGGATGATCTTCCTGACTGAAAAGTAGTTTTCAACTAAAACTGATCTTAAAGTTAACAAACGCAAAATAACCTTTAAAACATTATGTTCAATACTGTTTAATTTACCACTAAAACTGTTTTTCTACCAATAGTAGACGCCACCAGTACCAGTAGTAGTTAGTTCGTATTTTAATAGTGCAACACTCCTAGTCGTATACAAATTTATCTAGTTTTCGTTTAATTTGTGATTAACACAAGTGACAAAAGTAAACGCAAACAAAACAATGGCGGTTTTTAGACGTATCACAGTGCTGCCATCTATGATAAGCTGTCAGATTTTAACCTAATTGTATACTCTACAGAAATAGGCCGCCAACGAAGCGTCGCCATTTATGTCAAATAGATAGTAAAATAGATGGTGGAAATGATTTTTTGGATAGTTAGATAATCAAGTTACTTGACTTCACTTTCGTTCGCGGTCTTCTAATTGATGTATAAGGCCTGAAACTGCGTTAAGCGGGCACCCGCGCGGTTCTATACAAAAGTGACCCGGAGCGGGAAGCCACGCGTGCGCCCGTCGCGGGCTTGTGAGCGGTCCGGTGGGCCGCTTCCCCGCGACAGATGACCACGCGGGCGCACGCGCGGGCATGTTCAGTCAATAAAGCTATGTGATACGGGTCATACGCACGCTCGGACAAAATCAAGGACAATGTCTTTCGATACAGAAAGAGTAAGTGGACTTCTCCCGCTCTGGGTGCAGCGGAAGGGAGTGTCAGACTCTTACTGACTAAAACCCATCCATGTTTCTTCCTTAGCCCTTTGTGTTCCGGGGTAGCGGTAACCCTTTCGGACAATCCCACTTACCCGGCAGGCTTGGCCCTGAGGGGCCCCTTCATATGCTGACATCTCTTTGAGGCGCGCGTGGAACATATACGCACCGTCCGGCATGGGTCTGGTGCTGATCGAACGGTGAGTCACCCATTACTCACCGTCCGCAGGCCCGCGTCACGTGACTCCCGACGCTCGGGGCGTCTCCTGCGGCGGCTGGGACGGGAGGACCTTTCTCTCTCCCATCCCGCCACCTCCTTCGCGAGCATGACTTTTTCGCAGAAGGAGGTGACTGCCTCCCACTCCCTCTCGCCCCGGACCATGGCTTGCACCAGGGCCGGGCGCGAGAGGTCGCCGCCACCGATCGCCTCTACGAGGACACGGCGGTGCTCCGCCCAAGCGGGGCAGGTTTGCTCCGTGTGCTCTACCGTGTCCTCTGGACGATCCTCGCAGTGGTGACACCCGGGCGTTTCCTCCCGCCTGATGATGTGCAGGAACCCCCCGAAACATCCATGTCCGGTGAGGACCTGCGTCAGGCGGTAGGTGAGGGCGCCGTGACGCCTCTCTAGCCACTCCTCAAAGAGGGGCCTTACCGCCACTATCGTGGTGTGCCCGCAGTGTCACCCTGCCATAATTATGGGACCAGGCGAATGAACTGTATAAAGATCGAGATGAACGAACAGCGGCATGGGCAGCGTAAATAAAATAATCCGTTGCCCGCGACCGGTCCCCGCGACGGGGGCCGTCGCGCTCCCACGGGGCCCACCCGCGTGTCCACGCACGTAGACACGCGACGGTTGCCCGTCGCGGGCGCCCGCTTAACGCAGTTTCAGGCCTTATTGATAGAATATAATCATGAAAGCGAGAGTCTCTAGCATCTCCATCAACATTACTTTCCTGTATGACATCAACCGTCCGGTACAGTCAATGAGCGCAGTCAGAACGAATAAAGCGGTACCGCAAGATCAACCCACCCACCTTTCATAGAACTGTAGAATTGAAGGTACTTTTTTATTTAGTATGGCAATATAAGTTGAAGCCTAACGAATGAACTATCTGCTCCGAATGTTGTAATGTTCCCGCTCTTATTTAAATATTCATCAATAACTTTAGGTGGAAACAACCATACTTAAACCACAGAACTACTGACGGTCAGTGGGTCGTCTTAGGGACAATACATTAAATGAAGAAAATTGAAAGACTTTCTTTTGTTATTGAGTTTGCAGTCCATCAATGACAAGTGGCGTGATACACAATTAATTAATTACTTACGTTGTTTTATCTGGATAATATTTATCATGTGAAGCGGGGGTACACAGCAGGAAAAGAGTGGGTGCTAGGAATTACCTACACCAGCTACTAACACCCATTATTTTCCTGCTGTGCTATAAATAAAATTCATTTATTTCGGATAACTAATTGATCCATAATTCCATACATTTACAATTAAAATTAAAATTAATTTGAATTGAGTTAATAATTAAAAAATAAATATTATAAATTATTATTATTATTTATTTATTTTACTTCATACAAAACAATTAAAAATTACTTTCAAATTAAATTAAATTAAAGAGTTACATTCAAATACATTATCTCAAACAGAATAATAATAAGCGGCGCCTTGAGTACTGCCCTTCAGCCCTGGCTGGAGGCTGCAAATTTGTTGTGGCACCCACAGGCAAGCTCGATTTAGAGTAGACATCCCTTTGGTTGAACTGCTAGATGCCACTCAAAAAAAAAGTAGGTACTGCCCTTCTGTGTACCTACGTCCCTTGATAAAGATGGGAAGAAAGAATAAGATAGATTATTGCTAAATGGCAAGTATTGAAACACTTTTTTTAGCATGGGCATTATGGACTATTATTACAGAATGAAAGGTACTGAATCTTAACAAAACGCCGAATACATAATTATGTAGAAGTTGTAATATTCACTGACTAGTAGGTACTTACGTCTTTTGTATGACTTCATAGCTAGTAGGTAGATACTTAAAAAAAAATTGGCTCGATGTTTTTTTCCCTGAGACTGACCTGAAAATTACAAACGGACGCAGAGTTCGTGCTGATAGCCTATCCATGATAAGTAATTACTAAGACGTACTGTCAGGTTATTTCCCTAATATTTCCTTCTTTATAAATATCAGTATGGTTGTGCCAATGAAAATAAGAAACGTGATCAGAAAATAACAAGTACCTACTTAGGTATTATTTTTTCCTTCAGGTAACCTAGAATCAATTCAATTATTCCGAGGAGTTGATTTACGAGCAGGATCAAGAAGTAATTGGTCTAAGGATAACATTGGTTCAGTGCTGTATGGCTGGGTCACTCACAGTTCACTTCATTTTACCAATAGCGAAAGTAAATGATTTAGGAGTAATTACCTACCCGCATAAAATTATTTAATAAGCATGACCTACCGAAAGCAGATACTATAGATTTTTAATAAATAAGTAACTAAGTATACCTACGTAGTTACAAATCTTTAAAAATAGACAGGTACTCTAAATAGTTTGCTATGATTGTTAAAGTCAACAAAAACGTTGATCAATCGAGTGAATAGTCAAATTAGTACCGAGAGAATTCAACAAACGCTGGGTGCAATATTACGCGTACCTTCAGCAAAAATTCGTGCCGTACTCAGTGTTTTGCACACGAATGAACGTCGTTCATGTGCTTATTAAACCGGTCGTCGCGCACATAATAAAGGCAGGGCGATAACCCAGCGACTCAGTTTGAGCAGACGCACAGCGCGACCCTTGTGAGACAGACGAGACAGTGTGGTTTGATAAGTCGGAAAAATTACTCGTGTACTTAGTAATTTATTTTATAAAAACATGCCGAAAATTCACAACTTTGGTGCTGGCCCGGCCAAAATGCCAGAAGAAGTAAGTAATTTAACAATGTTTTTATTGTTTTAATTTATTGTTTAAATCTGAATGCCTAATTAGCATCGGTATGCTTGGATAACAATTTTTATGTTTGATTCATCAGGTATACGATATCATAAGGAATGAACTAACAAACTTCGACAACTCTGGTATAAGTTTACTTGAGACAAGCCACCGAACTAAAGGATACATGCAATTTAATACAGAAGTACAAAATGTTGTGAGAAGATTACTGTGAGTATTTAAATAATCTAATGTTAGTGTTAAAATACATAATTGTTACGTTTGAGTTGTAAGTATTTGTTAATGGGTAACTAGTTGCTTGTTAAACACTCTACTAGATAATCAATTAACTCAAGTAATATTTTTGGAAACAGCGCGAAAAACTTAAAAATAAAAATAATTTGTCTTATATGTGATAGAATAATAAAACTGTAATCGTCATGACTGGTAGCCTACCTGACATGATTGGGCTCTGTGCTTAGCTACAACATTAAACTCTTTGGCTACAAATGTACCCTTAATTTTGTTTGCACCGTGGGACTATACTATGAAACCATATGGGCTCTGGTATTGGCATCATTGGCATGTCCGTGTGAACTTGTGAATGATTTGATTTAACCGATTATAAAATGAATGAACTGAAAGAAATTTCTGTGGTATTTTCAAATTTTGACATATTGACAACGGCACTGACGTCTCTGACGAGTGACGTTTTTCATTTTAATTTTGGTGTTTTCCTTTACAAAGTAAACATTAAAACTCGACACAATTTAGAGCACGAAAGCTCTGAATAATTTCAAGATCAAGATAATGTTTATTTCAGAAATGTGCCCGCAAACTACAAAATTATCTTTATGGCTGGCGGTGGAACGGGTGAATTTGCTGCAGTTCCTCTTAACTTGATCTCCAGAACCGGAACAGCGGACTATGTCGTAACTGGTAAATATTTATGCTGCTTTTACGTAAATATTGATTTGTCAATGGACTGTATTTTCCTGCACTTAAACTCACACACTGTACTCCTCTTTACTTAAACAATGTTTTTGTAAAGAAAACATAGGTAACATGGTACACATAGGTTTCATTTTTTAATCAGCGACTAGCCTCTTTACGCAGCTGAACATATCATTCCATTAGAAACAATTCTACTATTAATCAAACATGCTGAATTGATTATAAAACTAGGATTTAAGCAAGCCTGTAGGTAGGACTAACTAATTTCTTTTTTTTAGGTGACTGGTCAGCAAAGGCAGCAAAAGAAGCGAAGAAATATGGCAAAGTGAACTTGGTCCTGCCTCCAGTTGATCGCTATGTTGACATTCCTGATCAATCTAAGTGGAATCTTGATCCTAACGCATCATATGTACACATTTGTACCAATGAAACCATTCACGGTAACTATCAGCTGATATTCATGCTTCTATTATCTTTTACGTTATTAACATTTATCTATTTTGATATCTTGCTATATCTTTACTATTTTCCTTAGATATAGTCTTGCTTGAAAGGTTATTTTATTTGTATATAAGAAATTGCAAAGTTAGAACTTACTTCATCAGTAAATAGCATATCAAATGCAACATTATAATTACTGATAAAAGGCATAGTAACAATAAAATATTATTGGCACTTAAAAATTTAACTTTATGTTTCAACAGTAACAGCTATTATTTCTGTATCCTTGTGAAAGTGGTGTCCATTTTGCACTTAAATGACCCTAATTATGCAATTGCACACAACAAGAGTTGGTAGGTATTAGTTCAATGAGATAATTTATCTTAATTAGCACAAGGCCTGAATGATTCAATGTGTTTTTGTTTTTACATGATATTTTATTTGTATGTTTCAGGTGTGGAGTTTGATTTTGTTCCTGACACTAAGGGAGTACCTCTAGTTGCTGATATGTCCTCCAATATTATGTCTAAGAAAGTTGATGTTTCTAAGGTAAGAATTTGTACTAAGAATTTTGTAATTGGAATGTATATTCAATATCAGCCACTACTCAGAAATACACAATGGCATATTTGTTGTAAAGTGTAAACCAGGCTAGATACTTAGAATTACTTCCCAGTATCTGCTGGCCTGTTCCCAACTATGTTGGGGTCGGCTTTCATTTAACCGGATGCAGCTGAATGCCAGTATTTTACAGGGAGTGACTGCCTCTCAGACTTCCACAACCTAGGGATGTGATAATCCTTAGAAAGCCTGGTTGTCAGATTTCCGGGCTACTGACTCTTAGAATAACTGGACAAAATATTTCATATTGTTATAAGGCAAATTCCTGTGATAAATTTAGAATCTGAAAATGTAGAATTGTTTCATATGAGTACAGTCATTAAAACTTAACTAAACTAAATCAATTACTTTGGCTAATAAAGTAACACCTCATTGATAAAGACAAATACCTCTCTAAACATTTTTCTGAATGACTCAATCAGTTAATATATGAAACAAACCAGTTAAAACTGATAGCTATTAATACTAATTGCTGCAGATAGCCAGTGATCACGTTAACAATATTATGAAATATTTGTTATCAATTTCTTGACTTGATGAAATACTTATTTGTTGCTACTGAATGATTCTGTTTAACCGGCGCGTTTATTAGTATTTGAGACATACGCGTGTATGTTATGGCCTCGACACAAACCACGACGACGATGTGACGCGGGCGCAATAAGTGCATGCAGTGCGTCTAATGGGCGTATATTATAAGTTTCGCGTTTCGAGTGTGTGTATTAAGTTAGTACCTATTATACGTGTATTACACGTGCGTAGAACTCTCAATTAATTGGACAATAGTACGCTCCGCCCACTATTGTACTTGACGCCTACTTACTTAGCAACAAGGAAGACGATTTAACAATTAAATCTTGTTGATAAGGACCACAATTACTAGGATTGCTAGATTTAATATTCTCAATTTGGTTAAAAAAAGTCGCGATTTCAAATTATTTCCTGGGACAAATAAAAAACATGAATTTTACGTTCTTATTTTATTTATTTATTACATAAATTTAAACAAAATGGGTGCTAAAATCATGAGATCAGTGAGATTGATAATAATTGGAGAGTAATTACGCATGCAAAACAAATGCGAGACAATAAACTTTGTCATTGACGTCAGGCGTCGTAGGGGGCGTACCGTACGAGCGGGGTATCGTACCCTTCGATCAATTCGAAGATCGTACCTATCGGTCAACATCGGCTTGGTCGACTTGACATTGCGGTGCGTATTTGTGTTCAATGCCAGTCAACCGTAGTGCAATAGACTTCATGAAATGTAATAAATCAATCAATAATGTCTATCGCAGTTAATTCCTGGACATAGTCCTTTCCCAGGCTGCGCCACAACACCTTATTGAATCAGATTTAAATAGGTACGGGACAGTCTGTTCCAGCGGGACGTTTAAAATTATGCTTGAAATACAGGACGCCCCGGTAAATACGGGATATCTGGCAAAGATGAGCACAACATAACATTTCGCCTTCATTTTTCGAAGGTGAAGACTGAAGTGAGTAATAGGTAGGTATAACTGTAGTCAGTACAGGCATATTTCTTCAATTATACTTTACTTAGTCCTGTGTGCATAGAGCCTGATGACAGTGTAGCCGGCTAGACTGGTCTGATCAGAATTTCTCATAGTAAAACCCCTAGTAACACTGACCTACCCGAGAATGAGCTCAGCCCCACATTAGGTAGGTACTTGAGTAGCACTCGTTAAATGACAAAACACATATTTCACATGTCGTGTTTTACAGAATTAATTCTAGGTTCGCTTCCGATTTAATTTTTTATCAGTCGGGCGATAGTAGTAGGCTTGAGAAATGATAAGATTGTAAACTGATGTCCGATACGTAGCATTAGTTGCGTACGATAAATAAATGTTGACCTTGTTATTTGGGGGGTCACAGACCTTATGTTGTTTAAATGTTCCAAATACGGCAGGCGGTAGCTGATGAACTGTGCCTCTGTATAAACCCATCGAATGCTATACGAGAGCAAATGTTTTTTTTTATATTGATTATTGCCGCCAGTCATCAAATTACCGCTTCATAACTGAAATGAATCCTACGCGCCACGCGGGATGCGCATTGCAACTGCGCGCGTCGATTGTTTTAATGATTAGGAAATCCCGCGGCTATTTGCGCTAGTTTAAACACCTCCATACAAGTTAATTGATAAAACTACCGCGAACCAATTTCGTCCCACATCCTACGTGGGATTCGCCTCAGATTTATCTTTATTTAATTCAATTCAATTTCAATTTATTTAAAGTAACCATGACTCAATTGTTAGTAAAAAACTTATCCTATGTTAGTAATTATAATAATATTATTAACTAAGCGTATCAAAGACACTTTGTCCATGTGGACATTTAAATGATTTTGTGCTGGTAGCCGAGATTGGTACCGTAAACGATGTTTCTTTCTTACAGTTCGGAGTCATTTACGCCGGCGCACAAAAGAACATTGGTACGGCTGGCGTTGCTTTAGTCATCGTAAGAGAAGATCTGCTGAATCAGGCGCTGCCAATATGCCCTTCGTTATTCGACTGGACGGCAAATGCCAAGGCAGATTCTATTCTCAATACTCCACCTATGTTTGCGTAAGTATTATAGGATTAAAGGGGTGTCAGTGTATTTACAGGAACACGAGATATATCAGTTTAGTCTTTGGAATAGCAACGTATCATGGCTATCTTGTCCATAGGCGTTATAGTGATCACTAAAAGGTATCGAAACGATCAATTGCAACCGTCAATCGCTTCAATTGAATTGTCAATCGCTTCAATTGAATTTTATAGACAATCATTTTACGCATCAAAATGGAAATTGACAATTGATCGTTTCTTGGACGCTTATAAGCGTCCAACAACAAGAACAACAAGAACTTTGTATACAATTTTGAATTAAAAAACAGATCAGGTATAGGTAGATAATATTATCTACATGAATAAGTACAAATAATCTACTTAGATAATTATGTTTATTCTGATAATATCTTGCACGTTGTCTATCGATTTCCTTAGCAACCAGTTTTATCATCAAAATAATCGCCAGAACTATGTGTTACTATGGTATGCGCATAAGCATATTATACAGATTATACTCTACTTTGTTTCTGATAGGTTAGGAGGATAAATATCTTTCATAGTACTTAGTTGTTTTACGGCAATTTATCGCCAGATTCTGTCTAAAAATAGAAAACATCATTGTGTAATTATGAGACTCTTCGTGGGGTAGAGATAATAATGTGATAGCGACCAACAACTTTATAGCACGTCACTGAAAATCTGCTGTTCCATTTATTTTGACGAATATAGTTATATAGTAGGTATAGTTCCATAGTCATTGGTGTTTATTTTCATGAGTATAGGAACCCCTGAAAGTATGTCTCTCGTTTAACCTAACACACTGTATAAATTAGCTGGTATGAGTTTTTTATAAATTGTCATTTGGGTAGGCCATGTTGAGAATGTAAATGTAAATTAATAAAATGCTATATAATATATTGCGTTGTAATAACAGTTAGATAACAACACTTAACATCACGCTTGAATTCCCCGAGAGGTTAGACAGAGGTGTACCTATAGTGACGTCAGTTCGACAAAGAAGGAATGTAATATTACATGTTACTTACAATAGATATATAAAATAGTAGAGTAGGTTAGACATCTACAAATACCTAATTCTTTCAATTCCAGTATCTACGTCATGGGTAGAGTATTAGAATGGGTGGAAAGAAACGGAGGCGTGGAAGGCATGGCCCAACTAGCTTCCAAGAAGGCCTCACTCATATATGAAACAGTGGAACAATCCAATGGCTTCTACTCCATTCCCGTAGCTAAGAATGCGAGGAGCAAAATGAATGTACCATTCAGAATCGGCTCTCCACCGAATGATGACTTGGAAAAGGAGTTCCTGAAAGGCGCTGAGGCGTTGGGGCTTATTCAGCTGAAAGGACACAGGTAAATATGGACTTTTAATACTTTTATGCTTATCTGTACATCTATCACATCTATGGGCCTGTGTAAGGACAAAATAACAGTTTTTTTACCAAATTCATGTGAGAGTATTTACGGTAGTTATAACAAAAACAGTTTTTAAAATGTTTGTCGGTCTGTCGGTTTGTTCCGCCTAATCTCCAAAAGGGCTGAACCGATTTGGACCAAAAAAGTCGAAAAAAGAAAATCAATAAGGGTCCACGTGGGCAAAGCCGCAGACAGCAGCTAATTAATTTCTATGCCCAGAGCTGGTTTTAGTGAATACTTTAACTTGAATGTTATCGTCGAGTTGTGTTCCAACTTTATTCTGCGGGAGGAATGTCAAATGCACAATATACATAAATTCCATAGACAATCAACGTATCTAGAACCTTTCGGCTCTTTGCTTTTTGTGGGTGAAAACGCTTGTTGTCAAGTCTTCTTGACCTAATTGACTGAAATATGTATCTTGACCAGAATAATATTGAGAATCGGATTTTACGGCGTTATTTGAAAGAGACATCATTGTTTTAGCTAAAAGATGTATTCTGCTGACTCGCAGTACCTGATTCTAACGAACTTGTTGTTTATTTCCAGAAACGTTGGTGGTATCCGTGCATCCATCTACAATGCCGTGTCTGTGGAAGAAGTGGCTACTCTATCGAAATACATGAAAGAGTTCCATAACAAACATGCCAAGTAATTTTAGTTTATTTTATATTTATACAACGTTATTTTAGTTTATACAAGCGTCGAAAATGTTTTACTATGGCACCTATCCTCAAAGCGCTGAAAAAGTCAGCTGTTCCGTGCACTCGTGTTCACATAAGTCGATAAAATGGAACAGCTGTTTCTTTTAGGCCTATAGTGAAACTTGTTCATAATGAAGAGTATAATAACCCCTTTTTCGGCATTTGCGTAAACTGAAAATAACGTTGTAATTATGAAGTATTCTAATACTAGTATACATTGTTTTACGTCGAATATCGCGTACTGTTTGGCTATTAAAGTAAGTTGAATGTATTGGCTGTGCTGAAATTCTTTTTGAAGAATAAATTATAGTTTAAGTGATATATTCTTTTCTTTGATAGTCCCAATAGCCAAGATCCATACATACTTTTTAGTATCGAATAATCTCATGCTAGGGAAATATCATAGGCCGAATGGTGAGATATGTATCAGAATCGCTTTAGTAGTATGTGAGTTTACGTCAAACACAAAAAAGACTTACTCCTTATGAAAATAAGAATCATAATGCGTCATACATTGTGATAAAACGAAACGAGCAAAATATCAACCACGTGATTCTTGTGCGATTCGGCCTCTGAAGATTACAGTACATTATACTACAATAGTTTATTTCAGTATTTGACATCGATGACATTATTTAAAAGTAGACTCGAGTCGAACTACGTCATCACTGGTATTATTGACACAATTGATTGTTGATAAGTATTTTTTTTTTGTTGAATGTTGTTTATACAGCATGTAATAAAAACTCGGTTGTGATAAGAAATGAGTAAGTACTGCCTGCCTAGCCTTTTCCCAACTATGTTGGGGTCGGCTTCCAATCTTACCAAAGTAGCTGAATATCAGTATTTTACATGGAGCGACAGCCTATCTATCCTGCCCAACTCGGTAACTAGGTAATACGATACCACTCGGTAAGACTGGGTATATCAGATTCGGTATTATTGCAATACACTGCAAATTTTTGCAGTTTGAAATTCGCGTTTCTGGTACTAAAATTACCCGCATTAAATTAAAACTAGCAAGTTTTCATTAGCGATCATACCTTAGTTATGTATGATTTGTACAACCGCTTAACGACTGCCGCTCGAGCTGTATGTAACTAACGTATGACCAGGTAACACGCCAAATTTAAAAAAATAGTGAACACATAGACAGAATCTACCCCTATTCTATCTTTACATTAATCTTTGATATCATAGTATAAAACAGATAAGTAAGTTTTTTGTAGGGCCATGGGTTCCGAGTCACTTTTTTCGGGACATCGCCAAGCGGTTGATCGACTCTTCACGTGACCAGAGGGTTGGTTTATTTTTTGGTCAAAGAATTAGCATTGCCATAAAACGCGGCAATGCTGCCAGCCTTTTGGGAACTTTTTCTGTTGACTGCCAGCGATGTGGACGAATTTTTTGATGCTCTTTGATTATTATACATGTTATTTTTGGACATATTATTATGAATATTTAGCTTTTAAATGTAAATATGAAATTAAACAAAAACGAAATTAGTAAGTTTTTGGTTAATCGAAAAGGACAGTCTGTTATTAGAACGATGTGAAGCTGGCTAAGTGGGCCCTGGATATGTGAGAACTACTGATATTTACAAATATCCCTGTTGCTGGGAATAATTAAACCTTCATAATAGAGAATACATTTGTTAGTTTTTTTTAGTATATTGTAGTTCAATAGCTTCTATAGGTAAGTAGTGTTCTACAGGATTCAAGGAGGGTAGTTTGCAAATAAAATAAAATACTTAATAAATATACGTATTAAAATTTATTTCATTAAAATTTTTGTAAAAAAATATCTTTATTATGTAATCACTAATGTGGTAATAGATTGTGATGGAAATATTGACCACCCGATGGAGATTCTTTGAGTATTTAAATATAACATTTCTTTAAGTACGTACATAATGGATATATGTAATTTAGAACTAGTCTAAAACTCTTATATATATTTAGTTATGGTCGATCCTAGTACGTTCTCATTATTCAGTGTTAGGAAGAGATTATTTACTATAAATTATATCGGCTTAAAAATACTTTAATACAAAACGTATATATAATACATGTCCCATATATTCACGTGATAATTATAAAAAAATATCATTCTATACATTTTACTGTCACTAACACTCACTCACATTCATACACAGAATTAAAATAATACAGTCCAGTTTATAATACAAACATAAACCGTTAATTTATATTACCTAGCCATTCCTAATGTTAGTAATAAATCAATCGTTACGCTAATTACTGTTCTAAAGATGTAATTATTACTAACATTACAAGAACAGTGTTCTAAAAATATACAAAATATTTTATAACATTATATTTACACGATTACAAATCGGAATGTTGTTGGAATGTAATTTTTACAATATTCGTTGAAACATTGTGAGTACTCCCTGCTTCGGATATGGCAGTGTTCGCCTTAAAGTACTTGAGCATTTTGTTCGTTGATGATTATTTAAGAACATCAACACATTCACTGTTTTCAAAATATTGTAACGCCTTTAATAAACTTTGACTTTTGTGACGATTTTGTTTGTTTGTTAAATAAAGTATATTTGGTGGGGGCTGTAATTTAAACAGTGAGTGTGTTAATACGCATTACGTTACAACTATATTTCTTAATAAAGCTAATAGAATACGACATTCTACAGTGACATAGTGAACTCCCGGCTTGTAGTCGCGGCCGCTACATATGTTCCACGCCGTCTATATTAGTATGCAATAATATGGACTATTACTGCCGGGTACACCGAGAATTGAAACTAGTATGAAGTATTATGTAAGATTGACCAGAATATGACAAAACGCAGTCCCTTGTTGCCCTTACTGACCTTCACTGTCGCTGTCACTCTTATCTGTAACGAAAGAATAAACTTATTAGCGTTTCATCATTGTTGTTGACAGTTTTGCCTGTGCCCCAGTGACTTATATTATTGTTTGTGATAGCGGATTTTTTGTATGTGCGTAAGACAAACAATTAATACGATATATGTTTCTCAGTTTATTTACACCAGGCAAAGATGTTTTCAACAAAGGGAATGACGTTATTTTGCAGGCATGCATTGTGATTGTTGTTTATTATAAATGGCACATTCACATTTATAATTTGGACAAAGGTTTCGGGCCTTTGTTACCACGTTTAATATTAAAAATAAATGACGGGATTCATTGTTATATGACATAGAACTTTTGAACGCATAATATCACAATTATATTATTATTTAATAACACATGGAACTGACGCAGTTTTAATGATGAGAGAGTATATATAAAAATAGATACAAAAGGCAATTTGTAGTAACTTTTGACGTAAAATGTCCTCAGATGATATTCAGTAGGATAATGGGCGGTGCTCGAAAAAGAATGAGCAAGTACTTTCAAAATATACAGGATGGAAGGAATATCGACGCGAAGCCGGTTACCATAGCTTCAGTGCAGGATTCAGAACCTCCTTGAGTGAAAGTTTTTGTTGGTTATAAAAAATAAAATCCGGCTTCGCGTACATGTCCCTATCACCCTGTATGTTATACTACGGTCTACAGTAAATCAGCATAGCGTTAACGCAACTACCAAGCAAAACGTGCAAAAGCTGCATTCTCAATAATGAAAGTGCGCACTAACTAAGTGCTAACATACTGACCTTTCTTACCCGGGTAGGCATGCCTCTTTAGTCTATCATAGAGATCCTCCTTGGTCCCATATATGCTGGCATTTGATCGCGCTAAGCTGTTCATCTTTCCATTCATTCCGTTGTGGAGGCTCTCCTTCATATACGTCTCGTTGTAGAAGTTAGGCATCTCCCAGCCGTCTTCTTCGTCGTCATAGTAGTGTGCGTACGTGGAATGATGCGATGGTGCTATAGATTCCGCGTACGGCGTATGCGCTCCGTAGTAGAAGTTCACTTGGGAGCCGTTTTGGTCGATAGCTGGTGTTAATGTCTTCTTTGGTTCCTTCTTCTTTGTTGATCTGGTTAAAATAATAAAAGGTGGTATAGTGAGGGACCTTTTCAATATTTACAACAGGTAATAATACAACATCAAATTGATATAATGTAATGTAAGGGCCGAGTCACATTGGAATGGCAGCGACCGGCAGCGACGCGGTGAGCACTTTCAGTGTGAAATGATTTTAAACTTTATGTACATACTTAAAATACCAGTATCGCTTGAAAAGCTTGGACACGTTGCGCGGCCGCCCGCTCTGATGCAAGCGGCCGCGCGCCACACGCTTCTTGTCGGTGGTTCTGCCCGCGGCTGCCAGCGGCGACGCAATACCGCTCGCGGCAACGCGGGCGGCGGTCGAAACTAACTACTCAAGAGGAGACTAGGTGCGTGGAGTCTGGAGCTCGCGTGAGGCCGCCAGCCGCTGCCGGTCGCTGCAATTCCGGTGTGACTCGGCCCTAATGTATAGGAGAATCAACTAGCATAAAAAAAACACAAAAAAAAACGAACCTCGCACAAATCATCCATACAAGCAGCACTAAAAATATAATGAAGATGACACCTCCTGCGACTCCGCTCGCTATGTACGCGAACTCGCTCTTCTCTCTGCAATGGCGGCCCGTGAACGAGCCAGTGCAGCGACACGAAGCTTCCCCTCGCGCGTCTTTCACGCACTCGCCTCCGTTGTCACAAAAGTCCTGGCATACGTCTGGAGATAAATGGTGAAGAGGTTAAGGTACCGCAATTTAGGAAAAACGTGTTGCCATAAATTGTCATAATTCCTATTTTCATGTCATGATCTTCGAAAACGTTATCTCTTGTCCATCATATGTTGTAAAATTCACCAAACTATGTGTTCTAAATTAACATTTTCGCAGCCGTATCTAGAATTAAGTAAGCCTAGTTTTTCTACTCAAATAAAAAGTCTTCGTCGAAATGCAAGCAAGCGAGTAAGCGAGCAATCATGCAAGCAAACAAGCTAATAAGCATACAAGCAAAGATGCAATCTGCACAGGAATTATATCGAGAACTAATAAGCATAGGCTAAAACTAAATATTAACTACCTAAGGTAAAACCACAGACGAAAGAAGTAATGTTATACGAAAACTGTATGAATTTTGAACGAGTATTATTTAAAATAACTGAGGTCAAGGAACGCAAATGGAAAAGCATTAGAAAATGAACGCAGGAAAAAAGTAAACCCGGAGAATAATTGGATATGTGTTGATACAAGGAGTAACACTTTGCAAGGAAGGATTTACCTTTGTCCAAACAAAGCCAGTTTGCGTAGAAGGGAGTTTCCCTTCTACGCAAACTGGCAACTATTCTAATGTTTAGCGTCGAAACAAATAACAGACTTTAGAATAAGGGTATTTTGATACTTTCAATCAACAATTTTCAGGAATACTTAGCTACAAAAGTCAAGAGCCTGTCAACATTCTTTCTGAATTGATTTCGAAATCAATTCCAGCATTCAGAGTTTTGAGATGTATAAGAAAATTTCAGCAATTCAGCTGAATACTTTCCACGATGAATACAAATTAGTTGTCGTACAAAAATTCAGTCCATTATACAGGCATCCAGTTTCGAATAAGGTTTTTCCAATAGAAGCTTAATTTTAAGGTCAAAGTTCTTTGAAGAATCTTGAAAGCGTTGATTTAAATATTGGTTTCCGTGAATAAGAATGTCTTGCTTACCTATACAAACTTTTCCGGTGCCGTTGTAACCCGGCTTGCACTGGCATTTGAACTCGCTTGTCTCAGGTATCAAAAGGCAATAAGCATTGACGTCGCAGTGCATCTCCGGGCCACTCATCTCACATGGGTTCGTGCATTCTGATTCCGATGTCTGTGAAAGCAATTTGTTTTATTAAAGTTATTTCATATACATATTCAAAGAGTATACATACAATACATGAAAGAGTACATCTAGAAGTAACGATTAAATAACGTACAAGGATAACTGAAACCGTCGAAAATCTTCTATTTCCACGAAGATTAATTACTTTCACAAGGGCATAAACCATAACAAGCATCTAGCAATTTAACCCCTAAGTTGAACAATTTGGTATGTGCTTTGATCTCGAATAAATATCTCAGAAGAGCGCTCTTATTTTTTATTGTCATCCCAAACGTTTCGACAAAGATAAAAAGCCACTCAAGATATATTTGCGACGTTATTACGGATAAGTATGTTTTACTTACAGCACCAGGGCCTCTCGTACTTGTGTTGATTGGACAAGGAACACAGACTGTCTGTTGTGCCTCTGATTGATAGGTTCCTTTCCTGCATTGTACACATGTGTTCAAGGTGACGTTGAGATATGAGCCTGGAAATTACAAGAAAATGTCTTAATATTTCTATCATAAAAGAAAATTTCAATTGCAATAAATATCTAAAATTTTCATCTTCAATATTCAACAATAGGAATCAGATTAGACCGGATTCCTCGAGTTCAGAAGATCAGAATTCCGCTGTCATGAAGTATTTAACAATTCAAAGGATTGTTTCAAAGTCAATTCGTAATTTTATTAACTATGCGAAACTTTGGGGCAAGAATTATTTGTATCGAAGTTTTGGGAAGGGTGGTTACCAGGTCGGCAGACGGGGAGGGAGCATTGATCGGCGGACGATGCTCCGGAGAGCGGGGTCGTGGTGCCGGGCGGGCACGGCGCACATGCTGCTCCTGATCCATTGGCGCGCCAGGTTCCACGAGGGCAAGGCTCACAGCCACCGTCACTGCTTAGTTGTTCACCTATAGATGTACAAGGCATTCCATGAATTATAGGTAGATGGTCTAAAGGCAGTAGAATGATGATAATGGTAGATTAATGGTACGATGGCAAACTTCTTGAAAAATTTCCAAACTTTTTAAAAATAGAGAAAAATGTTCGGTTAGTCGTTCTTACCCGATGGACAATCATCTCTGCATTCAGCAGCCGATACGGCTTCTGTAGCTCGAGTGGTTTGTCCTCTTGGGCAGGCCAAGCAAGAGAAGGCTCCTTCACGTGGTTGGTATGAACCGTGACCGCAAGGGCGGCAGAGGTCTGCCTCAGCATCGTAGAATTTTCCAGCAGCGCACCTCTCTATTAACGAGACACAGATATTAGAAACAAAAATACGAGACTCGAGACGAAGCAAGCAGTCTTAAATGTAAGGTTTAGTGGTTTCAAAGTGTATTCTTTAATAAGCTCCATATTGTTGTTAAAGAGATAAAGTAAACACAATCGAATCATTCTCAAAAGCTCCGAAGATTTCAAAGTAGCAGTTTTTATAGAGCCTGCAGTCCTGATTTCGATTTCCCGGTCTCGATTTATACCCGGTAAAGGATCGTCCCCCTATTACATGGTACCATGTAATAGGGGGACGATCCTTAAAAGTACTCGAAAGTACTTCGAAGTACTTAAACATATTTGGTGAAATCTAGGTTTATACTATGCATGGATAAGTACACCTTTTTGGCAGACACAGACGGGATGTTATCAAACTCAAACTCAAACTCAAAGTATTTATTTCAAATAAACCAATTACAGGCACTTTTGAATTGTCAAGGTGTCGGTCAGTCAGAGAGATGAAGCTAGTTGCCCATTCCAAAGCAGTAGGTACCTATGGAGAAGAACGGGCAAGAAACTCCATGGACACTCTTTTAAACAATATAATTATGGTTACAAAATATTGGTTACATAGTTCATATTAATATTATACATGTGAGAACGATGCAGAACGTTAAAAGCATCCGATATAAAATATGTAAAAACTATCCAAAAAATAAATTAAAACAAGCCTTAGCCGCTAAGAGATAGGGCACGCCACGATAGTGGGGGTAAGGCCCCTCTTTGAGGAGTGGCTAGAGAGGCGTCACGGCGCCCTCACCTACCGCCTGACGCAGGTCCTCACCGGACATGGATGTTTCGGGAGGTTCCTGCACATCATCAGGCGGGAGGAAACGCCCAGGTGTCACCACTGCGAGGATCGCCCAGAGGACACGATAGAGCACACGGAGCAAACCTGCCCCGCTTGGGCGGAGCACCGCCGTGTCCTCGTAGAGGCGATCGGCGGCGGCGACCTCTCGCACCCGGCCCTGGTGCAAGCCATGGTCCGGGGCGAGAGGGAGTGGGAGGCAGTCACCTCCTTCTGCGAAAAAGTCATGCTCGCGAAGGAGGTGGCGGGATGGGATAGAGAAAGGTCCTCCCGTCCCAGCCGCCGTAGGAGACGCCCCGGGCGTCGGGAGCCACGTGACGACTCCCGGCCACCGTAGGCGCGGGCCTGCGGACGGTGAGTAATGGGTGACTCACCGTCCGATCAGCACCAGACCCGTGCCGTACGGCGCGTATATGTTCCACGCGCGCCTCAAAGAGATGTCAGCATATGAAGGGGCCCCTCAGGGCCAAGCCTGCCGGGTAAGCGGGATTGTCCGAAAGGGTTACCGCTACCCCGGAACATAAAGGGCTATGGAAGGAACATGGATGGGTTTTAGTCAGTAAGAGTCTGACACTCCCTTCCGCTCCACCCAGAGCGGGAGCAGTCATTGGATGATTTCCCAGCCTTAAAAAAAAAAAAAAAAGCCGCTAAGAGATGACCAGTCCCTACTGACAGCGCCCGTTCACGAACATGACGCACATAATATGTGTTATCTATAAAATAAGTCGGGTTTTCCTATAACTCCAGAACGCACGAACCAATTTCACTAATTCTTTTTTTGTTGTGTTTGTTATTGTCAGGAGAAGGTTATTACATTTAAAAAAAGTAGGTAGGTAGGTTAGGTAGGTTAGGTAGGGTAGGTAGGGTAGGTAGGGTAGGTAGGTAGGTAGGGCAAGTAGGGTAGGACAACGTCTGTCGGGTCAGTTAGTGTAGTTTGTAAATAGAAGTGTTAAAGATTTCAGAAATCTTACCTTTGCAGTCAGCAGCACTGCGGGCTCCAGTAGATTGTGTGACACCAGATTGTCCGGCGATGGCAGGGCAGGCAGTACACTGCACTTGTCCTGCTTCAGATTGGTAAGTGCCTTGAGGGCAAGGTTTGCAGGTGTCGCTGGCAGCATCCAGGAATGTACCGACCGCACAAGCCACTGTAAAAAGAAATTGGGGTTAGTAACCAATACTCTTTTTTTGTATCTCATTTTTGTGATGAGTATGGTCAGCGACCGAAGTTGGATAGCACTTGTACCGTACACATTTTTTCAAAATGTCAGAATTATTCGATAATACATAACATGCTATAAAACCCAGAGTGCCTATCGATTTTTTATGTTTTTAGCTACAGTTAAGAATATGTTTTAACCTTAATATCACATTTTTATTTTTGGTTGAAAAAAAAAATAAAACGGACTTCCTGTCCTGACCATAAAAGTAAGAGTTTCTAGTTACCACAATCCGGAGCCATGACAACTTGTCCAGTAGGGCAGGCATAGTCCGAAACTAAGTCCAAACTGGCTGGATCAGGCACGGTATTAGGAAGAATGTTCCTCACGTCGAATTGTTCGTCTTCGAGAATCAGTTTCTCCAATAATCTTTGCACAGTGGAACGTTCATTGTTACCATTGTGGATGACTGGATCGCTGTGAGTTTTAAACAATCATTAGATTATCTTATTAAGATTATGTTAGTAAAAAATAAAATTATGTCAACAAGCAAAACCGTATGCGACTGCAAATATGGCACATCACGTTCTAGAAAACCACGCCTCCGTCTCAAGATGTACCATATTAATGCCCGGGTAGTGTAACTATTTTATTCAAGCAAAGCAAATCTTTATTTTATGTTACAACAAGTGCTTATGTGCTATACCAAAGCATGCAACCAACTTACTTGACAGACGGGAAAGAGATCTCAACGTTGTACGTATCGCCAGCCTGACGACCCTCCCTACTGCTTCGAGTCCTAAGTGCCACAAAAACACATGCAATTGTGATAGAAGAACATCATGCTCTTTTTGTATGAAGCCTAAAAGTGCAGATTTGGAATGAAAACATCAATTTTGCTACGAAACCAAAGTGCTTCCTGTACTGTGTTATATAAACACATGCTTTTATGTGCACTACATAGATGAGATTCTTTACATGACAAGTTTTGCGTAATATTTGTGTAACTACGCCGTCACCTTTTATCGACTCCTACTTTGTAAAATTCGACCCATTAAAGAAACGAATTGAAAATGCCGGTCAAACAAAAGAACCTATCTTGTCTTTTTGCTCACAAGTGTAATTTGCGAGTAAGAGAGAATGATAAGGAAAAATACGGAATCATCAAACAAATCATCCAATATCGAAACCTTCGTGCATTGGAGTGCACGGTAAATCTTTACGGGACCAAAGTAAAGACCTCCTTGTCAATGACAGTCTGACAACTAGACCTGTCAAGGGGTATCGTATTATCCAGTAATTGGATTGTGGAGGTTAGATAGGCATCGCTCCACGTACATAACTGGCATCTAGTCAGCCGCTTCCGGTTAGACTGGTAGCCGACCCCAACATAGTTGGGAAAAGGCTAGGCAGATGATGAGGGAGAATGATTGGTGCCGCTATTTTGTTAATTCGTTTCTTCAATGGTGCGTGTTAGGTATAAGTTGTTCTAAATAGTGATTTAGTTGAACTTACTCTTCCACGGGGATAATGGCATCCAGAACGTAGGTATCTTCAGCAGGTACGGCGGGAGGGGTGGATACTTGTCTCGTCTGTCTGTTGTTGGCACGGTGGTCGCATTTCACATTGATGTCCAGTTCTTTGCATTCACGGGTTCCTGTGTTCAACATTCTTATTATAATGATGGTTGGGAAAAGCGTTGGATCGATGAACGATCACAAATGACCCGGAATCTCGAGTGCTAGTGGGCTGTTCCACCTTACAAAGGAGCAGGAGTTGAAGGCCAACCTTCAGTTATTTGTATATTCGCCAGAAGATTGGAAGAAACAATTGACATTTCTAAGAGCAGACTACTGTTTTGTTTTCTAGTGTACGTACCGTCAACAGCGTAAGAACAGAAGTTCCAGTCTCTGTTAAGTTGGTTGATGGCGCTGCGAACCTTCTGGCGAAGTACACCTTGACCAGCATCATTGCATAGTACTGAACTTGGGAACAACATCGATATCTTGAAGACTCGCTGAGCTGGTGAAGCCGCTGTACCAAAAAGAAATAATTGTTAATAAACTACAATTAAAACAAATATAATTTATGTATATAATTTATAAAATTTCTTACGTGAACAAGCAGGATAAACCAATGGTAGGGTAGGATCAGCAGTTGGACGCCAGAATCCTTCTGCACCGCATGTGTAGAATGGTGGCACAGGTTGCGAGAATCTGAGACCGTCACGACAGGCAATCTCGCACACCTTGAACTGACCACCGGCACCCCAGTCGCGGCAGGATTGATAACCACCAAGCGGATCAGGTAGTGGTGGACAGAATTCAGCTGAAAAAAGAATTTATTATGAGTACGTATCCTTCAAAAAAGAAAAACAAACTAGCTTAAGGAAATCTTGAAAACTTACCAAGAACAGTAACCTTGAAAGTGCAAGTAGCTGCGTTGCCGGCAGCATCATACGCGATATAAGCAATATCATAAGCGCCCCAAGCAAGGTTCTGTCCAGGCCTATGACCAGATTTCTCGACAACTTTAGCGACTCCAACGTTGTCACTGAAAACAGGTACATCCCAGCTGACGACGGAAGATCCGTTCTTTGCAATCACCCAAAGATCCCCAGGGCAGCGGTCTACTCGCGGTGGTTCCTTGTCTACTTGCAGTTGCTGGCATTTTGAACCGGAATAACCGTTAGGACACACTCTTTGGCCGCAATGAGATGGCACTATTCTCTCGACTCCTCCAACTAAGTCGTCGTATCCTGCCCAAGTGAGACCTAAGCCGCTGTACAGAACAGGTTCTGTTCGGCAGTCACGCACTTGTTTTTGGATTTCATTTGAAAAGTCGAGAGCACGATTCCATATTTGTACTTTAGTCAGGTGACCCTGGAATCCAGCTTCCGTGTAAGACTTTGGATTGTCAGATTGAGGCTTGCCGAGTGTTACCCAAACGCTGCAAATGAAAGATACGAGTTAAGTAATTGCACTTTAAAATTTTGATCTTAAAACAGAAGTTATTATGAAAAAATCTTACTATTGCGGTAGTGTTCGTCCACTGCCGTAACCTTCAATCTTGCTAGCGATCAAACCTTCAGTGATAAGTGTCAATTCACCACCGTTGTTTCCATCCCAGACTAAAGCAACATGGTGCCACTGTCCGTCATTTACCGTTGCGAATTCACCGAAGCTGAGGTAAACATCTTGAAGTTCCGGGAACAGAGAAACTTGCACTCCATTTGAGTGGGCTTGAATTATTTGCTTTCTATTTAGAGCAATGTGGGAGTTACTGTAAATGGAAAATGAGTCAATAAATATACAGGAAGTGTAGTACAAGATCGATTTCCGCCGTGTGTCAGTATTTTACGTACCTAACGCTGTATGCGGTAAAGAACACTCCTCCTTCGTCTTGTTGCGTATATTGGACCCACATCGCTAAAGTCAGACTATCAGCCGATGCTGTATCGAATGGCACCACTTGAGCGGCACTTGAACGCAATGGGTCACTGAAGTAGAGGTCGTAATCTACACTGATTGCTGAAATAAAAATAATTTGATATAAAGTATATCATAAAGTGAAGTTGATATTTGTTTCGTTAAGAAAATGGCTTATGAACAATTCTTACTTTTTCTGCAATCGTCACCGGTAAGATTGAATGGGCATTGGCAATAGAATCTGCCGGGTAAATCAATGCACGTCGCAGAAGGTGGGCAAGAATTCTCTTTGCAATCGACAATGTCTTCATCACAGTTCTTTCCTTGGAAGCCTGGAGCGCAAATACAGTTGTAACCTTCACCCTCATCTACACAAGTAGCTCCGTTCTGACAAAGACCAGCGTCACATGCATCGAACTCGTATTGGCAACCAATTCCAGTGTAGTCCAGAGAACATGTGCAGTTGAGGCCGGAACCGAAGTCTTGACATTTTCCACCGTGCATGCATGGGCTGCCAATACATCTTTCTGGAGCAGTTTCACATTGTTTGCCATCGGTACCACTTGGGCATCTGTAATATTTCCGGAATGATTATTATACACTAATTTATCATAAAAAAGGACCTGTTGGCCCTGCAGTGGGACAATAAAGAAGCATTATTATTATTGCGTAATAGTTTTTTAAACCTTAACTACATAATTATGACTTAATACTTACACGCAGAAGAAATCTTGGAAGAGATCGATGCATTTAGCATGGTTTTGACAAGGCATGTTCATGCAGTTTCCAATGTCCTTCTCACAACGTTTGCCGGTCCATCCAGGTTGGCAGGCGCACTTATAGTCCCCAATATCATCCTTACACGATCCACCGTTGAAGCATGGGTCCGAAGCGCAGTCATCGATGTTCGTTTCACACGTCTCTCCCATGAAGCCTTCACGACAGACGCACTGGTATTTGTTATCAAGATCAATGCACCGCTCTGTACCCACTGCGTTGCAAGGTTCATTTAGACATTCATCAATCGCTGTCTCACATTGTAGTCCTATGTAACCTGGACGGCATTTGCAGATAAATCCGTCTATTTGATCAACGCATGATGCACCGTTCTGGCAGGGGTTGGAAGCGCAGTCATCGATGGTATGCTGACATGTCTTGCCTGTGTAACCAGTTTCGCAAATACAGTTGAAATCATCAATGCCATCAATACATTGCCCACCATTTTCACAAGGAGATTTTACACATTCGTTTATGTTGATATCACAAGAAGGACCACTCCATCCAGGATCGCAGATGCATTGATGAATAAAGAGTCTATCAACACATATTCCATGTTTACAAGGTTCATTTGAACAGAGGTCTATCTTCTCATGGCAACGTTTTCCTGTAAAGCCTGGTGGACATCCACAACTAAAGTCGTTAACTAAATCTGTACAAGGTGCGCCGAGGAGACAAGGCTTTTCAATACAGTCGTCAGTGTTGATCTCGCAAAGTTGTCCTTCCCAGCCTGGCAAGCATTCGCATTTGTATCGGCCTTGTTGGAGTGCAATGCAACTAGCGCCATTCGTGCAAGGGTTTCCGTTAGCCGAACAAGGATCAATCTGAAAAAGAGCATTCATTAATAACTTTCTGGCCTATTGATTTTGCAGAGATG
Organism: Hyppa rectilinea; assembly: GCA_951799385.1. NCBI lineage: Eukaryota > Metazoa > Arthropoda > Insecta > Lepidoptera > Noctuidae > Hyppa > Hyppa rectilinea. The sequence goes on from OX637305.1 coordinate 7,652,800, forward strand.
TGCTTTATATAAGAAAGAAGTTGATACATGATACAAAATAATTCCAGATACGTACCGTGATATCACAATCAATGCCCGTGTATCCTGATCTACAAAGACAAGTGTAATTATCAAATCCTGGTTCATCTTTACACATGGCTCTTTCAGGGCAGGTGTCATTTCTGCAATCAGATCTTTCTTCTTGACAGTTGATGCCTCCATATCCTGTAGGGCAAGAGCAGCGGTATCCTTGTGGGAGATCAGTACAAATACCACCGTTGTAACAAGGCTGACTTGCGCACTCGTCAATGTCTACTTCACATCTGCGTCCAGAGAATCCAGCGGGACAGTAACATTGAACTCCATGTCCTTTAGGTACACATAGACCGCCATGTTGGCAAGCGCTGTTAGAGCATTCTACCGGTAAGCATTCTTCTAAGCCTGTTGCTCCAGTTCCTACAGTTTTCATATTAGTAGGACATTCCATACACAACGTTTGTCCGACAAGGTTTTGGTAGAAGTTTCTTGGACATTGAGAGCACGGAGCTAAGCCTGTTGGAGAGTAAGTTCCTGGTGCGCATTTAGCTCTGCACCTATCTCTACCAGGTGCAGCTGGTTGGTAGGTGAATGTATTTACTGGACAAGCTTGGCAATCCTTAAAACCTCCTAGTGGTGGTTCGCTTGTGTAGCTATTTCTAGGACATTCCAAGCATGGAACTAAACCAGTTGGTGAGTATGTTCCGTATCCACAAACAGGTATACAATCATTGATATCCTTGGACCCTTCTTCTCTAGTGAATGTTCCTTGAGGACACTTGAGACATGAACCTTGACGAGCTTGATTTTGGAAGAAACCACGTGGGCACATTGTACAGGTCTTTTGTTTTTCTTCAGCAAACGTTCCAGCAGGACAATGTACTGAAATTAAAATTTAATAATGAATAATTGCCCTTATAAAATCGCCTATTGTACAAAAAATACAGGTAACAATACTTACAGCATCTTGGAACATCATTCGTATCCATATTTAATACCTCGCCAACGCTGCAAGTAAATCCTTTAGTAATAGAACTTCTGATAGCTCTTAATGGTGGACATTGATTGCCAATAGATGATACATTGAGTACTGGTTCAATAAGAGCACTAGCGTATGGTACAGACAAATCAAATATAAGGTTCAAAGTTGAGCCACAGAGGTCGTAAAGCTGAGTTTGTCGGACAGCAGGTATGATGGCTAACACGAAGTCCATTTTTACTACATTTTCGTCGAGAAGTGTCGGTATTACGTTCACGAAGGTTACGTTTATGTTGACGTTAACGGCTGAACAACGTTGGGTAAGTCTCTCGTTTAGTACGTTGTCGTATTGAGCGACCAAGTCTTTGTATTGCGGCAAGCAAGCGTTGGAAACTGCTCCAAGAGCACGGTATTGCACGGTAGAAACAACGTGGTATGCGGCTTGCTGGGTATCTGTAATAAAGATATGATATTGTTAAATTAAAGTAATATTCTGTACTACCTTTTGCGCGCGACTTCGTCCGCGTGGAGCTCGGTAATATCGCAATATCGGTAGATATTTATGAGACAAAAAGTAGCCTATGTCCTTCCCTGGGATGCAATCTACGAGTATCTCTCTGCTAAATTTTATTTAAATCGGTTCAGTGGTTTAGGCGTGAAAATGTAAAATACAGATAGACAGAGTTACTTTCCAATTTAGAATATTAGTATGGATTTAAAAATTACTTTAGTAACTTATCGAATAATTACTTACTTTCTGAAACACAATCAGGCACAACAGATGTGGGTACCCATTGACGTTTCGTTTCGCAAACAAATGTTTTGACTGGTTCTCCATCAGTGAATCTGAAGCCAGGACTGCATGTGGCAATACATTGAATTCCTCTATCTCCTGGCAGGCAGTTCATAGCACCATGTGCCGGTGGCATGAGTTCCCAGTCTACACAAGGAGTGGCTTGGACAGATACCTAGAACAAAAGTAAATTAATATATAATATCCATTTGCGTACATTTATCTGAATTACATTTTACTAGAACAATCCTTACTTGGAAGTTGCACTGAGCTCGGTTTCCGTATTTGTCGGAAGCGATAACAGTTACATTTTCATAGCCACGTATAGGTATGACGGCTCTTTCTGGAATGAATTTAAGGAAAACTTCGCCCGAGGCATCTGTTGCGTTTATTCTTCTCCTGGTGTCATTAAAGTTGACGGCATAACTATCCTGTTTGTCAACTAGTTCAATAACGTAACTTTGGGGGCAACTGAGTTTTGGTGGAGTGTAATCTGGTACTGTTATATTCACTTCGCAAATGGCTACGTTTCCATCAAAATCGAATGCGACGTATCTCACGACCATATTGTGGAATACTTGGAGAGGTGTTCTGAAGTGCTGTGGTGTGACTTCTAATCTAGCAATAGCACCAGAGTTGTCAGTCGCTGTGGGCTCTGTGAAGTTGACTGGTAAAAGACCGCCGTTGACATCGGTTTGCACCACAATTGGTTGTTGAGGGCAGTTTTGGAAAACTGGTGGCTCGTTATCTGTAAAAGGTAAATGTTTTTAATAGCATTCGTGTTGTTTGTGAAAACAAACACAGATTACATAATGTAAAATATAGAAAGCTACTTACCAACGCAAGGAGAGTATCCATAATCATAACCTAACAAAGGATCTGCAGCTGGTTCATCGCAACCCATCAGCTCGAATTTGAGACAAGCGTTGTCCATGAAGCTGACAATACCCAAAATAACGAAACGAGCTTGTACGAACTTAGGCAAGGTGATCATTGCCAGTTCGCCATAGTTTCCAGGATCTCTCATCGTAAGGTTGAAGTTGGGGAAGTAAACCACGTAGTTTTCATTTTCAGCTTGCTTGTAGAAGAATCTTATTTCTGTGGGTCTGCCTACAATGTCAGATGTAACGACACCCTTCACTAGTATAGCTTTTACTCTGTAAACTTTGCCCAAGTCAACGCTTACATAGGTAAAGGCTTCTTGTTTCCCACACCAGCCTGTTACTGAATTAAGCCTGATGTTCCTTGCTTCATAGTTAGGTCTTTCTGATGTTGCGTTGATAGCAGAGTCAGGTATTCTTCCAGAGGCAAGTCCAAGAGGCCTGATGATTTTGCATTCGGGTTCGCGTATACAAGTAATTGGTCTGGGGTTGATTAAAATGTATCCAGGTCTGGAGCAACCAAATAGAACTTCGGATCCTTGCTCGTAGCTTCTTGCGATTTGATAACCGTCGGCTGGTCTGCCTGGATCTTCACACACTGGTCCCTCGCATCTTAAGTCTCCGAAGTCCCAAATGCCGTTAGCTTGACATCTGACTACGTTATCGTGTTTGCTTGTTTGTCCAGCCAGTTTGAAAGTGTTTTGGCATCCGAAGAAGAAAGAGCTTTGGTATTTGGTGTCAACGTATTGCCCGTATTCAGCGCCAGGTGTAGGCATTGGAACACCACAATCTTTTCTGGGGCATTGAGGTTGAGCTCCAGAAAACCAGTAATCGGGTAGACCCTGAAAAATAACATTAAATTAATGATAATGTTAAGATGGTTTCAAATTAGAAAAAAAGTAGTTGTAGTAAATCTTGAAGCTCACCGGTTTAGGATCGTAGACGCACTGTCTGAAGGACGAGGATACAGTGTTTCTCAATTGTCTTCCGGGTGAAGTGCAAGTAATGGTAACGTTATCCCTGTATGGAACCAGCACGCTTTCAGGGTCATCTCTGATCACTTTTAGGCCGTCGTTTTTATCGTCAGACAATGTAACACAACGGGCATCTGCAAATATTATTTCGATGGTAAAAGATCTATTAAAATAATGATCTACCTTGACTTGACTTTATCATATTTTCTACTTACATTGACATAAAGGTGCAGTTCCGTTCCAAGTTCCACTTGAAGTACAAAGAAGTGACGAGAATCCAGACATTACAAATCCGAATTCACATTGGAACTGAACAATATCTCCAAAGTGGTAAGCATCCTTCGTGGACAGCAGTTTTCCGTTTTCAGGGGGTCCAAGTGGTGGGCACATGACTGGTACGCAAGACTTGTTCCTTTGGTATGTGTCTCCATCCCTTTCACCAGATTCTGACTTTTCGATCGCAAATCCAGCTGTACCGTTAGTTGAATAAAGTTCGTAGCCAATGTTGCAGGCGCATGAGAAGTTTCCGGGTCTGGAAAGAAAAAGTAACTCCGTTGAGTATCTCGTATTTTACGCCAACAATCAACATGCTTTTTTTTTTGTTTTTTTTAGATGAGCTTGATGATATATTTAAGTAATTACTTACGTGTTAAGACATTTCTGCTCACATCCTCCATTATTTTCACTACACTCATTAATGTCTGTACAATCTAATCTCGCACAGCCCATGATTTCAACCTTCAGACAAGGTGCGCCTACGTAATCTTGGATCTTGAATTTGACGTACTGCGCTTCAATTGGCATCGGCAAGTTCAGGACAGATAGAGTAGGCTCCAATATACGGAACTCTACAGCAGTGCCATCAGGGTTGGTGTAGTCTTTGAATACATCAGTCAAGTCGTTGGTATACTGAATTCTGATAGCGGAAGTGAATGCGATGTTGCCATCAGCGCGCATGACGCTCATAGTTCTGAATCCTCTGATGATTGTGGGTGCTCTCAGATCTATGAGGATCCAGTTGGCTCCGGCCTCTAGGTTGTTACCACACCAGCCGCCGCCATTATTTAAACGTACCATCTGTAGCGAAAAATATTAAAATTAATTTGTCATGATAAAAACCATTCGTGGCTAATAAAAGTTGTCCATATTGTAAAAACTTACTCCTTTGGCATATCCAGGTTCTGGAGCAGAAGTTGTGATCGACTCATCAGGAATAGCTCCATTGATCAGTCCCAAGTCGCCAACAGGTCTGCAGTCTAAGCTTGGGGCGAAGCCAGTTTTACACGGGCAGAAGAAACCACCCTGAGTGTTCTTACATTCAGTCGAGGCTGTGTCACATTGGCTGTTCGCGCACTCATTGATATCTTCGCAAGTCGGTGGGTTGTCGAATTTTTGGTTTGGTCCACATTTGAGCACGCTAGGTCCGTTCAGTTTGTATCCTACAATAAAAAAAAAGTTAAGATCAATAGTTCATACAAATTCCCAAAGAAACAGGACCATCATTGCTTAAGTACTACTTTACTTCGAAACTATTGTAATATTTACCCTTGAAACATTGGACACGAGCTTCATCACCAAACATGTAAATCCTAGTCTGGTCAACGATGAACCCATTCTTGATCTCTGGGAATTTAGGGCATAGGGCCTTGGAGCACGTGGGCACATCTCCTGACCAAGTTCCGTTGCTCATACACAGGAGTACTGGCTGTCCAGACCTTACGTAGCCAGGTTCACATTCGTAACGGACAATAGTACCGTAGCTTCGGCCTCCACCGTTCAAGATTGTAACGTTGGCATGAGGGGAGTCCGGGAGGGCAACGCATTGTGACGCTGTGGAAAAAAAAGGGAAACATTATAACGGTCAGAATTAACATACGTTTTATCTTGAGTAAGTATTTTAGCTAGTATGATATATGAATGAAGAAAAATACAACTCTTGTCAACTTACCCAAACAAGTAGGAGTTCTCTCCCATCGCCCATCAGATAAGCATGAGATTCTTTCGATAGGCTGTCCAGTTGGAAAAGCAAATCCAGCATAACATTGGTAAGTTGCAACACCTCGATAAGTCACGTTTGTAGAGCCAATTGAAAATCCATTATCGATTTGTGGCACCGGTCCGCAATACACCTCTGTAAAGTAACAATAAAATCACATGAGTACCTCTATGTAACCTAAAGAAGTAAGTACTGCGTTGTGCAATGCCACCATTTCTCGTTTGTTACTTGCCTTGACAGCTTGGAATGTAAGTGGTTGACCATTTTCCTCCGTCTAAACATTTTGTTGTGATACGAGATTTCCCTGTGGCGAATTCTTGTCCAATCGGACATGAGAATGTTATAACTGTCCCAAAGGCGGTATCTCTGTTTGACGCTAAAGCACCAAGACCAGATATAAGAGTTGGGCAATCTGAAAAATAAAATGTAACATAAAAAGATTTGAATACACGTCTATTTGTTCCACGTTCGTTCTCGTCGTAGCGTGAATAGCTTACCTGCCGAGAACGTCGCCTTCCAACCTATTCCATTATGCAAAGCATCAGACATAAATCGTATCAACATTTCGCCACTGGATGCAGTCAGTGTTATTCTTGGTTTTACAGTAAATCCATTGTCAGAATGCAATCTTAAACCACTTGTGCTGGCTCCGTCAAAAACTTGCACTACGTCGGATGGGTGGATGCTAAATTCGTCGAATTTCAACGACAGGGGACCACCGTTAGGGTTTTTTATTCTAAATAAACATTCTTGGTTATTCGGGTAATTTGCAAGACCGTAAGCAGGTGATGTTACGGTACCATTTGCTGCAATGATTGTTGCTTTGCAGCCTTGAGAATATCTCATGTTAAATCCTTTCTTGGAATCGCCAAGACTCGTTCGGAAGTACATATACAGATGGTTCGTCGTCGACACCACAACCTTTTGATTCTCTTCGCCTGGACCAGTTAACCTTGCCAACACAGGGCTTGATGGAGTATTACCATCTTTTATAACAATATAATCCCTGTTCATTCCTAATTCAAGATCCTCCACCTCTAATGAGACTATTCTACCTGGTTGAGCTTCGATAACGTATACGCATTCTAAACCACCAGGGTAACCATTTGGATAACCAGGCGACGTTAGTACTTGTCCTTGAGGTGTGGCTCTAAGCATGCCTCCACAATTCGAGGACTCAGTTTTCCACGCAGCACGGAAACCTTTCCTTTCTACTGAACCATCTGTACTGAATTTAATGATCATGAAGTTCGAAGCGGAAACGTAAATTTTGTTAGATAAATCTTGTTTTCCAGAAAGTGTCGCTAAATTCACAGATTTATCTTCGGTCCTGCCGCCAACCAGAATTTGAACAGTGTCGAAAGACTTTTCAGTTTCAAAATCTTGGAACTGTAAGACGATATTTTGACCTTGTGGCCCCTCGAGAGTCCATTTGCAGTCGCTGAAAGGAGGGTATTTGTGAGGGTAGTTTGGACTCTCGACTACATCTCCACTGCTGGCCATGTAGAAGTGACAGTCGGAAGCACAGTCCATTTCGTCGGAAGCATCACCACAATCGTCTTGCTTGTCGCATTTGAAGGCTGCGTTGATGCATTTTCCATTAGAACAATGGAAGGTTCCTAAAACAAATTTAAATTGTGTGAGTATTGTTTTCCGTAACCTTAACATTGTATGACTGCGCTTGTAATTGAGCATGCAAAACTCGATTGATAAACAATTGTCTGTTGATGTTGCTTACCGGCAGGGCAGGCGGTAGCTCGGCACATGAACGGCAGAAGAGTTTCACAGGTTGTCAGCTCCCACGACTGGCTATCGGATGTGACGTGGACATCGACACATTCTCCTGCCTTGGGGTTTGGCTGTCGCAGATCCCAGAAACCGGCATACTGTGAGACTAGAGCGCCGGCGGCTGATTCGAGTGTGTTTGTTCTTAGGTCGTCGACCGTCGCGAGTCCCAGCCAGTAGTGGTTGTTACTGGGACTGGTTGGTACCATGTTGGCAGTCATGTTGTTTTCCGAATAGCTATCGACAACCATGAGCTCGCTGCCATACCTGAAACACCCGATTTTTTTAATAACGTGTCACTTTATTTACAAGCAGAAAGCATGCAAACAATCTTGCATTTTATTAATTACTTAATTACCTTCGACATAGTTCTGCTGCTTTCTCCCATGAATGCCTGATGTTGAAGAATTTGTAACAGTGTAAGCCTTTCAACTCCCATCCTGAAAACGGAGACAAAGCAAGATTTTAATAACATAAGTTTAAAATGGGGTAGCGAAACTCGAAGTTTATTTACAAAGAAACGAGTCAACAACTCTACAAATTACATAGCGTTTATTTATGTAAAGAATACAAAATGTATAAGATTAGAAATTTTGTGTAAACGTGGCCAGGTATTAAGTGAAGGCTTTCTCCTTTGAAAGGGCTTTTGGTGAAAGCTATTCAGCTCGCCATAAAGACATACAAAATTGTGTTTATACCGTGTGCCTTTGTGTGCTGAAACTATTTGAGTACCGGGAAACAATTTGACGAAAAATTTACGTTAGGTAATAAAGTAACCGCACTCTTGTTTGACTGGTTAAGGATCGTGAACGCCGAATAACTCAGAAACTCGCTGACGAATCGAATTGTTTTCTCAAGCAGAAGTTGAGTGCGTCCTGATTGTGAAGTTGAACCAGCCTAAAGCGATTACTAATTTGGAATTAGTTATTCAACAGGTGTGCTTAACTAGCCTATGAAACTCGTCGAATGGGATATATGAATTAGAGATTGTAGAATTTACGGAACAATTCGTAGCGAAGTATTTAATTTTGTTTGGAGAAATTGGAAAGCAGTATTTAACTTCGTTAGAAATTCAGTGTTCATAACATTATTTATTCGGTCTATGCTTGTGTTTCCTAAATTAAATAGAAATTAAGTTAAGAATTCTATTAAAGTCTTCACCAAGAAGCTCCTTGTACTCGTATAGGAACATTTAGACGTTGTTTTCGTATGTGTCGGTTTGTTGACGTGCCCTGAAGTCCTTTCTAAGCTAGAGCTCAACATAATGGACGTAGAGAGGAGCTAGTTGAGAAAACTCAGTGCAAGTGGTACAAGGATCTACTAATTATACCCTTATTTATAGTCTACATACATAATTTAAACATAAGTGAGTTACCATGCCCACATAGAATTGGTACGATTTTCCCAATCGCTTACGTTAACTTAAGTTATATAATTTACGTCATGATTGTAAAGAGAGAATTAAGTACAAAACAGCATTTTTGCTAGTATTAAGATCATTCTTGAGTTCCAATGTCGATAAAAATAACGAAGTAAGTTATTCTTTCGATTTGAAGTACGAATATAGAAGGTCCAGGTCAAAATATGATGTTGCAGAAGTGAAGGGTCCCTTCTTAAGCGGTTTGTTCATAGAAATCAAACGGGTAGTAGACACTTCTCGTGGCCCAAGATTTGGCGAACGGGTGGGCTGGAAGGGCTGGTCGTCCACCGTGGCAGCACTCCTTGGATAGAGATGCGGAGGAATCTTTTAACGCCATATTTTAGTTTTTTAATCGTTTTAGTCAGGTTATTACATTTTTGTTTTGTGCTTGTTCTAAATGTTGTTTATATTAATATGTTTAACTATTATACTAAAGACTTCTTAAGTCATATTTCTGTATTACTCTCCACGACTAAACCGTTGCTACTAAATGAGCGCAGTGTGACACTCTTGCGCTTATAAATCCTCTAACTGCATGATTTCTCTTAATGTAGTCTCACAGTTAGACTGTCCAGTACGCAAGGCTACAAGTTCAAAGACAGTACAAATAAAACTAAGAGAAAAACCTATATAATTTTCATTCAATTTCCGCGCATTAACGTATAAGATAAAAAAGTAAATAGGCATAAATAGAGCGTGCGGGTTTGACGAGGTATCGCGAAGACCGCGGCGTGGCGTGGGCACGCTTCACCGCGCCGCGCCCGCAACACGGTGCAATGTATTTGACCCACTTAGCTAGTTATGTTACTGCAGCGAAATGCAATCACTCTGTATACGAGTATATTGTACGCTTTTGCCCAAAACTGTAAACATAAACCCCACGTTTTATGGCCCGCCTTTTTCGCAAATCGTATCCGGAAACACGACCATGCAATTTAGCAATTTAGTCGAGAGAGGAAGCAGTTTTTGGCGAGCCATTGACACAAATATTTAAGCTTTATGGCTCAATGAATTTGCATAGATGTTGGTAATCGATGGGTTTACAATTTTGACTGATTCCGTGTACAAAATCATGGTATTTAACCGTAGGAATGCTGCAAAAATGATGGACCCGCGCTTCATTCATAGAATGGCGATATGAAACGTCACAATATTGTTCGTATGAACGTATCGCATGGAACTATTCGCGAGAGAACACCGACATATGCAGGTAATACATAGTTAATAAGCGCGTTGGACGTAATTATCCCGCATAGTGACAAGTCACTGGGTTTTACTGAATAGCCTAACGCGCAAAGGAACGATCAAAGCGAATAGCTCTATTGATTCTGTAGCTTATGGCGGCTATGGAAAATCTCTATAGACTTATATCCGTAATGAGAGCAATATCATAGACGTAATGTCAAGTGAAACGTTAGATGTACGTAAGTCTTTATGAATATCGAATGTACTTTGAAAAGTTAACAGGAACTGTATCAGACTTAGATGTTTATGGGTAGAAATGATTAAATGAATTAATTACTAACAAAATCGGGTGAGATAAAACTTTGACTTAATTCATTAGTAAATCAAATAACCAACGCATGAAGAACGCATACGTTAATTTATGAGATATCATCAGGTTACTTGCTCGACGTCAGCTCTTGTATAGTACTAGTATAACAGTTACTCCACCTTATAAGTATTTTCCCACATATTACATCATGTATATTATAAGTTCCATCGGGATCGCATTCATTTCCCATGTCTACTGCCTCGGATGACTGAGCTTTGTAACCGTTGCATATCGAGATACGAGGCTTTCAATCAACGCGGATCATACCAATTTACTACTTTTCTCATTGGAGAAAGCTGCGTTTTTAATCGATTAATTACGCACATATTAGTGAGACGCTAATAACATATTCGTGGATGGAGTTACGACATTATTGACATTTAATGTTACAAAATAACCTATACTTAATATTATAAATGCGAAAGTTTGCAGGGATGCTTGTAATTCAATCATGCCAGAACAACTCAGCGGATCTGAATGAAATTTGGCACAGAGATAGATTATAGTCTGGAATAGCACACAAGTTTGGCACAGAGATAGATTATAGTCTGGAATAGCACACAAGTTTGGCACAGAGATAGATTATAGTCTGGAATAGCACACAAGTTTGGCACAGAGATAGATTATAGTCTGGAATAGCACACAAGTTTGGCACAGAGATAGATTATAGTCTGGAATAGCACACAAGTTTGGCACAGAGATAGATTATAGTCTGGAATAGCACACAAGTTTCTTTGATCCCGGAAAAATGTGCGTTTCCCGTGGGATAATTTCCGTCAACGAAGCTGCTGGCAGAAGCCAGTGTGCGAATAATTAAGAGAAAATAACACATGTAGATTGAAGCTCGAGACCTTGGTGCTCATAAATAATGAGTCTTACTCAACACAACATAATAACTTAATTTGTATACATATATCTAAAAAATAATTATCGATGTGTTATTAGGAAATACAGGATTTTTAATATTAGTAGATGGAACCAATTCGGCATTCGACGAAAAAATCTCGGTTAGGTTCAGAAATAATTAAGGCTTCATAAAGGACATCCGTTCCACAATATTCATAACTAGAACCCACGAGAAACAACATAAGCCCACATTACAAAATGCAAGTAACGCGTCAATACGGCTTGCACCAAACGGGACGAGAGCAATGTCGACCGGCCGCCGACACGGCGGCTGCCGATCAATTGTGTCGAGTGCCTCTTAGCGAGGCGAACCTGAAACCTTTGAAGGATATACGGATACGCCTCTACACCGGAGATTGACTTACTGCTCTATTTAGACCCCAAGTATACGAAACGCAGCTCTGTGGCTTAGCATGATTCTATTATGTACCGTAACTGCATTTTGCAGACAATCATAACAAGATTAACGATTTGAAAATCGAACGTTTGCTTGCAGTAATTAGCGCTGCAATAGACTGCAGCGTTAATTTTTATATTGTTATCGGTAAGTTTAATCGGAGCATTCGTGGGAAAAATGCAATCATACGCAATGAAGTTTCAAACTTTGTTTTAATGGGATTGTTGCTCCTAATTGTTGGTTCTTCTACTAAATTTGTTGTACTGTAATTGTATTGTTCTCTGATTTAAAGTTGCTCTACACACCTTGGTAGATAAATGAAAAAGATCTCAGAAGAAATAACATGTTTGAGTTTTATTTTACTTATCTGCTCACTATTCTGTATCAGGGTGCAAAGTGAGTACGTGACCTTATTTTCCGCCATAGTTTGTCTGTACATTATGTGGATGTGGACGTCTTCGTGACGGGTAAAGACTGATCAAAAGTATGATTAAGAAATTCAATTTGACTTACAATATCTCAAGAATAGCTATTGTAAAGTTGAAGGTGCAGAGGTTGATATATTCGTAAATAAAACGTCATCTGTGAGTCACGTTCCGGCTATGTATGATCGAGGTGCTGCCTTTCACTCATTACAAATGTGAACCTCCAAGGCTACTAGTTTGCCGCTCAATTGCCTATACCAGCACAAAGCCTACATTGTCTCGTTAGATAAAAAACATAAATCAATGATATTCGTGTTTTGTTACGACATACGTTTATAGCATGGTATTTGTAAACTAAATAAATCAACTAGAATAGAATTGGCCAAAAAAGAATATACAAAGGTAAGATTCATAGCATTGGAGACCATGCGAAGGTGGTATTATTTAGCTACGGATGATGATGATGATGATGATTACAGTAGGACCGAACAAAGAGAAGCCGATACGTTTGAAAACCGGTAAACTAACCGGCTCCGTTTTTTAAGTCCGGAAACAGGCTTTAGTAAAGTTGAAATATATTACTTAGGTTAATAATGACAAAAATATAAGCAGTTAAGTTATCCTGTAGTGCGTAATTGAACGATCAAATGTATTGTTAGTGGCAACAAATCCAGGCAAGCGCGCCTTACTAAGCAACTGACCCAGATTGTGATGCTCCAAATGTTGTGCAGATGCGCGCCAAGTTTAGAATATACGTACTTGATAGTTTTATGGACCATGCTTTTGACGTTTATGTGACAGTTGTTGACAGATAAGTGATCAAAGTAACGTCAGAGGAAACAATTGTCTTTTTGATTGAATGGAATTTCGACTTTTCTCCGAATATTACGTTTGGTGGGTTTTATGGTTTACCTATGGTTGTTTTATTTTCCGTTCTTTTCCACAAGGAACAACTCATGTTGAAGTTGACTTGTCGAATCTGGATAAATTAAAATGATAGATTCTATTACAGCTGTTACTCAATTATTTCCTGACTTTCAATTCTCTTTGTGTCTACGAAAAACTTGTACTAAGTAAGTTAAAGTTTCAACTTACAACTAAGTATTTTATGGGCCGATAGGTTTTCTCAAGACATCTGCTTTCATTATTATCTTCTTTAACCTTTTTGATTTAAATTTTAGTGGGCTTTACAGATATTAAGTCTTACATTTTCTTGAAAGCTATTATCTGCCAAGTTAAAAGAGTTTAAACCAATGAAAAGCCAAGAAGTATTATAGGTAAACTGTTAACTTCGCCAATGACGTTCGGTTAAATTTAGAAATCGGCTATTATCGAACAAATTAGTGTTCCAAGTTCACGTCAACGTTTTTTCTCAGACAAATTATTTTTATAAATTGTTCACGGAAGAAACTTAAGGTCACTTGGCTTAAGTCATCATTCTCTGATGTAACCAAAACAAACTATATTTTACTCACATTTTGTCCAATCAACAATAGAATTGACAACTATTAAGTTGTGTTAGAAATATTTTATTTAAAGTATTTGTCTTAAGTGTATACTTAATATTTATGTTGTTTAAAGTTGAAGGTTGGTTTAGTTGCGCTTTGTTAAGTTTGCTTTTAAAACAAAAATCTTAGAATTTTTATCACGTTTTGCTTTGCAATTTTATTCTTGACTTTATCATACTCTATTCTAGTGTACTCACAGTTTATTTACATACAAATATTACACAAACAGTCTCAGAGACTTATACCAACTGAGGTCATAGTTCACTTGTTAAACTTCCAACAAACATAATAAACCTGCCAAAGAGATGAACATATTACAAGAATGCCCCAGGGATACATACTTAGCCCGCATTAAACTATATGCAAAAGCTGTCTACCTATAGATAAAAGAAGGTCAATTTTATTATAAATGTACGGAGTAGGTAGCTATGGTTATGATTAGTTCAGTTGTAGGCCAGGATCTAACGGTACGCCTAGATACAGGCAGCATAGAAAACTGGGGGCTGCAATTACTAAAGATCGATAACACAGCATTCATTCGCTGTACGGGGTTACTTTTATGCTTGACGACTTGCTTTATACAGTGTGTTAGGTTAAACAAGGGACATACTTTTAGGGGTTTTATTACTCATTAAAATAATCAACTTTGACGATGGGACCAACTCTGAAATATGAAAAAGAATATCAGTTGTTCCACTTGTTCCATACATTTTGACAAATTATGCGAACATAAATGTACTGAACAGCTGATATTTTTGTCATACTATATAATTGATAAGTGCCTCAGAACTAATTTATAAGAACATTTTGAAAATTATACAAGTGAATTAATCAATAGAAGCTCAAAAGCCTTTGGGCGATCATAACTTTGATCAAATACTGTTTTTTTTTTTGTTATAGGTATTGTTTAATGTTCTTTATTTGAGTACAACAAAACGATTGTTGAGTTTTAATAAAAAATGGCCAAACAGTAAACTGCCCGTGTAGGTAACACGTTTTTAGTTCTTCGGCAAGAAGAAAAGACGGTTTTATTTTTATTTTAATATCCAGGTGGCCAGAGATGAGGAATATTTACTTTAAAAAAACCATAAAGCGCAAAACTCTCTATGAGAAAATCGTAAACACGTCGTGTCGTTTAAAGTGTATAAAGAGTGCACAGCGCTGTCGGTTGCATTTATCTTGGCGGTTCATAACTCGGGTGCAGCGGTGAAAGCGCTGGAATTCCGCTCTGTCTCTTATTGAACAATAGGCACATCTGATTATCCAACATTTTGAGTTAATTTACTTCGCTTATGACGTCTAAACTATTTGCTTTGTCATCGCAATAACGTCACGGCTATTGCTCGAAGAAATTGTGATGGGACTTTAATTGAAAATTCTTTAGTGGACGTCAAACAATGCGTTTATTTATTTTTGATTAAAATTCACTATAGAGATGTTTAAGAGTAGACTTCAAAAGACTGATACGAAAATCATGAATCTACGTATGTCATTACAAATGAATAACAGATTAAAACGTAAAATTAATAGTAATAAACACACATAAAACATAACATCACGCCTATAATCCTCGAAGGGCTAGGCAGAGGTGTACCTACAAGAAGCCCCATGTAACTAATAGGGCCCTATTGCCTTGATGGGAATAGGGCCCGGGCACAGATCCTGCATCCGGGCCAATACTGAGATATTCCTGTTGGATAAAACCCAACGCGTTTGTAATTATAATGTACTTTGAAATTTAAGTTTAGTAATTATAGTGATGCAACCACATCATTCATACTTAATATTATACATTCGAAAGTAACTCTGTTTGTGTATCTGTCTGTATATTACCTTTTTACGCATAAAACACTGAACGGATTACAATAAAATTTGGCAGAGATATAGATTGCATCCCATATAGATTTGTTTCAAAAATATCTCCAAATGAGGGGGAGTTATAAGGGATGAAAGTTTGCATGGGGAACCTGTTATGTCTTGCTTTTCCCTGTTCGATATAGTGATATAACCGAACTTCACGCGGACGAAGCCGCAGGCAAAAGCCAGTGGAATATAAAATATCAATTTGCACATCATAATAGGTCTAGAGGTATGCTGAGCATGAGGTCCAATTTCCGAGTAGGTTTCGAGTCCCGGGTCGGGCTGTGTTGCTGAATATTTCCAACTAGAATTCCTCCCTGGTTGATGGCGATATCTTCGCCCCCTATTACATGGGACTTAAAACATAACTGGTGAAATGTGGGTGTATCTTCTACGGGTACATACTCCTCTGCCTAATTCTTCGGGGCAACATGGCATGATGTGATGTTACATAATAATAAAGCGTATGTTTAATCACAGCATTCAAATACAACCATGATTTACAAGGCAGCGTGGCAAGACGTAGTATGTCGGCGTTGCTTAGGCGTGAATGTTGCTCAATCATAAACCAACGTAAATTACAATGCTGACATATATTGCACATCGTGTTATAACGTGGTATTGTTAAGAACATTAAAGAACAAAACAAATGAAACTCAATATAAAATAGAACCAGCATTGCCATCCAACGTGGCAACGCTGACAGCCTTTTGGGCACATTTGCCATTGACAGCGATGAGGACGAATTTTTTATGCCCAATGAGCTCTCCAAATTCCACGGTAAGGTCCGCCAAACCATTCTGTAAAACAAATTCTAGTCTGACATTTGCTAGGATAATCTGTTAAATCATAATCTCTAAATTTCACTATGAAAACTTTGGTGAAATGAGCTGTCTATAATGTCAATCTCTAACATCAATTGGAATGACAGTTTACTTCGCCTTAGTTTTCATAGTGAGATTTTACAGAATAGGCTAGCCATTGTCAGACTAGAACTTCTCACATACCAGCTGTCATATACACTCGTGTAATAACTGGGAGCTGCTGTAATTAATAATCATTAATCACCACGTCCTTCTAAATTCTAGGTTGCCGTAATGAATTTAACTCTTCTTGTATGAACTGTAAATTAAAGACACGACCTCTTATTTGATTATGTGGTAAATTTTAAATTAATTTCCTAACCAACTTTAGTTCGTAATTACATGCCTATTGACCGATTTATAGACAAAACAATAGTAACAATTAGTTTTTACATCTACAGTGCTATTCTGTAAAAATCTCAATGTGAAATCATAGGTGAAGTCAGCTGTCAGTAGTGTTTATCTCTTACATCAAGTGGAATGACAGATCACTTCACCTAAGATAAAGTTATTTTAGGGGACTAGCACTACTGGTGATAATGATAGGTCCAGCCTTAAGAATCGACATTCACTAAAGTTGCTATTAGTATTCAGTGCAATGCTAAGCACCTTTCTAGTGTTCGCACTGTCTCAGTGGAATAAAGCGTTAATTTGTATATGTAGACGCCTAGACGGTCGTCAGTGTTAGTCAATCTTTCGGCCCATATTTGTATTCCTATCAAGTGGCACAGACCATTAAGAGGGAAAAGAAATCGTCGTTCTACACTGCTGTGTACTTGTCGATTTCTTTTAATTATTCTGCTTAAACATTTGTGTTCAAACAATACTAAATGTGCAAACATTATCGCCATTTACCTACCTATTTATATTGAATATTTGCCTACACATAATTATAAATATGTAAATTCATGTTTAGAATAAGGTAAGTAGGTACATAATTTCTAGGTACTACGAAATTGTTTTTTTTTAAGAGTTGCTGTAATGGATTCAGAAACGGTCACAGAAAACCTCACCAGCGCTGTCTGAATTGGTTTTAAGGGGACCCACTGATAGGAGTATCTAATGCATTGTATTATTGTACACCATTGACTACCAGCAGCTTTGATTTTAATGTCTTCCCGAATCCATTCAAAGGTTGTCTTTAAAAGTTCGCTTTCAACAATAAGACTGCCCATTGTGTAACCGTATATCTGTAATTTTATGGTGTACATTAAATAGTATTCTATTCTATGGCGTACAAAGCGCTCAGTTTGAGCATCACTGCCCATACTATAAACCAGAGATATAGTGTTTCCGTTGACAAAAGCTAATCAAACAATGTTATTGACTAATTGAGATTGCATTTACGTTAAAGCTTGCAGGATAAGCATACACAATCCAGTTAATTACATGTTTATATGCTTTGAGAAATCATGAGCAGTATTGCAATTCCGCGAATTTATCGCTTTACTAATTTTTTTTAGAT
This sequence comes from Hyppa rectilinea, assembly GCA_951799385.1. Taxonomy (NCBI): domain Eukaryota; kingdom Metazoa; phylum Arthropoda; class Insecta; order Lepidoptera; family Noctuidae; genus Hyppa; species Hyppa rectilinea. The sequence continues at coordinate 7,670,622 of OX637305.1, forward strand.
AATTGAATTGAAAAAACCCTGAGCGTATATTTACAATAAATGGTTTCGTGGTGAATTTTTAAAAGGAATTGTGACTTTAACCAACTATCTAATGGGATTTTATACGTCCTGGTATTGAAGTGGAAATGTAACAAAAGATATGATTTTGGGGTGGGGTTGGGATTGGGTGCGAATCGACACCTTCACAAATATGTAGTAGGCTATTCGCCCACATAATGTTTTTTTATGAAATGCAGTTAAGATAAAGTACACTTTTTGATTCCTTAAAATGAAATGTGTGCGAATAGCCTACTACATTTTTGTGAGGGTGTCGATTCGCACGCCAATAAATAAAATTTGTGCGAATCGACTACAGAAAAAATTATATGTTTTAAAGGAGTCGATTCGCACATTTTGTGCGAGTTAAATTCGTGCGAATCGTCCAATAACCCGATTTTGGAAGACGACTAAGAATAAAAATCATATATCAAGTAAACAAAAGGCCTCCATTCTAACTACCTACATGGATTCAATGACAGCTTTTGAATATGATTCCAAGTACCTACACCTGAGCCCAACCCTCCGCAGAAACAAAGCGTGATGTTACGAATACTGTCTTGTTAAATTAAAACGACGTCAGGTAATATCCAAAGAGGCTCCAATATTAATTTATTTTCAATGAAACGTTATTCAGTAACATTAATTGATGGCACAAATTGATCTTTGACATTCAATGGCTTCAGAAAGCAAACAAAAGGGAGAACGGTCGATAATTTTATTAATGCAAATATGTTGGCGACCTCCGTAATTACAAGTAATTGTGGGAGTACCTGCCGCATTTTTAAACCGCGTTCGAAACAGCCAGAGTAGAGATTGGCTGATTATGATAATAGATATTGCGTACTCTATGGTAATGTTATTTAATTTAAAAAAAAAACAAGGAATTTACCCCTGATTTTATATTATTATTCTTTAAGATTTATTTAAACTCCGGTTGCCAGTGTTTACAATGAAAAAGTTTCGATAGTTTTAAAATATTGGCTCGATATGAATAACCATCTACAAATCAGATTGGTAACATAGTAACTATTAAATAATTAAAAAGTTAAACCGAGCGAGATAGATAAAAGCATGAGATATTTGGAGAGAGAATCATATATTTTCATGAATAATGTAATTCACTTTTATCTCAGAGAGTGTAAATAATAAGGATTATCATATATCTAAAGCATCTCACGTTTATTGGCTTGAGAACTTGAGGAGCTGAGTTTAAAATTATCTTTTCAGATTTATTTGAGTTGTATATTACTTTTTTATGCAAATTGAGTGTACTTAGTTGAAGTTTTTCTTGGGAACTTTTTTGGTTACATAGTTATTACTTTGGTATGTCTTGAGTAGGTACTGTTTTAATTACTGCAGGTGCACTTAAAGTCATGTTATCGAAGAATCAACGGTTCGAGATTACGCATCGTCAAAGACGCTTGTACTCTCAGAGATTAAAATTATTACACCATCAAGTTTCTAGCCAGCAGACACAACTAATTAACGCCCATTATGGTCACTATTACACAACAACTAAATCATCCTTAGGTTCTAATTAGCTCTTACTTTCGAGATACACAAATAAACAGATTTGTAACACGGTTAATAAAATTAACGTATTCACAGCCTCGATCGATAAAGTGACGTCAGCCATTGTTACCTTCGCTTTTTAAAACCTAATTCGTTATTCAAAGAATAGGAGAATTCGCTTTTGTTTTTTTTCCGTTTATTGGCGTTATTGTGGCTTTACCTATAATTATTTTATTTTATCCTATTCTGCCTTGGTTTTAAATTTCCTATATAATTTTCTTCTATAATTATCGCAATCAAAATCAAGCTGTTAAGCATTACGAGTTTTTGTAATCAAATAAAATGTTACTCTGAATTTGTTTCCTTAAGTAATTAACAAGGCGTAATTTTGTGTCAAAACACGCATTAAAAGCATCTTCGCGAAAACTTTGTTCTGTAATACTGTTGAGTAACGAAGGATGTATATCTATATTAATCTACTTGTGTAACCCTAAACAACTGCTTCAGGGATTAACTCCACCGAATTACGTGTAATCATAAGTCAGTCGTCGTAAATCCGGCTTGGAACGAATTTCGATTCAATCTGTCTGCATGATCATTGCGCTTTGCGACTCTTGCTACAATATCCTTCATAATTTAATTACAGGAACAGAAGTTACATGTTGTATCAACTTAGTGTTATTCTTAGATCTTAGATGTGGAAATATGTTCCTAAGCATTTATTAGTATCTCCTTGGGTAATGTTGTGTAAGAGTAATGTTGAATTCTTTGAGAATTCTGTTGAATAATCTAGATGTTAAACTATGTGTTACGTTGTAAGGAAATAGGTGAGATAATGAATTGAAGTCAATGACCTTTTAATGTTGTCGAGCATTTAATAAAACCGTTCTTACTAATGATCAATCCTATATTATGTTACGAATCCGGGTTAATATTTTCATTATTACTCAAGAGCTGTTAAATGGACTACTTACAAATAAATCTTCATTTAATTGCTTTATTATCGTTATTAAAGTTACACAATTTACTTTTAAAGAGTCATAAGTAGCTGAATTTGTGTTACCTAAGTTTATGAAATTTCGGAAAAAAACTGTTAATATATTTTTTTCTTCTCAATTATGAATTTATTGTTAACCCTTTCAATATCATCATCTCTCTCCAAGTCAACGCCATATTTTTCGTCTCCATTTCCCTTCCTACCATATTAAATCGCTGCCAGGCAGCCAATCAGAGGTAATATTTTAACACTCTGACGATGACGTAGGGAAGTAGGGACTCAGCGTTTGATTACACAAGCTTGTCAACGTTCACGTGAGTCGGGACTGGAGGCAATTTCCTAGGCTAATTATGTGGCAAACTGGCGAATGAAAACCGACGACGGAGTGACAAACTCAATTCATTTCGCCTACGTTTCGGCTCTTGATTGAAAATAGAATCCTTTAGTAGGTCGAACAGCTTGAAAGGTTTGACATAAAATTACGGTTATGAAAGGACCTCATTCCTCTGTCATAATTAATCGCAAAAGTAATTACATTATATTTTCTGTGAATCGATGGAACCACTTGGATACTATGTGATTGACACCGTTTAGGAAGAGCTATACCCGGCGCCAATACACAGAAATAAACTGTCACATCAAACATGGAAAATAGATGACTAGAAATAAAACAGCCAATCATATCGAGTGACATGAGGTTTGACAACATAGGGGCAGTTTCCGTATTTTTAAAACGCATTTGAATCTTCCCAATCTGTCAAAAATACCTTTACTGTACCTGTATAATTTTTGACATTAGCTATCGCTGAGATTAGATCGTTTTATATGAGAATTGGCCTTTTGATTAAAATACGGTTTTAGAAAATCGAGGGTAAGACATTGCTGTAGACTGCGACACTTTACCCTATGCATGCATCGCGTTATTCAACGCTAACATACTCGTATATATGTAACTTATGCTAGAAAACTGTATTTTATATTCAATAGCGCACCTAGAAAACTCATTGCGAATAAGAAAATCACTTTCTTTTCTCTTTGCATACGCGGAAAATACCTAAAAGTTATCACACGTATCAGACATTTAAACATAATATGTTACGGAGACCGCACCATTAATCAGGTAGTCTTCTACTGAGCTGGATTCCCCATGTTACTTGATAAAATTGGCACACGAAGAGTTCCGTATCAGCGCCAGCGTACAATATTAAACACATCATCAAAAAAAAAAACTCAGTTTAAAACAACACGTTTCTTGTATTGGGACCCCCTTTAACCTTTTGAACGCCATTGTCACATGTACGTGTCAAGCAGGTCCTGTACGCCAACGACACAAATACGTTTTAGTGGGTGGCTTTTTTCCTGAAGGGTTAGGCAGAACTGAACCTATGGTACCCCCGCATTTCGCCATAGTCCAATATAATAGGGGCCTATTGCCATCAACCGGGCACAAACCCTGACTCAGAATGACGGCTATGTTACGTCATAATTCTATTAAGTAATTATGTATAATGCACCTATTAGGACTCATTATCATTGGTATACTTTTTGATCATTAGGTAAATTATTTTGAAATATTTCGACTATGCTATATTTGGCTTAAGGTGAATCCTCCAACCAGCCCGCGAAAGTCAAAATTTCTTAAGTTTTTTGCAATTTGCAGGCCAGTGATAGGTTGTATGTTGATGAACATTTGATTCGCGGCTGTAAGACGTATGTAGTTACAGAATTATAATCATCAAAATCATTAATACAACCCTCCGAGCTAATAAAGGTTCCGGAATGACTTTGACCTTGTAAAAAGTCATTTTTACACCTTTATGAGCTCGGAGGGTTGTATTAATGATTTTGATGATTATAATTCTGTAGCTACATACGTCTTACAGCCGCGAATCAAATGTTCATCAACATACAACCTATCACTGGCCTGCAAATTGCAAAAAACTTAAGAAAATTTAATTTCGCGGGCTACCCTGGAACATCAACCTTAATAAATGCAATGCCTAACCATAGCATGATCAACCTATAATGTTTCCACTGCTAGGATACTGGTCTCCCACTTGTAAACGGGAGTTCTAGGACCGGACCGTATCCACCACGTGGTCCCAGTGCCTAGTGCGAATTGAGAAATCACATTTCGAATTTTTGGTTCTAGAACATGCCGGTTTCGTCACCATGGTTTCCAGCATTCAAATGCAATGGGTATAATTATATTACAATAAGATTTATGCCTCCTATTGTGGAATTTTTCATCATAATACAGCAAAGCTCAGTTGCAATATCCCGGTCCTGTATCTGAGCCATTGAGAAATTTTTTGCTTTGGCACAATAATTAGCTATATGATAGCGTTTACGTTTCATTACGACACAACGTAAAACATACATTATAAATGTAATATAGTGTACAAATATAGTGGTTAGGTTAGTTTTTCAAGTCGTTAGTCAAAGCGATGCGAAATTCCACAAGATGTAGTCACCGCTTATTTAGCTTAGACAGGCGGATGCGCGGGCGCAAGGTCGTTAGAAACCGCTATGAAATCGAACTGCAAGAACATCATATATTTGCAGATAGTCGATAATATTGACTTACATTTTGCCTAAGGCTTTGTTACAAGATGAAATGTAGTTATTGTGTATTCATGCAATACCTGCCAACGCATTATTCGTGTGGGCAAAAGTACAGAGGCCAGCACATCAAGTTACCACAATCTGTCAAATTTCTTTGATAGTATTTCAACTTTATTGCAAAGACATAAGGTTAATTTTTAATTGAGAAAATTTGACAGTTAGGGATAGCTTGATGTGCTGGCGTCTGTACACAATAATTTAATTATTAACTATAGGTACTCTATTTGTTAGAGCATAAGAAAAATAAGGGAAAAGTAACGACTATTATTGTTTAATATTTTTGAAATTACTGCACTTTAGACTTAGATCATTAATGTAAATGGTAAATAGAATTACATTGCTTCGTATTTATCGTAAAACTAGCTTTTGCCCGCGGCTTCGCACACGTTAAATTCGTAGTAAAACAATTCGTTATTATACATATAAACCTTCCTCTTGAATCACTCTATCTATTAAAAAATACTGCATCAAAATCCGTTGTGTACTTTTATAGATCTAAGCATACATACATGCAGGCATTAGGACGCGGGAAGCGACTTTGCTTTATACTATGTACCTAGTGATTACTGAGTTTATTATACGTTTATGTCGAAATAATAACGAATAGAATGGATAACGATAGGGTTATTCTTAATTATAATATAATTATATTTTATAATAATTCTTAAAATGAAGGTATAGATAGGATAGGTTATATGTTTTTTATTTGTACTAAATAATTAAGGCTATACTACCTCGTCTATCTGCCTTTGTTATTTCAGATTGGTTTGCGGAAAGGACAGCTATTGGCTCGCACAGTAGCTGCGTCTCTTTTAAGTTTGACTGTGATCACTTTTGTGAGGCTAAAGTGCAGTCCAATTCTCCGTATCGATGGCATCTACCTATTTAGGTATATAATTAGATTGTTTAGGCAAAATAATTTTAAGACGAGCGCTAATCCTGCCGACGAACTGTAATGAAATTTGGCAGGTTCATTAAATGCGCATAAGTGTTTGACCCAAATAAATAATTTATTTATTTATTGATGTATATTTTAAAATACAATTGAATTGCGTAAAAGTGTTTGTATAAATCTAGTTACAGAAATAAACACCATTATTTTCATATTATTTATCATTAAAAACATCAATATGCATTTTATATATTTTTTTCGATACGCGATAATTATTGTTTATACTTGAAGTCAACCATTGCGCTGTAAATCTGATGCCTACGGAAAAAACCATGAGCTGCCATTTTCCTAAATAACCTGTCCTACCCAACTAATTTATTTTATCGCGATTTATTTATTGCATTGCAATTAATAATTAAACCAGTTTTATAAAAGATTGCTTCGAAAGCTTACGAGAAGCCTTGCGTCACGAGTTTCGTAACACATTGTTCTAAGCGACGACGTAGGCAGCTTTAATAATTACGCACTCACTGTTCGTATAACTACTTTATTAGGTTGTACGTTAAGAGCCATTTCACAAAATGATTACGCTCGAGTTTAGGTAAAATATTGCATCATTGTTTATGTGTGCGTAGCTACTCACTCAAACTTAGCGTAAACAGTGTAACGCGAGAGACGAGACGGACGAAACAATCTTGAGCCTTAATGTGATTTTATATGAGATTTATAAAAAGTTATACATTTTATTTAGTGCAATGATATTTTCAAGCTAGGTTAATAGAAAAACAAGAAGGTATGGTATGTAAAATAATATAATAATAATTGGCATAAAAACAAATAAAAACTACACTCAGCGGCACGGAATCTTGGCCAAGCGCTTATCTCGCAAATACTCGCCATAACAAAAACTTGAAGTGTTTCTATTGATTGTTTCTTATGAGGGTAGGTCTAAAAAATGTTTACTCTTAGTTCAAGAGGGTAATTCATTATGTTTGAGTGCACTATGGTGCAACTTCAAATTTTTAGTTAAATCGTGTCTCTTGAGCGACTAAGTCGCAAGTTTAAATTTGTATGTTGTAAAAGCTTTCGGTACCTTATTGAACTATTGTGATTTTGGGCTGTTTATTGATAAACTAAAGGTGCTTTAACACTAATAAAAATGCCATTAACACCTGCACAGGTTGCGCAGGCTGTAGCATTAATCGACCAAGGGTTGACACAGCGTGAAGTTGCTGTGGTGCTTAATGTACCACGTTCCTCAATGCAGTATGCCCTTAAAAGATACCAGGAGACTGGCCACTATTCCCGTAGACCAGGCAGTGGAGGCGTCAGATGCACATCGGCCCGGGACGACCGTTTTATTGTCCTGGAAATTTTAAGAAACCGCTACCTGACCGCTGTTGAGATACGCCAGCGGCTCCAAATTGCAAGAGGCGTGAATGTTAGTGAGCGTACAGTGAGAAGGCGAATGGAGGAAGTGAATTTAAAAGCTCGTAGACCAGCACGCGGTCCAAACTCCTCAGACATCACCGAGTAGCTCGACTTCAATTCGCACGCGAGCACGCCAGCTGGACCCACGAGCAATGGGCTCGAGTGCTGTTCACAGATGAGTGTCGAATAGCTTTACGTGCTCCAGACGGTCGAGAACGAGTGTGGAGAAGAAGAGGAGAGAGATTTCTACCGATTACCACAACACAAACTGTGAGTTTCCATGGAGGCTCTATAATGATTTGGGGAGGAATAAGTTCCGATGGTCGCACGGAGTTGGTTATCGTCGATAACCGGCTAACTGCAACCCGATACATCGAGGAGGTCCTCCAGGAACATGTTTGGTTTTGGTTATTCCTATATGTGTTATGGTGTAGCTAGGCTCTTGGAGTTCCACAACAGGTGTTCCAGATCTTCAATTTTTATACGTCAACAAAGAGTGCTCATCAGGCTGAATAACTTTTGCTAAGACGTCATTCCTATATGTGTTATGGTGTAGCTGGGCTCTTGGAGTTCCACAACAGGTATTCCAGATCTTCAATTTTTATACGTCAACAGAGAGTGCTCATCAGGCTGAACAACTTTTGCTAAGACGTCATTCCTATATATGTTATAGTGTAGCTGGGCTCTTGGAGTTCCACATCAGGTGTTCCAGATCTTCAAATTTATTCTCTCAGCAGAAAATGCTCATCACGTGGAACAATTTTTGCTACGGTATCATTTTTGTATCTCTTATACTTTAGCTGGTCTGTTGCGGTTCTGCATCAGGTGTTCAAGTTTCCAAGATAAATTAGATATGTTGCCCAGACTTAATACCTATACAACAAAAAAAAATCATTCCAATCCGTTCAGTAGTTCCGAAGATTAGCGTGTACAAACAAACAGACATACAGAAAGACAATTTTTTTTTTAATATGTTCAATGTACAGACACAGTTTTTTTACTGTTTTATTATATGTATAGATGAATATTTACAAACAAACAATTAAAATCGTACAATATACTAAACTTGATAAAACCAAACTTTATCTTGTGAAAAAATACAAAGTGAATCAAAACTATGTGGTCGCAGTACAATAATGGTTTCACTCTACGAACGCTCGATAATCGGGACGCGGGAAAAAATGACACAGGTCCTGCTTCGATGGGCGCTCGCGCCGTACTAAGCGGGGCCCACTTGTGTATTGTAATTTATTGTAATTTCGATTGAAGTTTTATCAATATTTTGACAAAGTAAATGCAAGAATTTTCAATATTATTGCAGAAATCGGTTCTCTAATAAACGTAGTTCATGTTGAAGTAATTTTATTTTTGTAATTATTGTGTATTTTAAACCAAAAATCACGATAAAATTGCGACGTTTAACTCAAAAATTGGCCTAATGGTTTATTTTTTTACTAAATAATGGTAATACAATTCAAGAATCTGTTACATTAAATGACGACTAAAATATATGTCCAATGCTTTACATATTTTTTTAAACTTAATTTATAAGTGTTTTTGATAGAAATACGACTCTGACATCAACTCTGTGGCGTTTTTTCAATAAAATGGTTGTGGGAAATTGATTACTATAGATTAAACAAGTTATTTTTAGTAAATATGATACATTAAACGTCAATACGAAAGCTTAGTCCATTTTTTGCGTGTATTCAATAACTTCTGGGTATTACAGAATATGGCAATTTAGGAGCCCAAAATATTAGAAATTCGTGCGAAAACGTGAAATGGCTCGGAACAGTGGTGGCCCAGAGATAACGGTCCTGACTTTCGAGTAGCAGGTGGTGGGTTCGAATCCAGGCAAGCGCTTTGACTTTGTGTAAATAATCATCACCATAGTTGTTTCACCAAAACGGTGAAGAGAAACATGTGAGGACATAGGCATGTCCTAGAACCCATAATTTGACGGCATGTGACATATAGGGACCGCGTGGTAGACTACAGCCCATTCCCTCTGGAAAAGAGGAGGTCTGTGTCCCAGTACATAGTAGGAACATTAATATATACTGATTATTATAGGGCGGGGACATTATGGAAAGTATGATTTTCGCGTTCTGGTTTTAATATAATATTTGTTACTCGCGTTGAAACACTTATGGGACAAAATATCGACTTTTATAATTTCTTTCGTGACGGTATTTTTGTAGACGCCCAAGCGATAACATAGGGTAATTAGTAAATTTCTTCTTAAATATCCCTCCACGATAAAATTTGTATGTTAGAAATGAAATAAAAGCGCACTTTAGGTGCAGAAAATAGCAAAAAAACAAAATAAATGGCAGAGTCACGACCTTGAATTCCCAAAAAAAATCAACTATTTACAGTTTCTGTTAACTATCGTTAAGAACTCATTCTACATGCAACCTTTTAAAAAAACATTAAACACAGCAATTGGTTGAGTGGTTGTTTATGTTTACAAGGTTTGAGTCGTTTAGTTAAAATTACCGAAGCCCCGAAGAAATACTAACGTGTACCAAATAAAGATGGTTTGGAAAAACCCTGCCTCACTCGCAGTTGTTTCTACTTAAATTAAACAGCATACATTTGCAACTCGTACACGTTCCAATTTCAAATCCATCTCTAATTTTCTATCTGTTAAAAATAATGTGTGCTACGTTTTCCACGATTTTCCGCTTCCGCTTATCATTCAACAGGAACCCTAATTACAGCTAGCGCCTAAATACTTTAGCGTTATGCGTTAATAGACCTGATTAATTGTCACACTGTTTACCTACTGGAGCCATTTAGTTCATTATATTAAAGTCTGAATATTAATTGGAAGTTTACATAGGATGTAGGATTACTGCTGTTAGCTGTTATAGTTCAGTTGTATTGTGACGTGCAATCATGAAAATAAATAATGTTGGAAGGAATCACTAAAAATACACGTTAAAAATACAATACTATTTTGTTAAAAACGGCGATGATTAATACCTATACTTACTTATTTTCCTGAATCGATATTGACTTCGTATTAATCCTTTGTTTATACTTTTGGATAACATACAAAAAGTCAACTATAGGCAAACCCTACTATGTACAAAGCACACCATCCTATATGTGTAGTTGCTTTAATACTCAAAGTGTATACGAATAAAGGAGGTACCTACTTCATTAGTATCGGGTATAATCCAGTATAATGAGACCCTTTCTGGCCACCCTGCTTTACAATATAAGGAAGTTACTGAGTATCCCTGGCGCCTACTAATTTCTTCTTAGATTAAGATTCGTGTAATCAGGGATAGCTTTTTATTAAGGACACAGACGAGGATATTATTCAGAACTAAGATATCACTTTGTATAAATAGATTTTAAGATATCACCGTTACAAAATGTTTATTCCAATTGTTTGCACATTTTGTATAAATTGGAAGTAATCCCAGCCTACTTCGCAAAATATATAGCGGTACAAAAATATAGAGAGGCACCTAATCTCAACAACAACAAGTCGTATGTACAAAACAACTCTAAAATAAAACAATGAAAGTTCATGTATATGTGTTCATTAAACCGCTAAAACAACAATGTTACCAAGTTTTATATTTCCCAAAGGTAAACTGAGTACTGGCCCCGATTTTAATTAAATAGAAAGTCCGAACCCCGGACCAAGTTATTTGAAGTATTGGCAAAAGTTATGTGAAGTTAATAACTGAGCATTAAACAATAAAGAGATTTCACTCACCATTTGGACACGTGAAAAGGTTGCCCTGTAAACAAAAACAAAATCATTAGATATTTCCACTAAAAAGTTTTCATGATATGTTACAGACAGGCATTTGGCGTTGCTTTGATCCTGAGGAGTTTTCATCTATTTGTGAACCGGTAAGTACAGAGGCCAGCACATCAAGTTACCACAATCTGTCAAATTTCTTTGGTAGTATTTCAACTTTATCGCAAAGACATAAGGTTCATTTTTAATTGAGAAAATTTGACAGTTAGGGATAGCTTGATGTGCTGGCGTCTGTACTACCAATTGTGGGGGATAAATTCATAATAAATAACTAATTTAGAAGGAGGATCAAAGCATCTCATCTGCCTGATAATCCCTTCCGACAGCCGCGAGCGTAGAGACGAGTGGCTTGTTTTTAGATGAACCGCAAAATAAAATTAATGTCAACTACATAAGTTTCAGTATATAGTCGCTTCCTAAATATTTGTTAGGCTGGCTTTTAGTCTTATTAGATGTAGCTGAAATTCTGTATTAGGTACAGAGCAGCTGTCCTCTGAACATCAAAACTTACGAGGTAAAGTAATAATAATAAATGGCTGACTTTCGACCTTCTGACAACTCTTAATGCTATAATAACTAATACTAAAAACAGAATAAAATACATATTTAAGGGGGCTCCCAAACAACAAACGTGATTTTCTGCCGATTTTATAGAACTCAAACTCAAAGTATTTATTTCAAATAAACCAATTACAGGCACTCTTGAATTGTCAAGGTGTCGGTCAGTCAGAGAGATGAAGCTAGATAATTACGTAACGTATTTTTAGGTGCACAGAGCAGTCTTGGTGTATTATTGTATAAAATTGGTTTACAATGGTACAGAGGCCAGCACATCAAGGTACAACAATGTGTCAAATTTCTTTGATAGTATTTCAACTTCATTGCAAAGACATAAGGTTCATTTTTAATTGAGAATATTGGACAGTTAGGGATAGCTTGATGTGATGGCGTCTGTACATTCCATCCCTTCTTGCAGTACAGTAGACTGATTTGCTCGGATTTTGTGTTAGCCACGAGTACTCCTACTTATTCACAAAATCACGAAATTTTATGAATATTAAAAACGACGGAGTGTTACGGTGTTCTCGTTGGCATATTTATATCGAGCTACTGTTGACTAATTAAATTCTCCCTCTCATTCTGAATGAAGTTATTTAATGTACAAGATTAGAGATTAGCGTAATATATAAGTAGAGCCCACGTTCTTGACTTAAGTCGGCTATGTAATGGCTTTCCAATGGAGGTAGCGTAACCTGTTATGTTACCGTAAGTCAGCTTTGTATATAGGAACCGCTTCATTTATCTAGGCAACTTAGGTACTTGTATCTTAATATATGGCCTAGTAAGCCTGTAAAGCGTTGGTGCTCCCTTTATGCTGAAGTAAACTTTGTGGGCGCCGCCCGTCATATTACGGAGCCCATATTTGGGAATCTCGTTACACCGCCACTCAATTTAGCTTGTATGTGACAACATTACGGCAATGAATCTCTGTTATTGGCCACTGTGTACCCGTACAGTTTGAGGTTGGACGATAAATTAATTTTGATAGGAAAGTCCCGAAATAAATGTGGTAAAGGAAGTATTTCTCTATTTTATGTTATACTGTTTTATAAAGCACTTTCGTTAATTTTTATTTCGTCAAAGTTTTAATAAACTGCTATTTTAAACATTTCGATTTGTAATGAATAAATGTTCGATAACCTTTAAATAAAACTATTAGTTGTTAAATGACACGTTTCGTTCGACTGCCGGCGGCGGCAGCCAAAATTATCAAAATTACCAGAAAACTAATGGATTGATATTCCTAGACCGCACACATCGAAACAAATCCGAAATGTGGTCAGTTTCACAGTTTTCCATTCGGAAATTGATATAACGGGCGGTCGTGACAGAATGAAACATTTCGAGTGGCTTGCCAAACTGGGGAAAGTGGGTTTGCGAGGACACTCGCCACCCGTGACCGAATAAAACAGTTTTAAACCAAACAATAAGTTCTGTAGGATAAAACAATTAATAAAACGACGAAGCATTCCATTTAATTGTTAAGTAAGGAGGCCTGCTGATTGATGGTGAAAGCCGAGATTCAAATACCGAACTGTAGAAAGTACAGTCAGTGGAGTACCTAACCACAGTTCGTAAACAGAAGTGTGAATTTCAATCAACAATGTTCCCCAGCACTTAAAACTGACGTAATAACTAACTTAGTATGTTTGCCGGGAACTTTTATGTGCGATAGGGAAAGAAAATGACTGAATTTATGACTCAACTTTTATTTCAGTGAATTTCGCCGACTCAATTTTGCGGTTTTGTCACAGCGCTGCAACGTTGTGGCAAGTCATAATGTTATTAAATTCTAGTTGAAAAGCTGAATTCGGAATTAATTAAGTAAATATCACATAACAGCGATGCGTTCAAATATATGCGGGAATTATACGCCACTGCTTTTACCAAATCAAACAGACTGTGTCGAAAACGCAAACTCGCAGTCGCAATGTTTGTCTAACTACTTACAAAATCACAGAGCCGCCAATCTGTACTAACATGACACTCGGTGACATGAAAGTTAATGTATTCTGACAGTCTATGGTTTCTGGCTGGAATGGATGTAATCAACTTGTAATCGATCTCGCGGAGCTGCACAGAACCGGCTGACAAAGTTACGCAACTCAACAATATTATTTTGTTATGAGACTACAGTGCCTACCAGGCCAGACAATATTATGGGAATTTAAAAAGTTCATGGGTAATTTACGTCGCTGTAAGTCATAAAATTGGTTGCTGTATCGAATTTTGAACAATTATTGAATCGCTATGACTGACCTTTATAATAGATAATAAATTAGAATGCAAGACAGGTTAAGCTACGCTAGCCGGATGGGTGAAAATCTTTACATAGCAAGAACCCGCCGAGCCTCAGAAAGCATGTTAAGCCGTTGGCCCGGGCTTAATTATCGATCTTTGACAGTCTTTATGGGTGATCATGAAGGCTGAAGCCCAAAAGTCTCAAACAGCCTTATAAAGGTACCTTGCATTCAGTACATGATTCTGAACCTCCCTCAGTTTGAAATTACTCGTCGGTTATAATAATAAGATCAGCTGTTTCATACAAAAATGCAATACCCACGCAAAATGTATGGTGCAACTTTTTTTTTAATAACCGAAAACATTTCAACGCAGGGACGTTCAAAATCATGAATTGAATCCATTGTAGCCGGCTTCGTGTCGATGCGATGCTTCCATCCTGTATACAGGGTGAAATTGAATTCATGGGCATTAATTTAAGGGGTCATTGTCAATCAAATCTGAAATCGCGAAAAAAATCAGCTGTTCCATACATTATGCTCGCATAACTCGTCAAAATGTAGGGAACAGTTGATTTTAAATTTGAGGAATTGAATTCAACATCTATGCATACGATATGTATATCGTATACACATAGATGTATAGTATACACTAACGATAACGACTAATGACTGTGGTCGAAACATAGACGACTGATTATTGTATACTTAGTATCAATGTTTACTAAACCACCATCAACATCAGCTCTATGTTGAAATAATATTTGGATTACAAAACATTCAGTAACGTATTGATGATTTCTTCAGTCACAATATAGTGATTAGGTCATTGTGAATGGGTATCCCACGTTATGTCCGGCTATAGTTCATCTGAGAACTGCACTATGTAGGTACCTACGTACAGTAGAAGTAGTGTTTTGGTCTTACAGCATCATAAAAATTATTATTATTTGCCATTAATTCTGTGTGGATTATACGAGACTATACAAATGAATGGAGGACTTTTACATACCGGGACTCCTCCGTGTTTCGGAAAGTCGCTAAGCTGTTGGTTGCAGCTGTCATTCGTAGATCTTTGACAGTCGTTACGGGTAGTCAGAAAGCCCGAAAGTCAGATAGTCTTACCAAGGGGTATCGCATTTCCCAGTAACTGGGTTGTGGAGGTTAGTTAGGCAGACGCTCTATGTAAAGTACCGGTATTCAGCTGCATTCGGTTAGACTGGAAGCCGACCCCAACATAGTTGGGGAATAGCTGGGAATATTGATTTTTATACGAGACAAAGCACCGCAAAATAAACATGAAAGAACAATAAGTATTTTCTTTGCAAAATTCGGTAAAAGTAATCAACTTTGCAATAGTGTTGCGAAGTTGCATTGTGTAAATAAACAGTTTGTTTAACATACAATGAGATGTTCCGCTAATATGATTGAGAAGGCTGTATGAACATCCGCCTTTGCCAAACAATTCCATTTTACTCGTTGATCAGTTTTTAATTAAAACTTGATTGTTCTTTTTTTAGGTCACCGGCCAGCATTGCAAACGATATTAGTCCTTAATAGCTTCGTTATTGGTTTTATTGAGTCAATCGGATTTTAATGGCATTTTGACTTCAGTAGACTAATTTATCTAATCGTCCAGATTTTTATTGTTTCATAATAATAAAAAAAATGTAACTTTGAACGGAGTAATCCAAATTGCTTTTGTTAAAGTACAAGTTAAAATGGATTATGAATATTTCCACTTAACCGGGTGGCAGTTTAAGATTAAAGTCGGGGCGTAAAATGTTTAATCAGAAAATACGAGACTTTTATATCCGTCTGCAATACTCTACATTGTATTCCACTGAGACGCAAGAAGGATAACATTCATGTACTTGACATTAACACTAATGCCCGTATTACAGAACCTCACTCAATACTCAAGCATTGCTTGAGTGTCTATTAAAGCCATTTGATTGGTTAAAACTAGTTTTGAGTAATGCTTGGATCTTGAGTGAAGTTCTGTAATACGGGCGTAAGTGTCTTTGGTTTTGTATTTTGCAACCGAGTTCTGAAATTAAAGTGGTTTATCAATATGTAGTATTTTTTTATTTGGTGGGATGGTTCCTATCCCGCAGTCCCTAGTTCGTATACCACTGCTTGCTATGTAAACAATAGTGACGGCTATTAAATTAAAACATTATCAAAACACACAAAGTAGATTAATTACGTATTATTAAAGCCAACTCAATACTTATAAAGTTAAAATTTATATAGGAAAACCGCCCAAGTTTTTTACCAAATAAATGTTTAAAATCGGTCCACAGTTGACGAAAATATCGATGAATAAATATACAGTCATACATAGAACCTCATCCCTTTTAAAAGTCGGTTAAAATATATTATTTTTCATGATAAGCGTTTTATTACCTATATCTGGTATAAAAATAAGCCACTCCATCTCTTTCTGCCGGACATAGTTAATTCCTTAATATAGCTTATGCCACTCAAAGAAGACACCTTTCAGATACTTACAAAATAAATAGGATACATGCTTTATTGTAAAACCTTATAAGTTAGCAAATTTTCTAACAGTTTAAATTGTTTGTCAGTTGAATGAAATAGCCATAACACGGCAAATTGAAACCTTACGGCATGGACGTAAGGTATCAATTAACTTGTCAGTTACTTTTCCTGACTGTACAGAGAAAATAGCATGTGTATTCAGCTTTAAACGAAGTATAAAAATGCTGAGCTAAGTAAAATAAAAAAAGTAATAAAAGCTTACCTCTGAGCCGGCTTGCGCAGCAGCCAGTAGGAACACGACGACACATAGTGTCGCCGGACACCTTATCAACATCGTAAATCTGTGAACAAAACATAATAAATGCTTAGCTTTTCTTAACAACAGTGAGACAGAATTTTGTACCAAATGGTAAAGTTGGCAAAAGAGAACAGTGTGCAGGTAAAAATATCAAAGTGAAAACGTGGGTGAAGTGAGTTTAAAGTGAGCTGTCAACAGTGGTAATCCCTAGTATTAGGTGAAACGACAGCTCACTCACGTTCACTTCACCTAAGTTTTCATGGTGATGTTTTTACAGAATCAACTGACCGGTCACTTATATCTGGGAAAGGAAAACATAAGGGCGCTGTTGTACCAATATCGTATCTATAATTCATTTACATAGAGAGTATAGTCGAACATGTGATTTGGTATACAGGCAGATAAATTGCAAATACTTTTAAACAATGTTGTGAGTGTGCTGAGTAGTTACTTCTTTTACCATCTATATTTGTGTATCTTTTAAAATGTAAAAAAAAATATAACGCACTCAATAAAAATAAATATTGGGAGTGTATAGGTAAAATAGATATTTTGGTCTGGTCTAATTCAAACATATCAAATAAGGAATCCTTACAAATACGATACAGTCATACTTTTGATGGAATATCTCTGTATTAGTAGCACATGAAGTTCTAAAGATTTTCCTGACAACTACGAGATTCTGTATCATACTCCAACTGTTATAAATTATATCTGATCAAGATGTTTAAAAAAATGTAAAACAGTTTCTTGTACACTGAATACGAGCTCATGAATTGCGTGAATATCTAACTCTTTCGCCGTGTGTACCTTCGTCATTCATGACCAGACCAATAAACGTAAATGGAGTTGCAAGAGAAAACTCATGAGTGTTTTATTACACTTGCAATGTGAATGCTCTAAAAATGCTCTGAAGTTTATATGACAAAGTAACTGGGAGAGGTTAAACACACTTTGTTAGATATCAGACATTATGTACAGAGGCTAGCACATCAAGTTACCCCAATCTGTCACTTTTCTTCGATAGTTTTTCAACTTTGTTACAAAAGTATAAGGTTCATATTCAATTGGAAAAATTTGACAGTTAAGGATAGCTTGATGTGCTGGCGTCTGTACATTGTTCTTATATTAATGATATTATAGGGTTTTTCTATCTAGAATTTCTCCAGCAGCCAGGAGTCTGAATTTATGCCGTTTATGGCAATTGGTTCGCTTGCCTTCTATTACGTAGAGCTTAAACATGAATGGCGAAATGTGGGTATATAAGTACACCTTTGTCTAACCTTCGGGGAAACAAGGCGTTAATTTATATGTATGTGTGTAGTTTGCAGCTTGTAAGCAGTCTGTATACGGTTTTAAGGTGGAATTCTCTCATCGTTACTTTAGGAGATTGTATCGGGGGGCCTAGACATATTTTCATTAACGATAACGAAATTAGATACATCCGAATTGTATGGAATTTGCATAAGCTTTCGAAATGTCTCGTGATCAGATATTTGATTACTAGACAATGTCAAATTGCGTAACGAAACTCGATCAATATTCCCATACAAATGCGTTGACAAGCGGCGTTCTTAACAATTCGAATCGCTGAGATAACGAACTGTTCGATCAACAATTTTCGAAATCGTATCGACACGGAGAGATTGACACTTGTCTGATGTAAAATCACAACCAAAATGCAACCCCTGTAACGACAATCCGGCTGATTATTTTACGTACGGATGACGTCATGTGCTTTTCAGCAATTCGCAATTTAAATAATCGAAAGGCCGACGAGACTCCGTGCTCTGATTAATATTTATGAAGTAAAATAACAAAAAACCATATTCTCCCCGTTTATGTATTAATTGAAATTAACGTCAGCATATTTGTACAGTGTTTCCAAAATTGAATCGGGACTCGTGAAATACTGAAATGAAAAGTTCTCATTCCCACTCTCCCTTTGATCGATAAGCGCTGCTCAGCGTAGCTCAGTCAGTATGAAAGCATCACAAATTGGTTATTGCTATTTTTCGGCAAATTTTCGATTTAAATTAAACTTCCTGTTAGCAATCCCTCTGCTTACTCAAATAAGTACATCATCGGATTTAATCCTGGTTTATTTTATATTTGTTTGAAACCATTATTTATTTATTTTTGGCAGCAAGTAAATACGCGTGTGTAAACTTGTAATTTTTCTCGCAAAGGTTTTAGATGAAAACCTCATTATGGGCTGTTTACTTGTTCCAAGTAACACTGGATATTGTTTTGTAACTTTGAATAAGCAATACCCAACCCTCTACATAAATAATAACAAGTTCGTAGTTGATATTAAGTTGTACTGTTTATGCAATACCGGGATGGTTTTGTACTTGCAAATGCAATTGCATTCTATTTTGCAAACACCAACACTAGAAACAAAACAATGTAGATATGCATCTATAAAGGAACGATAAATTCTATACAGTTTTGGTCGCTGGCTTTGTAATTTAGATTCTGTCAGCGTATCCCGAAATCGATCATAATCCAATCTTTTTTTTTGTATATTCTCGCCGGTAGCTATGTCAGTTGTTTGATACTTGTGACACAATGATTGACAGTGAGGACAAAGGCGGGCAGATAGGTATAGAAATGGGTTGCATGAAAATCCGTTAGTTACCCCATGTATACGACTATTCTTTCATATTTATCATACTCGTGATAAAAATCTGATTTGTATTTTAAATCGTAATCGTAAAGGTTTTCAAAAACATGCCTTATTTGCAACATTACATTAGGTTTGGTTTGTGTTTCAAGAACGCTTTTAAAGTTAACATCATTAAGCAAACATAATTCCAACTGCAAAACTAAAATAATTCTTAAAAGAGCATTTGAATCACGCCTCCATTTTAGTTCCACGACTCACTGTGGGACTGAAGCAACATTTTTTCGTAAGTAAAAATTATGAGAATAGTACACTACAATTAAAAGATAAGATAACAAAGCTTTGTCAAAGCACAATGAGGTGATTGTGTAAACCTGTTTCATTAAGATAGTGCAACGAATACCGTCGCATGTCGTGTGCGTGCTAAGTGACTAAAAACGTGCAGACAGTTGATTAGCGTTAGTGGTAAGTAGAGCAAGGGCAGTGTTAGACGGTCTTGATTTTGATTGAACGCAAAATCAATTTGCTGTTGCATTGAATATAGAAATGACCCGGGTAGGAAATACATATACACGAGATGGAATCCGGTGGATGTAAGAAGCAAAGGACCGTTCGTTGCGCGATGCTTGGAGGTCTATGTCCAACAGTGGATGTCATTCAATACAATGATGATAATAATACGCCAGGTGATGAAGACAATAAATTCGACGGTAGTAAAATAGAAACTATAACTTTAAACATTATATTACTCAATCTAAATGCATTGTTCTAAGTCGATAAAGACACTAAACCTCATTAATAATTCAAATAAACCTAACAGAAATTGAATAGATCAAGTTATGCGCGCACACGTTTTGATGTCATTACGGCTAGTAATAAAAAGTGTAATGGAACTGCCCGGTTCCTTGTAACGGTGAACAGAAATGATTGGTACTTACATATGTGGCGTAATGTACTCGATTATTACATAATAACATACTGCTCTACGCTCCCTCATATAATGGACCACCGGGAGTCTACAAAAAGGATTTTGCGGTTATACTACACTTTTTATATTATTTTTCGATAGATCTGGTATTTAAAATGTTGAAGTATTTTAAAATTCTGCTGTAAAGAAAGCAATATTAAAGACGGAGAAGACTCAAACATAGCTGTTGATAGAACCATAAACCGTACGGGACTTAACGGACTAAAAGCAATGAAGAGGTAATTTAATAGCAGATATAAATATGAAATCGATAAAATGCGACGTTAAAGTTTATGCACTTGACGCACAAGAATCTAAATCGAAACTTAGGACTTAGCGGCGACCGAATCTGTGCATTTCAGATACTATTTGAATGTGAAAAGTTATGAAAGTTAGCTTCCATATACCAACTTGCGAGTTCCGAATATTCCTAGTTACATTACGAAGTTAACGTTTCAAGTACTAGTTATATGAGGAAGTTATATTAAAGTTTATTATGACACAATTTTGTCGAAGGAAGTTTAATGAGAATTTTCCGGGCTTTCAAGGTTTCTTTAACTCATAAAATGGGGCTATAGTAAAAGACGATCATTCGAATTTTGGTAACATAAAATATATACATACTAGAAAAACCTACACGGCGAGTAGCTGTGACGGAAAGATAATTAAATTAACAGACTAGGTACCTCCAAAAATAATGATGCTCCGTAACCTTTAGCCGTTCGTCGATGATGTCATATTTCGTGTCCGGAATCGATTGTACTATTCTGAAGCTAACAATCGATTAATTAACATAAAGTCGAATGTTAAGCTGTTTAATATTTGTATTAATATAGTGATTTTGGTCGTACTACAAAGTAAGAATATACCGTTAGATAATGTAAATAAAGAATAGGTTATTATTTACTTTTAGGATGTCATGAGTTGTAATTGCATTAGTGGTTATTACTTGCTCCACCCAATATATTATCTTTGCTGATGTCTATTATTTGATTCTATTATTATTGTCTAAATATTCACATGAATTTAGAAGTTTTCTCTATAAAGTAGGTTCAAATTAAGTAGGTAAGTAAAGAAACCAAGCTTCTACCTGTATATTGATAATTTAATACTTGAAGATCAGGTTTCTGCTAGGGTTGAAGAGGTCAGACAATCGCCTGGTATAAAACCTGAATATTGCTATGTCACGGATGAATAACCCAGTGGTGGCTTACTTAAACGAGCCGGCGAAGAATTTATTTAGTCAGGGTTCGATAAATATAAAAAACAGTTAAGTATACATCATCAAAAGTTGTTTGGAAAGAAGTTAAGGAAAATATATTTAAATTGTTTGCCTAGCTAAGAAATTGAGGAACTTTTGAATTAATTGAGATATACGAAGAGTTAGACGTGGAATGTGGAACCAACAGAACAGCGTCTGTAAATATTAATCTCAAATTAGAATTTTGTTTCTAAAGGTTTCGAAAATGACCATTAATGACAGCTTTTGGTAATCAAATTACTTGTTTGAATGTATTCAAGAATGTTTAATGTGGATATTGTGGTGGTGTAAGAAAGGAAATCGGTATTACAGGAGGTGATATTACTGTAGGGATATTGCAACAGTCATACGCCAGTTAATAAGAAACTCGATATAATTTAACCAATTACGTTGTAGGAAAAGGTAAAAAACAGAGAGCAGGTAGCGTTTGATATGAAACTTAGTTCTCGTGCAATTAACAAGTCAGAAGTTGATAAACTACAATTTTGCAAGCAAAAATGACGGAGACGGCGTACATGAGAGCTATGCTTTACTGCAGAGAAGGCGCCTTAGTAGATTACATTACCCCGAAGTAAAATTACAATTTTATTTCACTACTGCTTCTACCGACGGCCTCGCCCGCGCGGATGTCGGAAATTATTCCAGGCCAAGGGGCCGCTCAGGGCCAAGCCTGCCGGATAAGCGGGATTGTCCGAAAGGGTTACCGCTACCCCGGAACATAAAGGGCAACGGAAGGAACATGGATGGGTTTTAGTCAGTAAGAGTCTGACACTCCACCCAGAGCGGGGCAGGTTTGCACCGTATGCTCTACCGTGTCCTCTGGGCGATCCTCGCAGTGGTGACACCCGGGCGTTTCCTCCCGCCTGATGATGTGCAGGAACCTCCCGAAACATCCATGTCCGGTGAGGACCTGCGTCAGGCGGAAGGTGAGGGCGCCGTGACGCCTCTCTAGCCACTCCTCAAAGAGGGGCCTTACCGCCACTATCGTGGCGTGCCCTGTGAAGAAGTACCTAACATACAGACACACACAAACTTTCGCCTTTATAATATTAGTGTGATTTCATTTTAGGCATTACGCGGGTAGCCACCAGAACATGTTCTAGACATTTATCGTGACTGCCAATTTCGGACCGAAACAGGATTCCCAACAGAAAAAGTAAATTGCGTTCCTGGCATTAAATGCAGGAGAGTTAGCGGTCCGAAGCAAATGAGACTTTTAACCTTATTGCCTGAGTTTGTTACTAAGTCTGCTGGGGTTGGCTACTCAACTTATCCATCCAGATTGAGCTAAACGTAATATTTAAGATAGAACTGTCTTGATTTTGAATTCAGAAAAAAAGAACAAGACATAGTTCCGTAAACTTCTCAGTCAAGTAAAACGAATGTGTCTGTTTTATCTACTGCAAGTGCATTAGATGACATGTTGCCAGTTCATTGCGTACAAGCATCAAGTAACCTTTCCCAGAGAAAGCTAGTAGGGCGGAAAGATTAGCCAAGCATACATCCTATTTTCCTTTACTCACAGAAAAACTACCATGAATATTTTCGGTTTGTACGTAATCGTATGTGCTGCATCGATTGCCCACTAACTGTGGATTGGATACCCTCGTTTTGGGAAACACGAATACATTTTCCTGCATGGCCGCGATTGGTGTGGATTGATTGGGTCAAATTCGTTGATCGTTCACTAAGTGGTCGACGAGGGTCAATTTGCTACAATGAAATCATGTGTAGGCACATTGTTATTACCGTTTTCTTTAAAACTAGTTATTTAAGGATCATTTGTCACCTTAACTTGATGAGTTTTTATTCTCAGCTCTCATCCAAATCCCGCTTTGTCGTGCACCTATTATAAAGTGCGTGCTGATTACTGAGTATAGCCGAGAATGCGAGCTGAGAATCACTTGCGTTTACTATCAGTTAAATGACTAATTAAAACACACCTGCGAATAACTTAGATGGCGAATGTACGGCAAAAATACGGGTTTGTTGAAAGTCATTAATTTGACAGTTAATGTTAAGCAATTTCCTTCTCTATTAGATAACAAATGAAGTTCTTAATACTAGCTAGTATTACAAACCTACAACCTCGTAACATTAAAGTGCCGCCAACGCTCAGCATCGCCCGTCTTCCGGCCGTAATAATGATGATGACAGTACTAAAAACCTCGAACGGAGGAAACGAGACCAATAGGAACAACTGCCTCATAATTCGTGATGTATCGTATGCCCCCGTGGCCTGTTCTCACGCGCCGACACCTCGCCTCCCCCACCTCCCTCATTGTCTTAGTAGTTGCGTCTGCGCCGGTACCAACCGTGAGATTGCTTTGACGCTTTGATGCTTGATGCCACTATCTCTGAACAGATAAGGCGATTTTGTTCCGTTCTAATTAATTTTATTATTTAAGCGAAAGTGGGTTACTCTGTTGTATCATTAGGGATTTTTGTGTTACAAGTTACTTTACTGTTAACATCATCAGTGTTGCTTGTACCGTCGAAAATTAATGGCTTTTGTTGAAGTATCCAATTTGTGTCTTCTTTATGATTATAATATGTATTTTATTCTTTTTAATCTATTCAAGTATTATACAGTATACTATCTAGCTGTGACCGCTATAACGATAAATATTTATGGCTGTAAAATATTGATTGTTTTACATATACAATATTTACGATTTGTATTTGAATATCTGCCCGTGAGTTGTATTATGTTCAGTAACTCTTATATTATTTGGGTCGAGATAACATTGGAAACCAGGGGAGCTACGAAAGTGGGCTTGAAAGTCTAGTGCCGTTTCTAGGATGTTATTCATTGTTGTATGGATTGAAATCCATAAATTCTGTCATTGTAATATTATTTGTTTTTTGGAACGAAGTTCCTTATTGCGCGTTGCGAAAGGGGTCTAGACGGAAAAAATTAAGACCGAAAGTTGTAACGACACTTTTTTTGGAGTAAAATATGATGTCTTTTAATCAATATTTTTTGATTGGTTAATTTTAGATCTGATTTTTTTGATTATTGTAAATTTATAACTTAAAATAAATAAAATTCTATTACCGTCCCTTCACTAATTAATCGAAAGGAACTTTCGTTCTATCCGGGTGTCCCTTGACACCTCTCAAGTTTTTTTCTTATCATCTTTTGTGATGTTTTTTTTTTCTAGGTGCATTATCTTTACATATTATTATAATTATAATAGTAATGTGAGTTTTTTGCCCATTCTTCTTCATAAGAAACTGCAATCAAATATATATATATGTATTTATTTAGATTTGACGTAAAGAACTGCCTATTTGAAATTAATGATTTTTCTTTGACTTTGACATAGCAACAACTTTAGGTTCAAATCTTAACACAAACATAGATCAAGAGCAATTAATATCCTTCTAGAATAGCTGTAAGCTTATACGTATATTTCATATGTAATTCTTCTCCTCGGAACCCAATTATTTAGGTACGTGGAGGGCTCAGATAAGGGTGAATTAGACTGACACTTCCATTGTATTCGGCTGAGTACCTCTGCGGTTATTTAGCCGATGAAACAGTATGTAAAACAATGCGGGCCGCTATTGTTTTGTCAAATGATTGCTGATTTTATTATGATTTCGATGTATTGGTATCATTGCCAAATGAAAGGGTATGAGCGTGAGGTTAGAGTTTGATTCGCGCATGTTTATTGTGATAAATAAATAGAGTATTAGGCTTGTTTCTGTATTGTTGTTTGTTTGTACAATTCGCGGTCTGACTTTTTAAAAGTATTCTAGAATACCATAAATAAAACGTTACCAGATGGTGTGCTGTGCAGTAGAAAATATGAATGGTAGTATTTTTGTTTAATAAGCTTCATAATTTTCTAATACTGCCATATCCGATTGAAATATCGACTACGACCACTTATAATAGTAAAATATTAAGAGGCCTAAACTAGCAACAGACGTCTATGGCCTGAGACCTATGCATGTTCAGCAGTATAACAATTGTAACATAACAAGGCGCCAATAGTCTCGAAGAGTTAGGCAGTGGTGGTACCTACCAGTTATCTTGAGTCCTTTTTAACAGGGGGCGAGTTTATTTGCCATCAACCGGTCACAAACATAGTCTCCGGTCTGCTGTTGGGAAATTCCAGATGGAAAAACATAACAACAATTTACCTGACACAGGAATCGAACCCAGAACCTTATGCTCAGCAGCGGTTGCGGACACTAGACTAACGAAAGAGTCAACACCCGAAAACTATTGTATGTGGCACAATATATAAGTATGCTTGTATGTCATCAGTTCATAAACATAAAAAAATAAAGTGTGAGTAAGTCTGAGCTTGGTAGTGAGAAAAAGATTACGATCTTTAAAAAAAAATGGAATTTGGAGTTCTCCCACGTGAGGCCAGTGGTCTAGTTAATTGACTATTGTCATTACGAGAAACTTGCGTTGAACTGACCTGCTTATTGGCTTGGTAATCACAGGTGTTTTTCGAAATAGCGTCTCACGCTTCTATGCTGTACACACTGTTATGCAAACAATGATCAATAAAATATTGTAAAGGATAATTAAACTTTCGTTTACTTTATGAAAAATATTTTTTATTACGACTAATTTAAAGTAGAAAAGTGAGCGTATAAAAAGTACGTAATAATTAATTATTATTTTGAATTTCATTTTTTTTTAATGTCTTTTTTTAATTGAATGTTAAATTATTATTAAAAGATTTCATCTGTTGAAATATTATAATAATTTAATCATTGTTTTCAGTTTGAGTCATTACTAACATTAGTTTTTACACGCTTTATATTAGCTTTACTTGTATGTATGTTTGTAACGGACTTCTTTGAGCGCGATTTTGACCCACTTTAAACGGCCAGATTTCATTCAATTTTTGTAGATTTATCGAGGACCGATGACAATATATTAATTTGAACTAAAAAGTAGGAAATAAAAAACAGTTAAAAAAAAAAACTAAAAAAAAAAACTAAAAAAAAATTAAATTTTATTTTCTATTTTTAGTACGGTTTTCTATAAAAAGCGTGTTTTTTAGTTTTTTTAAACTATTATTTTCATAAGTAAGTATTTGTGTTTCTAACAATTTTATGGATCTTGAACATCTGAAATAAATATATATAAAGTGTTTTGTATGAATAAAAAAATGATGTGCCGGGAAATCAAGATCTTGGAAGGTATCAAGACATTACTTGATACCTTCCAAGATTCAAGACATTACTTGATACCTTCCAAGAGACAAGCGATTTAGATAATTCTATTCGTAAAATTCGGATGAGACGAAACAGACTGTATTACGTTTTCGTCAAACATTTCGTCTCGTGTCTTATTTGGTTTCATTTTAATTATCAATACACCTTATACGATATTCTTCACCTTGACAAGCTTTTTTTGGTGACTAAGTATGTCAAGGCTGAGACGGCTTTCTCGTAGTGGGAATGCGAAGACAGTTGAGCATCAGATTTTGTTTAAAATTGGTCCCAATTGGTCTTCAAAATTGGTAGGTCTTCAAGATTGGCTTGCGTTATACGTAAGTGATAGGTATCTTGGAGAGATACAGGTTTTGCAAAATATACAGGCACATTTTGCAAATCCGTTTATACTGGTTTGTCCCCTGTTGCGGTCGACACTCATAAATAGATTTTTTATTAAATATACCTCAGCAACAGTCGTATTCTGTTCTCTGTGTAACATAAAAACCTGTACCGATAAAGATTCTTATGAAAGTTATTAAAAAAACTGATATAATTCTAACGCAAAGTATGCTTTATATTTATGCAAATTATTTATCTAAATAAATCCATAACTAATTTAGTGTAAACCGAATCGACTGGCATTTGAATACATAAAAATGTAACTAATTTGTGTAGATAGTATACGTAATCTTGAACTTTGCAGACTCATTCATATTAAAAAAACAACAATTTCTTCAATATTTAAAATAAAAAAATCTGAATGATTGAATAAGAAAGGTCACATTCCTTCACAAGGTCATATTTAAATACTAGATAGTGCTAGCTCTATTAGAACCAACGATGAAATTTGACAAAGCAGTGCTATGGAATTCTAGTTCTTAACACACATACAAATTAAGGCCAATATAGCGATTAGTGCCAATTATGTGTAGAGGACTATTTAAAAGGAAAGTCGGCAGTTATGTCCTGAATATTAATTTTGTTTGTTAAATATTATCGTCGATAGCACTGATATGTTACCGCTATGTTATGATTGACACTTATCTTTTTTATTTTTTTTGACACGGCACTTATACTTTTTTATGTTTCAAAGGGCAGTAAGAAGAAGTAACAGAGTAACTTAATATTTAATCTCCTAGTGTATTTCAAAACTTATGTAACTGGTTAAATGAAGTCTGAAAAAAACAAAAAAACAAAACGATTTTTGCAATTAAATTACGATATTCATACAATATAATTAGGCTTTCTTCCCAAGGGTAGAAGGGATTGTGCCAGGTTACCGCTACCCCGCTAAGGAAGGAACATGGATGGGTTTTAGCCAGTAAGTGTCTGACACTCCCTTCCGCTCTACCCAGAGCAGCAGGGATCAATTGATGACTTCCCAGCGTCAAACAAAAAAAACGGTAGGCTCTTCGGGTAGGCAGAACACACAAGCCACCTACTACGATCCTTACATACCTACTCCTTGGCTTCGCTTATGAATACGTTCATACATCGGGTCATACATGCTCGCCGGTATAAAATTACCTATCAGTTTAAAAAGGTGGTAAATATTCAATGATACAATTCCTAATGCCAGGTTGAATTTAAAAAATAAAACATGACAAACCTATTAACACTCAACAGCATATAGAAATCGATACCAGGCCTACAGCGGTAACAATTTATACGAGAGTCGATCCTAGGCCTCCAGCAGTAACAATTATACGTATAGGCACAAATATAAATTCCAATTAATTATTTCAATTACCACTCAACAAGCAATTTATATTAACAGGTGAACTTTATTTGGTTTGTTAAATCCGTTTATTTTGCCCACGATAATGCGATCTATGTGTGAATAAGTAAAGTGATTGGGATTGAATGGAATTGAATGAATGAAAAGTGTTTCGCGTTCGTTCACTAAATCTCACGAAGCAAGCGTTACAAGTAAGCGTAGGTACCTACAATAAGCTTCAAGATGCTATTCAGAATATGAGAATAATTAATAAGACAAAAATATATTCGAGAATTAGTTGAAGCAAATGAACTCCGATGTACTTAATATTGTTTTTGTTTTGCTGTTTGGATGTTCTGTCACTCAATCACTAATAAATAGTATAAAGCAAAGTCGCTTCACGCGTCCTAATGTCTGTATGTATGCTTAGATCTTTAAAACTACACAATGGATTTTGATGCAGTTTTATTTAATAGATAGAGTGATTCAAGAGGAAGGTTTATATGTATAATAACATGCAATTCATCACCCACGCGGGCGAAGCCGCGGGCAGAAGCAAGTTACGGATATATGACTGTAATGATTGATGAATACAATTTAGCACACGGGAAGATTGTTGTCAAACTACACGCATATCTACGTGTTCTTAAGCAAAATGTTTCTTAGGGATCTACGCGGACGGTGTATCAAAAGCCTGTATTACATTTTTAAATAGACCCTGCATTCAGATCTCGAATTCAAAATAATTTTGCAGCTAGTAAAATAATATTGACGCGGATCAATTAAATATTTGTTTATGCTGAAATTCACTAATTAATCATCGGTTTCTGTGATAAATTAATACTTATTTGAATGATGCCAACAACAGCTTACAATTAAAACCTTTGTGGGAAATTAATGATTGAATCTAGTAAATAAATCAATCAACCTATTATTTTATTACTACGCGAAAAATTAAATTCCAAAGTAACTCTGTCTGTCTGTCTGTCTGGTATGTATGTAACCTTTTCACGACTAAACTATAAAACGTATTTCGATAAAATTTGGCAGAGAGATAGATTGCATTACAGGGAAACACATAGGCTACTTTTTGTCTCATAAATATCTCCCGAAATTGCGATATATCCGAACTCCACGCGGACGAAGTCACGGGCAAAAGTTAGTAAAACCATATTTTGCGTGTAATCTCTCAGTTCACAAGAAATTCAAAATGAAAACATACATACTAAAAATGACGTTAAAAACGTAAAACACAGCATGTTCTCAAAAAGCGCAGTTAAAACAACGTGATTTGCAGAACCGCTACGTTATTTTGACTACAAAATTACCCGTCTTGCTATTATAAATGAAAAACGCTGCAACTAAATTTGCATTCTACCCAAAATCCATAAGAATTGAGTAAATCCGTTGTTATTTTAAGAGCTCGAAATACGTTGAGTTATTTAAATCGCGACCTTCTTCAATAAGATTGTTTATAAACTAAGAACAAACGCGAATTTTCACATGCAACTATTTACTTAACCAATAAAGCTGCACAAATACGACAGATGTTCAGTAGATTTAAGTAGGTACAAGTAGAAAATCGCCAAACAAATTAGTTTTACATAATCAGATTATTTAAATTCCAATGTTAATGGGAAAGTCGTTTGTGCTGGACAATCAATGGCGATAACTGGCTGGCAATAAATGATAGGTGAGAATAACTAGTCAATAGCGTCTGCCGACGAATATTCACTTTCTCGTCCCACACGTGGGCCTGTATTTGAGATAGGTTTCGAAGAAAGTGAGAGGCTAACTTTTTCTTTACTCAAACTGTTTGCGCACTTGTCGGCTGATAGCGTCATTACATTCTAGTTGTACGGGAAAAATCATGAATGGAATTCGTTATATGTTTTTTTAGTGTCGAATATTTTAAAGTTGAGTTAAAATTCAGTACTCTTAGTGCCACTTAGACCGGTTCCCAAACTTACATATTTTGCCTACTGCCCACTTTGAGAATAAATAATTATTAGCGCTCCCATTTTTTCTCCTACTTAAAACCATTATCTAGATGAAATTACAAAACGCCCCTAAAGCCTCTTCACAAGGCCCCCATTTTTTTCTGGGTCTTTTATGGCCCTTCTATAGGCCTGCAGTACCCACAAGGGCGATATCGCCCACTTTGGTAAAGTCTGTTTTAGATGAAACTAGAATTTTATTTTTGACAATCGTGTTTATACTTGGCTTATGTATCCTATTGTTACCTTTTTTTCTTTTAACTCTCTTGACCAATTCCAATTAGATGCGATAGAGATGGCAATTACCTGAAAAGAGAACATAACGATTAAAAATTAAATACGATTTCAAACTATGCCGTAGAAATCTGTACTAAGAATATTTAACTTTTACTTTTAGGTATCTTGATAGTATATTTGAGTCAAATTGAGGTCGGCAAAGTACTGCAGTAAATACATTAAGAAGGTTAAGTTACGATTGTAACTACATTTAGAAGTTATTGTTCACAGAATCACTTTATCTTAATTAAACTTAAAAACATTTAGCATTATTAATACGTTCTGTTTAATCATATACTTTCCAACAAATTATAGTCGGACTTTAGACCATATACTATTACAATAAAAAATG
The DNA here is from genome assembly GCA_951799385.1 of Hyppa rectilinea. NCBI lineage: Eukaryota > Metazoa > Arthropoda > Insecta > Lepidoptera > Noctuidae > Hyppa > Hyppa rectilinea. Next base: position 7,701,895 of record OX637305.1, read on the forward strand.
GGGTTATCTAATTAATTGAAGGGCTTGTAAATTGAACCACTAAAATAAGTTCTTGAGACTTAAGTAATATGTACATAAAATCAACATTCGGGCAGTATATTTTACAAAACATACGTCCTCCATACAAAGTTAAGTCGAACCGTGCCAGAGCGATAAAATCCTTTTTGACAGAACCTTTGATACGTACATACATGCGGGTAAATAAAACTGGCTTAAGCAAATAAACAAATATGCTTAATAAAAAACTTGGTATCTTGCTGAGCATAGTGGTGGAACATAGAGTAAGGAGTTAATGGAATCCAATGCTAGTGAACAGAGTGAAATACTAAATATGCTGCCGCCTGGTCTAAACTGCTAAGAAAGAAAAGATAACAAGTCAATGAGTGTGCTTGAACGCACTCTGAAACTATGAATGGGATTTGAAAACATCTTTTGCGCTTGATAGCTGAATTCTTGACGAAAGATATAGGCAATTTTAATATCACGCTAGAATTCTAGGAACTGAGAAAAAGATTTCAAGGCAGAAAGCACGCTAACTAAAGTAAGAGCGCAGGCAGACAATGCGATGCGATGAAGTGAGGAACAACAAATTACACGCGGACGAAGTCTCGGGCAGAAATCGATAGTTTAAAATAGGCCTGTAGGTATAAACAAAAACCTGTGCGCTAATTACTGCATGCTGCGATCGAAAATCTGTTTGTTAAGCGGGATTGTGGTAATCTACTCTTGCAACAATAATTTTTTGTAGTGTACTAGGAATAAGAGTTGGTAAAATATTTGGAAACAGCCGGTAGAGTGCCGTAACTTAGTATTGTTCATGATCATTGCCAGCATTTTTTCGGGCACACTTAGCATTTTTGGTTAGTTGTATTCTGTGAAAAACGCACGGTTTTTCCCGACGTAGCACTCTATTTGCTTCTTATTCTGTGTAGTCGGAACGATAAAGCGCATAGCAGCATTTTATTGTGCTAAGATGTTATCGTTTTACGGTACGAAACTGTCTGTGACCCAGTCCGCGTAACTGTAACTAGCTGCAATGTTTCAGAAATAGCTAACGATGTAATGGTGGCCATTGATTAACTGATTCTGTTAGTTATGTTATAGATGTGAGGAATGCTGGAGTTATCAAAATCTCTACTCCATTTATTATAATGTAAGACAAATAACGATTGTCACCCTTTCGTTATTTTGATAAAAACGCAATTTACCATTTACATAAAAAAAAAACTTTTAAATGCAGTTATTTCAAAAATATTACACAAAAACTGTCATTAATTAGCCGTTATTTGTCTAATTGTATCATAAATGATATATACTAACGTCTTCCATTACAGGTTTTTATTTGATGCTAATGAATTTTGTGTCTTGTTTAGAAGAGATTTGATCGATCCAGCTTGTTTACAATTGGAACTTCAGAGATTTCTTTCAAGATGTATCCACAAGACGAAGATCAAATTACACGGCATTATTAAAAAGTATTTTGCACGAAGCATCGTTTATTCGTCCGTCTCGATCCCGTTGAATCGAGTAAGCAATCAGCGCGCCATCGAAACTCGAAACATCGCTATATTTTGATCCGACGAAAAAATTGACTGTTTATGAAGCTTCGATAGCTGGCGATGTTCGATTGGGTTTAGTCACGCAAACTTTTTTGTTTCGTCTCTTCGCTTTGGCTGTTAATAGGAGTAAAAAAGATGGATGCATACGTGATACATTAAGGATATTGGAAATATCATAAAGTTGCACAAAGCAATAAGTCGGGTTCTTTGCCACGATGTTGGTTTAGTGATTAAGAGATATAATTTATTGATACTGTGGGCCTGACTAAAAATAACTGGTGATTTGTAACGTTGTCAAAATATTTTTCTTTTTTTTAATTTGTATGGTTGTTGACTGATCTACGTAATTTCTACAGGTTAGTGCCATTTAACTTGACTTGTAAACTTCAAAGTTATCGCTTCTTGTCGCTTCGTCAATCACGCTGGCGACCTAAGTATGGGCTAGCGTATAACGGAATGCGATCGCAATGGAGCGAACCACAGCTTGGCGGAAGTTAGTTACGATATCATTCCATTGCATCTACATTTAAATATAGAGGAAAGGCATTAAAAATAATCGCCTTATCAAGTTTAACTGCATAAAACTACAATTATTTAAGCATAACTCTTGCCTGGACTAGTATATGGAGAACTAGGAGAATGTTCTTGGAAGGGTTGGGCTGAATGTATAGTGTTCACAGTGTTGATGATGACGGAAAATTTTCATTTGCTATACCTAGCCTATTACGACAAGGTAAAACGTTGATCAACGAGTTGAGTAGATTTTCTTCCTAAAGGTATTTGGCTAAAGGATAATTTAGATTGTACGTATATGTACACGTCTCCTCATATTACGTAACAGTATAATTAATTAATCTATTCATTGATGACATCATAATGCAGCCATCAATTTGCCTGTCAAGCGTGACTATCGCGTTGTTTTCTCAAAAATATTTGATACTGCGGTTTATGGAAAGGTCCCATCAGCTGTGAAACTACGGGCTTTACAATTTTGTAAAATGGCGAACACAATAGATAATACAGAAAACAACAGAGGGAACCTTTTGAATTTTTAACACAGAATAAAACTTTTTCACGATTCTTTTGTGTGTGACGTGGTGGAAAGTCGTACGTATAACCGGTCGCAAACGATACACGTACGTAGATACGTGTCGCATACGTGATGCTTGCCTTAAACGGAACGCGGCTCCTCATTGCCAGTGTCACTCGTCCATTGACTGTTTAACAGTTACAACCTTTTATACCTCCCCTCCCTAAATGGTGATGTACGCGACTTCAATACAAATGAGGCATAGTGAAAGAGCTACCGAGATCGGTCACTGAAAGTTGCCACCACTACACTTTTCAATGTTATTATCGCATTTATATTAAACGACATTGACATCTATGCATTTTTATTGCCGTATTATATCAGCAGTTGAGAAAAATACACGTCGTTGGCCCGGATCCAAGCTATGATTCATTTAGACGATTATCCTCATGACCTCATACCTGTATCATAATAATTGAAGTAAAGGTACGGCGTTTTCCGTAAGCATCAAGTAATTAGGTTCGAGAAAGCAAACATGACACTAAGTAGGAGTTTCTGCATAGACGAGACTAGGGACTAAAGGACTTAGTTGGTTAGTATGTCATGTTAACATGTACCAGCTTCCTGTGATTGGCTGAGTGACTTTGTGGCAATTATCTTGTCTTTCTTATTGAGTACGTGAAATGTGGACTTGAGTGCTGCGACAGACTGCAATTAATGAACCGCGGGAAAGTTATTGACGCTAAAGAATTGCAATTGTTTTTTTCTATTTTATTCTAATGGTTACTGGTGAAATTTCTTGATTGGTACATTCTGTTTTTGACCCGAACTACGGAGTTAGATTCCGCTGTTCTTTTGATGAATCCATTAAAGAATTCCACCAAAATTCTACCTATCGTTCTTAAGATTTGTTGAAATGGTCTAAGTATCTTTTGTAACTTAACTTCATATAACAGTCTTCTGCAACCGTAATTACAACCGCGTTAAACAATGTCGTTATCTTTCGCCCTGATTATTAAACTTCGCCAGCAAAAACTAGTACATACATCAGAGTACTGGATTAAAATGAACATTGGTCAGGAACTTAAGTTGTTGGAGCGTAATGTTAGTGGCTTTTTCCACTCGCTGCAGTGTGCAGTGGTGCGGAAGAAGCCCAACTCTTGAACGACTTGCGCAGTTCTATCGAGAAAAAAATCTCGTTAGAAAATGGGAAGCCAACAGTTGGAAACTAGTTGTACAAGTATGATCTCGTAGTAAGAGTATTTTCAGTTTACTTAACTAAGTTATTTGAAGACGGATCTAGGATGTTTTATTGTCATATGAGTCACGGCGCACAGAGAGGTATTTGGCCCTAAAAGTCGGGCGAAATCCATTTTTTTTGTTTTAGTTAGACGCCGTTTTTTATTATTCCTCGAAATACAATGGTAACTCCTCCTACCAATAGCGTAAACCCGACGCGCTAGAGCCTTTTCCCCGCTCCATGAGCTCAGTCGGAAATTACCGTTCGCTTGCCGTGGTCGTGTAATTATTCGATACGCTCAAATTTCATTGTTTTCAAATATTAAATTTGTGGTGAAGAAGTCAATTTCTTTTGAATTTCTACTATGGATCTTACACAACCAGGTATGTACTTATTATTTTATTTAGTTTTGTTATGAAAAGAGGGAGGTTTCGTACCTTTAGCTCCATTAGTAACTAAATCTTAAAAAGTCCTATAAAATACGCATTTCAAAAAATCTTTAAGCGTTTTAAAGTATTTCTGAGCATTTCTAAGTAAAAATTTATATGGTTTGTTTTAGAATGGACTCTATAGTATTCTAAAATACGGAAAACAGCCACCCTAACGCACCCCTCCATTTTTGAGAATTTTTTTTTGCATGGACTCAAAAAACCACTTGTTGTTTTTTTTTATGAAAATTAGTGTATTGTGTTTCCAGGCTCTTCTGGGATGCGGGTATTAACTAGAAACGATTTACTAACTATCATGGAACGCTCCAATGCTCCAACTTTCAATGAAAAGTTGGAATTTATGGAGTTGGAACTTCTCCGTCAATACTCTGAAGATGACCCAAACATTGCCGATGCAAAGCACAAGTTGTCAATTATACGTCACCAATTCAAGCAGAAATGGTCAGCTGCCCGCAATACCAAAGCCAGATCCCTAGAAGCGAACAAAGAATGGCTAAAGGGCACCATATCGCTACCAAAAGCCGGTACCTATTTACGTTAACAATTCTTTTGTTTCGAACATTATTATATTTCATGGGAGCATACTGCATGTAGCATTACCAGTCATGAAGTGGAGGGCTCGCCTGACTGCCGAAGAGAAGAAACTAATGGAGACACGAAAATAAGAAATCCAAACCAGGTTTCGTGAACAGCTAGGATTGTTAGTAGATATTCCAAAGGTTTATTTTGGAAACACGAATGATGGAAATACCAGCAGGCGATTTTTCGATGAATACGAGAAAGCTGCAGAAATAACTGGGATTGACCAGAATTTAATCTATCGATTAAAAGTCACCCTAGACACCTTGTGCTGCGGGATAAAAATTAACATTCGAAATTTACTGCAAAGAAACTGCTGAATTGTACGTTTCTTTGTACAAGTTTCATCCAATGTCGCCGACATTACATAAGGTGTTGAGTCATGGGGCAGCCGTGATAAAGGAGGCGATTCTGCCAATCGGGCTACTGTCTGAAGAAGCTGCAGAAGCCCGCAATAAGCACATCCGAGCGTTTCGGCTAAACTACAAACTAACTAACTAAAATTTTCGAAAGTAGCCTGCAACACAGACGTTTTAAATAGGTTGCTCTTGACATCAGACCCCTTGCTGACGGGAATGAGGAACGCTAAACATAAAAGAAAGATTCCTCTTTCAGCGGATACCATGAACCTTTTGGAGGAAAATGATATTTGCAATATTAGTATTGAAAATGACTCTGAAGATGATGAAAGTTACAAATAAAGTTTGTTAAGAATAATGTATGCCTTTTTTTCTACTCTATTATGCCTCAAAATAGAACGAAATACATTAATAATACTATAAAACGCAAAAAATATTTTTGTCCGACTTTTAGGGCCAAATACCTGTCTGTGCGGCGGCCGTGTCCCAAAAAAGTAAAAGTTATGTTTAAATAGTTGTAAGTGGAGAAATACACGAAAGTACACAACGTAATGCGTGGTTAAGGAGATTGTGTCGTGCGGGTCGTGCCTTTTGGGCTAGCAAGTTGTCGTCGAAGCAAAAACCCAGTTCCGAGCACGAAATGAAATTCGCGGTCAGGTGGGAGACATAATGCACATTAGCGGTACCCAACCAGATTTTACTTTTATTACTACTTTACTTCTGAAAGTCATTGTTTACGCTGTAAAGTTGCATAAATAATTAACGACGCGTTGGCGTATTACAAATAGTTTTGAATAGGCTATTAGATACAGATCATTTAGATAATCAGAGACTAGATTATAATGTTACATTTTTTTTTCGAAATTAGGACGTTCCTTCCGCGCAAAACGTAGAGGTGTTGTAGGCTTATCAAACGTGTGGGAAAAGCAAAAACGACCTTAGATTAATCGAAGTAGCGCCATATTGGCAGCCACATTCCCCCCCACCCCGCTGCACTTCCTCGTTCACAAGGATAGGCCGAATATGGCAAGCACATCGCTCGAACTTCCCTTACAGAGCAGGTGATGATTATTATTAGTAGTACCACTTTCCGTTCATTGAACCGACACCGTTACTTCGTTTACGCATTTAGCTCTCGCGGCTGCCATACGACATGGCACAAATAACAATTGGCCAATTGGTTACTTCTCTTAGAAGGCAGTAACGGTTGTGCGACGTATGGCCAAACTGTTCTCAATAACAGTGACAGGTGTAGTATAAACGTATTATGAGATACGATCGCACTTAACAAACCTGTAACATGAAGATAGTAATGTAGCAATTGGAGGTAAAAGCCAGATAATGCTACAAGCTACAACATTGTTATTCAAACGAGACAGTTATGTACGCATCCGAGCTTGTGGTTTCGCGCTTTTTTTGCGCCGCCATTTTGTGTTCCTGCGGGGAGGCATCACGGCGCGGAATTGTCTTGTTTTATAGCAAAAGTGAAACCGAGATTACGTGGTGCCCCAAGATGGTTGAATGACACTTAAAGTTAACTGCAAGGTATCTCGGCTTCCTTTACCCTGCCCATCGTGATTGATGCGGTTTACTGACAATGTGTTTAACAAAAGGAACTTTCACCATTTCACAAAATTATCATTGAAAAACAATACAGAGAAACGACTGTACCATTTCTGCTTTGTCATCGAATATTCAATTCATATCGTAGATGTTAATGTTTCTACCTGTCTGTAGTACCAATGCAAAGTCCTATTCCACTTATCGGGTTATATTATGAAAACGTTTCTAATTGCTCACAACCGGTGTCTAATGTTAATAACACTGGCCGTTAAACATCACGGTATGTGCCGATCTTGCTAAAACTAGAAACGAAGAATTTCTTCACGCGTTTCGACAAGAACGGGTTTGACTGGATCCACGAATGTCGTTTAGTTTTCGCAAGCACATTTGGAGATATTTTTTGTCTGCGTATACGACAATTTTCCATCTGGATTGTTATCTTTGATCATGGAAACCGTGCGACGTTAAAAACCATGAGATGTTCCTGATTATGAGTTCCAACCCCTCTTTCCGAGTCGGTTGTTCTACTAACGGACGGTTGAGTCGCTCAATCCAGCGGACAGATTGATGCCGAGTTCAACGAACAAGTTACTATAAAGTGAACAAACCACCTGAAAAAACGGTGGAGCAAATATTTTATCATCTAATTTCAGGAGGGTTACGTGTCAATAGGCCTTTTGTTCGGGAAAAGGGACTTACATAAAATGCGACGTAACTTTTGCAGTGACTTTCTGAAAGAGGTCTTTTTATCCCGAATCTAAGAAGAAGAAATGTCTAAGTTCTAGGTTTTTTGTTGGCTGTTGTCGAGTTGAAGTAATAAATGTTGGATGGACCGGGTGGCCTGTATGTAAGAACATTAACCGACACCCAGTGGACATGCAAAGCAGAAGTTTTTATATGAATAACTGTGAGACTGGTTTATGTAACGATTTTATATACTTGATTATACCAGATTTTAATCAGCGTGATTATAATATAAGTGCATATAAATATCTTATGCCATCACGTATTTACATAAGTAGACAAGTGGCTATCAGCGATGGAAGACTGTGTTGCGAATGGCGTTTAAAAAAACAGGCTTTCCTAATGATTGCCTCTAAAGAAGAAAATGTATTCAAGCATTATGCTAAAAGGACAAAAATACAAAAATAAATACCTACCTTTTCAAAATGTCCAGTGAGTCAGACAACGAACCAACTTTTATCACAAGTGTGGTATGTCGCAGTGAATATAAAACCGGTTTACACTTCACGTCTAAACAGGTAATTTATGGAATAGCTAACAAACGCTTCAAAATTTCACCGAAAACTATAATGCCGGAGTATTCTTGCTATAATTACCGTGTATTACTTTCGGAGCGTACGCGGCCCTTTGAAAAAAAAACTTCTACCTGAGAGTTGAGTCACCGAGAAAGCTTTAGTCGTAATCCTTACCTATATTCGGATGGCGTACCCGGCTATTTGAGACGTGGGATTTCTGATGTTTTGACCTCTAACGCAGGTAACTCGTGATACATTTTTATGAAAGCGATTCTTGTGTAATTTATTGTTGTTTCTTTGTATTTGTTCGGGACCTGTTTGTACGTGTATAGGCGATACGTGTTCAATGAGGATTTACGTGGTAGGACTCGGGCTTAGTGAAAAAGTTGCTTTTTCCGTTTTTGGTATTCTTCATTTTTGTCATCGCGTATCCGGCTTATTGTCATATACTATTTTGCTCAGAAATCGATTTACAATACAAGTTAGCTTTGTTTAGTTCTTTGTACAACAAAGGCGAAACATCTTCGCAAGTTAAAGAGAAATTGTTAATTTGTAAATGCTGTTCAATCAGCAACAGTTCCGCTGGTTTTTGAAGATATTGTCGCGTTTTGAAATTTCCTTCAAGTCAACACATGCTTCGCTTGGAATAGCAGATTATTAATAATGAGGCTGAGGTTTTGCACGGACAAGGCTAACCGGTACCACATACTTGAGGTATCCTTCCAAAAGGATTTTTATTATCCTCGCTATCTTTACATTAACGATCACGTTTTGAAATACCGGCTTTGGTTGGAGTCATTGAAAATATGTTGCTTTTAATCATTGGGATTTTCCTTGCCACATTTTTTTTATACCATATTACGCTTTTTATTTTTCTAAATGCGATAATCTGTGGTCTCTTGTCGTGTTTATGCGTCATATTTTAAATTAAAATAATGAAACCAGCAAGCCAAAATCAAAGTCAAATATGTACGTGAAAGGCATTTTTAACGACAAAGAAAAAAAAATGGAATTGATTTTAGTTTTCCCTTCTAAAAGGCAGTTTCGTATGGAGAATAATAGGCAAAAAAACTCCGCCGTCTTTCTTTTTAAACGTTTTACAATATTTTTCACTGATTGTAAAAATATTTATGTGCAGATGTACCATGTAGAATAATATTACTATACTTACAATAAATGTTGAAGAGAAAAAAACTGCAAATATGGCAATGTCTTGTAAATTCATTATGTGATAGATAGGTGCTCACAATTATTTACAATCATTTAAAAGTAAACGATTTACCTATATAAAAATAAAACTGTAATTACTTTAACTCATACATTGACTTATAGCTAGTCAATGTGTGAGTTAAAGTTATTATAGAATGTAAATAAATGTGTAGTGGTTAAAATAATAGTTATTAATTGAATTGGAAACCAGTTTCATTTTGTCTATAGTCTAGATTGTCCTATGGAGTTAGACCAGCAGAACTTAGCTTGTCCTCAAAGATTCATGAGATAATGGCTCAAACGTGAACATCCAAATCCTAGCGGGACATCCAAAATAAAAGCCAACAGTTGAATGAGCAACAAAAGTCTCGTAGTTCGTAGAGTTCCAACTATGGAGTGCTTGAATGGGGCTAACGAGACGGTCGTCGAATGATGCCCGCTGTTTTGTGACGCGCACCAAAAAAGATCTTTTACATGTAGCACACCTTTTGTGTTAAATTCCATAGTGCTTCCTTTAGATGTGCATTGCGTCTGGGTTTTTAAGCACATTAGCGCTGTAATGAGTATGGAGGAGATACGCGAGACGTGGATGGAGGTGAATGCTTCTAGTGCATTTGGGTTGTGTTTATTCCAGCGCAAAATTTAAATTCGGAATATCCTGTATAGTAATAATTTCATACAACTTTATTTAATGCGCGACTTACAGCCTGTGTCAATGTAATGAGATTCTTAGGAGTTTCTTTGTGAGACAATGGACAAAGAATTTAATTATACACTTATTAATGTTGGTAAATGTTTGGAAGGTATTTTAATTTGACTAAAGCTAAGCATCTACATCATTATTGTCTACTAAGCTTGCTTAAGTCCACATAGACAAGAGTACAGAAGAAAATGATGGTAGCTGCGAAAGACTGAATGTGGAATGCGAAGGACCAAATGGTGTTGTGGCGCAAACAAAGTATATTTAGAAATACATATGTATATAAATAATTAAGTTACTAATGACATGACTAAGAGCTTGAGGATATGCTTATTAATATTTATGATTAACTTTATATAAAGTTATTCAAGAGTATGATGAGTCACGCACGCAGAATCTTAGTAATGATTTCAAATATTTTCGTATTTACCTCATATCTTGAACTTGTTGTTACCTTACGGACGTAGTATACATCTTCGTGATTGTTTTCTACGCTTTTAGATAAAGCAGGCCTCATGAGTAATATAGAAATACAATTTTATATCCTTCTCCAATATAATGTCTAATGATTTTTATAGATGACTAACATAATGATGCGTTTGTATGGTCTCTTATTCGAAAAATAACTCAAACAAAATGGCGGACTACACAAAAAAGAACGACAGTATGAATCCAATATTTACAAAAATGCTAAGATCACAAAGTCAGTAAGCACAAAATAAATATCAAACCAAACATAATTACCATGTTTTATGCATAGATAACAATACTGACGTACTCTTCCTTCATGATCAAATTCAAACTTAAACCATATTTACAGGCACTTTTGAATGATGGTTATAATAACCATGACAGTACAACAGCAATAAACTTATAATACTCCACGATATCGTGCAACAAGTATAACAAAAATATGCAGTGTATTCACTACTTGGTTTCGAAATGACCTAACCGGTGTGGAGCTCTCGTGAGGCGAAAAGTTCAAGGTATGATGCACACCATACGTATTGCAATAAGTACTTACATCATAAACTAACTAGCCATTGAATAAACATTAGACAATCGCTGAAATTTGATTCTCATCGATAAGGTGAAGAAATCGGTGAAGAATTTCTGCTTTGGGAATCAGGTGAGATTTACTTTTGTCCTTGAATTTAGATGTGTTATGTACTATTGCAAATGTCATAATTTTGATAGTAATTGATTATGATCCCAGGAGCCAACGAACCACGTTCTTACTGCAGTATTGTTTTAGTATTATTTCAGTGTGTGAATGAGATGGAGCTATATAGGACGTATAGCTCCATCTCTTTCCTTTCAGTCAGTGCTTTAAGAAGAGGTGGTTCAGTTCCTAAAATCTCTTGAATTTTGTTATTTTTTTTCTTGAGTACGCATGAGCAGGTCCATCCTCTGGTGCCTGCTTATCGTTGAATTTTGGGACACGATATATATTACAATAGCTATATTAAAATTAATAATTAATCACAACAAAGGCCAACTTCATTATGAGGAGAATATGGCATGGTAAGGAAAAGAGCTTTAAGTAGGCTCTCTTCTGGTTCAAGCCAAACTGAGTTAAATTAATAATGACGACGCTTCGTTCGTGAACCTTCACATTAAATTAAACGTGCAATTAAATAAAATGTCTGGGAGCAAGGAGTATTTTCACTCAACGTAATTTGAAAGAAGTTTTGATACTGCTTGAATAAACTGTTCTCGTGATTTTGCAGTTCATTGCTGAGCACCTCTCTCTAGAGGTGAATGCACGTAGCCAAATTGGGATGGATAATTTTGAAGGGATGAAAACAATACCTTTTTTTTTTGTTTTCTATCCTATATACTTTATATTTCACTAATATTAAGTAGTTACAAGTATATAAAACTATTACTGAACTAAAATCCGGCGAAAAATTCCTCCACATCACTGTCGACTAGTGGCCGGAGGCTATCCCTTGGGTCACGGGAAATGTCAACCAGCCGTTTGGAGATTTCGTTGTACAAACCATGACGACTCTCGCACATGAACCCCATACGACTCGAAAATATAATTACCTTTAGGTCTATAATATATAACTACATAAATATCTAACTACAGTTTCTTGGAGAGTTCCTTAATTAACCCAAGAAATACCCAGGTTCTGCCAGCAGTTTTTGTGTCAACTTTGCACAAACAAACAAAACTTTAGTTTTCACGAGATTAAATGATTAAAGTATTAGTTTGTCTTAGTTTAGTACTAAAGCAGAGTTGTCTGCAAAGTTGCTGACGCGCACGGACGCGGGTTGGACTCGACGCGTGACCTTGCGCGTGCAACCCTTCCGCTGACGTCCGCGTATTTCATAAAAACAAATACAATAAGTGTTTTGTTTTCGCGCAAAGAGCATTTAACACGTTCTGCATGCGCGCTCTTAAATGTTATTGTGGAGATATGAAAATTACCTTTTTTTTTACCTTTTTAGCTGCTGATGAGTTTGAAATTGCGGAAAAGTATGGAGAAATAAAATGAAATGGACTTTGTTCAGCGTCTTTTTGCGCTTTACAAGCTGTTTTTAGCGTAAATACGTAGCAGGATGAGGTTAAACATTGACCTCTAACTCGGACGATGTATTTAAAGCCACTATTTTCGTGAACCTTGTCCACAACTGAAGCACGGGACACTGGAGAGGCAAACTAATACATTTTTAATGAGTGTTCCTAATGATATCCTCCAGACCAGCCATAAGCCCATAATTGCTTCTTGACTCCTAGCAAAACACGCTGCAACATTTCCTTAAAGCTAACGAAGACTGGAAGACTGATTACTCGTTAACTACATCAGTTACAAGAAAAATCTCTGGATTTAGTAAAAAATACAGCTGGGACCAGGAATTAGGAAATTTTGCGAGAGTTTCGTATTGTCAAAGCACAATGCCTTTGATGGGAGTGGAAGAGTTTAAAGATGTCACCGGAGAGGCATTCACGTCGCATGGCGCAGAGGTGCGGCCGGGCTCCACCCACCGTTGCCAACTACCTCTAGGGCTGCTGAATTACCTGAATTGTCATAGTTAATTTTGTCAACTATAAAGGATTAACTTATGGTGTGGTTAAAGGTATGAGACGTTCGATTCAATTCAGTGCGTTTATTCTTTTTTATCACAACATAGAATGCAAGAATCGTCACAATAAATAATATAAGGCGGTGAGGTAACGCCAAGAAACGGATTATAAACATGATTTTATGATTATTATTACCAGAAAGATATCAGTTCTCGCTTCTAACTTAAATACCGTTTCATAATGCCGCTGCACAGTAGTGTATCTTACTGTTATTGCATGTAGTTAATTACCGATGAAAAACTTTGACAATAATTGTTATTTTTTATGAGTGGTGAGAAATTGTGAGGCGGTGACAACCTTGCTGTGACCCGCGCGACTTGATAAACTTCTGCAATCCGACTGCGGTTGTGACGACAAATTGGATTGAAACAGTTGCACGGGTTTTTTCTAATCTTTGAAGTTCACATAGTAATTATGATTGGCTAACTTTTTATTTTTAACATGGCCGGTGCAGATATTTGCGGTGAGACATGCAACTTGTAATTACGAACACGCAAACACAAAGTTAAGGCCCGTTAAGTGTTTATGTAAAATAAAAAGAGATTAGTGTCGATTTACGTTTGGCTCAATTAAGTACCAGTTTGATAGCGTGTCAAACTTCTAATCGTTATAAAAACTAGCTTAAAAACGGTTATCACTACTAATGAAATTACAACAAAAATACCTATACGTTGAAAAACAATTGACACCACACAATAGCCGGTCTAGAAACAGTCACATTTTCATTAACGATAACGAAATTAGATAAAGTGTACGGATAAATAATGTCAAATTGTGTAACGAAACTCGATCAATATTCCCATACAAATACGTTGACAAGTAACGTTTTTGACAATCGGAATCGCTGAGATAACAAATTGTTCTATCAACAATTTTCGATATCGAATCGACACGGAGCGATTGACACTTGTCTAGGCCCCCAGGTAAATCTAGCCATTAAAAGGCAAAACATGATGAAATATCGAATATCCATAACTATAAAGTCTAATCGTTTTGCGAATCTAAATGGGCGTTAAATCGAGGTCGCCCACAATATAAATTTGGTTCAATTATCTAGCTTTTAAGGTTTAGATATAACTGTTACCTGTGCTAGGTTTATGTTGTTTGATATTCCGAAGGCGTTCGAAAGTGCTGTGGTGATATCGTCAGTTTCTTTGGCGAATGGCAGTATAGTGTTAACATTTATTATTCTGGAAGTGGCCGCAAGACGGCTGTAGAATAAAAAGCATCTTTATGACTTCAATCTCAGATTTGAACGGGCTTAGGAAATATTTCGCTGTAGTATGTTAGATTTTGGGTAATTGGCACCTTTTTTATTTGCAGAAGTTTGAAGTTCAACGGTTACTTATAATGTAAATCTTCCACTCTACTTGACGCAATATGAGCACGTTAAGCAGCATCTATAAAGGTATGAAGGTTTTATTGTGAACATCAACGCTTATTGCAATTTATTTTTAGACATAATAATATTTTTTCCAACGCTTTTAACTGACATGTCTACAGCATGACAGACGTTCAGGAAGAAATTGTCAATTACGACTTTATAGCTATTTGTTTGAAAATAATACATTTCTCGCGAATAACACGTATCTGAGCTGACAGTCACGTAATCTACACGAATGGTTATTGACTGGTATACGTGAGAATATTTGTATAGTGCGCTACCTAGCTTACTTATTTGCAAGTGATTGAAACACTGACTGGAAGTGTGTGCACTGAGTCTTTTAACATTACCTAAATATAAAATCAGTAGCGTGAAACGTTACGTGTTTGAACGTAATAACTTTATTCCAATATATTGGTCACACGCCGTTATAAGTAACTATGCACGTATTAGCGCTGACCCAAATTCTTGGCAGCTTGACTATGCATTTTGATAGGTGTAAGCGACTGTGGTCTGTGATGGAGTTCCGATTAAATAATTCTAAAGAATGCTACCCACAGTTACGTGAACACTTGAGTGAAATAAAATGGAAGGATTTTTCTCGTTTACAGCTTCAATTTTATTTTTCTGGCGTTCCGAGTCCATTGCAGTGTTTGCGGTTGCGGCCAGACTATTCGAAGGTTTTATTTGAATGAGACCGAGTCAGTAATTAGTCAGTGCAGCAAGAATGCAGTTTTAGTACTGTACGATGTTGAATGGTTTTTTTATTTTGCAATTTATGATGCTGGCCTTCTGGCCTTGTATAATTTATATACCTATGTTTGTTTATGCTTTTGAAGTCTTTAGATGATACAACTGATCACAGAACATTACATTTCGATTTCGCCACCAAAGACCAGTGGTACACTTTAACAGGCAGTTGTCTATCGACTTGTCAAGTAAGTAGGTTCACAAATTTTATTTCACGATATCCATTTCGTAACAGCTCTCAAACCTGTTCACGAAAAACCGTTTTTGTGTATTTATTTCTACGGAAATAGTCATGGTCGACGAAATGTTAGTAAGCGGGACTTTACGGTCAGTTTTTTCTCCTTTCTTTTTTGTAAAAACAAAACCCGCCAAATACTGCAAAAGTGAATTTGAGACGAGCCGAAATTTAATATCTAGGGAAGAGGATAAAAGAATTCGTAAACAAAAAATGTTCATTTCTCTGAAGGGGTAAAGGGGCAACGAGAATCTACGAGAATGTATCTATCCATATTATGAGAAATGACCAACTTATCATTGATATCTTCGCCAAGATCCTATTAGATCGACAACAAATATCATAAAACAGTAATATAATTCGACGAGAGTTGCCAAAAGCGTCCGACGACAAGACATTATGGTTAATATCGGCTCAGACGCTGTAAATCCAAGTTGATTGAAGTGGCGAACATGCTTTAGAATATCTTTGGCCAATATCACCTTGAATTCGTGGTTTGATACCTACTGTGTTCTGGAACACAAAGCCAACCCGTTTTGTCGTATAATAAGCTGTTCAACATATTGTGTAAAGCCTTTGTGATCTCATTGGAGGCGTCGAGAGCGTTTACGTACGTAATTTTATTCATAAGCTGAATGTCTTTGAGATAAAAATCTTCTTTAAAATGTATGTATACTTCTGTAATGGTTAGTTTGACTTAGGTATTTGTTTATTAACTATGTTTATGTTTTTTTTAGCGTTTATACTAATGCTTGGGTAATAATGAATATGTTTTGTTGTATGGAAAACTTGAGACGCAAAAAATCCTAGGCTAGGCAGACCTCGTTAAATTATCCATTTAAGTTTTATCACGTATTGAATGGATGCCAACACACGCTTTGTCAAATGCTTTGTTATTACTACGTTCTACAATACGTAGTTTTAAAACGAAAGTTAGTTCTGCTGTAGGCACAACCATATCGAAATCAGTGGTGTATTGCGACAATTGCAGTTTGGTTCACAAATTCTTAGGAGCAAGCTTTATTTCAACTCCTACAGAAACCGGTTCTTTAGTAACGTTCCAAATTACTAATGGAGGTCGACTTCTATAGTAAATTCATTAGTTTATTATTTCGTTACCTCTATAAAAGGGATTAATTTCGATATCTGTTATGATGCAGTCACGGTAAAAAATTGAGTCCAAAAATTTTGAATCATAAAATTCGGTTAATTTTGCATTAGTCACGTGGGTCAGTCCAATTCCGTTTTGAAACTAGTTTTAAAACTTGACCTAAGATGTAAGACGTAGGTGGGTATAACGAGTTAGTATTTATATAAGATTTTATTTATATTCTAAAGTTCAAGACTGTATGACACAACGACATAATAACAATAATGCACAGATCGGACCGAAAGGTCACGTTGGTGTACGATTTCATTTTGACAAGCGCTGAGAAACTGACGTTTCGCAATATAGCATCTTCTTACAAAGGTTTTTATTGGTGCTGTTCCGCAAACGATGGAACTCTTTACATCACGTCAACATCATTCTCCTGCCCTTATCCCAATTTATTTAGGGTCGGCGCAACATGTCTTTTTCTTCCATACTTCTTTATCTATTAGTCGTCATCTCGGTAGATGTCACTCCCTTACTAACCATATCATCTTTCACACAATCCATCCATCGTTTCTTTGGTCTTCCTCTACTTGTATAGCCATTCATACTCAAAACTTTCCTAACAGCATTTTCCTCATTGCTTCGCATAAACTCTTTACATAACGAAATTCACCAAAAAAAAGAAAACAAATGTAATACCATACATCCAAGAACTTATTGAATAGTTGTCATTAATGGAACAACCGTTGTTACTTGACACCATTTAAATTACCAACGTATCAAGAAGGCATATTTTAGATTAATTTGTGTATTTTATCGCCACCACCATTGGCCATTTACGTCTGTAAAGATTCCTACAAACACTGATTTTATTTAACGCACTCATAATCATTTGTCAGCTCATTTTATTAATGTTGATGTGGTTTGTTATTTTAAGCTGTACTTAGATTTCCCAATAACCTTCGACAGCTAGTAGGGCAAATGTATTCTATGCAGGAATGTATCTTAAGGTTCGTCAACATGGTGACATTATGTTCGCATTCCTAGGAGGCGAACGACAGCAGGCCTTGCGACCACACAAGGTCATTTGTGAAGGGAGACCTGAAATAGGGTCGACGCTCTATTTAGAATTACGATTGTAGATAATTAACTAATGTTAACTACTGATTTTTTTAGTCTGTTCAAGTAGTATCATCTTCAATTAGAGCTGAAGAGATGCCGCGACAACCTTTGGAAAGGCAACGATGGTGCAGAAGATAGAAAGGTGTTAAATTTTATAATAATATATCATTAAATACTACAGTTACATTAAATCATATTGGTCAGTAGCATAACTATGATAGCGATAACTCTATAAACATATTTAAAAAAAATCGTGTCAACCCTAACTTAAGCCTACGTACCTAAGTGTCTACGAGCGTATTCTAGAACCAAGATTAACGCCTTCTCAGCTAGTTGAACCTACTTCCTTATATTTGTATGCAGCTGCCTCGAAACTGGTTTCCAACAACAAGAATACGAGATGTGCTGCTAACAAGAAATAAAAGGAGGTGAACCAAACGTAAAACCCAATTATACTTTTTGCTCGTTCTGGGTATTCATCGACCCTCGAGGTTATAGAGCCAAGGAGACTACCACAGCAATTTAATATGGCAATATATTACTTATATATTGGTGTAGAGAGCCAAACGATTGTTCGTATCAGATCAGTCATACATGCACGATCTGTAAACCAGTGTCTGAGTGGTGGGTTATCATATCACGCCCACGTGGATTGAACGTATACAAATGATTTTTGTACTAGTACTAGTTCGTTAAGTGTGCCTTGTCTAGATAATATTGTTGAATGATGTTAAGCTTGAAACTCAATTATTCTCGTTATGGTCGAAGAACATTTCTGAAGACAAAAAGTAAGACGATTTTTTTTTTACGGCTGGGAAATCTTCCAATGACTTCTCCCGCTCTGGGTGGAGCGGAAGGGAGTGTCAGACTCTCGCTGACTAAAACCTTAATAAGTAAGACGATAACCACTCACATATAAAGACAAGTAAAACAAATAATCTGGAAAATAAGGCCGACTGTGACTAAGTTCGTAAGTTCGTAGAAAATATTTAATAAATCTTAATCCCTAGCGACAACCGAAGCTCACGATCGTTCTATATTTACACCATTAGCATAAGCTTTCTTTACAAGTGTACCTACAAATTTTGTATTAACGTTAACGGCTCCTAAACCAGTCTTTTGTATTGGCTATAAATATAGATATTACATGGATAGCATAAAATACAGAACTATTGTACTACTTTGTCGATATTTATCGGACATAATTTGTTCATGGTTCGACAACAAACCTGAGAAACTTCGGATCAAGGTAACGCGTCGAACCAAATTACGATAGTAAAGAAAACTCGACTTTGGAGGTTTATATGCTAAACAAAAAACACCAGCTAACACCAAATTGATACCAATAGGCGCAGCATGCAGCACGTAGAGCTAGCAATCCCTAACTGCCAAATTTTCCCAACGGAAAATTAACCTTATGTCTTTGCAATAGAGTTGAAATACTATCTAAGAAATTTGACAGATTAGGATAACTGATTGTGTTGCCCTCTGTGCGTAGTTTGCAAGAAATAACTATTTTAACAAAATAATTCATAGTCCTAATCCTTAACCTAAAACCTGTAGCTATAAGCTAGACCATCTTGAATGATCAAAAGAGAATTAAAAGTGGTCAAATCGAATCGGTTGCTGTCCAAGTATCGCACGACCACTCGCCACCGCGACAGGTCGGCTAACCGTTACACAGAGATTCCTCGGCGTTTCCTAAATAATGCCACTTGAATGCGAGATGGCAAGAATGCAAATTAACAAGTTTTGTATGTGGACCAGCAATCGGGAAAACATTCAACTCGTATTAGCTAAGCTTGTGTGATTTTTGTGTGGATAAAAATTCGATGAACAATGCTTTAGCGTTTCTTCCTCCTATTTGATTTTGAATTCATGACACTATAGGCAGCGATTGTATTTCGGATCGTCTTGTCGTATTGAGTAAGACGATATTCATTTGATTAGGTTTTATGTAAGAAGATTCTTCTGAGACTTTATTCTCAATATGTTTTTCTATCAAATTCTTCAATCTCAAGTTGTATGTAAATATTAATATACCTACTTAAATAATTTCAAAATTAAAAAAATGTTTTAAGAAAACGGTTCATAGCAATGTGTAAATGAAACTGTAGCTGAATTACGCAACAAACTGTTTAAATAAACACTCCATTGATCAGTTAACAAAATATTAACATTTCAGGAGATGCCAGCCGGAATGCTTTTGAAATTTAAATTCGTTAGGCCCGATGGCCCAGTGCGCTTAGCATCTCTAGGAAATTAATTTTAGTTACAGCATTCGAAAAGGAAGGTGCTGGAAAACTGGTTTACTCTAAAACTTAGTGTCTGTGATAAACATTGAGTATTTATGCGCAGTTCATACTTTCTGTGACGTGACACTTACTATTTTTTAAATTAATGTATTAAAGTTGAAGAGTTTATTTGCTTTTTTTGTTTGAACGTGGTAATCTCTGAAACTGCTCGTCGGATTTGAAAAAATATTTTTGTAAGTGATAGCCCAATTCTTGAGGAAGTTTATAGGCCCTTTAACATCACGGGACGACCCTTAGGACTTGGGCAAAAATAATCTGCAGATTATAGGATCAATTGCTCTGATGATGTTTGTTTATGTTGAGAGGACGAATGAAAGCTGACTAACAAAAGGTATTTTCAAGGCAGATGTGACTGGAAACGCCCTCGGAGGACATAGTGACCAAATTGGTGATGTTCTTGCGAACGGTCAGGCAGCCGGCATGCGTCAATGACCCTGATGTATGAACATAAACGAAGCCAAAGAAGTAAGGAGCGTAACAGGTGGCGTTATATAGTTACTGTCTACCACCATAAAGGAAGAAGGCGTGAGTCTATGTATGTATAGGATCTCTTTGGTCAAAAATTTGAATCTGGACTTATTGTTGATATTTCTTTAAATACTTTTGTTAATGATGCATCCCCAGTTTGACCTTATGCTGGCATTTTAGTAATGACACCAGTTTCTCGAAGGCTATTAAAAGAATATTATCGCTTTAGTCGTTTATTACGTTTTTGATTACTTATCTTCAGCAGATGTTGTTATTTTTGTTGTATTTATTTTATTATTGTCCTAGCGTAGTATACCTTAGGCTTTGAGTATTTTAATTTGAATTGACTTGGCTAAATTAGCACAAAAATATTTAAACGTCAAGTTTTGTGATTTTAAATGGTTTTTTTTAATATCACGCCTTCTTCTTGTTAGGGTTACCTACTTTTAAATGCGATCCAATTCACTAGGTGCTTTGAAAACTCAGTACGAAAACGCCATAAACTATATCGTCCGCTTAGTTCTACTCTGTCTAAATTGTCACAATTTTTTCATTTGATTTTCAGCCTTATGCCCTTGGTACAGGCTGGTTTAGAAGTTTGTTAATTGAAAGGAAATTGCACTTTCAGTCTAGATGTTTAACCATTGAATGGTTGGAAGCGTATAGGGAAGCGAATCTTGTCAGGATAATCGAATTCATTAGCAATCTTTGAGTCATCTTAAGTAAAACGGAAGGTTTAAATTGTTCACCCAGTCAAAAAGAAACTCGATAAATGAAAAGTTTAACAAAGATAAAATAACTCGAAAATGCACAAAAACATTTTAAAAATCTTTAAAAAGTTGCGATCCTGCCAGGATTCGAACCTGGAATCTTCTGATCCGTAGTCAGACGCATTATCCGTTGCGCCACAGGACCTTATGACAGTGATGTCAAAAATTTAGATCGGATAAGGATTGATTTAACGTGGCAAAAAACAATTTTAGCTCGAAGACTCTAATTTAGATTTGGAAATCAATTTCGTCAAGGTTATTTCACTTTGTATCTTTGTCACGCACGACATTTCTAAAACTGTTTCAGTGTGTGCATGCTTTGGTTTTTCACACTTCAGTATTTTTGGGCAAAAGGTGACTGAATTCGAATTACTCGTTTTTTTTTTACTGTTGAGTGTAATAACCCTAGTTTAGATAGCCTCATCTAATTATTCTGATAAAATAAATTCTATGGCTACCAATTTCTTTGATGAATTCGTTTCCCTAATAGGTAACTCAGTGGAAATTGAAGGATATCAAAAACAAAAAACTCTTTAGTGAAAAACTGAATAGAAAACATCCTTATCTAACAGCAATTAATACATAACCTTAATATTGATATATATATATATAAATATTATAAAGCAGCCATAGAGTTGATATTTTTTAATACAATAAAAAGCAGCGATAGCCTAGTGGTGTGACCCGGACTGCCAAGTCATAGGTCTCGAGTTCGAACCCAAGGCACGCACCTCTGAGTTTTCGGATTCATGTGCGTATTGTATAATTATCACTTGCTTAAAATCGGTGAAGGAAAACATCGTGGGGAAACCGGCATGCCCGAGAGATATTTCTCAACAGCATGTGATGCTAAGTCAGAGGCCCATGGGCAGCATTAAAACTCTGACACCAGGTTAGTCACTAACCACACGAAGAAGAAGAATACAATAAATCTTGAACAAGATGAAACGTAATTTAATTTCTTTGACATACTTACAATACACACATAGGAGTTTACAGTATGTTGTATCTTCTTAGTTTTTGTCATGTATATATATTATATTTATTTGTCAAATATAAATTCTTGGTATAGGTTCTATGTTTTATCCAAGAATTTCAAATATGCAGTAACACCATTTTCAAGGTATTAGTTTTCCACGAGGAATTCCTTCGAAAAGTTTTTCTCTTTGTGTACCGATTTATCTTGTGTTTTATTCTCTACTACGTAATATTTAAATCCCTTCAAATAAATTTTGTACTTCCATAATCGAGTTACGGCGCCCATCTATTCTGCATAATGCCATTTCTGAACTTTCACTTCCTCTGAAAACTTTCCAAAAATGCGTCTCTCGAATATCATCTTACATACTTGACGGTTTAATTACTTAATTGTCGTAATATAGTAAGGTGTAACATGTACTTATGCGTATATAAAAATTAGACTGATTTCTCTGTTTTCCGTCGAATTGCTACAAAAATTTGAATAAACGTTACTATTGTATCGATTTCGTTACAATTGTAAGTGCACGTTTCCTATTATAACCAAATATTCGCGTATTCCAGGTCGAATGGTAAGTAATGTCGGGTGTGTTGAAAGTTGCGCACGCGACTCGAGCGCGCATGACCCCCTTAGCACTAACGGACTAGTAACCGTTGGCTTGGCTCACGTCTTTGGAGCCAGACGTATCGTTTGCGGTATTAACCGCTTGAATTATATAACTATTGAGTAATTTGAGGGCCAAACGTGGGAGATACGAGACCTTAGAGAATTTCTCGAGTGATAAACCAATATCTACCAATTAGCAAGAATTTCCGTTGAGTTAAGAGGTGCGTGCAAAGACCGAAGTACAGAATGCTGATGATGGCTTATTTGGGAGAGTTGTAAAAGCATTTGTTGCTACGCCATGTTTTTTATTTTTGTTAATTTGGCAATGAAAGATATTATAGTACTCCAAATGACGATGAACTCATAAAAATTCTTGTCATGTTATTATTCGATACCGATTTAGATAGATAATACTTAATTTGCAGTTCCCAGTTCTTCCATATTTAGCAATGACGTCAAGAACTAACCGGTAACCGCTTGTTGGGTTATAAGAGTTCCGGTACGTACTTAGTTTGGATTCAAACCAAGAAATATTGAAAAGAAATTTTGTAAAGAATTCAAAGAACATTTAGATTTAACTCTCAACGAGTTTTTTGCAACAATTAGACACAGTTTTCTTTGTGCAGTTTTTGCAACAATCAGTTTTGTTTGGTGCAAAATGCAGGTACTCTACTTTCCATGCGGGTCGATTTGTAGCGTGGATAGTGAAAATTAAAGTATCTTGGGGCGTATGTAACACTTTCTCCTTGTACACGAATCTGGTAGCATAATTACAGGTATGGTGTTTAGTCAATTAGAGCATCATAATCATATATGAATCGAGTAATTGGCTCAATATCTTCAAAGCAATGGGTTATGGGTAAGTCCGCATATGCGTCGATGGGTGTTTAGCTGGTATTAATATAGTTTTCGATGGAGATCACTGGCAGTTAATCTTTCGTGAAAAAATCGTGAGAAATTAATTGCAAGATTCATGTACTTGTAAGCAATAAAACACTTTCAATCGTTGGCTCTGGTTTTCCTCACGTGCTAGTAATTCACCAAATCTTTTTGCTTCAATTGACAGTACTGAACTTGTTTAACAGCATTATCTGAATACCAATACTACTATTATCTTGCAAAGTAAAAAGCCAGTCCACAATTTCATATCTACTTCACTAATTTCTTAAATGCCAGCTATATGTATGAGGCTATAGCAATTGAATAATATATCTCAACGTTCACGATCTTGAACCTCTTTTTTGGATCCTTCTCGATCAAATAAAGCTTTATTTTGCCCTCAATGACCTGTCTGCCCCTTTTTTTGCCAGACGTTGCTTATAATGCTCTCTTTGTTCATAATTATAGCACAACATAAAATATGTGCAGGTTTTTACAAACGTGGGATTTTAGTTCATCTTGTAATGCGTTATTATGAAGCGTTTCTGGTTTCGACTAGTTCCTGCTCATTGTCATTGTTCTTGTTGCTTCTAGGAAGGTTTGACATGTTTCTTGCTTGATCAGATTTATTTCTGAATGGGCTTTGGTAAATTAAGCTGCCTCATTGTTGTAGTGAAATGCCGAATCAGCATTCTTTGTACCTTTTTGTATGGAACATGCGATATTTCTGTGTCTCCAATAATAATTATATTATCATTTTCTAAGAAAAGAGCCTAGTGAAATTAGTATCCATCACATATTTTAACGTATTCATCAAGATGTCTCGACTCATAATATCATATACATATAATAATAACAATTTCTATGCACAAAAGGATATTTGTAAACAACCTTCGGGTCGAGTCATACGAATTTCGCCCAGAAAATGATTTATTCATCAGAGCACGGCAACACCCTATCGGTACCACAAACCTAATTTAGTAGTATGATTGATATGGAATTGAATATTTTTATTATAATTAATTCCATTTCTTATGATAAAAAGTCTCCGAGGAATAAGAATAAAGAAGCTCCTGGGATGTGGAAGGTTGTCATACAAGTGACAACTTTCTACTTGACGAAGGAGTAATTATAGAAGTAGTAATTTTAAGTATGAAGAAACTTCTCCAGTTAAGCAAGAATATAACCGTTCCAGTTTCTTGGAAGGAAGCTCAGCAGTAATTCTAAGGAGATTAGAACAGTGTTAAAGATCGCATCGCATATCTTTAAGTAACTTCCAGAAATATGTTAGGATTTCATTAATCTTTATAAGGACTACCTGGAAGGTATTAGTTTAATGATAATGGATGTTAAATTGTCAGGTTACTAGATATATTAATTTGAACGGGATCCTATTGGGCTGTGCCAAATGTGAACCACTTTTGGCACTGTTTGGTGCTTTGGCACAAGGGATCATAAGCATGGTTTATTTATGTTTGTATAACTGTCTTCTTTGATTAAGTTATTATAGGTACCAATTGAGGTTATGCCCAGTTCTAGCATTCTTAACTGTATAGTTTCAATAATGATTGTTTTGTTACCACTGGGTATAATATCCTACCTTCTTCTATTCCATTTTTGGATACAGAACTACTTTTAATTTTTCTTCTTCTTTTGTTTCTAAATCTAGAGAGATTTGGTGTGAATCAAAAACAAGTGAAGGTACTAATTTGGTTTCTTTCGTTCACGCGTTCGTGGCAAGATTTTGTTTTAGATAATCAACAGAGAATATGTAAGAGGTTTATCGTAATTTATGAAAATAGAGATGCGAGGGATGCACTCGGGCGCATCGCGAGTTACCGAGGCGACGAGTGAGGAGGTGCGGAGGGAAACGCGGGACAGAGGAGGCGGGGGGAGACCGGTTCAACCTCGTCACTAGTATACTCGGCTCTGTCCCCGTTTACCTCCACTTCATGTTTATAGTGTAATAATTTTGATTTTCCATTAAATAATTCATTTGTTTTTTTAATTAGTTCCCGTAAGTAGTGGGTTATTTGGAGGTTACAGAAATGTATGGTGTTTGCTAGATTGTTATTTATTTGTGACGATTTTGCTTATGATGTTTGAGCTAATTGATATCATGGTAGTAATGTTTGCACCGATGAGTAATTGAATATATAGGTAGCCTTGAAAAGATATATTTATTATAAAAATGAAACTAATTTAACTAAATCAATTCAGAATTTATCAAATTTTTCAAGGTCCGCTTCGAGATAATAGTAATGAAGTAAATCTAAAAATTTTAACAGATATTATACACTATTATTATCAAGATAAAGCTGAATCACACGATTACCCTATTCCAGATAATAGTTAAGATAACAAAGCACAATGCTATTACAATGTAAAGCACTTGAGATGCAAGACACAGCGGAGCGCGTTGATGTCTTCCGTTTGATGGCATAATCCCGAGCTTTTATTATCACGAGCAATTCGGCTGTTACCTCAGACTTTTGTCAACATTCGTATTCATTGACAACGTCATAATAGCCCGATAGAACGCTAGAGTCAAAAACCTCGGCCCGAAGAAAGTTGTTCAGCCGAAAGCGGTCTCTCGAGATTGGAATTTTGGTCGGACACGTATTACTGACATACAGCCGGCGCGCCCACCTGCTAGCAACCACACCTGAACCAAAAGTGTGTCAACATCGCTGACTCCTCGAACTCGGCGATCGATCGTCACAACTTTCACATTACCTTAAATTAACACTCGACTGAGCTAGCACTGATACGTCTAGATAATATTAAAGACCCACCTTTTGCACGCCACGGGGCGTTCCAACAAAAAATCCGGTTAAGCACTATCAGGGGTTGGGGTTAACGCACGGCCACTGTGCTTGTACACAATTCACAACACTTGAGTCACAAGGTTTGCCACATGTCGGCAGGCCGGTGCGGTCGCGACGGCCGCCAGTTCAGCACTGAGGCTTTCTTCGAGACGACGCGCGCGCGTGCGCAGCTAAGAATGAGACTACGGTTACCTGCACACCGCTACGAGTGCTACGTCAGTGTGCGTTCAATTCGCGCATCGACGTGTTTCAAGCGTAGAGATAATGTAGATGCTTGTGTATTTACTTTTCATGTTAGGGTAGTCGACATTTTCATTGGAGTTAAGTAGTTTGGAACTTATTTATAACGGTTCCTTAGACACAATAGAAGATATATTCGTGACGTAGATACATACATAGCTCTACTAAGTCATTATAAAACCGAAAAACAGTTGATTAAACTCATCACAGTTCATTAAAGTTACAGTCATATATTATGATTTATAATCTTTAAAAATGTCAGGTAATATTCTCAACTCACCTTTCTATCAACACTATTTATCACTTTAGTAGATACCTGAACAGCAACGCTTCCCCGAACCACTATCACACTCTTACACCTCTACTATCCGTACACACTAACACGAGCTAAGCAATTGTGGGTTATATATTTAATATTCAACTTAACGCGAAACACAACGGCATACTCACACACGGTAACAACTAAAGACTAGAATATTGAAAATATCAAATAACAGAATATTTTATTAATATTTTGACTTCGTAATTCTACGAATATCTTGTAGACGAATTTGATTTTCTTTGCAAAATGCTGTAATCAAAAATAGAATATCCAGACTCTAATGTATGCTAGATATTACATAAACTTAATATGACTCATGAATTTTATGTTACAAAATTGTTTTAAAAATAAACATTAAGTCTTTCTACATCCAATGTTAGAAGGTCAATGCCAAAACGTACGAACAATATCCAAACATGTATGTTTGGATAAACAGAGGTTTTGTGTACAATAACGGTGAATACAGTTTTTTTTCAATAAAAGAATCAACAATGTACGTCGAAGTTTTCAAATAAATAACCATGTGGTATTATTTACTTATGAAATCCAATCATAATATACCTACATAATATAAGTACCTAGTCTACGAGTCAGTGCATTTTAAAACCTTTTTTATTGTATTCCAAAGTGTAGAATTCATATTTCCATTAATATATCTTTTAACTGAGCAAGAAGTTAACATGAATAAGCGATTTCCCGAGCCATCCTAAGTGGCACATGAGTATGTGACAATAGGTTAAGAATGTGGTACTTTCCCCGTTCGTGACGTCACTATTCAGGCCGACGACTCATGCTACAAGGATACCATAAACACAAAACCGTTAAGTGTAGAGGATGTTCACCGTGTAAGGCAAGCAAGTGCTTATACCAACTGTCGACCACCAATGTCAGACGTGGGGATTATTATAGGTGAAAGAAAAAAAAGTAGGCATCGAATTTAAAAATGAAATACATACAGACAACATAGAACCATTCCCCTTGTAGTTGGTTAAAAATTAAATAATTTGAAACAAAAGTTGGTAATTGTTATATACAGAGTGAAATTGAATTCATGGGCAATATCGATATAGCGAAAAAAAATCAGCTGTTCCATTATCCATACATTATGCTCGCATAACTCGTCAAAATGTAGGGAACACCTGATTTCTTTTTGCGATTTCAGGTTTTGCTATGGGAACACCCATAGCAAAAGTTGTACAAAATGAAAATTATTGCCCATTAATTCAAAACCCTGTATGATGAACGCAGCCATAGCTGTGATTGGTTCGCCCAGAGGACACGGTAGAGCACACGGTGCAAACCTACCCCGCTTGGGCGGAGCACCGCCGTGTCCTCGTAGAGGCGATCGGCGGTGGCGACCTCTCGCGCCCGGCCCTGGTGCAAGCCATGGTCCGAAGCGAGAGTGAGTGGGAGGCATTCACCTCCTTCTGCGAAAAAGTCATGCTGAGATGAGGTGGCGGGATGGGAGAGAGAAAGGTCCTTCCGTCCCAGCCGCCGTGGGAGACACTCCGGGCATCGGGAGCCACGTGACGACTCCCGACCACCGTAGGCGCGGGCCTGCGCACGGTGTGTAATGGGTGACTCACCGTCCGATCAGCACCAGGCCCGTGCCGGACGGCGGCGCTTATATGTTCCACGCGCGCCTCAAAGAGATTTCAGCATATGAAGGGGCCCCCCTCAGGACAACCCCGGTACATAAAAGGCTAAGGAAGGAACATGAATGGGTTTTAGTCAGTAAGAGTCTGACACTCTCTTCCGCTGCACCGAGAGCGGGAGAAGTCATTGGATGATTTCCCAGCCTTAAAAAAAATCTGTAATTGGTAAATACATAGATATGTCAGGATGATATAAGTCCCGCCCTGTTGTCAGGGGAGAGTTTGAATTAAAGCGTCAGTGCATAAACCACTTCCCGGAGTAATACTTGCGTTCCTCCAACAAACCTAACCTAACCTAACCTATAATTTTCTTACATGTTCCACCTTTAATGTTTTGTCATCATCCTACGGTAGATTGGTAGGCTATGCCTTTTTTTTTTTTTAAGGCTGGGAAATCATCCAATGACTGCTCCCGCTCTGGGTGGAGCGGAAGGGAGTGTCAGACTCTTACTGACTAAAACCCATCCATGTGCCTTCCGTAGCCCTTTATGTTCCGGGGTAGCGGTAACCCTAAGGTATTAAGTCCGCGTTTTTATGGTTATTTGTAATACGTTTGCAATAAGCTTTATTGTAGTTTGTTAAATTGAAAAAAAAGGAAAATTGAAGCACCATTATACGGGAAAGACATAGGGTTAAAATTAGTCGTCTCTAAACTCACTGCCATCTTTTCCAAACTGGTTTAAGTTTTTGAAGTGTATTTTAAACAATACTTTTATGATCGGCTATGGAATGCTAATTTTTAAAACTTTTATGCTAATAGGAATGACTCATACCTGTACTCATATAGAATAATAGAAAACATGTTTTTAATTATTGAAATAATGTAACAATAAAGGTCCACATTAAACACAACAGGTGTTATTCATAAAAGCTAAGAAGCGGGCCTTCATTAGTCTCAAACATAATTAAATTTCCGTATTCAAAAGGACACAAATACTTCGCTGTAACTAAATTAGCATCTTTATACGGGAGGATCTTATTTTATCAGTAACTTAATTAATTAATATTTTCAGTGATGGTAGAGCAGTAATTCCAATTTAATATTCAGGCAGCTTTTGTGTAACCTTTATTACTCATGTAAACATGAACATAATATCCTCTCAGGGAATAAAAAACAACCTTCATTCCCTTCTTCACCCTTCATTTGTTTCAAGAATATCTTAAAACACAAAACCTTATCAAACGACAGCGAGAGGACATTTTGCAGCAAATCTCTGGGCTGTGGTCATGAATCAAAGGGGAAACTTTATATCTTCATAATATGTGATGTGTGACGTCAGATTTTTCCAAGCCACTCATTTCCTTGAATACGGGATGCGGATGTACGATGACCTACATTCTGGACCCCGATCCCGATTAGGGAGCCCGGATGGGTCCAAATAACGAACCGAACGTAGTTCGATGCTTTTTTTATGGTGCAACTATGAATGTTGATCCAACTTGTGTGGACCCGATACTGATCCGACACGGTGGAATGGTAAGACTTTAAAAAGTGACGTCATTTGTACGGAATTGCCGGGAAAGGGAAAAATTGCAATATAAAGATAAAGATTTTGTGGGGGTTCGTAAAGTATAGATTTAATGCTGTGCTGTGTGAAATGTAAAGTGTGTACTATATGGACTGCGATTCGGTGTGTTTTTCCTTCGTTATAAGTAAAACTAGTCAGAATTACATAGATTACGAAAACTAAGGAATACAATGTCACGCTCACTAAAGAACTTTTTATTCATTACTTGCGACCCGCCCCGGCTTCGCACGGGCGCAATGTAGATATTATCGCACGTTCGGATGATTCGCGGGCGTTAGTTAAACCATGCGTATAAATTTTTTTCTTGAATCAGTCTATCTATTGCTGAAAACCGCATTAAAATACGTTCGTTAGTTTAAAAGATCTAAACGTACAGACGGCGAGGAGTAACTTTGTTTTACATGTACAGATTTATTCAAAGATAAATCTTGAAACGATCACCGATATTGCAATTTTCAGGGCAAACCATTTCTCTACACTAAAATGGTTTTTATTCCCGTCGCAATATGCAGTCGTAAGTCAATTCCTAATCCAGACAAAATTTTTTGCACGCGAACCTGCAAGCGGTCGATAGTGGCTAAAAAGCCAATTGGATCCCGGGATCACGTCGACCGGTAACCGATCACCATAATTCACGGGACTGTCACATCCTTATATAAATTGGACCCGTCCACTTAGTCGGGATAATGCTGGCTAAGGAAAAATGGCCATGTGGGTTTGCTTACAACTTAGGCTTTGTGTTTCGTTCATTATATTAAAGTGTAGATTTTTATTATATTTCTAGAATATAGTATATTTCAAGAATATTAAAGTGTAGATTTTTATTTAGAGTTTGACCTTGTTTGTAATGGGATAAAGTGTTTTCTGAATTCCATTTAGGTCTTCATCATCATACCGCAGCAGTCCATTGCTGGAAATGTTATACGCTATTCAGCTCGATTTTCGTCAATTCTCAGTCACCAGTCACCCTACGAAGATCGTTGCTCCACTTAACCGGTGGGCATCCTAGCTTACGTTTGACGACTTTGGGGTCTCCACTCGGCGACATGTCTACTCTAATGTTATCAGTTGTACGATTAATATGGCCGGTCTATTTAGGTGTTTATTTTTTTCATTATTAGTAAACTCTAGTAGTTCATTTTCATTATTAGTAAGAACTAGTTTTTCAAAACACCGAGGTACGGACATAGCGACAGTCGGTTTGGGATGTCAAAAGCCCGAAAGTCTACCACCAGTCTTACCATGTGGTATTTATAGTGTTACCCAGTAACTCAATTTCAAAGGTCAGATAGGTAGTCGCTTCATGTAAAATACTGGTATTCAGCTGCATCCTTTTAGATTGTAAGCCGGCAGTTACATAGTTGGGAAAAATCTAGGTACATGAATGTAAACCACATTCAGTTGAAGGTTTAATGAAATAAGTCTCCAGCTTTTGTTTCAGATTCATACATTCAAGGCTAGTGTTTAATTTCAGATCTTAAGTCTTCGGGGATTTCCTGTTCTCAAAACCTCGAGGCCGACCCGACATAAGGATACAAAATGTCTGTTTCACAAGCATCACAAGTGTGAAAGGGAAGTTTGCTAACCCAGCAATTTGTTAATTACGAAGTTCAGCTACATTGTCCGAAAACTACTTTTACCTTCTGATTAGCTAGAAAATTATGTCACGTTAGTTTTGTTCGGAACTATCAAATTAGTTAATTTTGTATCGCGATTACGTAAGGTTCATGCACTAACTTTAGTAATTACGCGTCTCTGGAATATTTTCTGGTAAATTTGCGCCGTCTGTTGTGTAATGATCGGTTCATTAATCACTTCAAGTGTTGTTGGAGATTTTGTTATAGTTTCTAACAGTTTTTTTTTTTGTTAGTATTCATATTTATAAGTTTCTTTGTTACTGTTTGCCTGCTTCCTTGGTTTGGTCGCAAGCGGTATTGCTGAGCATGAGGTCCTGGGTTCGATTCCTGGGTCGGACAAAGTTTTATGGGTTTTTTCCACCTGCGGCTAACTCCCTCTCACAGAGAGGGGGCCTGTATCCCAGCTGTACATTATAGGCTGATTATGTAATTTATGTATGTGTGTAGGCTATAAATAAGATTCCAAGAACTACCTCAATGTTCTCGAAATGACTAAATTTAGAATCCGATAATCTGTAAGGAATATATTATGTGTTATGGGTCTTTGTTACCTGAAATAAATGATATATTATTATTACTAAGTAAGGCGCTGGAATACTTTGACGATTCAGGTTGATATCCCAAAAGCATTAAGCATTCCTAGTGTTGCAAAACAATAAAAACAGTGTATTATTTATTTGCAGTTTAACAACCTTTAGAAACGTTCCGTTCGTAGCGTGGCGAATCATGAATATGTAAACAGTTAGCGATTCAGATATTCGCAAATTTATCAAGTATAACTTACGTAAGTTTGCCACCATTGCGACTAAGTTGTACTGTCTTCCGAAAACTTAAGTTATTCTGCACCTTAAGTAACTTTCTTAATATAAATGAAGCTCTACTTAAGTCTTTTTGTGTCTTGAACACATCATATCCCACCTACGGCTTCATCTTTCGTTCAGACACCAACACAAGTAATTTTCACCACCATTTTTGCCGAAATTCATTCTCTGAGAATTTTCACCGCGCTGTCAGCATCATCTCACATATTTTAGTTAGTTAACAAATTCAGGTTTACTTTTTAGCTTCAGAACTTATTTATGTACATAAAGTAAAATTATACAGATATGACAGTATTGAGTTCAAAGGTACTGTTTATTTGTAAAGAAATTTCTTCCAGCCGACCAGCGAAAGAAGGAATGAAAAAAAATAGATAATAGTGTGTGAGAACAAGAAGAGAAGAATATGATTTTATGACGTCATTAACTACAAATATTAAAATCACAATCAAAAGTCATTTATTTAAACTAGGTTATAAAACAGGCCTTTTTGAACGAGAAAATTACATAAGACAGCACCTCAAAACGCCTGCACTTCACCACTTCCTAGGGCTTTAGCTAGGAAGCGGAAGTGACGCAACAAACTCCCCAGGAGCACAGCTCTTTAGTACACCTACATTGTTTTCTCATCTTCTTCAGAATTATAATGATTTAAGTTACTCTGATTTATTTTTCGTGCGTTGTTTGAAGTAAAAGAATCGAATAAAATAATTGTGTTAAAAGACCGGCAAGAATTTATTACAGCTCTTTATCCTTACAAAGCCGAGACATTGTTCAAGGTCTTTCGTAAGCCTATCTTTATTTAGTCCAATTTATCTTCTAAGAATGGCAATTCACTAGCCTATATATACCTCTATGTTACACATAATACAGTTCATTTTAGCACTTAACTCTAAATAAACCTTCCGTAACATGTCAATATAACTTTTCATCACTCTCGTTAGAACATCTGCATGCTAATTTATCTTTACTTTCATCTGATTAAGTGTCAATAAAGTTCACTAATCTTTTTATTATGCGAATTAGCTTTTGATATATAACTATAGATTCATCAAATGGTATGTTGAAAATGTTAATAATGACAGATGTATGCGAGGAGATTTTAGAAAGTGTATAATTTTAGCTTAATTTGAATAGGTAGTTACGATGTTGTATTATTTGGACGTGTGCGTGTAATTCCGTATTTTTTTAAAGTTATTATAGCTGGTGGCACTTGCAAAACCCATAACAATTGTCTGTTAATTTCGTGGGAGAGTGCGAACGGGTGCTTTGAGGTGCGGTGCGAATGCTAGCGACGAGCTAACGAGCATTGATTGG
This sequence comes from Hyppa rectilinea, assembly GCA_951799385.1. Lineage (NCBI taxonomy): Eukaryota > Metazoa > Arthropoda > Insecta > Lepidoptera > Noctuidae > Hyppa > Hyppa rectilinea. Next base: position 7,735,886 of record OX637305.1, read on the forward strand.
AACTAATTAAGTATACTTAACGTTCTGTATAGGTCGTCTGCGCAAGGCGACCAAGTCTCAAGCTGATAGAAATAAGTCCCGTTGCATTCGATAATTAAAACGAATTTGGAATTAGCTTTCAAATGTCATTAGGCTTTTGTTTCGAATAGAAAACAAGAGTGATTAAATAGGCGCGTAGAAGTGTGCACGTTTCTTTGAGATAAACTAATAATATATTTTATCATCTATCGTTTAATGCCCCCACATAATATTACTCTTCGGCTAGCATTCTTCTTGAGCTTAATGTGGGGAAAGAGACATTGGTGTGACACTTTATTATCAAAGCTATTTCTAGCCAGGTCACAACAACCAATGTCATAATTTTGAGAGTGCTAGGAAACAATGTTGAGAATCATTAAGATGACCGGATGTTCACAACTGAACTAACGCAGCAATCAGTAGTTATGAGAAAATAATGAACTCATAATGTTCAGAAAATTGATTGTCTATCGCTGTTGTGTTATAAACACTCTATTGGAGGTAACATCCACCGCAAGCAGTATTATTTCAATATTTTTCAGTGTTCCCTGCCTTTTGTGTCATTTTATTAATGACGATTATTTAACCTCCATGTACGGAAGCGCCACCTAGGGGGTTCACGATATTCACTGAGTTGCAATTAGCAGCTGTATGGGAGTGGCCGAACATCGTGTAGAGATAAACTACGATAACATGGCTCGTCCTTCCAAAATTCAAAACGTTTGTAGTAATTACAAAGCGCCACCAAGACTTACAACGCACTGCAACTGCTGCCGGCCTGCTACTGAAGATAAAACTTGCAACTCCATACATACAAACTCTATCGTAAGGATGCGACTACAAATAATGAAATAGTAATTTGGAGGGGCGCGCCATGCTATCGTAGTTTATCTCTAGAATGGCGTGCGATTTGACGGGTACGTATTAAAATCTCTAAATTCTGACTTAAATACCGACGCCCAAAACGAAAGTCAATATACCGAACCGACTACGCCTTAGGTAGGGACTAACAACTACTAGGTATTTAGATTTTAGGGATTTACAACTTCGGGATATGGATTTTCGGGGTTTAACCTTTCGGGCAAAAGAACTTTGGGGTTTTAAAACTTTCGTCCATAGGTAGGTATTTTAAAATTTGGTTTTTTAAATTTCGGTATTACAATATGTACCCGATTTGACGGTTAGAGATGAGGTTTACTTTGTCCTACTTTAAACGCGGCAGCTGTCAGTAGGACCCTATATGTACAACACTAGTAGGAAACGTTACGTGGACGAGTCCTCCATTGTTTCACCGCGTTTTGTTTCCTTGTTCGGCTGTTTTGATCACACATTTTTGTGAACTACCATATTGTATGATCGACCTAGTTATTTTGAATGATGCGAATTTTTGGCACTAGCATAAATCTATACTAATATTATAAAGAGGAAAACTTTGTTTGTTTGTTTGGTTGTAATGAATAGGCTCAAAAACTACTGGACCGATTTTAAAAATTCTTTCACCGTTGGAAAGTTTAGTTTTCTAGGAGTAACATAGGCTACTTTTTATCCCGGGAAAAATAACGGGTCCCACGGGAAAGACCACGGGAGCGAAGCCGCGGGCAAAGTGCTAGTATAAAATATTTTTATAAAGACTTAAATAAAATTGTTGTTTCTAGGGTTTCATTCACCAGCGCTGTTGTTGATTTCTGATTGTTTTCGCAGTAGGTATTAATTTTCGGGTTTTTTTATGGTTCGGTAATGGAATAGCGGAACCCCTGTAGAAGCACTAGTGTGTCTGTATGTCCGTCTGTCAAAGCCAATTTGCTCCGATTCTAACGAACTGATTAAGTTGAAATGTGGTACACACATGTCAATTTCTGTGACCCGAGCACGGACGTATTACGTAAATAAATTAGTTTTAAATATGGGGTTATTTAATGAAGCCAATCAAGAAAAAAAAAGTTTTGCATATTGTACCGTGTGACAGATCGGTGGGATTCCGGATTGGGATGAATGCAGCTCCACGCTGAAGTTTAATTGTTTATTTTGTCTGTAACCTACTTACACTAGAAGTTAAGTTAAATTGTTACTCTAAATTGTTACTCCGGTTTACAATAAATACTTTTTATTCTATATCATTGGCTTGAGTACTTGAAACCAGGTCTCAAGTAATTATTTAAATTACAATTTTAAAATAAAATAGTTTAAATTAATTTTAGAAAATAGATGAACTTTGACCATTGTTCCTTATCGCCGAAATAACTGAGCCTAAAATAAAAACAAGATAAAAAATGTGATAATATACTTTTAGATTAGGTACATAAAACCTACCAAATGTGTGTTAACTTACATTTGCAGTTGGAATGTATGGGAGAACATGTTTTTGAAATACAATGTTAAATTTGTTCTGCGGATAAATTCATCCCAACTACAGAACCCATTGTGGGGTTCTGACTCGCACTTGGCCAGTTTATTTCTGTAATCACGACAACTGACACAGAAAGTATGATTTGAAATGAAAAACAATATTTAAAAAAATAGTCTACGGCCGTTTTTTGTTTTTAATATTGAACAGAACTTTTCCGATTTGTATTTTTTTTACAGATTTATTTTGTAACATTCGAGTTTAATTTTCCATATCACCCAGTTATTAATACCAAAAACACGAAACGCGCTAATACCATTTTATTCATGAAGGCTCAGTTTGGTCTCTCGGGTGAGATCTTAATTACGCGTTTTTAGGGTCACAGGGTAAACGAGACAGTAGATTAAAGAGTTTTTCCCTTTAGACCTATGTATTACACATGTTTAAGTCAGTTAAACTAAGTCAGTATCTACGTACAACTGACTTAATTTAAGTTTCCAGACTTAGGAAGTTCTCAAGAATGGGAATAGTTTTGAGGGAGTCTTGGCGGTTGTCGGGAACTGCTCCGTTCAGTTGCAAACCGTGACTGCAAGTGATGTGTTTGATATTGTGGTCGAGTAATGTAATCGGATGCAGTTGAATACCAGTATTTTACATGGAGTAACTCGCTGTCCACAACCCAGTCATTGGGTCATACGATACCCGTTGGTAAGACTAGTTTAAGCTAAGCTTCTGACTGCCCGTTTGATAAGACGTATGACAACACAACACAACCTGCGTCTTCGTCTAGAAAACTTCAGAAACATAAAATGGGTTCAAGAACTTGTGGGTAGATGTTCTAAGATACAAATAAATTCAAACTTACTAAAAGTTTCACAATCACATGTACTGCCCCTATTATAACCGCTATGTTTGAGCATGAGAAGCTCCTGGCTTCGATCCCTGAGTCGGGCAAAATGTTATTGGGTTTATTTCATCTGGAAATTCTCAATAGTACTTTTTTTTCTATCATGTTTCAAAGCAAATAAAAATATTCGATTCTATTCTATCCTTTTAGAAAGAATGCCAAAGAAAAGTCGTCTCCTATAATTTTTATATCAACATTCTCGCATCTTTATTCTGTTTAGCATCAGGCTCAGAATTACAACAAGGATATGATAGTCCGTTGACTTTTCCGCCTGACGTGATCTGTATGTTGGAGGCCAATCCGACAGTACGTGAACATACTGACAACTATGACGCTACATAGCCAGTATAGCATGGTTTATGTGAAAGTATGTGGATTGTAATAATTTTTATATGAGGATGGCGTATTTGTGAAGCGTTGGTGTTATTTTTTGTACAGGCACAACGACATGATAATAATGTCATTAAGTACCTTAGGTTAGGTAGAGGTGCACTTATAGCAGAGCACTGGTGGCCCAGCGGAACCCAGATAGGCACTTTGTATTTTTAATTTCATCACCACTGCTTTTGAAAGTGGTGAAGGGAAACATCGGCACGTCCTAGAACCAAAAATACGAAGACATATTGTAACGTTCACCAACTTGCATCAGGCTCGCGTGGTAGATTATAGCCCACTCCCTCTCACAGAGAGGAGGCCTGTGTCCTAGCAGGCCTGAGTTCCATGACAATTTTGACACTAACTGTTCAGTGCGTTCAGGTTCATTGGTGAAATTCGCCCCTAGAAAGAATGCTGAGATGACATCTAGTAGAAATAACGAGAAACAGACCGATCTGAAATAAATTCGAATGAGGTTGGATAACGGTTCTCCTCCACGTGGTTTTTGTACGACAATATCGGATGCATTATTGCGTAATGCTTCTCTATGTCTTGCCACACAGTTGCGTTTTTATCGTCGGATATTACTAACGTGTGCGCGTAACACTACAGGACACACATTGTTTTTGAGATACTACTAATACTAACGTTAGTCACGTAGGTTTGTAAGATCGCTTGCGACCTAAAACAAAATATTCAAAAAACTCATATCGGAATATCGCAGGACGGATTAACGCAAGCGTCTTCTATTGCGTCATAATTATCGCAGCAGTGTTACTTCGTGGCCATCCTAAAACAAAATGTACTGAAAACAGATATCGCATCCGATATTATCGACCGATAATAACGTGTCTGTGGGGGAGACCCGAATTTATTCTTGTAAGTCTGCTACAACATGTTCATAACATGTCTGTAGGTTAATCCTATACACCGACTTCGTCTGTAAACGGTTTTGTGTTTATCTTCCAAACACAATTACATACTGTGATTGTGACTACCAGATTAATGCGGTAGGTAATAGGTCACAGACACCGCTCATTGTTTTAAAGCCAGACATATGGGAGCTGGGAGCTGAAGATAATAATTTTTTTAATTTTTATTTATGTGGTTCGCCAACGATTGTTTACACCAACATCTTGACCTTAAAAATAACATGCCTATACACTCTGGACAGAGTAACAATCATTTAAAGATAAACACTACTTGACTAAATTAAATTAGGTCATTTGTAAGCCTAGTACATGTACAGTAAACAAGCCAACTTAAAGCTAAAGAGAAAACATGTATGTTTATAAAAACTTGTATATGCAATAATTACTTATATTAAAATATAACAACTTAATGCTTTACAACACGTTTTAATAAACCGTTCAGGATTTTAGTTCTCAGCTTAGTGAGAGAATCAAAGTGGAAATCACTTTGATCGCTGAAACTATTCAAAACCCTACAGAACCTAGCGCGTGGGGAGTTAGATCCCAACACCGTTCTTCTCTGTGGAGGACGAAGTGGGGTTATGGCTTTACGTGGAATTCTTGAAGGAACACGAAAGTTAATATGTGCGAGCAGTCCTTTAATATATCTGCCCTCCCTATTTTACGAAGAAGTTTCCAAGCCTATACAGGATGTAACCGAAAGGGTATATGTATTAGTAGTATAGTATAAAAGCATATGCTACAGGCCACCAAACTGAACAACGTTCACTATGGGACCAACTCAAAAATCGCGGAAAAAAAATCTGCTGTTCTATACATTTTTGGTCACGTGACTCGTCGTATGTATATACTCTTTCGGTTACACCCTGTATAGAAGTCACCCTACCATCCTCCCCTTTTATACAGAGTTTAACAGTCCCATTTTCAGTTCTGAAAAATATTTTGTACTCAAGTTTTACGCAAGCAAATTGAAAAAGTTTTTCTCTTATTTTTCCAAATTCCAATATGTGCGGAAACCTCATGGTCCATACACATAGGCGTTATCCGGATTAAAAAGTTTACCGCTTCTGCGGGTGATATAGCGCTTTATTGCTTTTACAGACTGTTCGAGGTAAATACCTTTTAGTAATACTATTTGAATGAACTTTATTACTTTGTTTTTAATCCCCCAACATTGTTAATTGTTGTAGGTGTGTAGTTTGTTGCTCAGCGTGTTTGTTACCAGGTCTGGCATTAATATATCGGCGCTGGTTAAACGAGAACTTATTTTACTGTGGCGAAAAGATTGTCACTGACCGTGTCTACCAGCCTGTTTTGGCAGTCATAATAGTTAAAAGTAGGGAGAAGGACGAAGTATCGTTCTTGTAAACGGTCGGTTGTTTTTAATTTAAAACTTTGATGTTGGCAATAGACATACTGTTATGCCTGTGAACTCATCATCATCTGCCCTAGTCTTTTCCCAACTATGTTGGGGTCTAACCGGATGCAGCTGAATACAGTAAGCAGTATTTTACATGGATCGACTGCCTATCTGACCTCCACAACCCAGTAACTGGGCAATACGATACCCCTTGGTAAGATTGGTTGTCAGATTTTCGGGATTCTGACTACCCGTTACGACTGTCAAAGATGCACAAATGACAGCCGGGACCAACGGCTAACGTGCTTTCCGAGGCACGGAGGAGTCTCAGTTTGTAAAAATGGTCACCCATCCACGGCCAACCCCGGCACGCGAAGCTTAACCTGATGGGTAGACCTGTGCGGTTGTTAGTACTTAGCCATGAGCTCCTCAGCGCCTGGCGCCTGGCGTGTAACTAGCCTGGCCTGTGAACTAAAAGTCTTTATAATAGACTTCAAAAACTTCTTTATTTTTATACATGTGTGCTGGCGGATAGTTTCGTTGTTCATGAAACGATTTTGATGATTGATGATTGAAAATTAAGTTTAGTTTCGGAAGTCGGTGTCTTTGGTTTCGTATTTTTGTTTTTTCCGACTGCCGAAATAAAAATTACTTTTCACTTAGTAGTGTTTTTGTGTGAAGTCGGTTGTTTTTTTGTTAAAAAAGTTTTAATTTCTAAGTCTCAAATGGTAAAAAAACATCGTACATACATACCATAAATACATACGACAGTAACCGTAAACTGTTATTTAATTATGGGGACGTGCAACCCTTAATTAGTATCTATTACATACTGTACACCCACATTTCGCCAGTTACGCCTATTGCCATTACCCGAGCAAAAATCCATTCTCGAAGTTACCAATGAGAAATACCAGATAGAAAAAAACCCAACAACACTTCGCCCCACCTGGAAATTGAACCCTCATGCTCAGCAGTAGCGCTGGTGGTCACTAGACCAACTTACTGTAATTTTTCCGTGTGATTAGTGACTAACCTGCTGTCAGAGCTGTTATGCTGCCCATTGGTGTCTGACTTAGCTTCACATACTATTGAGAAATATCTCTCAGGCTTACCGGTTTCCTCACAATGTTTTCCTTCACCGATTTTTAAGCAAGTGATAATTATACAATACGCACATGAATCCGAAAAAGAGGTGCGGGCCTTGGGTTCGAACTGAAGACCTATGACTTGGTAGACCGACGATGGTTAAACCACTAGGCTATCACCACAGCTATCACTGATTTTTTTAAGTAGAGCAACGAGGCTGGCATTTAAAAAATAAAAAACCTACCAACTTATCTTCATGAGAAAATTAACTACAAGACACGTAGTACATCAAAATGTGCGACATGACAATGTTAATTCCATCTCAAGAAAGGTCTAGGCTTCTCGTCACGCAAAGTGTCGGGTCGCAGACTTAATGACTATGATTAAGTTGTGCCCTTGACCCTAAACAAGGCCTAAGCATTCCTGGGTACAAATTACTAGATTTATTCTTGATAACGTTATAATGTTTTGTCACAGGAATTTCAGACCAAGGCATGATGGAGATAGTTACTTTTAATATTCGTTTAGTTAACTAAACTACACTAGGGCTTTTTTTTGAGGTTGGGAAATCATCAAATTAATGCCTCGCCCCGCTTTGAGTGACTGACCCCTCCCGCTCTGGCTGGAGCCGAAGGGAGTCTCAGACTCTTACTGAATAAAACCCATCCATGTTCCTTTCTTAGCCTTTTATATTCCAGGGTAGCGGTCACCCTTTCGGACAATCCCGCTGACCCAGCAGGCTTTGACCCTAACGGGACCCTTCCTTCATGCCGACATATCTTTGAGGCACGCGTGGAACCTCTGCTAACCCTTTGCAAGAAACAAGCGTGACCATACATCATGAATATCAATATTAGCAACATTGCATTGATAAAATTAGTTTCGTAATGGAGTTTATTGTTTAAACTAGGTATAATAGAGAGACACTCTGCATTTAGTTTGCACTCTGCACTTTATTGTAGAGTTTAAGAGTCAGCGTATGCATGAATATTAATATGAATTCCACGTCTGTTAGTGCTTGCCGTTGAGACTGTGAACTACAGTATGTTGTAAAAGACTGCTGCTTTCCAATAAGCCACTATCCCGGAACTTTGTTGAGGTTGCTTATGGCCGTGGCTTCACTAGTGTTAATTTAGAATTTGACAGTCAATTCGGGTTGTATTCTGCTTGTAATAATACAATCATGATTCTAAAGACATATATATCATATATTTCGCTATCTATTATCATATTTTAATGTTATTGTTGTTTTCCTCGTGAAATTTGGCTTTTTTTTCGGGATGAAAGGTACCCTATGTCGGTTTCTCTACATCTGACAACGTATATGCAAAATTTCAGGATGTCTGGTTTAGTATTTAGGCGTGAAAAGGTGTAAAATAAACGTACTCTCGCATTTATTACATTAGTTATGATTATTTTCATAATATAGAGCTAGATTCATGACATATCCCTTTTCTAAGAGGTATTAGAAATTTTCGAAAAGAGATCTGAGTAGACAGATAAGGGCGAATTTCATCATTGAAACACATTCAGCACTTAAACCCTGTTTAAGGACTATCAGTGTCATTATTTCCTGTGGCAAATTGTTACTTATAGTTCTTGAACGCGGTTTATGTTTAATCAGCGAGGTTGGCGGTGGGGTTGACAGACATCACCCGTGGAAACACCTTCAATGTATACCTAAGACTCTCTGAAACACTTTTTATAAACGTTTGTAAACCAACGGTGAAAAAGTGTCAACATTTAGGAATTTAAATACGTTATCAGACTTATCAGAACCAAGAGAAAAAATAAATTAGCAATAGAAACTTTCAAACAGCAAGAAATCTAAGAGCCTATTAAAGCAGTATCTCTCGCAAATAAATAATGTGTACGCTCAGTTACCCTAGAATATTTATCACACGTATCATTAAAAAATGCGCTTTCCAAGCGCTTACGCAACAAAATGCGCTCATAAATGTAATGCAAAGAACCCCACCAGCTATTAAGAATTTATTTGCATGGTGTGGGTGTGTCTTGTGGGAAGAACAGAAGGTCAACTCCAAGTGCTGTACGAATGCGCACGCACACATACATAGACATTAGACACACTTTACATCGAGTGCAATTTAAGTACACTCGCGACTGAGATAGGATTTCTTTCTTTGCGTATGAATAGTGACGAACCTGGTACCAGAGACTTAGCTTCACATGTTGTTGAGAAATATCTCTCAGATACGTTGGTTTCTTCACGATGTTTATACAATGCGCACGTGAATCCGAAAAGTCAGGGGTGCGTGCCTTGAGTTCAAACTCGAGATCTAAGACTTGGTAGTTTTGATGCTCACACCACTAGGCTATCACTGCTACTGAGACCGGATGATACCAACATTTTTTATTGTATAGTCTCTCGCAGTTCAACTAATGCTAAAAGGACTTGCCTGTGGATGCCACAATAATTTGCAGCCTCCAGCTAGGGCTTACAAAACTTACAAACTACGCGACTACACGCTAAGGGCATCCCCTGAGGGGTACGGACCTTGGCTTAGGGCGTCGCTGGGGGAGGACAGCAAGGGACAGGCTGGATCGGGCGTAGATGATACCGACATACGTAGGTACGGATCGATGAGTGCGTGTCCCTGTTTTCGCTCATCAAATGAATCCAACCTTCTGTAGTAGTCTGTGGGGGTGGTGCGGCGATGCTATTACTTCTAAACACGTCACGACTTCAGCCCAATGAAAAGGGATAATTGCATATACTGCGCCATTATTTTTTCTCATTTCACTTTGCGAGCCGTTTACTGTGGTAAATTGTGTTCTGAAAACTCGCTCTTTATTACCTGAGTTGGTTTTTGTTGTTCAGTTTGATTTAGTGAGGCTTGAAGCTGAAGCGTTCTTTTTATTTGCACTTTGGGATTCTGAGACTTTCAGTCTCATTATTTTGTTTGTTTGACTCGCGGAAAGTTACTCTTACCTTTAGAGGACTTAATGCTATCAAAAGACTTGGCAGATTGATGAGTGCGGTTCATTATGTGGTTAAGTGACCATATATAGTGTGGAGTAGTGGTGGCCTAGTGGAAACTGGTCCGACTTACGAGTTGTAGGTTGTGGGTTCGAACCTAAGCAAGCGCTTTACTAAGTGCCTTTCCCAACTATGTTGGGAACAGCTTCCAGTCTAACGAGATGCAGCTGAATATAAGTATTTTACACGGAGTGACTGTCTGTTTGACCTCCACAACCCAGTCAACACGATACAACCTTGAAAATAGTGTTTGTAAAACTTTTGGGCTTCTAACTAATCAAAGATTTACGAATGACAGCCGAGACCAACGGCTTAACGTGCTTTCCGAGGCATAGAGGGGCCTCGATATGTAGTAGCTGGTCACAAATCCCTAATAATCCAAAGCTTAACCTTCGTGTGGATGTTATTAGCCACGAGTCCAACTGCAGACATACCTATTGCATTAGGCCATTACCTACGAGGGACTTACTGGCTAAAGTAGATTTAAGATGATCGCAGGAGGAGGATCCATTAGGAGGAGTTCGATTTTCTCAGTGAAAGATATAATAATACAACATTTAGAAGACCGTAGACCATTGCGAGTTGGTTTCGGCCCCTCGTACGCTTTCCCGGAGCCCCGAGAAATATCAAAAGACTGAAAAATAATCATAAGTTCAGACACTCTAAGTTCAGATCAGTACAAATTAAATAATTTAAATGCAGCAGCAAACTGTCTAATTATTAACATTTATTATTAACAAACTAAATTAAGAACAAGAATTTAAATGCAAATAGTCAACAAATAAATTAATAGATACATTATAAACGATAGATATCTATCGTTAACTTATCTGCCCGGAGATGGCACACCCTCATATTGAGTCTACATTATGCTGCTGGTCGATTCAAACTGTTAATATATCACCGTGATGACGTAGATGAAGTGAGTTTAAAGTTCAGCTCACTTCACATACGTCATTACGGTGAGATTTTTACAGAATAGCACAACTGTACCGATGTAGACCAACTAATCGTTTTCAAGTAGGCGCTCTAACGCATACCTTCATAAAATGTTACATAGGTTTTATTCCGACGATGTTAAAGGTCCCTGTGGAAATCAGACTTGATGAAATCAATACACGGTTGACTGCTGATTTTGCTGTCCATAATTTCATACATCATACAATTTCAGTCGCAATCGACTGGATGTAACCTCACAGAAGATTGATAGCCTGAAAATGTTTATGGAAATTGGGGGTACACCACCTAAATAGAGTTACATTTAACCTTATCACTTCGTGTAGTGAAACACATTAAGGATTAAACGGTTTTAACTTACGTGTCTAGACACGGCAATTAAAATGTATGACTTGGACGTTCAAGCTATCTGTTTCCAGACTGAAGTCATCTGTATAACATAAATGGAAACCGTGATTGACTGACTGACTGATCAATCAACACATAACTGATCGCTCAAACGACTAAACGCTGTAATGTGGCCATGGATAATCATTATGACGTAGGCATCCGCTAAGAACAATTTTTGAAAATTAAATCCTATAGGGGGTTCAAATTGAGAAATCCTATACAGATTGAAATTGAATTCATGGGCATTATTTTAAGGCTAACCCTCGACGGGGTTACGATTTGGTGTCAGGTTCGGAATAATCTGTCATTTTACTCATCATTATGAACAACTTTTACTATGGGAACATCAGCTCTTCTATACATTATGCTCGCATAACTCGTCATAATGTAAGGAACGGCTGTTTTTTTTTCCGCGCTTATACTAGATATAGGCTAACAAAGTCACGGGCATAAGCTAGTATTAAAATTATACTTGCGGGGGTTGTTGGCCCCTTGCAGTACGTTGCCGTTGGTATATGTTTCTAGTCGGAGGTGTGGGCGTGGAAGGTTCTCGTCGTTAGCGGAAATTATTTGCTTCAGCCCCGGGAGTGCGCACTCATCAAACTGCTGCTGCACCCACGGCCTTGAGCTGTCATACTGCTGAACTCTGCTCACCCAGCTAGATAGATAGGTCTGGATATCTTCCATGATAAGCCGTACGGTACTAAGTTTGTAAAATATATATTTATATCCATGTAAGCAGTATTCTTAGTTGGTACAAGTTCTTTTCTTTCTGTTTTTTTCCTATAGTTTTGGCTACTAAAATATAAGTGATTTGGTCGTAAGCACAGTACATATGTTTATGTTTCAAATAAATTAATAAATGGCATATTGTACTAAAAGTTAAACTTTGTAGAGCTTAGTCTATGCCACACTTATGTCTTTTTAAAACCCGATGTGCGGATGTGCTATATTGCCCTTAGAGCATTTAAGGTTAAATGCTCTAAGATATTCCCATATGGAAGAGTACATCACTCCTTGTTATAATACGGCCAGTATTATTCTAAACCAGTACATTTCGGACCTCTTTAAGAAAGGTATTAAATTAAACATTAATCACAAGCACAGAGGGTGACTTGAAGCTTAGCATCCCGGTGACAGTTAGATTAGATATTTCCACAACAGACGAGAATATAAATCCGTATTATATATGGAGGTCCATGTTGTAAAACATTCTTGACAGCTTAACCTCAAACTGGGTTGGCTTAGAGCCGTTAAGATAAAGTAAGACGGTCGAGCTGTCCTGAGCCAATTGTTAGTAACATTTGAGCATACGTTTTTGGTCGTAGTTTTTAGGATATGTTGTGACTTTGCAGTGGAGCGTTTCTATTTGCAGTGAAGTGCAATACAGAGGGCATTGCCTTCAATGTAGGAGATTAGATGGGGAGTGTTTTAAAGCTGTCACAGTTTGTTCTCTTAAAACTGTTGGTGTTTATAGGAACGAGTTTAGTTTATAAAGTTGGTGAATTTTTGAAGAAACAAAGACAATGTGTCAGAGTTAGGTAATTTAAAGAAACGAATTTAAACCTTATTACTTAGTTCTTTATCGTGTCCAACTTACAGGTGTTAGGAACGCATTCTCTCGGTGGCCGAAATATAAAACCTTATGAAAATTCTAATACAGTCTGTTAGGTTAAACGAGAGTCATTCAGAGGGTATAGTACTTATAAACTTAAACAACTTTGACTATAGTACGCACGGCTACACATCAAGCTATACATTTCCAGTTTAAGCTGATCTCGCATTGTAAAGGATTTCCGTACGATGCGAGACCAGCGTAAACTGGTTTTGTATAGCTTGATGTGTAGCTGTGTGTACCAACTCTGAAATATAAAAAACCTAGCTACTGCCAGCAGCCTCGCCCACGTGTTCTCTCAATCTCAAGGGATCGTACTACCGGGATAAAAAGTATCCTTTGTGTTAATCCAGGTCATAACCTACCTTTGTGCTTAATTTAATCCAGATCCGTTAAGCCGTTTGAGCGTGAAGGACGGTTAAACATACAAACTCACTCACAATCTTTCGCCTTTTAATATTAGTTTGACAAATAGGTATCAGCTGTACCATATATTTTGACGAATTATGCGACTATAAAGTTATTGAACAGCTGATTTATTTTCGTGATTTCTTGTTTGGTCCTATAGTCAAAGTGGTTCATTACCATGAGTACTATCCCCCTTTTTTTTTCTTTTTTAAGGCTGGGAAATCATCCTATTACTTCTCCCGCTCTGGGTGGAGCGGAATGGAGTGTCAGACTCTTACTGACTAAAACCCATCAATGTTCCGGGGTAGCGGTAACCCTTTCGGACAATCCCACTTAAGTACTAGCCCCGGAAAGCATGTCCCTCGTTTAACCTAACACACTGTATAAGTTTGTGAAGTCAGTATTAGAATCTGTTTGATTTACGTAGCTGTCAAGATTTTTTATGAAATTTGAAAGTTTCCCGGCGAGATGCGACAGACAACAGGTCCAAATTACGCGCCGACCTAATTACGCCCGGGAACTTAATTGCTACAACGACCGGCGACATCTTTAATTTTATTTGCGTTTTATGTTATCCTTGCAAATATTGTAATGCTTTATTACGCTTTATTATTGTGTAGCTTCTTTTTCAAGTAAGTTCAAGAAATATAATTTATTTTTCTGTTAAGTACAGTACTTTAATATTTGAACCAACGTATGCCTCCAAAAAAATTAAGCATTACCCTCATTTTTGCCGGGTAAGCGGGATTGTCCGAAAGGGTTACCGCTACCCTGGAACATAAAGGGCTAAGGAAGGAACATGGATGGGTTTTAGTCAGTAAGAGTCTGACACTCCCTTCCGCTCCACCCAGAGCGGGAGAAGTCATTGGATGATTACCCAGCCTCAAAAAAAAACCCAAATTTTTATTTCAATGGAATTTTAAAATTTATCGTTCAGCAAGTAGCCCTTAATTTAATCCTTGTCTACCAAAAACAAAAAGCATTAAACATGCGAACTTATAATAACTAGAAGTGGCAGCTTAACTTTACGGCTACTGTCATAAAAAGAAAAGTCGCAGTTTATTGCTTTATCTCCACTATTTTCATAGTGTGCCTGTGTGTGATAAGCTTCTCTGCTCAGTGGATTTATTTGGGCTCGTGTTTATACGAGTACAAGTTACGCCTGTGGCGTCTACCGTTAGGCTGATAACACACTTACTGACTGAACGGCGGCGGCAAATGCATTAGCCATTTTGAAGGGTGCTATTTATCTGTTTCAAGCTTTAGATTTGCTTGATAAAACAGTGTTATTTGTGTGTGTATCAACTTTTTGTATATTGTTAAAACAAAAAGTTGACCAGATCGCCTGGACATGTAAGTATCGGCGACTTTTGCTTAAAGTCTGCGGTATCCTTTTGTTTTTTTTTTTGAGTATGGGAAATCATTAAATGACTCCTTACGGTAAGCCCGACGCAAAGAAGGAACACAAATACAAAAAAACTTTTTTACAAAAAATAAAACCGACTTCCAAAAAAAACACTACAAAGTGAAAAATAATTTTGATTTCGGAAGTCGGTGGCAAAAAATGAAAATACAAAACCGAAGACACCGACTTCCGAAATCAAAATTATTTTTCACTTTGTAGTGTTTTTTTTGGAAGTCGGTTTTATTTTTTGTAAAAAAGTTTTTTTTTTTCACTTTTTAGTTGTGGTACCTATGCAACCCCCTCCCCTCCCCCCAAAATTTTAATACCACTACCTGGTATGTAAAAATGCCTTTAATATTTCAGAAGTTGTTTTGTGGACACATTGATGATAACATCAGAACTAAATTTTCAATGGCACCTTTCATTCAGAATGTATCTTATGACAGTTCTAATAAACCCAAATACTGCTAGGATACATTGTTTTATTTTGAAGTTCTCATGCCAACCTTGCACCTTCCGGCTCCATCATCAGATCAGTTCGATAGTACCTTATAGCCAAAGTGCATTTCATGACAATTCTAATAAGCCCAAACACGGCTAGAATACATTGATTAATTACGGAGTTTCGGTGCCTGTCTTCCGGCTCCATCATCATCACCAGATAAGTTCAATGATAAAATTTTCAACATAACTATTCAGGATTGTATGTTTATTTGTATTGTCATAGTTGCTCAACTATCTTGATTGTGATATCTATGCGAGTGTCAAGTTCCGTTAGCCATATCTGATCTTCTTCACCAGTTCCACTTCATCAAATGTTACTTTTTGACTGTAAACGCTTGATTTCTCGATGAAAATATTAAAATTACTATGTAGTTGCCTATAATATTTGAGGAGTTCCCTCGATTCCTCATGGATCCCATCATCAGAACTGGATTTTGAAAAAAATGGGACCAATCTGGAAGCATATCCTTTAAAGTTTAAAAAAAAAATTGCAAATCCATCCATAAACAACGGAGTTCTGAGGTAACAAACATAAAAAAAAAAAAAAAAAAAAAAAAAAAAAATACAACCGAATTGAGAACCTCCTCCTTTTTTTGAAGTCGGTTAAAAAAGAACCTTTGTTTAATATTAACCAGCTATGATTGTATGGTAACAGTAACATTCCTAGTTTTTATTTTTAGCTGCAGGTTGCGGCAATAGCCTAAAGAATGCCTTTGCTACGTTGAGATGCTGCTACAACGGGCACAAAATATTCAATGTGTGGGAAGAAAATTTTGTACCCGGGCACTCACGGACTGGTGTCATTTTCCACCCACCCCTCTGAAAGGAATGTATTACCTGCAATACGTGTGACTTTGTAGATTTTATTTTGAGTATTTTGCACAATGCTCTATATATGTATGTATGTTCTATGCAGCTACTGGGTTGTGGAGGTCAGATACGCAGTCGCTCCATGTAAAATACTGGTATTGAGCTGCATCCGGTTAGACTGGAAGCCGACTCCAACATAGGTGGGAAAGGGCTAGGCAGGTAAATATCATCACCTGCCTAGCCCATTCAGCAGCAACTTTTACAATAATATTCATAATGTTTTTCTTTTGAAATTATGAAAATGCAACACCTACATTCTTCAGCGTTAAACGAATGGTTAGCGTAGAGTATCCATATTAAGATAGTCTGGAGGAGATGCCAATAATTGATATTTTCTTGAAAATCCCACAAATATACAACAGCGTTGAATGTGGTCTGTAAATAATTCTAATCATTTATTTAGACGGGTATCATACTGGGGACGGGGATGGCATACCATTTGTTGCAGCAACAATAGAAGTTGTAACTTCAATTGCCACAGGCGTTAGTACCAATGTTTTTTACGAAAGGCAAAGAACATAATCAGTGCTTACTTTTTTTTTTGTTAGCCTAGACTTATTATTCTAAACAAAATTCTTACATTTTAAAAATATTGTGTTAATTATCACGCTATACAAAATAGGGAGGGGCGGAGTCTTCTACTACAGGCATTATTTTGTCTAAAAGAAGATTCCGAACACAACAATTTGTAAACCATTTATTTGACACAATAAATTATTATTATTATTATAAAATTATTATTATAAAATTATTATTATTAGTGCTCACTGCTGGGAAACAGGCCTCCTCTCGGTGAGAAGGAGTAGATCCACCACGAGGCCCCGAGAAAGAACCTGCCACTTGTCAATTGGGTTCTAGCCTACGCTTACGCAAATGCGAGTGGAAATGCCGGGAGACACACCCTAGTGACACTTACAGTGAATGAATTGGTGATGTTCTTGCGAAAGGTCAGGTGCGTAGTAGTCGCGACCGGCATGCGTGTAAAATCCCATATGCACTTTGGTCACACTTAATAATCTTTTGGATTCTAATCCAATAATTGATCTGTTTGCGGATGAATGGACGAAGATTTGAGTGGCATGTCAGAAGTTCTGTGAGAGGGATTCATGAAACTATTGCGATTTTCTTCTTGGTGTTTTCGTAATTTTTTTTTATCTTGTATATATGTCCCTTTCGTTATTGTAATTGGTCTATAACCATTTTAATTAAAGTTAAATAAAAGAATAACCAGTTTTATTGTATGAACGCGAACGAAGCAAAAGAAGTATGTAAGGACCGTAGCGTATACCTACCCCCACGAGAAGAAGGCGTGAGCTGATGTTTATGTTACACTAAGCATACATAATATGTTTTACATAAGTTATATCTTGTCATGGTTACTCACAACTATATATATACAACTCGCAATGTTTGTTGCCAACTGTCCAACATACACATTTTGCCAGATTACGAGCACGTTTTCATAGAAACTCTGTCCAGTTCCAGTTGCAACTTATCTATTTAACTAGAACTACACTGGAACTAATGTATAGTCAGGGAAATTAATTGTTCAGCAAATTGACACCCTATGTAAATTTCCAGTATTAAAACAATTTCTTACAAAATGTTACAATTACAGATAATTTAAGTTGGTAACAAAGGGGATTGTTCTAGACCGCCCTATAACCAACAAACATTTGACATGTACGTTAATTTTAATTGTATTTTAATATGCTTTTTAAAAATAATAAATTCAAGCGGACACTGTTTAATTCTTAATAGGTTTTTAAAAGTGACCTCATTGATTTTATTACCAACTAAACTCGCCATCTTTCATGGAATTGTCAATGTGAATGTCACAAAAGATTTGACAGTGTCGCTCTCGCTCATATTACATAAATATCGATATCGACGACGATGTCCCATAATATCTAGTGATAAATAATCAATTTTAGATATTTATCACTTCCAAAACATTGAAAATGTGCAACATAAAAAGTTTTTCATGCATATTTTTTTCATGGAATTAGTTCCGTAAACATTTTAATGGAACTTATGATGAATATGGCCTTGCATGATTATGATGAAAATATAATGAATAAAACAAACTCACAAAATGTACTTACTAGTCGAATGAGGGATTTTCTGACAAGTGAGAAGATATTAGTTGGTAAAAAATACGTCACTGTCTCTGGTTTTTGACATCAAATAAGCTTTCTTATTAACGGATCTTATTGTTTTTATCAGTAGCCAGTAAAACAAAGACGTATTTTTTACCCACGCCATCTATTGAACTATGTTTTTTCACTTGTCAGAAAATCTCTCATTGAACGATTGAAATGTCATTTACGACGCAACTCTAGTGAATTGTTCTCATAACGATTCCACGACTTCAATAGCCATATTTTTACTTTTTAAGTAGGTATTTAAACTCTATTTTTAAATGTCGCAAACTAAAACGTTTCACATTGTTTGTTGGGAACAAAATATTTTATATTAGCATTAATTTAATTGAAGTAGAATCATAGCAACAACGTGTTACATAGCAAAAAACGGAACAAATTAATTTACATTTGACATATTGATCTACTAAATTAAAACCACAGTTGAAATAGGTGGTCATTGATAATCGATATACAATGATTGATCTTCGAGAGAACATCTCTATTCTCTACGTCACTACGTCAGTCGGTTCGTCTCACCGAGTCTCACGTGCTGGCTGTGGTTGCGTAGAATGTGTAGTATTTGGCGATTTCTTTTGGCGTTTTAGATTTTGTTTCTGTTTGTAATACAACGGTATTTACAGTAATAGTTTATTGTAATTGAAGTTTAATGTTTTGTAGAAACCAGAAATAGAAGGTTTTAGAAGGAATTACTTATGTTTTCTTTTATTACAAATAACCTCAAAATCTGTTCCTTTTTTTTAAATAAATCTGTTCTCTAAAGTGTCCGTCAAGAAACTTTGTTCTTTGGGCTACTAAGGGCAATTTACAAATAGAAAATGATTTTTTCTATGCTGTTGGCTCCAGGGCGAACAATGTATGGGCGTAGAACAATCTCCTTTGTTTACCATTTTTTTTTTCTGTGGCTTTGGTAACTTACACAATCTAGGATTTTACTATGCTGGTATTTGAATTCATTTTAGCAGTTGTTTAAATAACATAGAGGTAGTGACTCCATTGAAATTTAAGTAACATGCACCAACCAATAATTGGTCAAACAATATTTTTTTGTACGAGGGTGTCTGTTGTCACAAGTTGACGAATCATTGAGCTTTCGCGTCGCGCCAAAACCGCGCCGCGCAGCAACCTCAGGAATGGTCTCAGTTAAGTGGTCGAACTATAGACTTTCATCAACTCAGCCTATCGCAGTCCACAGCTGGACATAGGCCTCCCAGGCTGCGCCACAACACCCTGTCCTCCACCTTCCGCATCCAGTCAGTTCTAGCCACCTTCTCAAGGTCATCAGTCCATCTAGCTGGAGGGCGTCACACACTACGCTTGCTGATCCGCGGTCTGCACTCCAGGACCCGTCGGCTCCACCGGCCATCGGTCCTTCGACAAATATGACCAGCCCACTGCCACTTCAGTTTTGCTTAGACCCAGTTTGGATAGACTCTACTTATATACAGGGTGAAATTGAATTCATGGGCACTATTTTAAGGCGTCATTGTACTCTGCATTATGAACACTTTTCATCAAAGGAACAAATCTGAAATCACGAAAAAAAATCAGATGTTTCATACAATATGCTCGCATTCAATCAGATGTTCCATACAATCGCTCATTCGTCAAAATGTGGGGGGACAGCTGTTTGTTTTTTCGCGATTTTAGATTTGTTCCTATCGTGAAAGTTGTAGATGATGATCAGTACAATGACCACTTAAAATAATGCCCATGACTTCAATTTCACCCTGTATAAAACATACTTATCTCTACACTAACACATGTAAAAACTAACTGAAATCGTTACAGAAATTCATTCTGTACTTTAAGGACTAGCCTTTATTCTATAACATGTTATACTGTCTCTATTCTTTTAAAGTTTTCATGAAAACGATGCATTTACAAGCCTAGTCGCTTTCATATTAGATAAAAATGTGTCCTAGAAGTATTTTCAGGCCGTGGTAGATAGCGAGGTGGGGTCAAAGGGTGGAAGTAATCACATCGGACATGGCGGACTGTTGGTATACCGGAGCATATTGTAATCAACGTTTCGCGTATGTAGAGTAACTACTGGCAACGTTACGCTGATTCTATTTCTTTCCTTTTCTGGCGAGGCCGTATGCTTCGGTTTTAGATTTTGGTTGTAATCCGTCGAAGGGACTAGGGATCGAATGAGAATTGACATAGGGGAGAGTGGGTAGGATTCGTACACTTTTTACTTTAAGCCACATAAAACAAAAACTATCCATTATTTAAAAATAACTTTAATGCTGTCACATACTGCACTTATCAGCCTTTAAGATGAATGATGTGTTGTTTCGATATAAGAAAGCATGGTAGGTTCGTACATAGCGTAGGGAGCTTTCGTACATAGTGGGGTACCTTCGTACAATGAGAGAAATAACCACTATTCAATGTAATATCATTTATTGAGATCACAGTTAACACAGAATCAGCCTTTTTTTAGGGACAATTATCAATTATTATTTTGTGTACCTCAGTAGGTACTACAAATAACTATTTACTCTTAGTAACAAAAAACGTACCTCAGTACTAAAAATAAATACTTAGTCTTGGTAACAAAAACGTATCATAACTTTTCTCTTATTAATATAATAAGTAGGTACCTAATGAATCAACATAATAAACTCTACCATTACAGCAACAAGCCTTAGTCTTAAGTATTCAAATTCAAATTCAAATATTTTATTTCGGAATTATTGCATCCATATATTGTTAGTAGTAGTTTATCTTAGCCTAATGTTAGTATTAAATTAAATGTACAATAATAAACAACTAGTGAAACACACAACGTACACCAGATTATTCGGATAAGTGTGTCTGAACACTTACCCACCTTCGTATAAAGGGAGAGTCCCATCGGTCTGTAAACACACTCAGGATGCCATTGGAGGAGGAACGCAAGCGCGCCATCATGGAAGCACAACGCTTCCGCATGATTGCGGCGTGTGTCGAAACATCCCTGACGCGCTACATCGCCACGGCAACCCCAAAAGCACCCTGAATGCGTTATTGTACTGTACGCGCAGGTCGCTGTATGCCCGCTGGGTATACTTGGTCCACAGGCTGCACGTGTAAAACGACTGGCAGTAGGCCTTAAAAAGCGTTATCTTTACAGATTCAGTACAGCGTGCAAACCTGCGGGCCAGCATGTTGCAACGGACAGCCAGCGATCTGCGCTCCCTGTCTATGTCTACATTGTCTTTTAAGTCGTCAGTGACCCAGTGACCCAAATACTTAAACCTCGAAACCCGACCCAAAGGAGACCCAGAGAGTGAGAGCTCAGGCAGCTGCTTGTAGGTTAAAGTACCCGATTTAAAAACCAACCACTCACTCTTATCGGTATTGTATTTGAGCCCATGAGCCACTGCATAACTTTCACAAATATTAAGCAGCATTCTCATTGCACCGATAGATGGACTCAGCAGCACCATATCATCAGCATAGCTGATATTGTTCACGCACACACCGTCCACGTGACAGCCGATTTTAGTGCTACTGAGCCTACCTATCAGTTTGTTTATGTATAGGTTAAAAAGGCTGGGGGAGCTCAGACCCCCCTGCCTCACCCCACAATCCAACCCATACATATCAGAATATGAGCCTGCCCACCTAACTGTATTCTTTTGACTACTGTACCAATATTTAAACAGTGATATCACATCGGCCGGGACAGTAGTGTCGTGAGAGAGCTTATGCCAGAGCAGGTCATAATTTACCAGGTCGAAAGCCTTCGATAAATCCAGGAAACATGCCATTACAGGAGTCTTTCTGTCTGTATAATATTGGACAGTCTGCTTAAGGCATAGAATTGCACTATCCGTTGATAAGTTCGGTCTAAAACCAAACTGACCGTCCTCGAGAACAATATGCTTAGCTAGGATTTTATTAAGCAGACTATCCAAAACCTTAGCACAGACAGTGGCAAGCGATATCGGCCTATAATTGGAAATATCGGAGGCGTCACCAGTCTTATTCTTTATTACAGGGACAACGATGGTATTGCTAAGTTCCACAGGTAAGTAACTATGACTAAGACATAGGTTAAAAAACATAGAAAGTACTCGCGGTAAGTGTACCCCAGCGTATTTAAGATGTTCGACGCTGAGGCCGTCGTGACCGGGGGACTTTCCCCTCACCATGTTCTGTATACTTCTCGCGACTTCTTTAGCGGAGAACCTGACGGGAGGAGCCCCGGTCACGGCCACCCCTGCGCCGCTATTTGACGGTTCGCTGTACCCACACAACCGAGAGTTTACATTAAAATGTTTTTGAAAAGCATTAGCTATATCCGTGGGGTCGCTCACGCCCGCGACGCTCACCGGTATCCCCGACCTATGTTTTAATTTATTCGTTAATTTCCAAAACTTATTAAATTGTTTACTATCATGACAAGATGCTAACATATCCATTTTAATTTTCTCTTGATTGTTTTGACAATATTTTAATTTAGTTTTAAAAAGATTTCGCGAAGTACACATATTTTCATAAATCCAGAAGTAGGTTTATTGTATTCCAGCCACATTTGATAACACATTCGGGCATCCCGGTGAGCTTCGCGAACGTGTTTGTTCCACCCAACTACATACTTTCCTTTATGATGCTTTTTAATAGAACCAGCATGAGTGAGTTCGGCTCCTTTTTTCAAAATACAAATTAATTTAGTATACAACCTATCTATCACCAGCCGATGTTCAGATTCGTGACACATATTATCAGCACATTTACAAAATTCTGGAGGAAAATCTACTTGTTTTAAGTTGCTATTACAGTAATCAAAATATTTATTTATTTGTTCTAAATCCCTCTCACCCCATACAACCTTGTTACAAGAAATGTTGGATTCAATAATTTTAGGTTTAATTAGATTAATGTTACACTCTATTAATAACGGAATATGGTCCGAAGCGTAAACGCTGTACAAAATAGACGCATTATTCACCAGATGTCTAGCGGCCTCAGTGACAACACAGTGATCCAGCCAGCGGAGGGAACCGTTGGCGGAGCTAGTAAAAGTATGCGAGTCTTGCGGTAAAAGTTCTGTATCAATGCAAGACCAAGATTGATCAATACACGTTAAAACTAACTCACGTGAGAATCGTGTCCCTGGGTGTGCGTTAAAGTCTCCCAACACAAAAACCGACTCCACTTCACTGCTTTCAATCACTGAGACAATCTCACTTAGACAACTCGTAAACTCAGTACGATTTTCGGCACAGTCAGTGGGCATGTACACACTAAATATTAGCAAAAACCGCTCGCCCTGTGCTATTTTAATACACACGATACGATCACTAGCACAATTTAAAACCGAAACCGACGCAAATAACGACTTCCTCCACAACAGCGCCACACCTCCGTACGGTCTACCAACTAGAATACCGGCCGAGGTGTCCACGGCTGATTTCCCAGTGTACGCGAAGTCTCCATCAATGGTCGCTAGGAAGGGCACGTCGTGGGGCAGCAGCCAGGTCTCCTGTAGCGCTATCACGTCGGCTCGTGCACATAGTTGACGAACGCAATCAGCTGATCGAGATATATTTTTACAGTTGAATGTACATAGCTTAACGTTCGACATACAATCCATTATATGTTTGTTATATTATCAACACTGTGCTGCTTATTTACTTTTGTTGTATTTTGCTTAAAGTAAATAAACTGTCTAAACCGTATACCCTCGGGCCAAATTTTATCATCTAAAAATTTATTTAATTTGTATTTTGATACGAACAATTTAAAGGCATTATACGGTCTTTCAGATTTCATATTAATTTTCTGAAGCTGCACTATTTCTTGCGTTTTATTTTGTATGTAATCACAAATATCGTTTTCAGTAGTCTCTTTGTCAACATTAGTAATAAAAAGCGGAATTTTTGAATCAGCAGCCCTAAATTTAAAGTTCGCATTAGGGCTTGCGGTGCCCGTTTTTCCCTCGAATCGATTCTTTGACTTTTTATTTTGAACCAGCGTCCAACCATCTTCAGAACTATTTTTAGGCCATTCACCTTGCAGTAATACTTCGACCATAGTTTTATTACTCTGCATTGATTGTAGTTGATGAGTATCTTTGTCATTCGTGTTTTCTAAGAATGTCGAGTTAATCGGCTTGGTAACAGTTTCGTCGACCGCCGGTAGCACCCGTGCATGTGAGTGAACGAGAGAACGATACTTCAGCCCGTCATCGTCACTTGTTAGCTGCGTTAGCGAATGTGAGTCAGAATCGATCAGCTGTGAATGTTGTGAGGGTAGGTGCGGCGACAATCCAAACGGTCCGCTGTTTAAATTATACCTTCCACCTCTAATTTTATTTACATTAGAGTTATATATCGGATTTTCTATCTGATTAGCAGATGACTGTATGATATTATTCTCCTTCAGGGCCACTTCTAGGTCGTTCTTAGTGACAGAATTATTTTTAATATCATTTAATTCCGCACGCAAAATTAGCAGGTCCTTTAGTATTTTCGTGACGTATACGTGGTCGAAAGACACAGGGGGCAGTTTATGCAGCTCGTAGGCGACAAAAACCGGCAATTGATCGGGGTCTATAGTTTTGAAAACCGCTATCATGTCTTCTAAATCCTTTTGTTTTTTGTCTTTTCGCCTCGACGTCAATCGTTTACCAATTTTTGTCGTGCTGCATAACAATTTCTTTGCTTCGTCGATTTCTTCCTCAGAAAACGCCGACACACATATTCTGATGAGACTTTCGTTGTCCATAACGTCATGTTTATTACGAATAAACGCAAGGACTTCCGAAATCACCACATTACAGTTCGCACACTTAATCGTATCGACGGACATTATCGGGCAATGACACATCCGCGACCACTCGCATAGATCTCGCGCGCGAGACTGAGTATTAATACACGTACTATCCGACAGCATACTCAGATAAGTCTTTCTCGAAGCTATAAATGTGGGACGTTCTCGCTGTCAAAGCAGATTTTGATGGTGTCAGTATATGTACCACGTCTGTTATATTGACACTCCCCTCATCCTTGGTGGTGGGAAAAACTAATTTCCAGGAAGCAGGCTTCTTCCTCATAAATGAAACTATGTATTCAATAGGACTGTATTTTATAAGCACTTGCCCAACATAATATAAAACAGTATTTTTTTTAGCAAATTTGACTAGCACGAAACATCCTTGGTTAATGTTCATAGACATAACTGGAGTTTCATCTTGAACATCCAATTGCTCGGACGCTTCTTCGATGGGAGAACAAGAACTTTCTCTTAAACTAATATTAGTTTCATCCTCAGAATCAGACTCGTCCTCACAGACAGGCTTGAAAGTTTTTTTTTGCCTCTTTGATTTAGTTGTCCTTACAGTTTTCTTCTGTCTCTTTGGATTGTTGTTGGCGGATACTAAATTGAAAGCTCGCTTCATCTCCTTAGCCTTTTGTTTTATCTCTTGCTCTTGCTTCTTCAACTGTTTTGCTTTCTCTATTTCTTCTAGTCTTATTTTCTCCGGAGTACCTATCTGTATATATTCCCGATTCTGTAATAATAATATATTCGGTAAAAAAATGTTTAATGCTATGCAAGTTAGTGTGGGGAGGATTCGTATAGTACGAATCTACCCCACTGCTAACTGCACGAAGGTACCCCAAACCAAAAATATAACGATTTAATTTAAAATAAAAATACCCGTTATAGTTATCAGAAAACAACTGCGTGCATTTAAGACCTCAATACCATTCCACCAACAAAATTGAATCACTTTTATAACTAGGGTAAAACTAATAACATTTAAACACGTTTCAAAGTGAATCCAAAAATTACTTACGTGGAGCGAAAACATGAACGGGCCTGTTGTGTCGAAGCCGGGAGCCGCACTGCCCCGCCGCTCCGCGCGTAGCCTATGCGTCCGAGTGGGAGTTACGCACACAAACATGAACACGCCAGTGTGCTGTATAGCTTAGATATCACTACTGTACGAATGCTCCCGTTGTACGAATGCACCCCACTCTTCCCTATGTACCTAGCCATCAGAAAATACTCTATAGATCAAATTGATTCTGATTATCATGGATGACTGCCTCGTTAGTCTAGTGGTCGCAAGCGCTATTGTGAGCATATGGGCTTTTCTATCTGGAATTCTCAATAGCAGCCCGGAGTCTTGATTTGGGCCCGGTTAATTGCAATAAGCTTGCCCATTATATGGGACTTAAAAAGAAATGGCGAAATGTGGGCGTTCCTGCCTTCTATAATCTGCAGTGCTGCCTAATCCTTCAGGGTATACAGTCGTGATGTTATGTTATGATTTGGATTAGAGTGTGTTTCACCATCTTCAGATAGCACTCTGCATCTTAAATTCATCAAAAATGTACGCACAACCTAAACCGCTGAAGTCGTTACGCGGCTTATACAATATATGTATACAAAAAAATAAACCACAAGTAATACTAGTCCATAGAAGTATGGCAAAATTAAAAATTAAATTTAAAAAAGTAAATTAAAAAAATAAAAATACAATTGATTTCAAAATTAATTGAGTAATAGTAAACACTGTTTTGGCAACGTGTCTTGACCCCAGAAGAGTGGCAACGATGCACGCAGATGCCAAGTTCATTGAATCGTTGTCTGATAGAGGTACAATGTTATAGATTGTTCAAAAAGGTGAAAATTCAAAATCTACTACTTAATTACTGGACCGATTTCGTTATTTTTTTGTATATTGTCAGAAAATGCGTTGATAAATTTGTGGTTTCATTTATTGCCCATATGTGGTCTCCGTATTGTACCTACATACTTACAACATCATTATTAAAAAAATGTTATTTTTTTGTTAAAATCCACATTTTATAATAACTACCACGATGTACAAAATGGACTGTTCAAGATCTAAACGAAAACTTAGTTGTAGGTATCTAAGCATAAACTGAAACTTCCATAATATTCATTAGATACACTCGAGACTTCAGAGAGGCAGAATCGTGTTAGTAAAGCGCTTTCAACACTGATTTCATGTGAATTCAAATCAATCAAAGTTGTTTTTTTTTTAAGGCTGGGAAATCATCCAATGACTGCTGCCGCTCTGGGTGGAGCGGAAGGGAGTGTCAGACTCTTACTGACTAAAACCCATCCATGTGCCTTCCGTAGCCCTTTATGTTCCGGGGTAGCGGTAACCCTTTCGGACAATCCCGCTTACCCGGCAGGCTTGGCCCTGAGGGGCCCTTCATATGCTGACATCTCTTTGAGGCGCGCGTGGAACATATACGCGCCGTACGGCACGGGTCTGGTGCTGATCGGACGGTGAGTCACCCATTACTCACCGTCCGCAGGCCCGCGCCTACGGTGGCCGGGAGTCGTCACGTGGCTCCCGACGCCCGGGGCGTCTTCTGCGGCGGCTGGGACGGGAGGACCTTTCTCTCTCCCATCCCGCCACCTCCTTCGCGAGCATAACTTTTTCGCAGAAGGAGGTGACTGCCTCCCACTCCCTCTCGCCCCGGACCATGGCTTGCACCAGAGCCGGGCGCGAGAGGTCGCCGCCGCCGATCGCCTCTACGAGGACACGGCGGTGCTCCGCCCAAGCGGGGCAGGTTTGCACCGTGTGCTCTACCGTGTCCTCTGGGCGATCCTCGCAGTGGTGACACCCGGGCGTTTCCTCCCGCCTGATGATGTGCAGGAACCTCCCGAAACATCGGTGAGGACCTGCGTCAGGCGGTAGGTGAGGGCGCCGTGACGCCTCTCTAGCCACTCCTCAAAGAGGGGCCTTACCGCCACTATCGTGGCGTGCCCAATCACTTAAAGCTTGTTGTCTTAAATAACAGTATAACAAAATAAATAATATTTGATTTATTTATAACTAGCTATTTGCCAACGGCTACGTCTACGATCTAGGATGAAAAGGGCTAGGTCCGTCCCCAGGGTATGCAATAAACTTCATTTAATAAAAATGTGCCATTTTAGCTTGATAGCGTTACAAACAACTTACTTTCGTGTTTATAATATTAGTTAGGATTCTCTAGATTGTTCTATCACAATTTTGACTTAACTTTTTTGTCAAAAGTCATTGAAGTCGATAATAGAAAAAGGAAACAACAAGTCTATGCCAATATTACTATAATAATGCCATCATGTCATTTGTAAATGTGCATCCTAATAACAAAAGATTAGGTAATTGCAATTAAGTAGGTAGCTAAATCACTGGCAGATAGATAAGCAATTCTATTAAAACACAATTTTACATAAGTACATAGAACTGCAAATATATTGTGTACTCACCACAATCCAATCCTATTTGATATTCCAACTTGGAACGTGAGGTGAGCAGTCCAGAATTCAAGACTATGAATATTTATACAGGAGCAGGTAAAGTATATTCAGACGTACGGGAGTATCTACCATGCAGATTACATTGTTCATAAAGTTTTGATACTGCAATTCGGAGCCGTAACATATACTATCACACCGTCCTGTATTCTCGTGGGAGATGGCGCAAAGCTTCCTAGACAAAATGGACTTGTCTGATGCACTGAAAATCTTGTACTCTGTACGTCATTTCTACTCTTATCATAGGGGTAGAATAGAATGGAATTAAGAATACTCTTTATTACATACTAGCTTCTGCCCGCGACTTCGTCTGCGGACTTTTATATTTCGTTTTATGTTTTTAAAAAGTATTTTTTCGACTTACTTCTGTTTGGATGATTATTTAAACAACAAAATATCAATTCTTATAAAATTAAATTATTTTATGATCACAAGGACATCACAGAGATAAGATTTGCCCTCTACAGACTGTAAAAAACAAAAGATAAGAATATGGTGACGCGGACTTTTTTGTAGAAATAATTTAATGAAGGCGAACCGGGTTGCCATACATTGCTTTCAATTTTAAACAACTGTTTAGGCAGCGCATGCAAATAATTCTGTTTTCGGACGTATTTCTTTCCGACTTGCTAGACGAAAATTGCGATAGCTCGGCTAATATGTATGATATAAATACAATTTATAGCCTATAGCACTCAGGAATAATGTAGCTATCTATCAGTGAAACAATTTTTGAAATTGGATAATTAGTTTCGGAGATTACCCCCTACATACAAACTTACAAATTTTACCTCTTTATAATATTAGTATAGATTTACACATACACACATAAACTCACGACTTTCTTCAATGGTAGGCAGGAACTATAATATGCAACTTTTTTTTTGAGGGTCATCAAATAGTCAAACAGTCTCTCCGGGTCTGGGTGGAGCGAAAGGGAATATCAGACTCTTACCTAAGATCCATCCATGTTCCTTCCTTAGCCCTTTATGGTCTAGAGTAGCGGTAATATGCCACCTGCATGCCTTATTATGTACTCCAAATAATTTAAAAACCAACCCAGAACTCCCCTGTTAGGGACTGGCGCGACTGCAAGTGTTGACCTAGCCATTACGCGCACCGCACTACACGCTGCAATGACAACACAATCCATTTTCATCAATGTAAAACAGGCTGTTAGTACCTCTTCAGTATATTACACCTCACAACTTCACTCCATCACGTCTACATTTACCCGAATTTATAGTTGTCTAAATAAATTCCTTTTGCGAACAGGTGATTTGTCGGGGTTATGCTATATTAGCGTGTGAAAATTATGAGACAGCGTAATGAGGGTGCCACGAACGCGTTCAACTTTGCCCCCTAATACTTTAATTTTATGAGCGAAGAAGATTCCATTTCACATTTTATGTAAAAGGGTTTTAGTGTCTAAACGTAAGTTGAAATGTGTCCGTACTTAAAAATTACTTAAGCAAGGACGTCCTCTAGTTTATTGCTCAAAGTTATTTTACAGGCGTTTTAATATTAAATGTATTTTGTAAACTACTTCCTGTTGTAATTTCCCCTTTGACTACGTACCTGCCGCGAGTACAAAGTTTAATACGATTTAAATGTAGGCTGCGATTATTTTCTTTTTGTGCAATATTCGTTTTTATTCCTTCTTTACTTGGTTTTTATTTTCACTGAATTGTTCACTTAGCGCTATACCATTCAGCACATAGACAGACATATCTTATACTTTATGATATTATTGTCCGTCTCATGTAGCAGTTTATAAGAGCTTCTTGTGAAACGGTTCTGCATGGCAAATAATTTGGAGAGAAGGTTGCCATTGCTGAACAAATAAGGCTAAAAACTGATACTTACCTATTTTTTTTTAAACTTAGATCTAAATTGCCTAATAAAATAAGAAAAACGTCAAATTCTGAAAATATTGATGACCCTTTTCTATCTGCAGCTAGATCCCATTTCTTCATTATGTTACGTAATACACTAACACAGTCATACAATTTGCGAAACCATCCACAGCTTAGGCGGTTATCATATTGTCGCCGCATCTCGCTGCGTTGTACGGAGCCGCGAAATCCGTATGCGGCTACAGAAGCTCGGAATCGCACCATCATACGGTTTGCTCCGTGTCTCCGTCCGGAGTTGCGGTGCACGACGCCCCGCATTCATTTCCGTCCTTTCGGCGTTCGAAGATTTATCTATGTCGAGATCCATTATTAGACGTCCTTTCTACACAAAAAGCCGTACGGTATTGTGGAGCTAACCGTAACCGTTGCGTGGCATAACATGCGGACTGCTTCGTATCTCCGTCCGGGAGCGCGGTACCGTCACAGGCCCGCACGGGGATGCGGTCTCAGTATGTTATAACTTGCGGATTTTGTATACAAATCAAGAATCTACAGTCTAAGTTAAACTCCACAGCGCGGCACCGATAAAGCACGTGTACAAACTGATTTTCCAAAATAAATCGCACATAATTGTTTGGGTGCACAAAAGGCTACGGAACTTAATAAACGTCTAATTCAGTTTCTCTGATTAATAACCATGTTCTACACAATTTATCGACACGCTAAAAGAGCGTCAATTTGACGCATTTTTGACTTTCAAATCCAACTTCAAATAAACGTATTCAGTCGCTGAAAAGCCCGCATAAAATTGATTGCTAATAACTGGGAGTCGCGCTTCCCGACCATGTGTGTCTTTCGCCACATAAGAGATACGTACAAAAGGTTAGGGCCGTACAACGAGCGAACAAACAGGCGCGTATTTCGATGTGGATTTGCACGCTAAAGGTCCTGTGCTCTGTACTTTAAATCGACTTTTAGGCGAATGCAAGTCACGCGTGCTAGTCGCGCTTGCTTTCTAGGTTACCCACCTATGAAAAGTGTGCATAGAAATATAAAATATCTATGGAAGCGTGTCTACATGCGCGTGCTTTATCGCTCATAGTATGGAGTCAGCCTTCTGTACGTATCTTAATTTATGGTTACGTGTTCAGTTTTCAATTAGCACCCTTCAGACTGTAGGTGATTACTCCAATTACCTCTTATTGAATTGAATGACACGTAGCGGTAATTAGTGACTTTTACACAGTTGATTGTAAATTTTGTTTACTTATGTTGCGATTTTGGGTTTTATTAGACCGTGGACAAAACGGCCATTTTTTTATCCGGTTACGTTGGTCTTTTTAATCACTCGTGTGTCTGTCTGTTTGTCAATGTAATGAATCGATTAAGTTGAAATTTGGTAAATTGACCTTTCTCCCATCTCCGAAACTAACCGACCTTAAAATAAAAAAAAAATACAATAATTATTCTATTCTATATAGATTACTGCGAAACTTATGGCCTAAAGGCCTAACATGGGTTGATCTCCCAATATTGTCGTATACAAACATACATTTGCAGTTGAAATGTATAGGAGATCATGTTTTTCAGTTACAATGTTCAGTTTGTTATGAAACCCTTCATTGTGCGTGGTCTGTCACGCACTTGGCCGGTTGTTTCTTGACAAAACTACCATCATCAGGAAATGGTACATCATTAAATCATATCCTTGACCATT
Source organism: Hyppa rectilinea (assembly GCA_951799385.1). Lineage (NCBI taxonomy): Eukaryota > Metazoa > Arthropoda > Insecta > Lepidoptera > Noctuidae > Hyppa > Hyppa rectilinea. The sequence continues at coordinate 7,768,080 of OX637305.1, forward strand.
TTCATTCGGCTCCTACAGGATAATTACATAAATAGTAATTATTTTCGATTCTGAGGTTTCCTAAATGAGAGTTTTGTATCTCTAATACCCACTTATAACTACATAACTACAGGTATTTTCAAAAGCCGGCTTAAGTACTGTCAAAATAGGCAAGACCAATTAAAAATGGACGTATTAGCAGAACAACGGGCGACAAATAATTTCTGTGCATTTTGGAAGTCCACAGGTAAGTTGGAGTCTAGGCCTGGTCTCGCGGTGGAGGTAGGAGGGGGGAGCATGGGGACATTGCTAACTTATTTAGGGACTATTTCAAAGTAAGTTCTCCACTTGGCCCCTCAGTATCGGCAATCGGCGTTGAGTCTCATGACCGGGGGCAGGAGCCGCTACTACGCTTCACCACGAAACAAGTAAAATCGGTGATTAATAGTATGAGTAGAGGCAAATCCCCTGGGCATGATGGGCTTAGTATAGAACATTTAAAATATGCAGGCTTGCATATGCCGAGGGTCCTGTTCTTGTTCTATACGATGTGTCTCAGCCATTCATATCTGCCGGCAGACTTAATAAAGACCATTGTAGTACCCATCGTGAAGAACAGGACCGGAGACATCTCGGACATGACCAACTACCGCCCGATCTCTCTTGCAACGGTTATGGCTAAGATGTTGGACAGTATGCTTGACTCCTGTTTGGAGACTTATGTTAAGTTACACGATGCACAGTTTGGGTTCTGTCCAGGACTATCAACAGAGAGTGCTATCCTGGCTGTCAAGCATACTGTCAAGTACTACACTGACCGTAGGACACCGGTGTACGCCTGCTTCCTTGACCTCTCCAAGGCTTTTGATCTCGTTTCTTACGATGTGCTTTGGAGCAAGTTGAGGAGTCGGGGTATACCGGAGGAACTGCTCAGTGTATTGCAATATTGGTATCGTAGCCAGATAAACCATGTCAAATGGTCGAACGCGCTCTCGGAATCATATGGGTTGGAGTGCGGGGTCAGGCAGGGCGGTTTGTCGTCTCCCAGGCTCATCAATCTATATGTGAATGACCTCATTGCCGAGCTTAGCAGCATGCGTGTTGGATGCAAGGTAAATGGTGTTAGTTGCAACAACATCAGCTATGCGGATGACATGGTGCTGCTGGGCCCGTCGCCGGGAGCGATCGTGGAGTTGCTTCATGTTTGTGAGACCTTCGCTGCTGCACATGGACTAGTCTATAATGCAAAGAAAAGTGAATGCATGGTCTTTGGGGTCGCTGGTGAGAGACGGGAAAGTACACTCGAACTTGCCATAAACGGTACGTCAATACGTAGAGTGACTAAGTTTAAATACCTTGGGCATTTTCTTACCGACGACCTCAGTGACCATGTTGACATTGAACGGGAGCGTAGGGCTCTGGCGGTCAGGGGTAATATGTTGGCCCGAAGATTTGCTCGGTGCACTGACCAAGTAAAAATAACGCATTTTAAAGCTTATTGTCAGAGTTTTTACACCGGTAATCTTTGGGTCAAGTACTCGAAAAGATCGCTGGATGTCCTACGCGTCCAATATAATAATGTTTTTAGGATGCTGTTGCGATTGCCTCGTTTCTGTAGTGCCTCAGAAATGTTTGCAGTAAACCATACCGATGGTTTTCATGCTATCATCCGCAAGAAAACGGCCTCGCTCCTGAGCAGAATACGGGGCAGTCATAACAGCATTTTGAAAGCCGTGGCGGCCGATTCTTCCTCCACCATAATAAGGCAATTTGTAAGAAGACTTATACCCTAATATGTCTAGTTGTTGCCCTAGTTGCTGGGCTGGGGTGGTCTTCTCATTAATTGGTCTTTAGTTAAGTTACTAATAATAGTTTTTAAATACAAACCTGTTACTAACAATTTATGGATCTCATGGTTATCCGAAATAAAATGATTTATTATTATCGGATTAATTATGCCGAATCACACATGAATGGAGCGTTGGCTGAAGACCTATTAAGAAAACCGTATTGTGTCAAAATAAATGAGGGAGGTTCTGTGGTTTTTGCAACTGTGTATTAATTATATCTATTAATGTTCCGTAACTACTTACTACAACTACTACTACGAGGTAGGCACAGGAAATAAAGAGCAGGACTTATCCAAACTTGAGGCTGGGAAACATTAAATTTTCAGGTGCTTTCTTTTAAGAATATTTCGTCACACATTTCTTCCATACAACTTCAGTAAACATTCTAAAACTGTTACGAAACAAGTTCTCGTTTTGTATCGAAGTTTCCTGAACGCTGGTCGCCGAGAGAACTTTTAAAAGGAAAGTATTGTAACCTATTTATTTTCTAATCTGCAACAAATTAGAGTGATGTTCTTTAGAAACTTTGTTGTGTCCATGGTCACTGTACAATCAATACGGGTGTAAGGGTAAAACGGAGAAAATCTGAGCAAACACAAGCATTTGAAATACAACAACCAACAATAGTTCGAGTCTGTAAAAATCTCACCATGAAAACATAGTGAAGTGAAAACGAAGTGAGCTGTCTGTAGTATCACTCCCTAGCATCAGGTGTGATTACCGCTCACTTTACCTAAGCAAACAGCAGTGATAGCCTAGTGGTGTGACCACCGGACTGCCAAGTCATAGGTCTCGAGTTCGAACCCAAGGCACGCACCTCTGATTTTTCGGATTCATGTGCGTATTGTATAATTATCACTTGCTTAAAATCGGTGAAGGAAAACATCGTGAGGAAACCGGCATGCCCGAGAGATATTTCTCAACAGCATGTGATGCTAAGTCAGAGGCCCATGGGCAGCATTAAAACTCTGACACCAGGTTAGTTACTAACCACACGAAAAGAAGACGGTTTTATACAGAATACACCGGATGTTATGTACCTACCACAACAAAAATTTCGTGAAAAATGTTATCGTGTAATTAATGTGACAAACTCTTGAACACCCGTTAACTGCTGTAATTAGATGGATTATTTGTCAACAATCGCAGTGGTTGCCGCGCTTTTGACATTTTATTAGAGTATTATTACGATAATTTCCGTTCGAACAACTGGACGATAAGTTTCTATTCACTAAGCATACTACATATATTGCTAATGGTACTTATTAATAGCCACAGTCGAGGTTACGAACCCATGTTCACCAAGTTTGTCATCAAATAAATGTAGGTTTATATGTACTATCGAGATCCTAACCTGTACGGTTCTACCATGAAACCTTTTCGAAAAATCATGACATACAGTTATTGAAAAAAAAAACTATTTTGAATTACGAATAGAAAAAAAAATAGCGGTCAGCTTTGTGGGCTGATGAGTGGATGTTATAATAAAAAATGAAAAATATCATAAATTGATTTTTTATATAACTATGTAAGCTAAACCGTTTTATTACATGCTTTATTTGAACGACCCGGTAATGGAAGAACGAGTACTCACGGTACCTACTTTGTCGTTAATTTGACGCTCTTGTTTTATCTCTAGACATAATATTTGCGTCCCTCTCGTGAACTTTCTGTGCAATCGTTTAAGATTCCAATTTTCTCGGATTCACGCAATACTTAATATGGAATCAAGTTTCTCTTATATGCGGCTTCTGATGTTTCTCAGATGCCGTATAAAATCAATGTCTGTGGCTTCTAGGGATTTCCAGAAACTGAAATTCTTTGATGTCTAACAAGTAAGTCTATAACTATTGGGCGTCAAAGTGTCGTCAGGTCACAAGGAATTTATATATACACTAGCACTTTGCCCGCGGCTTCGCTCCCGTGGTCTTTCCCGTGGGACCCGTTATTTTTCCCGGGATAAAAAGTAGCCTATGTTACTCCTAGAAGACTAAGCTTTCCAACGATGAAAGAATTTTTAAAATCGGTCCAGTAGTTTTTGAGCCTATTAATTACAACCAAACAAACATACAAAGTTTTCCTCTTTATAATATTATATAGTATAGATATCTGTTTTGTCCACAGAAGTAGGCACAGGCAAGTTGTATGTTTCATACAAATAATTTCACCAGTTATGCTTAAGTTCCATGTAATAATGAGCCTATTGTTAATAAACGAGCATTATATTGCGGTTCTAGGCTGCTACTGAGAATTCCCAAATAGAAATACTGAGAAGTATTTCTATTTAGAAATTCTCTCGAACTCAGGCGGTCAAGAATTGAGCTTGAAAAGTTTTCGATACTCAGCAGTTCATTCACTTTAATATTCCTTGTTTCTATACACCCAACCGAAGTAAACAGCGAAGTTCGCCCAACTAAATTGTATTTGTAACTAATCGGTCACAACCCTCCCGGCTCTCTCCTAGAATATGTTGTTTCTTTCATTACATCACAAACGTTACGTCTCGTGTACCGTTGGGACTATTTGGGCTCTGCTTAGCGATGTGTGGGTCCACTGTGACGTTAGTAATCTTCTATGTCTCAACCAAGGTCGTTTGGAAGGACGAAAGGATATTAACATTGACGTACTTACTTATAGCGCTACAAGGTTATTTGCGGTGGCCAAAATCGGAACTAACCATCAACAGCCATCTTGTTTTATCAATACTATTCACAAAAATATTTGCCAACAGCGCCGCAATTTTTTTTTGAGTCATCCAATGATCATCCAGTGACTTCTCCCGCTCTGGGTGGACCGGAAGAGAGTGTCAGACTTTTACTGACTAAAACCCGTCCATGTTCCCTCCTTTGCCCTTTATGTTCCGGGGTAGCGGTAACCATTTCGGACAATCCCGCTTACCCGGCAGGCTCGGCCCTAACGGGCCTTTTCATACGCTGACATCTCTTTGAGGCGCGCGCGCGCGCAAGTACGCGCTGTCCGGCACGGGCCTGGTCCTGTTCGGACGGAGAGCTATCCATTACTCACCACCCGCAGGCCCGCGCCTACTGTAGCCGGGACTCGTCACGTGGCTCCCGTCCCTCACGGTGGCTGGGACTGGAGGACCATTCCCTCTCCCATCCCACCACCTCCTTCGCGAGCATGACCGCTTCTCAAAAGAAGGTGACTGCCTCCCACTCCCTCTCGCTCCGGACCATGGCTTGCATTAGGGCCGGGCGCGAGAGGTCACCGCCAGTCGCCTCTACGAGGACACGGCGGTGCTCCGCCCAAGCGGGGCAGGTTTCCATCGTGTGCTCCACCGTGTCCTCTGGGCGAACCTCCAGTGGTGACACCCGGGCGTTTCCTCCCGCCTGATGATTTGCAGGAACCTCCCGAAACATCCATGTCCGAGGAGGACCTGCGTCAGGCGGTAGGTGAGGGCGCCGTGACGCCTCTCTAGCCACTACTCAAAGAGGGGCCTTACAACGTTATTTGAGCGCCCCCTAACAACGTCATTTGAGTGCCAAAAGATGCTTGTAACACTGGACAGTGTTCGACTCTTATTAAAAATCGAGTTCTAATTTTAGTCCAAGCTTAAACCTTCGGACCAGTTTTTGTATTTTGAGTTTTATTCTAGGCGCAGTCAAGTTCTTATTGGAAAATTGATAATTTTAATTCGGGTTTGACAACAATGTTTGTAATCAGAATTTTAACAAAGTCGCCATACAGTTCTAAAATGGTTTGATGGTTTAGCAATCAAACCATTTTTTATTTTAGACCACCTAGTAACCTAGGTATAAAGATGAATCTTTTTTTGTACTTTACAGAACAAGATTCAGGTTTATTCTTAAGTTACTAGGTTTTTAACTTCAGAACTTTTGTAGCGATTAAGTCAGATTTGCGAATGTTTAATATTACTAATAGGTATTGCTATTTTATTTCGTTCGCTGTTTATTTTTGCACGGATTGCAGAAATTTCCTATTTCAATGTAAATAAGTTTATTTAATTCACATACAATTGTCGATATTTCAGTTTTGTTGCAAAATAATAACCTTGTTTTGTTGAAATTTATAGAAATACCTAGAAATGAAGCTTATTGGATGTAGGTAATTAATAAATTAGTTATGGAAACCTTCAATCACAGATATAGATAGACATAGATAACGCAAGTATCACGATCTGTATGAAAACCAAGCGTGCCATTTTTTGACTACCTATTATGACGTCACAAGCACTATTTAGTGATGGGAAAATCAAGTCGACTCAAAGGCCGCCGCGTACGGCGTCCCCCTCGCTCCACCCCCGCCTTGTACCCAGCCAGCAGTACGCTGAAAGACTTTGTAAGAATTGTTCAAATTTATGAATCGATTTAATGACAGAGTAATGAAATAGACAAAGTAATGAGATAGACAGAGGAATGAGATAAACGAGAGAGAGGACAATAAAATTCCCGATCTCCTTATAAGGCAGTTAGGAATATTTATTTTTGTATAAAATTATTAATATTTCCCTAATTATTTCTTGTAATTGTTGGGAACCAATCTTTGTTTCCCGTCGCCTCAATCCATTTTTGTTTTAAATTGGGTTCATGTGGAAAACTAAAAAAATCACGAAACGTAACGATTATTTATTAAAATGATCTACGTAATAAGTACTTATTATATCATACAAAATCATTCCTCTGTTTCCGAAATCGATTCTCGAGAATCGATTTGTGTTGCATATGATGAACAGCACTAATCGCTAAAATTGACAGAAAAATGATAAAAGTTCCTGTACTACAAAACCGAAGCAATACACGATAGAATCGCTTGTTTCGATATTCATCACTTGTTAAAACAAAACGTCTCGTCAACCGCTCCATGTAAAAGACGCAATGTAATACGAATGTTTTGTTTTTGTCATATTTGGTATCACCAGGTATTACTGAGGGTATTAGATTGAAAATAATTGTTTTTTAAATTAATTACGCATAATATGAATCGCAAAATGACTTACCGATGGAAGGAAACGTTTACTTTATTTTTTCTCCTCGCATTTGTACAGTTTTTACAATTTATAACAGCACAATTAACCATTTTTTATATTTTTGACTAACGTCCGACTAGCGCTGTATACCGATGCAGACTGAGCGCGAAAGTGACCACTTATGATTTTTGTACTTAAGCTAGGCACGCGAAGTAGTTGCTCTTGCGTTATCTATGTCTATCTATATCTGTGCCTTCAATGCTTCAATTTATTGTAGTGTTTGAATCGAAGTAATATTAACCATATTTTATATATTCATTGACTGACTTTTGTTATTTTACACAGGTATAATGATAACAGCTGTAATTTATTTACTAATTAACTTCAATATGAATTGAAGATTCTGTTTGCATATTGTTTCAGCGAATGAAATGAAATTATTAATCAACATGAAATTTGGAGTGAAATCAGTGGGCAGTGCACTTCCGTAAAGATCATTAGCACACACCTACTCAAATTGAAAGCTTACTCATTTGTTTTTAAAGTGCATAACTGCAGATTTACACCTCGAACCGCTCCATTGAATTCTTTCAATCTTCTAATTGAATCTTTGGAGAACATCAACTACCTATCACAACAGCATTCAAAGATATCTAATTCTTACTTAGTCAAGCCCATTGGTAGATAAATTATTTATACATTTATAATGGGAACAAATCTAAAATCGCGAGAAATAAATCAGTTGTTCCCTACATTTTGACGAGAGCTTAATGTATGTAACAGCTGATGAATTTTTCGCTATTTCAGATTTGTTCCCATACTAAAAGTTGTTCGTAATGATGAGTAGAATGACCCTTTAAAATATTGCCGATGAATTCAATTTAACCTTGTATACTAATATTACGAAGATATAAAAAAAAAGTTGGTATGTAGGGACATAATCTTCGAAACTACTGACCAGATTCTGGAAATTCTTTCCACTAATGGGAAGCTACCTTATCCCTGAGTGATATATTTGAAAAAAAAAACGCGGACCAAGTCGCATACCAAGTACTAGCTAGTAATATTTCACCATTCAATTAAGGGTAGCCAAATATTACATATTTGCTAGACTAATCCGACCTTAAGCTAAATTTAACCCAAGTTAAAATTAGATTCTCAATGTTGGTAACATAATTATTTTGGTACTTCATTACCTGCTAACCAAAGACATACGAGAGGGTCTTCTAGAGTGGGTGGTTGTCCCAAGGCTCGTGGCTACCCGTACAAGTGTCGCCCTGCTCCGTGTGGCTTGTGGCTATCCACCACAGGCCACAGCCCGCAACGTCTGCCTCACTATCTTAACGTTTATTGGTCATTTATTAGGTCGTATCACGTGAATAATTTAACAAGAGAATTAATTAAGTTTTATTTGTTTGGTTCAGTACATTTGGAGAGATTAAAACGTAGTTTTAGCGGTTGGAGCTCTAAAATGAGAAATTTGTTGTGAGATAAGAATGTTACCGAAAATGATACATACGACTGCTATCTAAATTCGCCCTTAGTCTCAGAAGGCTAAGGTTGAATTTGACAATGAAATTAAACGCGATCATCTCGTAAACCCGGTTTAAGAGCTGGCTGTGTTGTTATTTTTCATGGATTATTGACACTGACAGGCCTTGAACGCGGTTTAAACGTGCTGATTGTGTTCAGTTTCAGTGGTGCAATTGACATTAAGTAGTAACTTTAAACATATTTTATTGTATTATATTATACCTAATGTAATGGTAGGTACCGTCCTGCCGGTTAAGCGGGATTGTGGATGATCCCACCCATTAAAATGTTTGAAAGTGTACAAAATGTAAGGAACAAATAAGTAGCAAGTGGCGTTCTGTATTTATCTACCTCTCAGGGAAAATTAAAAACAGCAGTGATAGCCTAGTGGTGTGACCCTCGGACTACCAAGTCGTAGGTCTCGAGTTCGAACCCAAGGCACCTCTGAAATAACGGATTCATGTGCATATTGGAAAAGATAAGAAGAAAAAGGGAAAATACGTAAGTTTCAGTTGAATGTAAGATTGGTATACCTAATCATAAATTCCATCATAAATTAACAACCGCTATTTTTTGGAATGAATCTCTATAGAAGTAGTATCGCCTGAAATCAATAACTCACCGTAAGTTCACTAAAAGCGATCATGTAAAGCAATTTCCAAACTTCACCGACCAGAGAGGACGATCGGTACAATCAGACTTGCGGCGTGTTACAAATGTGTCCCGTCAACTGCGCGAGTACTGCGAACAACTCTGCAAGACTTGCTGCAAGTTATTGTGGGATGCCCGACATTTATTAAACATTTGTTGCAACTTGTGCAAGTGAATTTCTTGTGTCTGCAACTATTTGGGGGAAACTACTTCACGAAAGTTAGCTTGAATTGTTTGATTAAAGGTAGTGATGTTTCGTTGTTGTAGTTCGTTTTGTACTGTTTTTTGTTTACACATTATTGAGATTTGAGCGTTACTATATTGTTTCGAATGGTGAAATGCGTAGACGCCAGCACATTAAGCTATCCCTAACCGTAAAATTTTCCTAATTGAAAATGAACCTTATGCTTTTGTAATAATAGTTGAAAAACGATCAAATAATTTGACGGTTTTCAGTAGCATACAAACTAGAGAAAAATGACAAGTAAAATAGATTAAAATACGATATAAAGTAAACGAAGCAGTCTATTTGTTTTCTTATCCACAGCCATTCTTAGTCTAAGTCTTAACTGACCGTACATATTTGACGCCTTCACCAATATAACACTAAATTCTAAAAAAAATGGTGACATTTTCATTATTTTCATTATTTGGCCAAGTTAGTTTAATTAGGTACCTATCTATTTTAAAGTACTATGTTGTTTTTCTTAAAAAAAAAGTCTTAAATTTTATAGTAAAATCTTACAAAATTAAAAGAATGTTCTAGATTTTGGCAAAGCTCGATTTTCAACATTAAACAAACACAGGTAGTTGATATTTCATCTTCAGTAAATGAATATTTTTCATACAACATTTTATCAGCCTTGAATTGTGGTAAAAATAGTAGGTTTTTGTCTAATAAATTCTTATCTAATATTTAGTTAACTTATTTCAAAATTTTGCCATCTCTGAAATTATTCGGACGTTTTCTTATTAATTGCTTACTCGCGCTTATTAAAGCTTCATAGAACGTATTAGTTTTTAGTTGGGATTCAAACTTTTCACAATGTTCGAACAATGTGGGATATAAATACTTCAGTTCTGCGTGGTCTAACGTGGGGAACATGTGATGTAGGGCATGGTCCCCAAACCGAGTAATCGATTTAAAATGGTTGCCCGCGTAATCGATTCTCTCCACTATCGCATCCAGCTGGTGCAGACCCCAATCAATTTCTTCGTCTCTGAAAAAAAGACAAATAGCTTTAAATAAATCAGTTAATGTAATAAATAAAACACTGACGTATCGAATGTCAAAGTCAGACGTAAGTTACAGACATTTTTTTATTTAATTCTGAAAAATTTGTCATTCATTTTCTGGGCTCACTTTTAGATTATTTTCATGTCAATGCTTTTCAATAGACGTTGACATGAAAAAGATTTAGAGAATTAATTTTTTTGCGTAGTCTTATTGAAGGGCGTAAGATTTTTGTTACATTATTTTTATTTGTTATCTCTATTGTTTGTAGAAGTCCCTCAATTTGATAAATTCGAAATGCGTTTTGTTTATTTTTTTTTCACATCGCGTTACGCTACGATGTTAACAGATTTACGAGTAATTTGCGCCTGATAAAATATTTTGAGAAATGTTACGTAGAATCATTATTAATTGTCCAGGTGATGGTAAATGTAGGCATTCTGTACTTTGGCTACCTCAAGGGAAGAAGACGTTAATAGGCGTCAGTTTATGTTAGTAGATAAATAGTTAAATAAATTAACGACACGTTTACCGATTGAAAATCGCCGAAACGGTGTTTGATAAAGTTTTGTAGTGAAAGTTAATTGAAATTGCGTGAAAGGTGCACTTTAGAATAAGAATAATTTATTTGCATTGTTTAATATAAGATTAGTTCGTGACTACATAATCATTGCCGCACGAGTCGATCGAAGGTACTGCACTTGGCCAAGTCAGTCCGTGGATAGATGGCCATTCATACCGATACCTCGGTAAAGAAAGTTAATGATTAATTCACAAATTGTGCGTCAATCAAATCTAAATTCACGTCAAAATTTTAACCGTTAAGTACATAGGTGTAACCACGACATTACGGTGACTGTCTTTCGATAACTGTTATTCGAGAACTTCTTTTTGTCTATTTTTGGGACTCAAATACCTTTAAGCCGTGTTTAAAAACTACAGTCATCTGTTTTTCATGTCCTTGTTTTAAATTAGAGTAGGTAGTACCATAAAATATAGGTAGATATTTGCGTTGAATTATAACTAAGTAATATTATTAATGCGAAAGTGAGTGAACGTAGAACATAGAAGTGAGTTTGTTTATTATGTTTTCGCGTTAAAACAGCTGAACGGTTTTGGCACGTGGATAGACGTGGTGACCTTGGTTAGGTTAGGAATACTTTCTATCTCGGTAGTAAGTTCCTGTGGTATAATTTCCAACATCAAAAGGTAGTCGGTTCATGCTGTTAAGACAAACCAAATACGTAGATTTTATACCGCTTTGGATGCAAGTGGCCAAGAATAAGACACACTGGGTGACCCGCAACACAGGTATTTTCTGCTTTTTCGAGCATTAGTCAATCCATCAGCCTAGCCTTTTTCCAACTATGTTGGGGTCGGCTTCAGTCTAATGGGATGCAGCTGTATACCAGTATTTTCAATGGAGCGACTGCCTATCTGACCTCCACAACCCAGTAATTGGGTAACACGATACACCTTGGTTAGACTGGCTGTTAGACTTTCGGGCTTCTGACGACCCGTAACGACTGTTAAAGATGCAACACAGATATTTTCTGCTTTTTCGGGCATTATAAATATAACCCTATTTGATGAGAAATAAATTATTATTCGGGTTTGAGATGTCTTTATTTCCCATAAGAAATTTCACTTACATGAGAAATATTAAACTAATTTTAAAACAATATTAAGTAAACGTACAGTTTTGACAACAAAATTACAATATACAAAAATATTTTAAAAGTATAAGGTAGTCGTTAATAAATTTGACACAGCTAAACAGTAAACATACACGGAACGCGCGCAACTAGATGTGGTATGTAATGTACTAAGGTGCGCTCGCTTTATTAAAGATGTGTAATTTTAGGTGTTTCTTAAATATTGACATTGATTTTGCGTTTTTGATGTTTGTTGGTAGTTTGTTATACAATGCAGCACCCTCGTACATCACATTTTTTTTACCATAGCTGGTGCGTGGTGAGTATAACTGTATGTCATTTGCATTTCTGAGCCTAATTTTGTGTATTTGATGTTTTTTAGTGAAATGAATCTGAGTGTGAATATTTTTATTAAGTATTTTTCTTATTAATATGCAAGTATTATATATGTATGTTTGTGATATGTTCATTAACTTAGTTTCATTGTATATTTTTTGCGTTGGTGTACTGTAATCATATTGGAAGAGTGTCTTTATTAACTTATTTTGTGCTATTTGTAGCGTATCAATGTTGGTTTTGGCGGCTGTGCCCCATATTTCTATTAGATAGTCCAGGTGAGGTTTTATAAGAGTGTTATATATATTGTAGCGTACTTGTCGTGGAAGACATCGGACCACACTCCGCAAGGAACCCGTAAGCGAAATCAGTTTAGACCCAACCCTCTCCATATGTGGCTTCCAGTTCAAGTGGTTGTCTAAGATTAATCCAAGGTACTTTTCGTGATCAACTTTTTTGATTGGTTGATTGTTTATGGTTAATTGTGTAAGGTGTGATATTTTTTTGTTTTTTGCTGCGAAAATTATATAGTTGGTTTTAGCTATATTTATTGTGAGTAGATTGCACTGAAACCACATATTTAAAAGATGTAGGTCATCCTGAGCCTCACGCATAACAGCGTCTACAGAGTGTCCAAAATAAAATAAAGCTGTATCGTCGGCGTACAACGATACATCGCCTTTAAGTCCAACCTCATGAATATTATTTATATAAATCAGGAATAATAAGGGTCCCAAAATTGATCCCTGAGGAATGCCAAAACTTACGGTTTTAGGGCTACTTTGAGTTTCGTTGATCTTAACCACTTGGGAACGATTTGTCAGGTAAGAGTTAAAGATATCAAGGGCACTACCAGTGACACCAATGTCATTTAGTTTCTTTAATAACAGTTTGTGACTTATTGTGTCAAAGGCTTTTTTTAAGTCTATAAAAATTCCTAGTGCTATTTGTTTTTTGTCGATACTTAGTTTAATTTTCGTTATTAGATCTACTGTTGCAGAAAGTGTATTGGATTTTGGTCTAAAACCGTATTGTTTTTTATAAAGAAAGTTTTGTGCTCTTAGATGTTCGTCGAGGCGATTGTATAAAACACGTTCAAAAATTTTAGATAAAACCGGTAGCACTGAAATGGGACGATAATTTCCAGGATCAGATTTACTTCCGCTTTTGTAGATGGGGCTGACTTTGGCAATTTTGAGACTGTCGGGAAAAGTTCCAAGCTCTAAATTTTTATTTATACAATTTGTTAGTTCACCTAGTATTAAGTCTTTTGCGCATTTGATTGATTTTGTGTTTATACCGTCTAGGCCAGAGCTAGTGTTTATTTTTAAGTTTTCAATTATTTTTCCTATTTCATTTATGGTGCATGGTCTTAATTGTGAAAGTGTGTTCAAAGTTCTAGTTGCCTGCGTTCCTTTAGTGTGGATTAAATTGTTATGGTATTGATTGGGAATTTGACTAGCCAGAACTGATCCAATGTTTGAAAAAAAGTCATTAAAACACTCGCAAATGTCGGTCTGGTTTGTCAGAACTCCAGATGGCGTGAGGAGTTTACTCGGTGCTGATGACTCTCTGACCTTATTCCTGGAGAGATCATTTATAAGACGCCACATTTTTTTTGGGTTGTTCTTACATTGATCAAAAGCTTTTTGATAATAAGCACTTTTTGTTTGTTGTATATGTTGATTGACTTCATTTCTTTGATAGATAAATTTCTCCTGCAATGATTGATCTGTTGCTTTTTTTTTGTGCATGTTCCATAGTATGTTTCTTTTATTAATTAGATTTAAAATTGTTTTGTTTATCCAATCTTGCCTGGGCGGATTTAATATTTTATGCTTTGTTATTTTATTGCTATTGATACTGGATAACAACTTTTGTTCAAATAATTGGTATAGATCGTCTTCGTTAGTGTTATTCCATTCACTTATAGTATTGTACAGCTTTTCATAATCAATTGCATCATATTTTACTCTTCTAGGCGGTTCTGGTTCATGTTTTTTAACTTCAAAGTATATTTGATTGTGATCCGACATAGCGCTTGCAATTATTGCAAGGTGAAATTTGACGTCTGAAAGGTTTGTGCAGACATGATCAATAATAGTTTTCGTTGTGGCGGTTTCTCGGGTACAGTAGCTCTCCTCAACTTTGTTTAGGAGCCTGTAGCCACTAGTTTGTAGTTCTTCTGTGTATTTAATAACTGTCTGATCCAAGTTCAGCAAATTAATATTAAAGTCTCCAAATATTATTACTCTTCTCCGCTTTTGCAATTGCTTAGTGTATGTTTCAAGGAAGTTTTTGAAATTAGTAGCATCTGGTTTACGATAGATGCCAGCTATGTCCAGGGAATACTTTTCAAGATGGACCCATATGTAGTGGTTGTCATTCTGGCATAGCTCCTCGATTAAGTGGTGTTTTAAATTGTTATGTGCAAAAACTGATACTCCACCACCCCTTGCGCAGTGTCTGTAGTTGTAGTAGTGAGTATAACCAGGAATTTGAAGTCTTTTAGCTTCATCATCAGTTTTTATCCATGTTTCAGATAGTATAATAATGTGTATTGTACTTCGAAAGGATTCCACTACACACTTTAGTTCGTCCAATTTCCCTGGTTTTACAATACTGCGTACATTTGCATACATGAATTTTATAGATTTGCTGCTCGTGGTTATATCGTCGTATTTCTCTGTTATTTGGTAAGTTATAGTGTCTTTTGCATGAGGGTTTTGGTTAAGGCTGGTGTCTTTTTTCGTCAGTTTTTTGCAGGAATTTGAATGATTTTTGGCACACCCCTGACATACTTAATTGTTAAGTTATTTTCGCCATTATCAGATCGGCATTTTATTTCATCCTTAAGATTTTTCAGAAATTCTTGCTGTTGGGGTGTCTGATCCGAGTATATTTTGATACTGTTATTTTTAACATCACTTTTGCGACGTAAGACAGATATTGCCGTTTCTGATGATTTGAAGCATACTTTTAAAGGACGAGTTTTGGTAGAGTTATACTTCCCGAGACGGAAAAGTTTCTCAGGTAAGCAATTTACGCCTGCCATTTTTATAATTTTAACTGCTTGGTCCATGTCCATATCTGTTCTTTCGTCTTTAGATGCTGAAACTGGCTCTTTTATTCCAACGATTATGACATTTTTGCTCCTTAGTTCACGCTCTCTGACCTCTGACATAATAGATTCATATGCATCCGATGTTACGAGCGATGGTGGAGTGGGCTTTGAACTCTCTTTGATCATGTCAATTTCAGATTGTATTTTTTCAAGCTTTTTGTCCGTAACAATGGCTTTTATTTGTACTTCTGAAATGTCTGATTTAAGTATGTTTTGTTCTATAACAAGGTTATTTAAAGTAATTTTTATATCGTCCACTTTTTCCTTTATTGTAGAGATATCCTCACTTACTTTATTCATAAATTCTTTTTGGTTGGCTGTGATTGTGGTCATCATTTGCAATATTTGTTCTCGAAATTCGCTTAGCTCTTCCTTAATATCGTCAGTAAACTTTCGCTTATTACGGAACGTAACTAGATTAGGGCTGTTTTGAAAACTTGATACTGTTTCACTACTCAACAGATTTGGTTCCGAGCCACTCAGGCCACTTCCAGTAGGTGATCGTTGAACGCTCATGATCTGTGGCACAAATACCACTCGTGGAGTAAGTTGCGATAACGATTGAGTGAATGAGTAAAAAAATAATGAACCTGTCTCTTTTCCCCGAGGGGGTGAAGAGCGGTTACCTTGCTCGGATGTTGAGTTTCTTCGCAGTAATGGTTGTAAAAGCCCACAGTTAGTTCAATTGAATTGTAATCTTGGGTAACACTGTTATAAGTATTAGATTCGGTTAATGGGTAATTTAAGTAACTTTTGTATTTCGCAAAAAAAAATATTTAAACACGTCTACACTGTACGCGGTCCGCAAACGAACATCAAATTATTATTAATGTTAATGACTTAAAATTTGGAAGTCAGTGACAAATACAACGGTATAATTTTATAATGATTGGCGTTTGTTTAAAGTAGCGAGTTGTAAGAAATACATTGTTTGGTTATTTTAATTTGATTACAGACTTTTTACAATAGCAAGGTCAGTACCGAGGCTTTTATTTCGGCTCTGGTTACAAAGGAAAATGCAAAGCTGGCCCATGTCCATGAACATTATTAAGGAAATATTAAAATGCGTGTTAATTGTGAATTTGCGGTCGGTTCTACCTGAAGCTAACGCTAAGCTAACGAAAAGTGAAGAAACGTAAAGAATGTAGTAAATAATAGTTAATTAAAATAATACCAAATATGCGAGTTTAAATTATGACGTAGTTCGCAAGTTTAAAAATCACTAACAAGGGAAATGATCTCAAGAATCTAAGAACAATAGCAAGATTGTCACTCGTAAAATTCACAGTTGACGTCTTTTATTATAAATTTTGAGGTCGTTGAATATTAAATAATAGGTACTCAAACAAGTGTCTGTTTATACAACGTGGCGCTACAATGGCGACATTAATTTAACAAACATACGTTTTCACAATTTCGTTTCACGAAGACATTTTAATTCCATTAAACATTATTATTTAGGGATTTATTTAAAATGTTAGAAAATAGCATCTTAGAACAACCAGTACTCAAAGAGCTGTCGCGCAGCCATCATTTGCCGGGGTCATGGACATAACATTTGCATCAATGAAATTAAAACGAATAAGCAATACCATTAGGATGAAAAAACCGCAAAAAGTAGACGAATTTATTTTATTATTTAGTTTGTTTTTTTTAAAATTTGCGATTTATTTTAACCTATCTACATTTTATATGATTAATGGGCACTAGCCCAACCCTTGTGTTAAATTAATGTCACCATTGTAGCGCCACGTTGTATACAAAGAATCCGTGACTGACTGACTGATCTATCAACACTTAGCTCAAACCACTGAACGGATTATGCTGAAATTTGCCATACAGATAGTTATTATGATGTAGTACCTAAGCACCCGCTATTCCGCCCTATTCGACGAATTGACCTTTTCTGGAAATTGGACCTACCTAACTGAACTGTTTGCTCTAGGTAAACATTTACGTCCACAACTCCGAGTGTAGTCTTCCGATCTTCATGAGGATAGAATCTTTGTTTTGTCCATGTTCATTTTATGACTAACTCACTCTTTCGGAACTGCTACTAAAGTCGTCGAGTATAAGTGATAAGTAGAATTAAATAAAGAATATAATAATTATTATAATGAAGTAAAGAAGGCATTTTAATTCATGTAGTTGTGTAAATACGTTATGGCAACAAAGTCAATTTAAAATGAAAATGAAACATGAACAGCTCCTTCGATTTGCGTGATCGCTTTTTTTCAAGGTTTTGATCCTGACTGTCCCCATTTTTTTTATTTGAGTTCCTATTTTAAAAAGTCATTAATAGGTCAGTGGGTCGTCTTAGGGGCGGAGTTTAATATTGCTAGCTACATAATGCTCTTACCTCGGTACATCTCCTTCAAAGAAGTTTCTATGGCTATGATGGCCAGCAGTCAATCCAAACAGCACAAAAAACAAACTGGCTGGTATCAAAGTCAGCAGCCATACAGCGATGGTCCAGTGTAGCGGTAGGCCTCCCGTTAAGTACATCCAGGCTGGTAGGGTGAATGGTATCAAATTCTTCCAACTTAAAGACTTGCCTTCATGGTTCGTTGCGCAAAGAACTAGCCTGGAATTTGGAGAATGATTCTTTTAATTTATAGTCTTAGAAGTTAAAGGTAGGTTATATTTTCATTAGGAAATTATTTTACAGACATAACTTGTTAATGACACAATTTTTTTTTTCTTTATTGAGTTTCCAAATTCGGAACAAAGATGAAATAAAACTTCATTGTATTATGTGGAATTTCCCGGGTTCGTAATAAAATTCGTAGTTACAGAAGTTAAAAGAGTCGAATAGGTGAAATAATGTATTAAATTAGGTACTTGAATCTGTATCCAAAGTAATCATTGTATTGTGCGAGAGTCCCCATTAAATTGAAACCAAAAACTTTTCTGTTTTCCAAATATTATTGAACCCAATTAAACTACCTGTACAATACAATCAAATAACATGCAGGATAATCCCGTCGCAGTTCTCCCAATATCTACTTTGTTAAAATTCTCCAATTGTTACGGTAATTTCGTTCGCAATTTTGAGTGAAATGTTTCGAAAACCGGTATTAGTACACAAGTTGTTTGTTCGGAAACACGAACGGTTTTTATATAATTCCGTTTTGTTACATGTATGTAGTTAGTAATGAAAGGATATGTAGTGTACACGTGTAAGCATTACAAAACGTGTACAGTCAAACGGGATGAATAGAGACGCAGGGGTGAATGGGGACGAAATTTTAAAAGGGATTTTAACATTGAAATAATATAGTTTGTGGCCAAAACCGACCAGTACTGTGTTTAATATATTATAATTAATAATTAAGTGCCCTTGTTAGCAACAAACTATAATATTTCAATGTTAAATCCCTTTAAAGTTGCATCGCGATTCACCCCTGCACCCCTATTCACCCCGTTTGACGGTACATTAGAAATCAGAATCGTTTATTGCAAACAGAAACCGTTGTAATAAATTTAGACTGAAATCAAATCAATGATTATTGATGGTAACCAACTATGCAGTTGCTTCAATATCAATTTAAAAGTCGATGAACCTCGCGTGGCAATAAATGGTCTCTTCATATCTAATTGGACCTTGTACCATATAAATCATAACTAATATGTATTATAAAATAAAGTATGTTTGTTGTACGTTGTCAGTTGCACAGAAACGGGCAAAAGCTAATATCGAACCAGCAAAAAAATATTTCATCGTTTGCTCTTTAATTCAAAGAAGGCAAAGGTATTACTTACTCTGTACCTAACAAAGTCAATAAAGACAGTGCGTAGACAACGGGGTAATAGAAGGCGCCCATTTGAGCCCATATGGGTTTGTCCTTGTATGGGAGGAATTGTAGGAAGGGCTCTATCATGGACAGCTCAACATCCTGAGCTGTATTTGTGTGCAAGTGATGAGACATTGCGTGAGAGATCCGCCAGTCACTGAAATAGAATAAACAAATGGTAAAAGAACAAAAAGAAAATATAATACCACTCTTAATCTCAGTGCCAACTAGAATAGTGCCAACTAAAAAAAACTAGAAAATCCTAGTAGAACAGCTTGTTGAGCCTTCATCCATCTAAGGCAAACTATCTATTATAAGACAGTTTCCGTACTATATAGACAGTTCGATACTATCTATTATAAGCCAAAGACAATAAAGCAATTAGTACGGTTAATTAAACAATTAAAACCAGTAACACAGTAACAACTCAAACAAGTTGACTTGAGTTTGAATAGGATGAAAACGGTATCGACAGTTTGAAGGCTACCGCAGACAGGCGTGACGCTACACTAGCAATACCATCTTTAAGAAAACTCCATGGATTTTTTTACTACCCGAACCGCGTCTCGCCTTCGCGTCGAGCTGTCTAAACTATTTAATGCTAGCGTATAAAAAAGTGTGAATCATTAACACATTCAGTGCGGTATCTGGTTGATTATAACCGACGCTCATCTTTCCTACGGTGTGGGGTAATATTGACTGCTTTTGCTCTTTTTGGGTATGAATGAGACGATTAAACACATGAAACAATTTTAAACACATTACATAAATGTAATAACTATGGATACAGTAATTCAACAGTCATACGCTTATCTCACAGTACTCCCAACATACGGACAAGATCTTCTTAAATTCATTCTTTAAATTACAGAAGGAACACCTTATATAATTTAAAGAACAGTGTCTATGGGCACATTAACACGCTTGCAGAATACCTACTGTGTGGTCTGAAACTACACAGTTGCACTGGGTGTTGAAAGGATCTAGATAGATTCGCCATAGTACCAAAATGCACTTTTAGCAGCGGTTGATTCAGGAGCACAACTAATATAATCTGACGGTCAATTCTGTAAAAATCTTACCATGAAAACATAGGTGAAGTGAGCGAGAAATGAGCTGTCGCTTCACCTAATGCTAATGAGTGGTACTATTCACAGCTCACTTTAAAATCACTTCACCTACGTTAGGCAAGAGTTTTTACAGAATAGCACTACTGTTCCAATTCACTAACACCACTGCTGTTCACGTTAAAGCAAAAGAGACTCCTAGGTTTCTACGAAGTAGTAGTACTATCAAAAACATAAGAGTCACCATCATTACGAATAAAAAGAAATGTGAAAGTGCGTCTGTATGTTGGTTTGTCCTGCTTTCACGTCTCGACCAATCGACACGAAATTAGGCACACGGAGGTTTGTGTCATGACAACACGGCGATGTACGCAGATAGTTTTACTTTATTTGTTCTTAAAAATACCTACCAAAACGAAAGCACAAAGAAAAAAAATAGAAATATTCGAAAAAAGATTTCGAAGACTAGCTTCGATTGTAAAAAAGGAAAAATAAATACCGATGTCGAGGATCTTCATAATATTTACCCTGCATTTGGGAAAAAACAATAGATAATGCGAATCATCATAATAACATCTGAAACGATATAACTACGCGTCACAAGTTTTTTTAATAGTTTTAAAAATAAAATAAATGACGCAATTTTAAACGGCTTTGTTCGGATTCGGTCATTAGTATTGACACGAAACGAATCGCAAGCGCGCCACTAGCAACATCATGTGATCTTCCCACACCTACAGCGGGCCACAGCGACATTGAGTGGCCCAGCCTGCAGCAAGCCCAGTTATCTAGTAGACAACTACCTGGGTTGAACTGCGAAATGCCATTCACAAAAAAAGGAACATGCAGTGTCTGATGGCATCGGAAATAAGACGTCCCGGACCAGAACTCGATTCGTTGTGAATTTTAATAAAAAACAGTGAATGTGCACAAACGCATCATCTGCCCACATGATATACGTACAAATCTAACCGAAGAAATACTGACGATCCTACATAATATGTATTTACCAAATTTTATATTTAAGTAGATATAAATATTTCAATCACATAAAGCACATGCCATCTAATCTTTTCACCACCCTTGGTTGACTGGTAGAGAATGCCTTAAGCATTAAGTCCGCCTTTGTACCTTTATTGTGTGTGAGAAGATTAAATAAATAAAAAAGGACACGCCAATTTAGAATATTTCCAAAAGAGATGAGAAATAAGATTGAGATTATAAGAATAAGAGACCTACATATCACGCTACATCTTATTTATAACTGTCTCTAGCAAAACATAGCAAAATCATCTTGTGAAGTTTTCATAAGTCAACAAGGTTATAGCGCGCAATATCCGTAATCTGCAGTCAAACTTGATGTTGCATTGCCCAGCCAAAGGATTAAGGAGTAAATACGTCATATTGGCTACGTTATATTTCAATAAACTTAGAATCTTGCTGGTAAAAAATTTGGTTTTTACGTCATTTGAAGCAATATGACACGGGGCAGGATCTCAAGAAAAACTTGCTCAGAAAGAAATTATAACAGGAAGAATAATAATTGTAGACAATTATACCGTTAAGCATTAAAATCTAGATCGACAGGTACCACCAGAATCAACTAAGGTAAAAAAAGAAAAAACTGAGTCTGAAAATAACAATGCATTGAAATTATATATACACAGGTAGTAGGTTCACGATACACAGCAATTAAACTATTATTTAATTGCATAGTGGTATCAAGTTGGAGGTCAAGTCCAAGGCGATCGTATTATTTTATAATCGTTTTATTTCTTTGTTTGAACAACATTTTTTACCTGTTTAGTTAGTAATGTTTTACTTTTACATATTTTATTGACAACATACGTTAAAAACTAAAAGAAATGTTCCGAAGTAGAGAATGATTTCAGTTTTCAACGAGCCTAGGACGATTTAATAGTCGTAGGCCGTAGTTCCGTGTGTATGTTAAAGTAAAAATCGTGTCGTCAAACAAGTAAATAAGTTTAAAAAAATAATAGTATTATAAACAAATATTCACCTATACGACATCCCGCTTAAGTTAAACAAGTACATCCTCCAACTGTCACTGCGGTGGAAATAATTATGTGCACAAGTGATGACGGAACTAAGTACCAAACCATTTAGAATAGTTAATGAGGCTCCTAAAACGAAGCTCTGTGTCCAGCCCCAACAGCTCATGGGACTCAGAACAAGCAAAGCAAATAATAAGGAGTCAGTAACGAAATCACTCTTCCTCCTAATGTCTTTAGGTATTTCAGACAGTTGGCCCATGACTTTCAACTTCAAGGTCTTGTAAAACCCATCTTCTCTGAAAGTGAAAGGTTGGTTCCTGGGTTTTGTTGCTTTCCTTCTGTAATAATTTGGTAGGAAAGTCTCTGCAACGCCTTTGAGGTGATGTGTTTCGAAGGCCTCTGTTATGTCTGTACCCTGGGGGACACCAAAAATATTGATCAGTGTTACATTAAAATTATCATGCAACACATATTTAAATTAAAAGTGTACTGTTTTTATAATGTTTTCAAATAAAGGCATTCAGTTCCTTCTTGACCTCTAGAATTTCATCAACACACATGTCAGTATAACCTTACATGTGTTGCTTTTAATTATGTATATTCTCAACCCTTGAATCTCTAGTCTACTGAATAATAAATATCCTATAATTTTATTCTTCACTAATTTGTAGGTTTACCTAAAATTTATTCTTTCCAAGATACCTACATACTAACCAATCTAATTTTGAGTATGATTCAATCAACCTAATTTTGAGGCGAAACTCCCCAAATGTTGAAATACTCATTAGTTAATGTTTTACGTTAAACAAATGACAAGCTTGAACACAAATGGAATTGACAATTAATTAACATAATCAATTGTTAAATTCATAAATAATTAAAGCAACAAGGTAAGGTATGTTGTCAAATGCCAAGTTGTAATTACGTGTATCGTAAATAAGACGTGTTTCACTCCAAACGGAGAAGTTCATTATTTATGCAATAACATAACTGAATGAGACATTTCTGTAACTGAGTTCGGTAATTCAGAAGTGTTACAAAGAAACGGGGTCGTACTTGGTACTAAGTTAATTTACGGCACTTACTGTCGTCTCGAGCGTTCGGAAGAATTCAGAACCCCTTGTACAATTGATTGAATAACTGAGGCGTTGCATTGCATTGATTTACAAGTTTACTAACCAGGGAGCCAGCCAGCAGAGAGCAGTATAATTTTAATTTTACTTTAGTGTCAGAAAGTGTTATATGAATGAGTTATACTCCTGTATTTGTATTGTATTTTGTATTTGTATAGCAAAGTAATAAATGAAATACTGCTATAAGAAGTCGATTTTTGCCCCCTGGTCGTAGCATTAATTTATGAATATTCAAACATGAAATTTATTTATTTTCGATGAACTCTACTGTTCCAATCGATACCTACTAGACTTTCGGATACATGGTTCGGCGGCTCAAAATTTTGCTGAAGTTTTGTTTTATGAGCCCCTCTTAAATAAATGAGCTTCACAGTGTTTTCTGATTGTTTCCGAACAGAATAGAACTTTATTACAACGCTCTACTAAATAACAATGAATCAATGACAGTCGAAGTCTATCTAGGATACCACGTCCGTAACAGAGCTGTATTATTTCGCAGTTCGCAAATGACAGTATCAGGTCTCAATGTGATAGAAATCGAGCTTGTCGCCATTTATCGCGATCGGATCCCTACCCGCAGTAGTGGTCATTTTTTATCGTCCAGTGAAAGGGGAAAATCATTTACGGTTTTGTACCGCTTGAAAAGCATAGAAGGAAAACATTTTGAGATTTTTCTAAGGTTCATTGGGCGGTACCTGTGTTCAATGTTCGGATGGGTATAACCAAGAACTTCCATTAAAAAAAATTACCGCGTGCCGAGGAATCCGACGACTTAGGTGATTATTTCGGAGAATTTGATAACATAAAAAGACTAGTTTTTATTGAATAAATAAAACCTCATAATATTATTTACTCGTGAATCGGAAGTTTGATACAATTATTGAATCGTCGTAGGTAAGAAAGAAGTATCTACACAAAAAACTGCCGTGCAAACAAAGTCTCATCTAACAAAACTGATATTAAGGGTACCTTGGTAACAGAAATCCATTGGGAGCCACCGGGGTGTGCAGTCACGAAGTCCGTTAAATCATACAGGCTGTCATGTATCCTCCACAAATCTTCGGCGCCATCTTGCAGTCGCTTTCCCTTCAGCCAGTTCTGGGCAGATTTTGGCGTCGCTTCCCTAAGGATTGGGTACTCCAGCTTGGGGAAGCTTATCTGATGTTTTTCTGTGTTCGGCGCCATTTTGTGACGTCACTGCGAAGAAATAAGAATCAAATTAGAAATATACTTTTGAGAAGTAAATTATACAGTTTGCATTTATTTAAAAAACAAATGGAGATTATTATTGTTGTGGAGATAAAAAATAAGATTTTTTGTAGTATGAATACTAAGTAATGGCAACATTAATTTAATTGAGTTTGTGTTGGTTTTGTGAGGTGCTTCATTATTCCTATAAGGTTGGTTTTTCTAGCATATTGATGGAAATAACCATATTGGAATTATTCCACGAAGACTAGCTAGACCACGTTTTTTGTGTGATGACGTCCATACAAGTCACGGAAACTATAACAGATATTGAATGTTGAATGGGTTTGAACTTTGATTATAGTGAAGTTTATAAATACTTAAAGGTCACCGACCTGTAAAGTGTAAACTACGAGATTTTTTATAAAGAGTTAAATTCGTAAAGTTAAGACTAAAGTTCAAGAATCAAATTGGTTGTTCGTTTGTGACATAAGTTTGTTTTTTTTATTATTTAATACAAGAGGTGCTTAATGCTAACTAAAAACTGCCGCAGGGTCGATTGGTCAGGTTAAGCTACGCTCGCCGGGACCCCAAGACTACTTTGTGTCACGGAAAGCACGTTAAGCCGTTGGTCCCGGCTGCCGTTCGTGGATCTTCTTTAACAGTCGCTAGGTGTCATCAGAACGCTGAAAGTCCAACCAAGTCTTACCAAGAGGTATCGTATTACCCAATTACTAGGTTGCGGAGGTCAGACAAGCAGTCGTTCCATAACATACTGTTAGACTGAAAGTCAACACCAATAAAGTTGGGAAGAAGCTAGGCACATTAATTCAATGTAAACTTTCAAAACAATGCAAACAATTCTCTGCGGCTTTTTAATGTATTATTTGCGTCTGGATTTATTGGAAAACTGTCGGGCCGAAGGTGGCATGTATGTTGAATAACGTGTAGTTGAATTTGGCATGCAATGTTATTGAAAGAGTATTTATGCCAAGACACCCTATAGATCTAGCCACATCACTTAATTCCAGCTGATTCAACATATCAGACCGGTAGGTAAAAAATAAAATAAAAACTAAAACTCAACTAATGACAAAAACGTCAACGAAGAATAAACAAAACATCGGAACAAAATAATATAGGGGGTTTTTACGTGACATCATACTAACCTATAGTTCGCGGAACAACATGACGCTTCCAACGATTACCCGTTTAGGAGTTATGAGGGAACAGTTGAATATACATACATAGCTCGTTACAACCATAACCCTCCATTGGCTTTCCATAAGCTCAGCCAAGAGATAAATTTTTAAACAACGTGGCGCTACAATGGTGACATTAATTTAACACACATATTTGTATACGTTTTCACATTTTCGTTTCATGAAGACATTATATTTCGATTAAACGTTATTATTTACGGATTTCTTTTAACTCTCTCTCTCTCTTAAAATGTTAGAAAATAGACTCTTTAATATGTTAGAAAATAGCATCTTAGAGCAACCCTGCTTAAAGAACTGTCGCGCAGCGGTCATTTGCCGTGGTCACGGATCATAACATTCGCATCACTGAAATTAAAACAAATAAGCAAAACTATTAGGATGAAACAACTGAAATAAGTAGGTGAATTGATTTTTATTTAGTTTGTTTCAATATTATTTTTCAATTTGCGATCTATTAACCTATCATCATTTAAATGATTAATAGACACTAGCCCTACCCGTGTGTTAAATTAATGTCACTGTTGTTGCGATACGTTGTTTAATATCCATTCCAGATTTTGATATTTATCATGACTCCATTAATGTCTTTAAAACCTAAACGTTAAGGTACCAAAGCACTGAACCCACACAATCTTACACTTTATTATTATTTCTTGTAACCACTGTAACTTTTATGCTTTTTTTTACGTTAAAAAAGGGCTCCATACATTATGCTCGCAAAACTCGACAAATGTAGGGAACAGCTAATTTCTTTTTTACGATTTCAAATTTTTTTACATACTAAAAGTTGTTAATAATAATAATAATATCCCTGGACATTTCACACAACGCCGTATCGTCCCGAGCTAAGCAACCTAATGCTTGTGTTATGGTAATGAGATGGCTGATAAACTACTTATATACATTTTTTTTTTGTAAATACATACATATTATAGATAGAAAAACACCCAGACCCGTAACAAATACTTGCAGGTCGTACAAATATTTGTTCCGTGCGGGAATCGAACCCGCGACATGCTGCGCAGCAGTCAATCGCTCAACCGCTGCGCCAACCGTGTCGTCAAATAATGATGAGTACAATGAACCCTTAAAATATTGCCCATGAATTCAATTTCATCCTGTATAGTTTGTTACCACTTAATTTTTACACATTTCATTTTTAGTCAAGGTTATCACTATACTGTATAAGCTCATATCTTTTACTACTTTATTTTTTAAGGCTGGGAAATCATCCAATGACTTCTCCCGCTCTGGGTGGAGCGGAAGGGAGTGTCAGACTCTTACTGAATAACCCATCCATGTTCCTTCCCTAGCCCTTTATGTTCCGGGGTAGCGGTAACTCTTTCGGACAATCCGCTTACATCTGTTAGTACTTTTGTGTGATATTTTATATAAATAAGCTGTTGGTGTATGTACTTTGCCGTAGTCGAGTAAAAATAACAGATCATTGTAGATTACTAACTTTTGTTCTTTCTACAGATTTCAGATAGCCATAGTCATTAGGTAACTAAGTCCTCAATTAATCGTTACAGAGATAAATGCTGGTAGGCAAAAAATTAAGTAATTAGTAATATTAAGATAAGCTGATGATAAAAGGTGATGATATGCGATTAAAAGAGTGTCCTTGTCTTTGTGCTACCAAGTGACAGTCTTTCCTAAGGAGATCGTAGCTAAATAATAATAGCCGCATATTTCGATCCAGCAGGTTAAGCTACGGTTTCCGGGGTTGATCCGTGGATGGGTGACCATCTTTACACCAAGACTCCTCCGTGCATATTTTAAGATGATGGTTCTGGCTGTATTTCGTGGAGCTTTGGCAGTCGTTAAGGATCGTCTGAAGCCAGAAAGTTTGACACTTAGGTATATTTACTTACATAACAGGTCCTATAAATAATGTATTAGCCCAAAAATTGAAATTACTAATTAGGTTTTGCGGTCTAGACGAGACATACATATGTAGTTTCTCACCGAGGCTTCGTGCGTGTGTAGGACAAAAAATACAGGGTGTAACCGAAAGGGTATATACATACAAAAGGATATGCTACAGACCACCAAACTGAACAACTTTTACTATGGGATCAACTCCAAAATCGTGAAAAAAAAATCTGCTGTTCCCTACATTTCGACGAGTCACGTGACCAAAAATGTATAAAACAGCTAATTTTTTTAACCGTTTCGGTTACACCTGTATACACTTGGAACGTACTTACCAGGGTAAAAGTATCCTCTATGTTAACCCGATCTGGGTTCGTTCGATCGTTTACTGTGTGGCAAATTTTATCGAAATCCGTTCAGCCGTTAGTGTGTGAAAATTAATAGCCAGACAGACAGACAGAGATTCTTTCGCATTTGTAATATTAATAAGTATGGATTATAGTCATCATAATAAAAATTATGAACCACGTTCGGTTTTAAATACATTTGTACAGTCACGTGAGCGATTAACCTTTAAAAACATAAGCATGTTCCGTGATTTAAGTAAATAAGAATATAAATAAGAATGTTTTAAAAATTCTCCGGTCATATGATTAAATAAATTCTGTTAACAATATTATTTTGTATGGTTAGTTGTATGTATGTAACCTCTCGCCGATCCAAAGATTAAAACAAAAATAGAGATCTAAAAATAGCACCAGCATTCCAGTTTGTTCTTTAATTGTAACTTTATTTAATTTGCATAACCAGTCGTAAACAACGTCATAAACAGTATAGAACAGGTACCTACTTATAATAAAAAGGACTGACTCTTTCGCAAAAAAAGGACGACATACATACTGTCCGACAACAACACACACAACAGAGAATCGTCAATTTGCCGTGTTATAGCTTTATCATACATCTGTCGAAAAGTTACAGCTGTGATACGAATTTACGGGAGTTCTGACAGAATAGTTGACATCGGCTCAGTTGCCAAAAAGAAAAAAAAAGTGAGTAGGTAGTCAATTCGACAAACAATAAATAGCTAAAGAAAGGCTAGGTAATTCGGGGATAGTGTATAACTTTGAAGTTAGCTACCCTTCTTCTCTCGTATCGGCACGAACTTTATAGGAGGCAAGACGAGGCCGCGATGGTGAGCATCAAACGTTCTGTGACGATAAGCTCGCGTGGGACTGCTGGAGCTTCGCAGCGCCAGAGCCGTGACAGACATCATGGTAGATGCATGTTGTATGCATGCTTGCACGCTTGCTTGCACGCTTGCAATGCTGCATGATAGCTTGCATGCTTCATGCTTGCTGCATGCATGATATATGCTTGCTTGCATGCTTCAAGTACTTAGTACAAATTTGTTTTTAAAACATTATTAGGATAAATAAACATTACGTAATTTGAATTTAGGACTTATAACTTTTATTGAAATTTATTATTATTATAATATTATTGATTGTAATATTTATGACAAACAAATTTAGGGTCTATTATATGGTATTTAGGGATTTCCATTTTATGTGACATTAAGTTCGGGGCTCGGGCAAGTTGTCACACGGACAAAATGATGATTAGGACAAAAAAAACTTATGGCACTTTAGATTATAGATAAAAAAGTCTTCTTCTTTTCGTGTGGTTAATGACTAACCTGGTGTCACAGTTTTTAAGCTGCCCATGGGCCTCTGACTTAGCTTTACATGCAATCGAGAAATATTTCTCAGACATGGTGGTTTTTTCCTTCACCGATTTTTAAGCAAGTGATAATTATACAATATATGAATCCGTTACGAACGAGTCGAACTCAAGACCAGATCTTGGTAGTCCGACGGTCACACCACTAGGCTATCACTGCCGTATAAAAAAGTTATGGAACACAATAGAGAACCTTCAACAATACCTACAATAAAAACAGTATATTCTATAAAAAAGACAATTGAAACAAAAAAATCCCCACTTTTTGCGTGACCACAACCGGTAGGCTAAAATTGTTGTAATAAATTAAAATGAAATTGCACTTACTCACACTTATAAAGAAACCTGTTTACCTTAAGGACATGACGATAACGATCAGAAACTCAATTGTCATAAGGAAACTTCCTAAAATATCCTTTAAAGCTTAGCGCACATTACAGCAGCATGAGGCCACTGCGCATTGCACTGCAACACAAAGTAATGCGGTGCGATCCGCCTGTAGTTTGCCATGGTTCATATAAAGTGAACGAGAGGAATTTAGGAGGATTCTAGATCCTAGATAGATGCTACTACTCTATAGCAGAGTTTATTGCTGACAAACGGAGATACGAAGATACGACTTGCTAATTAATGAATACTAATAATTTTGTAATGAACTCATCATTAATGTGACATAATACTTTGACTAATTATTAATATACGTTTTAAATTGTGACATTTTACTAATTCATTGACATACCCATTTTTTTATCGTAATCTGATTGTATTCGAAATTATTAATTGATTCTTATTATTTGTTTGTTATAACCTAATTTTGTACGCCATCTCTTGGCAAAACATAGTGAGCATGTTGTCTAACCATACTATCTGTAAATTAACCTATGTTTTACAAAGTAAATGATTTGATTGATTGATTGATTTTTCCAATCTGGCATTGTAAAAATCCTCCTAAAATGCAGCCCTTTTTTTTGGAAATCTCGCAGTTCAACCATAGGGTTGTCTACTGCTTAACCGGACTTGCCTGTGGATGCAACAATAAAATTGCAGCCTCCAGCCAGGGCTTAATAAAAACTTACAAACTAAGCCACTACACGCCAAGGGCACCCCTTGTGGGATACGAACCTCGGGCGTCGCTGAGGGATGACAGCAAGGGACAAGCTGGATCGTGGGTAAACCAGCCGACCCTTGAAGCCCCGCAGTTTTATATGGTACCCATCGTAACGGACACGTTTGTTGGGGGGCCATGTAGGCCTGGCCAGGGGCAAGTCCAGCGATAGCGCTGTTTGCCTATGTGTGTTGCATTGGTTTCCCGGACGAGGCGCTCCCTGCTGAGGAGTCTACATTATGAACTGTACTGTCAGTGTCTTAAATACACTTTGGTAAATGACCGGAAACACGCTAGGATAACCTGAATAATAAGACTAATTAGTTTATAATTACTAAGTGGACCGACTGGGCTGGCTGGACTTTTTAGGGTTCCATACCCTAAGGCTAAAACGGGACTCTATTAATAAGACTCCGCTGTCCGTCCGGCCGTTTCTCTGTCCGTGTGTCACCAGGCTGTATTATCTCATGAGCCGTGATAGTTAGACAGTTAAAGTGTACACACATGGCCGGTTTGTCATTTTTGTTGTATTCGTAAATTTTCAGGTCACGGTTTGTATGAATGATTTTTTTTTCTAAAATGTAAGGGAAATATTGGAAATTTAAAGAAAAGAAGTATTTTTGTAAGAAATCCGACCTAGCGACACCGGACACTTATTATAAAAATCAATGTTCTCCCAAGCAATGGGAGAACTGTTTATTTGTTCGTATTTCATGCGCTGATTACGATAAAACTTTGTCAACTTATTGCTTGCGCTTGCGCCAAGGTTACAGGCACAGTGCAAAAACTTAACGCGAATGAAGTAAGTCGAGGACAGAAGCTACTTAATAATGTCAAGAGGAAAAACTTGTGCGTTTGTATGTAGGGGAGGAAGGGGGGGTATTCTTCAAAACTACTCATTCCATTCCGAAAATTCTTTCACTAATGGGAAGCTACGGTATTGCCGCGTGTCATAGGATCTACATATATCTTATACTAGCTACTCCCGCACGGTTTAACCCGCTGCTCGGCTCCTATTGATCGTAGCGTGATGTTACATAACTTTCCTCAATAAATGGACTATCCAACAGAAAAAGAACTTGTCAAGTCGGACCAGTAGTTCCAGAGATTAGCGCGTTCAAACAAACAAACTCGTCAGCTTTATAATATAATAATATAATATAATATCCTTGGACATTTCACACAACGCCATATAGTCCCAAGTTAAGCAACCTAATGCTTGTGTTATGGTAACGAGATGGCTGATAAACTACTTATATACATTTTTTTTTGTAAATACATACATATTATAGATAGAAAACCACCAGACCCGTAACAAATACTTGCAGGTCGTACAAATATTTGTTCCGTGCGGGAATCGAACCCGCGACATGCTGCGCAGCAGTCAATCGCTCAACCGCTGCGCCAACCGTGTCGTCAAATAATAATAATATTATAGTATAAATTGAAGTAATACATTTTACGCGGACAAAGTCGTAAACAACAGCTAGTTATTAAGTTTTATCTTATATCCATAAAGGTTTCTTGCAATTTAATTGATAGGTGCTTGATTGCTTCTTATTGGGGCTATCAATGTTGTATTGTCTATGAATATTGATTGAACAACGGATTGCATAAAACTGTTAAATATTTTAATTGTGTAATTTTACTATACTAATATCGATGCAAGTTTAGATGAATGGATGTTTGTTATTCAATCACGCCAGAACAGCTAAACAGATCTCGGTGAAATTTAGCGCACGGATAGTAAATTAGCCAGGATTAATACATAGGGTACTTTTGTCTCGCTAGTTTGTTCGCGTGGGATTATTTCCGACATACACACGGGCTAAACCGCTGGTAGAAGCTAGTTTCATTATCAAAACATAACAGCATGCCTCTAAATCCCCGAAGGGTTAAAGGTGAACTTATAGTACAACCAGATTTCGGCAGTTACGTTTGAGTTCGAGCCTATTGCCATGAACCGGGCACAAATCTAGACCTCGGAGACCATCTACTGAGAAATTGCACAAGGAAAAGACAACACTTTGCCCGACCCGGGAATCGAACCCAGCACCCCTTGCTCAGCAGTAGCGCTTACAATCATTAGACCAACGAAGTTGTCATTATAAATAATTAGCATGGATATAAAATAATTAAGTCATTGACTGCCACGCAGCAGACACAATAGAAAAACTATTGTTTGTCGGACACACGGTGACCGCGTTGGCGTTCAACGTGTTAAGTAAAATAATTTGTGAAGTAAATAGTTGGTAATATTGTGACTGCTAATATGCTGATAAGCTATTTATAATTATGTTAAGGGCTACAAACCTTTCTGCAGCTGCAACCATTCGATGCGATAGTGCAGAAATGGGAGCAAATAAACTAGAACATGAATCGAATGGCTGATTGGATGTGTATTATGATGATATTTTTTGCTTAGGTGGTTGTACTTTGGTTTTATATTACTTGCAATTCTTCTTTACAAAGTAAATTGTTTCAAAATATGAATACTGCTTCAGGAAACAATTTACTTTATTACATAACGACTAACAAAATTACGTTTGCGTATTTAAATTAAACATAAATGGGTATTATTGTAGAATTTGTTAACCAAATAAGTTTGACATTAACATAGATAAGAATTATTTATCGCGAATCCAAAGTGCACACATAGTATTAAAAATTACATAAAATAAACACTGAAAAAACTACATAAAAAAATAACGAACCTTTCAAATTCCGGGTGCTTTCGCCAAGTTTGTTGATAACATTCACAATGAACACTTACGTTATTACAGTTATTTTTAAAATTCGAACATTAAAGTGAGTGCGTCTGCCAATCGACGCCGGTTGGCCCTGACTGCGCGCACGCAAGCGTTTGAGTTCCGTTGATACGCAAGTGTAACGCTTACTAAACGTAATTACTTATATCAGTGGTTCTGCTTCGATAAATACTTTGTCTGTTTAACGTGTTTTAAAACTATTTATATGCAGCTAGTTTTTTTTATAACAACAATGCAAGTGGCATATGGTTGTTGATTAAGATAAAGCAGTTGACTCGTCTGCTCTAAAAGGTAGGATTCCCCAATAAGAAGACCTTTTTTTTTGTTCAGTGTGGGAAATCATTTTAATGATCCTACTCTGGGTGGAGCGGAACGGAGTGTCAGACTCTTACTGACTAAAACCCATCCATGTTACTTGCTTAGCCCTTAATGTTCGTAACCCTTTCGGACAATCCCGCTGAAATAAGAAGATCTAACTTCTATTATATTAATTGATGTATGTCAGGGAAGATGAAATAAATGGATTTGCATCAAAGGCATACATATCTAAATATAAGATGTCTTAGATACTAAGGATGCTCCCGGGGCCCCGGCACAAGGCAGTAATGGGATCCGTAGGTTTTTTTTTTTTAAGGCTGGGAAATCATTCAATGACTGCTCCCGCTCTGGGTGGAGCGGAAGGGAGTGTCAGACTCTTACTGACTAAAACCCATCCATGTTCCTTCCGTAGCCCTTTATGTTCCGGGGTAGCGGTAACCCTTTCGGACAATCCCGCTTATCCGTAGGGTTTAAGATGGGTTTTAGTCAATGAAATTATAGGTAAAAAGATGTTTATAAGTTACCTCTACCCATCATTCGATCTTCGAAAACCCGCCGTTATTCAATCGTTGTCATTTATTGGCAATGGGAAATTATCGGGAGGAAAAAAGAGACAAGACGATGTGTAACTAAGTTAGTTTTACCAAGTTCTGTTGTTTTGCTTTTGCTTGTAATACCATTGGTTTTAGTTGAAGTATCTTCAGGTGAAGAGTACCCAAAGAGGTTGTCGCCAAAGAAAATGAAAAATTGAAATTAACACAATTTAGTTTTAGGTTCAAAGAATCTTTATTCTCAAAATTACTTAAACATACATAACATTTCACAAACTTCGCCGTGTTCAGTTACAAACTACAAATAGGTATATATTATATCCATTCAATGCATTTATTTCTCCAAGAGTGATCGATCCGCAATTATAACTGACTGA
Source organism: Hyppa rectilinea (assembly GCA_951799385.1). NCBI lineage: Eukaryota > Metazoa > Arthropoda > Insecta > Lepidoptera > Noctuidae > Hyppa > Hyppa rectilinea. The sequence continues at coordinate 7,802,544 of OX637305.1, forward strand.
GTTGAGTTTTGAATACATTGAATGAGTGTAGCCTCTATAGACCTACTGGAGGGTATTGTATTAAAAAATTGTGCTCCTTCTAAAGTAAGTAATTTTTTTACCATAGTTAGTTCTAGTTTTGGGTAGAACCAGCAACTGACTTGTTAAGTTACATACAGTTACACCAGTGCTTTAAAGATATGCTGGACTGCCGGAAGACCTAGTAATCGGTCATCATGGTGCAACTCAGGGAAGTTAAAGTTATAACCGGTTAGGTAGAGAAAGATGGCTGTATTATCTTCGTGATTAATCGTAATTCTCAAGCTAACTTGCAGACATGTAATCAAATTAATTTAGCAAACTAGTACCGGGTTTACTCGGCTCGATTAAGATGATTAGGTAACTGTTAAGTGCCAATTTCACCAATAAAACTGAACGCGTCATCTAAGCATATCTAAGCTGCGTTCAAGAGATGTCAGTGTCACTTTTCCCCCAGCAATGTTGACATTGACAACCCGCAAATAAGTTTTAGAGGTGCTGATCGCGTTCAATTTTATAGATGTGAACCGTCTGAACAGACTTTTAATGAAAATGAATTCCAAATTCGCTGCTGGGGAGTTTGTTGCGCCACTTTTTCTTCCCAGCTAAAGCACTAGGAAGTGGTGTGTGGTGTATGTAAATTTGACCTTCAAAAAGTACTGATTTTCAGCCTAATTTGAATAAATGATTTTTGATTTTTGAAAGTATTTACTGTTGAACATCAAAAGTAGTTCAACTAAACTCGGTATAAATAACACCAAACAACTGGGTCTAAAACATATTTTTCTTGTTTACTGAGCTAGTATATAATGTATACAGTTTTAGCTCCTCTTTATGCATAATGATTGCATTAGTTTTTGACTTTTTAAATAACGAATCCTTATAATGAATATGTATAATATACAATATGGATTTGTCAACAGAGATTCATTAAACATGTGTGCACAATAGAACCTGCATGTCACTGAATGATTATAAAATGCATTTTGATATTATTGTGAATCCATTGGCTTAAGTTTTTCCAACTATGACATTAATAATGAATAGATTGATATGTATGACTTAACAAAATAAGTATAAGTATTGTTTTAAACAAGGGAGCAGTGAGTGCCACTGCTAACGGCTCCGACTTAAAGATTTGTAGGTCGTGGGGTCGAACCCATGTAGCCGTTTTATTAACTGACTCCAAAAAAAAGAGGAGGTTTTCACAATTCGACTGTATTTTTTTTATGTTTGTTACCTCAGAACCTTCGACTGGGTGAACCGATTTTGATGATTCTTTTTTTATTGGAAAGCTTGTGCTTCCCGTGTTTTAAAATCTCTTCCCAATTTTAACAACTTCATTTGAACAGTTTTTGAGTTATCTTCGATAATACGAATTTAATAATAGGTACTCTTTTTTTATCATGGTGACATATTAGTACTTCAGGTTACTGTTGTTTCCATAGCAAATTTTATTAGTGGTATACGAACTGACAGTGGGGTAGGTAGGTACCAAAACTCAAGAGTGAAACATGAAAAAACTTTTTTACAAAAATAAAAAACAAAATCATCGACTTCCGACATTTAAATAATTTTTCACTTTGCAGTGTTCTTTCAGAAGTCGGTTGTTTATTTTTGGATATTTTTGGTTAAATAATTTTGATCACCACTGCCACTGCTCTCAAAACGGCCACTGAAACATCGACATGTTCTAGAATTAAAAAATCGAAGACATAATGTGAGATCAGCCCACTCCTTGTCGACGAAACGAGGCCGGTGTTCCAGCAGTGGGAACATTAAAGGCTGATTATGCTTATGCTTGTTTTAAATTGTTTTGTTGTGAAGTTCCCCACACTGTATATAACAGTAATTTCACAAGTTTTTGTTATTTTTTGGTGAAAGAACGACCGAACAGCGGCACAATGACATCATTACCTACACTAGCGAGTTTCAAGTGTGAATCATTAGTAACCGACTTAAAAAAGGAGGAGGTATTCAATTCGTGTTGGTATTTATATTATTTTTTATGTATACAGGGTGAAATTGAATTCATGGGCATTATTATAATTTTTTTTTTAGATGTAATTCTTTTTAAATCCTATTAAAGTGTAAATAACGAGTTATAAAATGTAAGTAACTGCTGATTTTTTTTATCGATTTCAGATTTGTTCCCATAGTGAAAGTTGTTCATAATGATGAGTACAATGACCCCTTAAAATATTGCCCATGAGTTAAATTTCACCCTGTATAGTATTAAAACTACAAAGTAATAAAAAGATGCGATCGGTATAACCTGAACTTTTTTATTGGTATTTATAGATTTAATCGAATACTGGTATTCAGCTGCATCCGGTTAGACTGTCAGTCTTTGTTATGTTTTACAGTGGTCACAAGGTCTCATTTAGACTTCTGTCTAAAAGTCACACCCAATAATTGCTCTTCGACTTGGAGTGTCCTAACGTGATCAAATCAGAATTGAAGAGATTGGCAGATGAACCAGAGTAACCGATAAGACCGACATACCTCGAAGAATTAATTTAAGTGGCAGTGGGCATATATATTGCTAGCAGAGCAGATGGACGATGGGTGCGAAAGATTCTGGAGTGGTGACCGCGTGCCGGCAGGCGTAGCGTCAGAAGACCTCTCACAAGGTGGACCGATAATCATGTGAAGGCCGCAGAATTTCGCTGAATGCGAAAAGTACAGAACCGCTCGTACAGACGCCTATGTCCAGGAGGGGATTCCTTTTGGCTGAAATGATGATGATGCTTTACAAGTAAAAACTGATGTAAACATTGTTGTAAGAATCAAATTTATAGGTACACAGGCGATCAAATTACCACAAACTGTCAAATTTTCTCAATCGATTTTAAACTTACCTGTCAACGTTTTAAAGTTGAAAATAATTTGGAGAAATTTGGCAGTTTGGGATAGTTTGATGTCCTGGCGTTAGTACCTACTTTTTTTTAGCTTGATTCACAAATGAATATCATAAAACCATAAAACCTAAGTCTAAGGCGAAATCCAGTACGCTTTCAGATAGTCGGTCCATCTGGATTAGTCTTGAAACATGCTCTGCATGAAGCTAAGGGTCATTTATAAGAGGGGCAGCTCAGCTGTCTGCATATAAAGCTTAGCGGTTCGCACGTATAACTCGGGCGAAGAGCATATTATAATATATCGGTCGGTCTGTCTGTTAGTGCTTAGCCGGTTACGGATGGTATCTGGTTTAAACTGGGCGAGACTATTATTAAGAATTTATGTGGTCCCCTTACTAATGATCGCTGTGTAATTTTAAGTCATGAATATCATTGTCATGTTTAATTCAGTTGCATCCGGTTAGACTGGAAGCCGACTGTATTTAATTATTTTGAGCCTATGCATGCGGTGTTTTTTGAACGCGCCGTCAACTCATGTTCCATGTTAGACGTACTCGTATCTACTGCGCATCGACTGCGGGATTTTGACCATGCTGGGAAACAACTGAAAATGACGTCTTATCTGTTGCCTGTCTGCCCCTTGCTGCTTCGCTCTAACTCTATTTAAGATTATGCCTGGCTGGCCTGTGAGATACCAAAAGCAATATTACGAAAGAAGAAAAAGTTTTCTTTCATGCCGTTGCATTCCAACTGCATTTTAAGGTTAATTACAATGTTGAATGTATTTTAATACGTACTACCTTGAGTTACGTAAATAAATGAACATAATATTATAATCCTTGCTTCCATTTTTCTGTACCGATTCTTTCAAGGTAAAACTCCTTACAACATTCTGAAGACAAAACTGCACACAGACCATTGCATAACCTCAACTGCTAAGGATAGACTTTATTTAGTGGAGTGGAGAAGAGTAATAACAACTATCTGTATGATAAATTTCAGCCCAATCAGGTTCCAACTACATATGTGCTGATAGACCAATCAGTCAGTCACGGTTTCAAAAAAAAAATTAGCTATTCGATATTGGTTCATAATTATGAGTACCCATCAAAATAATGCCCATGAATTCAATTTCACCCTGTATATACCTACAGACTTTTTAATCAATACAATAACCATTAAAAATACCAATTCTCACAAGTGTTATTATACCTTCAAGTAAAAACGTTAGGTACCTTAAATCTAATGAACAAGCAATTTTATATGGTATTTAAGTTGTGCTTTTAGCAACGTGAAAACTAATTAATTTCATCATAATTGAACATTGCTTTTAACTAAAGTATATATTCGTGTATAGATGTTCCATCAACGGTCTACTTTCAATGAATTATGAGCCTTTTAGCTATATACTCCTACCTATGTACTACTTCGCAAATAATATTTCCATCAGCATAAAAGATGAGTGTAGATATATTTGGAATCTAGGTAGGTCGGCGAAATTTCTAGGCGGAGTATCAGTCCATTCGCTTCAAATAAGGTCGCTTCTAAAGTCAGTATTTTAACAAGATTACCCGAAGTTCGTCAAAGATGTAAAATGAATTCGGGTTTGTGGCCATCAACGTTGAAATTCCGTCCTTTTGTGAATTATGAATTGTAAGTTAAACTTGGTCCAACCCTTTGGTATTCGGGCAATATTCATAATTGCAATCTCAGAATTCTAGTTGAGGCAAGATCCCAGCTAGAATTTTGGGATTTATGTTCGGCAATGTATAATTAGGTACAAAAAATTTAGAATTTGAAAATCATGAAAAAAATATGCTAGCCATGGTTCGGAGCGAGAGGGAGTGTCAGTCTTTTATTGACTAAAACATGTTCCTTCCTTAGACCATTATTTCTTTTTTTCCTTTCCGGGGTAGTGGTAACCCTTTCGAACAATCCCGTTGACCCAGCAGGATTCGACCCTAACGCCCTTCCTTCATGCTGACATCTCTTTGAAGCGCGCGTGGAACACGTGCGCACCGTCCGGCACGGGCCTGGTCCTGATCGCACAGTGAGCTACCCATAACGCACCGTGCTACGGTCGTACGTCGTAGGCCCGTGCCTACGGTGGCCTGGAGTCGTCACGTGGCTCCCGACGCCCGGAGCGTTTCCCGCGGCGGCTGGGATGTGAGGTACTGTTCCTCGGCTATCCCACCACCTTTGCTATCATGACTCCTTCGCAGAATAAGGTGACTGGCTCCCACTTCGTCTCGCTCTGGACCATGGCTTGCACCAGGGCCGGACGCGAGAAGTCGCCGCCACCGCCAATCGCTTCTACGAGGACACGGCGGTGCTCCGCTCAAGCGGGGCAGATATCCACCGTATGCTCCACCGTGTCCACTGGGCGATCCTAACAATGGAGGCGTCCCACACTTCGCTTGATAATACGCGGTACCTAATATCTAAATAAAAATAGCTAAATTGGTAAAGTTCCCAATAAACTCTGTACACTACAAAGGTTTTCTGCTAAACTGAACTAACGCTTGAACATTTCGTGGTACATTGAGTGTGAATATGGGAATACACACAAAAAGTAAAACCTAGTTTACGATTACGTTTTTTTTCTAAATCACCAGCGTTATTTGAGTCGATAAATTGTATACCTAGGTGTGAGAACACTTTGGATTTATTTCATTTGATCCTCGGTAGTCGGCAGACTAGAGCATTCAATAAAACGTTGCAGGCTAAAATATTTTGTTCGGAAAATAGAACTGAAAGTTGGTCAGCTAATAATTGAAGCATCGAAATAATAATGTTTTTGGAAATGTAGGAACTGAGATAAGTAATTCTCTAATTTATAAAAAATAAAACTATGGTTAAGAAAATGTTGTGAACAGACATGTTGAACCAGCAATATTAAACTCGTTTCGGTCCATATCTGCATCATGTTTATTTTTATATTTAATCTGTATTAAATATAGAGGACCTCAAGTAAGGGATGACAGCCCCAGGTCGATTAATCAGGTTAAGTTACGCTTGCCAGGGTTGGCCGTGGATGGGTGACCATCTTTACATACTGAGACTCCTCCGTGCCTCGGAAAGCACGTTAAGCCGTTGGTCCCGGCTGTCATTTGTGAAGCTTTGACAGTGGTTACGGGTTGTCAGAAGCCTAAAAACTGACAGCCAGTCTTACCAAGGGGTATCGTATTACCCAGTTACTAGATGTGGAGGTCAGATCACCAGTCGCTCCATGTAAAATACAGGTATTCAGCTTCATCCGGTTAGACTGAAAGCCGACCCCAACATAGTTGGGAAAAAGCTCGGCAGATTGATCTGTATAAAATATGAATAATTTGTTTTTTTTAACCACTATTGTTGCCATGTGTCATCCCAAACATTGCTTAAAAACTTTGGGTGCCTTCAATTGAGGCCTAATCGTGCGGCAATAAAGGGTAAAACTGTTGGCACATAATAATCCTTTGTCCTTCTAATAACCTAGGTAAATAAACTCAGTACCACGATATAAATAAAATTCTGTTACGACATTAAAAATAAACAAGAACCATGTTTCGAGTCGTGGACATAAGCTCTACGGATTACATTCGACCTACGGGCTGTGGGCTTACAATGGCAAACTTACTTTGTGTTTAGTTTTCTCTCTTTTATTTTATGTACATAGATTTCTACTTTAGTACTTTCTTTATTTTCAAGTTGTGCCTAAAATTCGATCCTTGAAAATCTTTTTTATTATCTTTCACGAAGTTTGTAAAAGCCTTGCGCCGCTGGCAAAGGCATTCAAAAATATTTTTGAGTAAGCTGTGTACTGTTGAGTCTCAAATGCAAAGAATTTCTCAGTATGTGTATAAGTGTATGTTGACAGAATACGAGTTAATGTTTCGGTTTGTAACTTAATTACATCTGAGGTAATTACACAATATGTATATTATTGCATTAGTACAGTTGTAATGTGCGAGTCCTGATGAAAGACGTTAAAGGTTCGTGATTCACTCTTTGGATCTTTCATGGAATAAACGGGTAGATACGAGCTTTTAGTAATTACACAGGGTAATAAAGGTAATTAAGACATCCTATATGCGTGCACAAATCTTCAATTACTTTAATCCACTACACATACATCATCATCTGCCTAGCCTTTTCCCAACTTCGTGGGGTCGGCTGCCATTCTAACCGGATGCAGCTGAATACCGGTATTTTACATAGAGCGACCGCCTATCTGATCTCCACAAGCCAGTAATACGATACCCCTTGGTAAGACTGGCTGTCAGTTTTTGGGCTTCTGACAACCCGTAATGACTGTCAAAGTTGCAAAGTTGCACAATTCCACTACACATACCAATATGACTATACTCGTTTTAACCTGTGGCTTTTAAAACTCTAGTACTTTTAAATTCACCAAGATTTGGTCTCTCCAACATGAATTAGAACCTCCTTTGTCAACAATCCAGCCTGCATGCAGTACATTTGTAGCAATTTACGAGATCCGTGTACACTATCTTGATAGAGTCGGGCGCACAATTGAGATTTACACTGCTCACCTTATTGAATTTGTTCAGTGTACCCTTTAGTGAATGCCGGGGCTACGCGATTCATTTGTGCGACCCTCTTTGAAGGCGAACGGTCCTGTTTGCTATAGTCATGACTAAAAGCGAATGTGCTAGATGTGTTTTGCTTATTGCAATAGGTGATTGGATTTCTGTAGGTGTTAAATAACCCGGGTTTTTACACTAGTTTTTGCGCGGGGTTTTATCTGCGGGGTTGACGAAAAATATACTACAATAACGTACTTTTGGAGCTCGTGGCTAAGTAATAACAGCCGCATAAATCGATCCTTCAGTTTAAGCTACGCTTGCCGGGGTTGGTCTGTGGATGGGTGACCATCTTTAAATATCGACACTCTTCCATGCCTCGAAAAGCACGTTAAGCCGTTGGTCCCGGCTGTCATTTGTGGATCTTTGACAGTCGTTACGGGAAGTCAGAAGCCCGAAAGTCTGACAGCCAGTCTTACCAAGGGGTATCGTATTACCCAGTTACTGACTGGGTTGTGGAGGTCAGATAGGCAGTCGCTCTATGTAAAATACTAGTAATTAGCTGCATCCGGTTAGACTGGAAACCGATCCCAATACGGTTGGGAAAAGGTTAGGCAGATTCATTTTGATTGAACGTACTCTTGAGATTAAAAATACCTTGTTTGTTAATGGTTATAATCTGTGTGGAAATTTTTTGGCAAAGTATTGAAGGCTAGAATATAATACTCTTGCTGTTAGCCTATATAATTACACTGCTGTGCCTTTATAATAAAATAATATATTTTTATTATATTTTTAACAATAAGTTGGTTTATTTGCCTAAAGATCGTTTTTTGACTCAGCTGCCATGATTTTTATGACGGCCGTCATTGAAACCGTCATAATGGTGACCACGGTTAAATTTAGGAAACTGTAGCCTAAAGTTGCCAGCTTTGTACTTAAAAAGTCAACCAACAAAACAAGAAAAACAAATGAACTTAAGTAGCTTCATTACAACACTATGTGTAGTGGAAAACAAAGCGCTCCGAACGTCCGCGGATCACACAGAAAATATAATAAAAGAAAGCAATTTTTCACTTAAGCGCTTTTCTCGTAAATCCGCTAGACTTGTTGAGAATTAAGTGCACTTTTGTTTTTCTCATCACCGCCTCCGGTTATAAATGTGAAGACATTTTCGGCTCACGAATGAGATCCGAAGTTGTATTTATTGTTTTATTGGTTTCAAAGTGTTGGTGGTTAGTTTCTTTTTTTTTATTGTTGTAGAACTGGGAATTATGGAGTCTTATTAGGAAGGTATTTATGAAATGTGCCAATTTTTTGTCAAAATGACTCACTAAAATACATAGATACCGGCCGTAACACGTACAGACGCTAGCACATGAAGGTATCCCTGACTGTCAAATTTAACCAGTTGAAAATGAACCTTGTGTAATAAAGTTGAAAAACTATCAAAGAAATTTGACAGATTTGGGTAACTTTATGTGCTGGCCTCTGTACAAAAACAAAGTACAGGAGTAGGCCCCATAACCTGAAAATCTTTAAAATAGTGGACATTACATTAGGCAACTGTATTATACTGCGAGGATCGCCCAGAGGACACGGTAGAGCACACAGTGCAAACCTGCCCCGCATGGGCGGAGCACCGCCGTGTCCTCGTAGAGGCGATCGGCGGCGGCGACCTCTCGCGCCCGGCCCTGGTGCAAGCCATGGTCCGGGGCGAAAGGGAGTGGATGGCAGTCACCTCCTTCTGCGAAAAAGTCATGCTCGCGAAGGTGGTGGCGGGATGGGAGAGAGAAAGGTCCTCCCGTCCCAGCCGCCGCAGGAGACGCCCCGGGCGTCGGGAGCCACGCGACGACTCCCGGCCACCGTAGGCGCGGGCCTGCGGGCGGTGAGTAATGGGTGACTCACCGTCCGATCAGCACCAGACCCGTGCCGTACGGCGCGTATATGTTCCACGCGCTCCCCAAAGAGATGTCAGCATATGAAGGGGCCCCTCAGGGCCAAGCCTGCCGGGTAAGCGGGATTGTCCGAAAGGGTTACCGCTACCCCGGAACATAAAGGGCTACGGAAGGAACATGGATGGGTTTTAGTCAGTAAGAGTCTGACACTCCCTTCCGCTCCACCCAGAGCGGGAGCAGTCATTGGATGATTTCCCAGCCTTAAAAAAAAAAAAGGCAACTGTATTATATACATAAATATTAAGAAATATCCTTCTGTGTGTATGACAATGTTTCTCGGTACGAAAAACACAATTTCTTATATTTAACTAATTTTAAGTTTTCTTGCTCAAAATTTTGTCCTCTTATTAAGCAGCGTGAGATGACGAAAGTCGAGCAAAAAAAGTCTTTGACGGCTTTCTTCCCAACTCCGTATGTTTCAAAGTTTAGTTTAGCGAAGAAAAATTAATTGCCCGCTTTAAAAGGATTTTTTAATAAGTGCACTTGAGAAGTTACTAATTAATAGCTTAAATATCTTAGGAAATGTGATCATTAATTTTAAAAGTTTAATGAATTATGTTGTTAAGCTTTTGTATGAATTAATTTTTTTTTTGTGTTCAGCGTTAATTAAAATAATTTGGGAGTGTTTGCCAAAAAGAACTGAAATAGCCCATGGGTTAATAATGGAAGCGCGTGTGAATTGATTACTTACAACTTCATTGAATTTTCATTTAGCCGTTTGGGGTCTAAAAACTCGTCGTAAAGTTTCCTTTTTAAAGAAATTTTTCTTCTTCTGGTCGAAATTTCACGTGATCAGAGAACCGGCTCGGTTCTTTAGTCAAAAAATTAATTAGCATTAACATTCAACGTGGCAATGCTGCCACTTTTCTTGGCATGTTTCCGGATGACAGCGATGTGGACGAGTACTTCGACGCTTAAGTGACCTTTTGTTTTTGTATTTATAGTTTATTTTCACTGAAGGTTTTTTTTCATAATGTTTATATCATATGATATATTTTCATTTCAAAGTGTGGTACCTGAGCTTCTTTGTCACATTTGAATATGAATTCTGCAGAACCATATCCTAATAAAACATAAATTAATATTCAGACTCAGGTACCCGTATATTTGAGTTTTATGATTTTCTAAAATATTTCTTGGGTGAAAATATAATGTAGACATCATATTTCTGTGTACTGTAGAAAGTTGAAAACCTTCTACTAAGGGGGCTCAGTGGTAGACCGTGTAATTGGTGTGTATCGGGTTTTTTCTATGCTATGAATGCAAACACATAGAACGATAAACACCACATAATATATTGTATCTTGATTATAATATAACGAATACATAATTTAAAGGTTCAAATGCCGTCAGATTGTTACCAGCCATGTTCAACATAAGGTTTCACTCAGGCTCTACAGTACCTATATTTCTCCAATAAATACAGGAATATTAACTTTAGTAACGGATTTAAGTCGCGTATTCTTTTTAAAACAAATTGCTATTTCTCATAAAAAGTATCTATGAAAGCGTCTAACAAATAACCCGTCTGCCTTCAAAGCAAGACTGAGCAGGCATCTTCTGGGCAGGCTCGTTCCATCATAGACTACATCCAGCTCTTCCATCAGACATGATAGAGGTCAAGAGCAGAATAAAAAAAATGTCAATCTATCCCCAAAAAGAAGATACGAGAAGAGCAGAACCATTTAAAATGGCGGTGCTTGGTGGAGGCCTATATCCACCATGAGGACGTGGACGTCTTTCAGCTGAAGAGCCCGACAGTAAAAAAAACAAAATTATACATATTCATCGACCCTTAAGTTATACCCATAAAAGGTAAGACAGGAGGCAAGATTCGGGTCCATTAACTAGGGTAGCCATTTTATAACCTTATTTTAATAGATGATTAATCTACAATTCAATTTGAACACTTGCCACCAGCCTGTTGATAAATTTACATTACTCCTTACTTAGGATTTCAGCTGAGTGTTTCATAATTTTCTTATGTAAACATTTTTGGGGTTTCCTTCGTACAGACACTTAATGGAACTTATTGCCTTCTTTTACGGCAAAATAAATTTTCAAACCCTAATAGTTTGTTGTGCCTAGGCCCGTCTGTCGATTTTCAGTTTCAGTATGAAATAACGTGTGTGTAACTTTTAGGTACTAAGTTTTATACCATTATTTGAGTACCTTTTTGTTATTTCGAAGAGTTGAGTTCGACCAGGATATTGTTGAAGAATAGTAAAGAAGTTTAAAACATAGTTTGATTGTTTCATATTGTCTTTATCTTTTCTTTTCTTGATATTTCAGGCAGTTTATTTGGTAACAAGATTAATTAAATTGTTATCTATTAAGAAATCTTTGTTTAAAATGCTTAGGTAATAAATAGTATTTTAAGTTACTGCAATTGGGTATTTATTTATTTTTGGAAGACATGTGACATCTGCCTGATCACCCGCACTAGGCCCGCGTGTTGGTATAAGGATCAAGAGGAAGCTTGAGTCCCAGCCGTAGGGTTAGCGGCTATTATAATAGTTGTGCGTTTTTAGTTGTCATAATACTAAAAACTTCTACGGAGCTTATGGTATCAGGTTGTATAAATTAAACTCCGCGTTAGTTTAACTTGAATAGTATTTCGAGCTCAAACGTTTTAACATTCAATATTGTGTATAATTATTACGTACATAACTTAAAAATCGGTAAAGGAAACACTAGCATGTCTGAGAGATATTTCTCAGCAGCATGTGAAGCTAAGTCAACCCATGGGCAGCATAAAAACTCTAACATCAGGTTAGTCACTAACCACGCCCAGAGGACACGGTAGAGCACGCGGTGCAAACCTGCCCTGCCTGCAAACCGCCGTGTCCTCGTAGAGGCGATCGGCGGCGGCGACCTCTCGCGCCCGGCCCTGGTGCAAGCCATGGTCCGAAGCGAGAGGGAGTGGGAGGCAGTCACCCCCTTCTGCGAAAAAGTCATGCTCGCGAAAGAGGTGGCGGGATGGGAGAGAGAAAGGTCCTCCCGTCCGAGCCGCCGCGGGAGACGCCCCGGGAGTCGGGAGCCACGTGACGACTCTCGACCACCGTAGGCGCGGGCCTGCGGACGGTGAGTAATGGGTGACTCACCGTCCGATCAACACCAGGCCCGTGCCGGCCGGTGCGTGTATGTTCCACGCGCGCCTCAAAGAGATGTCAGTATTAAAATCAATCAATGTTCATCACCAAACTGTCATTTATTTATAATAAACTTGCGAAGGTTTTATTCCAAAATCATGTTACGTTGAAGCCTCTTACGAGTTATAGGTGCTGGGCTACTAAGTGGGCACTTAGGTGTAAAAACAAAGTTCATCGTCAAAAATGAAGTTTTACAAAAAAGGTAATTACGTTTTTGTTCTCAGAAAATGCGCTGTACAACATAGACTAAGCTTCAAACTTTCTAGACTTGTCTTTATAAACTTTTTTACTAAATCTTAGTTCGCCTAAAGAAAACTTAAAGGTTTGTTAAATGGTTTGAAAGTGTTTGCTATTATGCCACATTAGGCGCATCAAAAACTAGGTACAATTGGTTGTTTTTTTCATATTTCGTTATTATCTGTTAATAACTTTTAGAAAAAAATACAAATAAACCTATCCGACTTCCAAAAAACACTAGAAATTGAAAAATAGCTTTTGTTTTAGAAGTCATTGTTTTTGTATTTTTGTTTTATACAGACAGAACCACGGAGTATGTATTTACTCCGTGGACAGAACATAGAACCTCCTTTTTGGTAGTTTAAAAATAGAGGCGACATTTGAGAGTTAAGTATGTACAGACGCCTGCACATCAACCTATCCCAAACCGATAAAATGTTCACAATTGAAAATGAACCTTATGCTTTGAATATAAAGTTGAAAACCTATCAAAGAAATTTGACAGATTGGGGTAATTTGACGTACTGGCCTATGTACATTTCAGAAATCGGGTGTGTAACACTAAGACCCGTTTTCTGAAAAGCTAATCAATCAACATAATTTTTATTACACTGTTTCACACACAAATGTCATCAGCGGTGACTGACTCACTCCACACAAATGACTTACATTTCATAATCTTTCTAATCTCGTCCCATGTGACTTCGGGTCGCCGGCGCAACACTATTGTTCCTCTCATCATCCATCTATTTTTTCTTTGGCCTTCCTCTGCCTCCCCATCCATCAACATTTATATTCATCATTCTTTTAGTCACATTTTCTTCCCTCCTCATCACACGCACAAACGAAGCCAATTGTTTTTCTCTCCCTCCTTTAGACTTATCTCTCATTGGGGCCACCGATCATAAGTTACTTACTTATCAATCACTTACTTATCGTGTCTGGAATTGTGTAACGTTGTTTTTAAACCATAAAATTTATTAAATCTAAATAAATATAATGTTAATCTAATCATATTCACATTTAAAAGCTAAATATTCATAATAATATGTACAAAAATAAATTGTGTTAAATAATCAAAAAGCATCAAAAAATTCGTCCACATCAACAAGAAAGTTCCCAAAACGCTGGCAGCATTGCCGCGTTGTATGGTAATGCTGATTCTTTGACCCAAAAATAGGCCAGCCCTCTGTACTAAAAAGAAGTCTCTGAAATGCGACTTACGAAAGATTGAAAGGCAGTTGTACAAGGCAGTTGTAAGTAATACCCTAGAAGGACATAGTGACCATATTGTTCATGTCATAGAAATATTTATGATATCTATGGTTCATGTTCTTCAGAAAGGTCAGGTGCGTAGCACTCGCGGCCAGCGGGCGTGTATGCGAATCAAAAAGATTATGTAAGGACTGTTGCAAGTGGCGTTCCGTAATTTCTGAGTGTAAGTGTAATATTATTACAAGTACCAACATAAGTTGATGAAAAAGTTTAATATTTTTAAAAATCACGAACATGTTGAACACAGCTGAAATTAAAGTACCAAAAAAATTGATTAATGAGTAACGGGAAGCAGTTTGTGAGCACATGACTCCAGCAGCCGGGCAACGCGAGTGATTTATTGTTCCCTTATTAGAAATTGTACTACAATTGTTTTGTTGGCAGCAAAACAAGGATCAGTTCTTAGGGCCGTCGTCCACGACGCTACTCAAAAGTAACGCGTTACAAAGACAAAACAATGAGTAGCTAGTATGTCAGAGTACAAGTTTTTCAACAACGCGACTAAGGTACTAGACGCGATTGGTTTATCATATACATCGTCGCCACATCGCTTGGTCATTTTAATTAAGGCTGTGAAATCCCCGCCCCATAAATAAATAGCCGGGTAGGTATACATATAAATCATCAAATGACCGCTTTGTTCTGGGTGGAGTGGAAGGGAATGCCATACTCTTACTGACTAAAACCCATCCATGTTCCTTCCTTAGGCCTTTGTGTTCCGAGGCAGTGATAACCCTTACGGACAATCCCACTGGTCATTAATTTAAATGGTGATTTGAGTTTGTAACAGCTGGTCGATTCTGTAAAAATCTCAGCGTGAGACCTTAGGTGACGTGAGCGTGAAGTGAGATGTCGTCAGTCGTTCCACCTAATGCTAGGGGCTGGCACTATTGACAGCTCACTCTCAACTCACCTGCCCTACATTTTCACGGTGAGATTTTAACAGAATAGCACTACTGGTTACTTTTGACAAGCGTCGTGGACGACGGACTTTACAGGAACCTTCGAATTGATTAGTGTTTCACATATTGTTATCATCGTTATGTATCTGGCTGGACAATTATATTGTGGTCGGATTGTCGCAATGTAATATCGAAATTTTACTAGCTTGTTGTTGTTCGGTGGTTTAGATTAAGAAAGAAATTGGGTTTGTAATATTATATTCACAATAGCCTCAAACTTTCTCGTTTCATCCAAGATTTTTGTCGGCCTGATTGTGTATTAATTTACATGGATTCCGAATAATGGTAAGAAATATATAGTGTGTGTGTGCGTGCATTTGATTCGAAAAAATTTAGAAACGTAAAAACAATTTGCTCAGGGTCTACTGGAATAGGGATAGTGACTAAAATATTTTCAGTCCGTTAGCTACATTATTAAAAAATATTGGACACGTATTTTTCTTTTCTTACGTAATCAAAAGATGACGTCGAATCATTGTGTTAAAATGTGGCATGACGACACTCTATGTAGATTTTATACAGAGTTGTGACGTAACGCGCCCCCACTTCCCAACTTTAATGCGTCTTTTTTAAGTTATTTTTTACTAATATGATAAAGCAAAAAATAATTGTCTAATATTTTTTTATTATTTGACTGACGGACTAAATATAATTTCTTTTTATTCATGAAGAGAAGGAATATCGCAGCTAGATGGTAAACCTCAAAAGGTAAATATTAGCTAGGAGATTAAGCATGCCATTATTATCCCGCACAAGGGTTCTCATGGCGCCTTGCCATTTCAACAGGCACATGAGTGCATATCAAATGGAGACTTGCATTAACCTTTGGCAGAAGTGGACTATCAGTAGGAAGAGCGTTTCGAAATTGAAATTATTAATGGGGCACTTACGACTCGTTCTATTTACGAATGGCTGGTTTCTATATTCAATAATGAACCGCTATTTTGTCGATGCTAAGGTAGGTATGTTTCTTTACTGAAATAGACATTGAATTTGTTCGTTGATTAAACGTGTGAAAGGTTCTCACGTATTCTAGGGCTTATCGTGCGAAGCTTTAGTAAAAGTCTGTGCCTTATACCTAATCAGAGTTGTTTTATTTGTGAGAAAAATAGTAGTAGAAGTTATTTTATTTGATAAAAATAGTCGCATAAAAAGATATTAACTTTATAGGTAATAGGTACAAGTCTTACATCGTGAATAATAAAATTTTATAATGATTTTATTTTCGTCTTCTTTTCGTGTAGTTAGTGGCTAGGCTGGTGTCAGAGCTTTAATGCTGGCCTTGGTAGGTTTGTGCAAACCCTTTCACATAAAATTTATATTATAAATTTTGTTCCTGGTATAACTGTGTATATTGTTGCGAACTCTTTGGTTGTGTAAACTTTATAGAAGATTGTTAATTTTTTTATTTGAATTTTATTATTTTTTTGTCTTTCCCCATTTCGTGGATCTGTCAAAAGGCTTGGCTTGTGTTTCCAATCTATGTTACTTTTATTATTTGTCCCACTAAAATCCTTTTATATCCACTAATACATACACCACCTTCACATTATAATACCACCATAATGTTTCCTCCAAAGCGCAGCGTACTCAAGTGCATACAAAATGAGGATCTATTATATCCAGTGCTGTCTATTTTCATACCTCTTTGAGACTATTCCATGTAAATACCGAGTGTTTGGTACAGAACTCGGTAGTTCGTAATTAAACTGCACTGCTTATTATATTCATGAACTAGAAGAGCTGATTCCCATCTCTTTGAGTTTCTTGGAAAATTGCAGTAGTCAAGACGTCTCAGCGTTCACAATAGTTAAATAGTTGACTATATCGTGTGCATGAGGAATAAGTCTGATAGTTCCTGGATAAAGTTAAATGTAAACAGAAGAATAGAAAGGGTTTCGAATGTCTTTGACGACTTTGATGCCTTTAATAGATTCAGGGTCAATAATTGTTAAGCAAATTGACATCCTATGACATTTTGCCTTAACAATTTCCTTCCTTCCTCGTGGTCAAACTTAATGGTCAACCTAATTTGACTACGAAGAATTCTGTTCCAGATTGTCAAACTACTTAGTTCAACGAAAAATTTGTTATAGTCCGTAAATATACTTGTACAGTCATTAACAAAAAATATTAATTTCTGACAAAGAATGACATTTGTGATTTAATTACCTATACGGACAGTTTAAGTTGACAGTTTATATTTCCCCTGACTTCCCATGCATTGAAATTAATTAAAAAGCAGTGATAGCCTAGAGGTGTGACTGCCAAGTCTCGAGAAAATGGAGCCCATTTCGAGCAACTAATTAATTAGTTTACAATTTTTTGTAAATAATTAAGGATTTCATAGTTTTCCTATCATTTAATTTATCAAGTTTGTTCGAGAGATTTCATCCTTATAATTGATACTAACGATCGCGGCAATAAAAGTACAGTGTGTACTTTTTGCAGATTTTAGTCAGTTCGATTCCCGGGTGCGGCAAGCGATTTTTTGGAAATCTTTGAATGCAGTTTTCTTTCTATTCAAAAATAAAGGAATGTTTCCTTTGAGTAAAATTTTCTATCTACCGTATTAATAGTACTTTCCCTCCAGGGGGCATTACAAAATTCCACCCTGTATAGTAGGTAAACTTCCTAGTAAGAAAGCTTCATCGGTGTAACACTACATCATGGCCATTTCTACGAAACAGTCATCATATTATTATGGATATGAGAGTATAAAATTCCATATGGATATGGAATTTCAACTTTGACTCCAAGGTTGGCAATGCATCCTTTGGCAGTCATGAAACTGCATAATGAAATAAAAGGAAATTTATTACATAACAGGCGACAGAGTAAAAAAAAGAAATTACATTTAGTCCATTAATAACATAATAAAAAATATTATTATAATATATTATTATTATTATATTTTGCTTTATCATATTAATAAAAAAATACTTAATGACATTAAAGTTGGGGGGGGGGGGGCGCGCTATGTCACATTTAAGTTTATAATCTATCTAATCGTCATGCCACATTTTAACATAATGTTTCGACGTTATATTTGGATTACGTAAAAAAAAATACGTGTCCAATATTTTTTAATTTGAGTTATGCAGAGGTATACCTATAGTGGCACCCACATTTCGAAAGTTAGGTTGAAGTCGTTTGTGCTAAACTATTGCTATAATCCGGGCACAAATTCATATTCCATGCACACATTACCCGACCTGGGAATCGGACCGTAGCAGTATAGCGCTTATTAGACCAGCTAAGCAGTCAAAGAAAAATATCCCTATATTAATAAAACAAATACATACACACAGTAGCAACAAGTTCACAGCTTTTATCTTCACCTACACTGAAGTAATGGACACAACAACATAGAACAGCACTGGAATTTACGACTGAATGTGATGGTTGCATTTTATATTTTTCATTCTACGCTCCATAGGCCACGTTAATTGAACTTTAACGGTCCAAGAAATGGGGGCATTTATTGACTTTCAGAATAGGATAGGTTATAAATCGTACGGGTTGAAACCGACAACGTCCGAAGTTAAGGGACCGTGTGATGTGAGGGTTATTTGTCTTTATCTTAATGTTAGGGTTGGTGCACATTGTTGGGGAGTGATGAATCGTTGTGTATATTGTTCTGTGTATTAATGTTATCTGTGACAGTGTGTTCGGTGGCTATTGTTGGAATATTTTCGTTATTGTGTGCTGGTTATCTGTAGTTTTCGTTGTTGTTGTGGTACTAACAAACTTGTTGTGTTATAATATTATGTACCTGTCCAGGGAGCCAACCATCCACTCTTTTGATATGGCATCTCGCAGTTCAACCTAGGTGGTCGACTGGTTAACCTGACTTGGCTGTGATGCCTCAACTTCTTCCAAGCAGGTATTAAAACTAACATACTAAGCGACTAGTCGCTAAGGGACCCCCTGTAGGGTACGGACGTCGGCTTAGGGCAGCAAGAGACAAGCTGGATCCCGGCCTGGCTGGCTCAAGCAAAGGTCGAAAAGTCCACCTCTTATACAAGTATTTTTTTTAAGTATTGTTCCACTTTGAGAAGAGATGGAGCTATACCAATTGTATAGCTTCATCTCTTTCTGTTTTGATGTGGTGGTTGTTCCCTTGGAGAGAATATTTTGGTCCTTAGCTATCTCATGTAGAATAGAATTTGATGTCCCGTTTAGAAAAAGGGAACATTAATAACATTATTATTATTATTTTTTGACATATTATTACTTACTGACTCTGACATGCCTCTTATTACAAAATTAATAATTTTATGTAACTGTATCAATTCTAACCTAATATTTTCTATTTTTGCATTGTAATAATTTATTATGTGTACCTGATATTTGCACGCCCCATGTGATGAGACCTTTATGCTATTTGAGACCTTGTATTGTACCATGTTCGGACAAATAAATGAATTTGAATTTAATTCTTTTCCTAAATAATTGTCACGTCAAATAAGTGAACACTCATTCTTATTATCGAATGAGTGTTCACTTATTTGACGTGACAATTATTTAGGGAAAGAATTAATGTTCCTTTTTTCTAAACGGGACATCAAATTCTTTTTGCTCCTAACACTTCAGCCATTAAATTGTCAATTTCCTTGATACTTTCGAATTTAAACTTTTTCAATCTCTTTGCTAAATTAAATATCCTGACAGTCTTTGGACACAACAGCGCATAATATTAACTATAGAGCGTTTTACGTGAAAATGCTTATAGGATATTCTCAAAACGGTATTTATGTAACAACATCAAAATTATACGAAGCTTTGAGAGCTAGGCTTTGTACTTAGTAAATACACTCGAGAGCAATGAATCCGGGTCACTTAAAGAATGTTAAAAATATCGGAAACTAAAAATGATAGGTTAATGCAATAAATTGTATTTAATAGACAATGTAATACTCCTTAAATGAAAGTAAAAAAAATATGAGTCACCATACATTTTATTAACACAAAATTACATAAAGAAAAAAACTGCTGATCTCTCCTTAAAACAAAAATAGGAAACATGAAATTTTTGAACTTTATTACGATTTTCTTGAATTTTAATACTTCGTATTGCCTCCTCGTGCTTCCATTACTGCGTTTACGCGGTTTGGCATGCTGTATACCAAGTTCCTTATACGATTTTGGGGAATATTCTCCCATTCCTCTGTGAGAGCAATTTTGAGCTCACGAAGCGTGATTGGGGGAGGGTTTCGTTGTTTTACGCATCTGCCTAGCTCGTCCCAAGCATGCTCGATCGGGTTGATATCCGGGCTGCGCGCTGGCCACTCCATACGAGTAATGTTCATCTCTTGAAGGTAGTCATTCACAATCCTACCTGTATGAGGTCGGGCATTGTCATGCATAAATATAGCATCCTCACCTAAATTGACCATAAATGGACCAACGTGATCATTGAGGATTTCTTCCACATATCTTACGCTAGTTAAAGAGCCGTTTTCTATGATCACCAGCTCTGTGCGACTTTCAGAAGAAATTCCGGCCCACACAAGTACAGACCCACCACCGTAGGCTACTTTTTCTTCGATGCATGCTTGCTTGAATCTTTCCCCTGGTCTTCGATACACTCTGTGTCTTCCATCGTGCTTGTAGAGCATAAATTTTGATTCGTCGGAGAACATAACTTTTGACCAATCTTCAATACTCCAATTTACGTGGCCCTGGGCATATCTTAGTCTTGAAATACGATGCCCACGCTCCAGTTTAGGGCCGTTTGCAGGTCTAAGGGGTTTTAAGTTAGATTCAGCAAGCCGACGTCTTACTGTCCATGCACTTGGGTTACTTCCTCCGAGGTGTCGAAACTGATTTGTGAGTTCAGTTCCTGTGAGAAAGCGATTTCGAAGCATGGTGTTCACCAAGTATCGGTCTTCTCGTGCTGTGGTACACCTGGTTCTGCCCGTTCCTGGTCTGCGTAGGTTAGAACCAGTTTCTTCGTAACGTCGGAGAACTCTTTGTACTGTTGACAGCGACACACCGACAGTCCTGGCTGTATCGCGCTGACTCCGGCCGGTTTCCAGCATTGTAAGTATTCTGGTGCATTCTTCAGGCGTAAGCGACATAATTTCAGCTTGAATAATGAATATAGAGCACTATCAACATGGTTTATGTACCCACATAAATGACAGATTACAAACAAAAGCAAAACCAAATGCTGTAATTTCGTAGTTCCATCTTCGAAAGTGGCCCTTTTTCAAATTTGATTTTTTTATGATATAACTTTACAATAACTAAGAAGTTTTAATACCTTCATTTAAGGAGTATTACATTGTCTATTAAATACAATTTATTGCATTAACCTAGCATTTTTAGTTTCCGAGATTTTTAGGATTCTTTAAGTGACCCGGATTCATTGCTCTCGAGTGTATGTCTATAGTAAAAGTCTGAAATGTAGCTAGTATTTTAGTAGATGTTTTTGACGTCTTTATTTTATTATAATAATTATGTATTTTGTCAGAAGCTGTAACTGTAGTTTGTGAGTACTAGTGCCTTTTTTATTTTTATTTTCAAGCTTGTGATTTTTTTTTTAAACATACTTGGCATGTCTCACTTCTATTTGTGTCACCTCTGCCCACCTTGTTTCCAAGAAGGGTTAGGTTATGTTGCCATCTCTTTATTCCTTAATTTTTGACACTTACAGGATTCTTCAATGGCACGGCTCTTATTCTTTTACGACAGAAGTATGTCCATCAAAAGGATGTCTCAATACTACGTCTAAAACGCAAGCAAAAACCGTCACGTTAACGAAACATTGCATCTGCAAAAGACACATACGTCGATGTACACATAGCCTTACAGCATATTCATGATGTAGCTGTGATTAAAGCAGCAGATACACCCTCGGAAAGTGCTTGGTGCTCATTGAAATGCTCACGTTTCGTACGAGTGACTGGTACTCTAGTGTTCTTTCGCTCCTCGTTATTTGACACTCATGCACGTCACTGCAAAACTACCCGCATTCACGTGATTTCAAATTATAGAGCTCGCGCCATTTTGTAAACCAACTGAGCGTGGATAGCTCGTAATGGTTTGTGTGCCTCGCCGGCTAATTGGTTTCAAATAACTAATAGGCAGGAGAATTATTTTGAAATTTAAAATAATAATTTGAAAATATCTCTATACAGAATAAAGTAAAGATCCTGCTAATTATTATTACACATCACATTTGTTTACATATCTAAGTGCCTATAAATTAAATATACACTAATTTGCACCAAATTTTTTTTGGATTTTGAAATAAATTAATTTATTATGTTCAAAACACAAAGGCCAATAGTGGTGTAGTAGTGCTGTTCTGATTTCAAATGTGATTTATGAGAATTTGAAAAGTTATGGCGATAGATATTACGTCACATCATAAGGTAATAATAACCTGTCAACACGTTAACAAACCATCTAATTAATGGACTAATTAGGTGTGTTCTATAATTAGTAGGCCTTCCAAGCCTCATATTATTCGTATAGGTACAAAGATTAGTATTTAGTCAAGTAATCTAGTTCTAGTAAAACAATTTATGTGTAGTAAGTAGCTTTAAGCCTGTATTTTGTAAGCTGATTCATATAAATACGAATACTTATGTAATTAGCTAAAAGTTTTATTTATTACTGTTACAAATCATAAACTTGGTTCCAGTTCCAATAAGATAACAATTAAACCTCCGAAGAAATTTAAACATTATAAATAATGAAAAAATATACTTACTTAACGGGTATTGTTTAACATCAAAAGCCGGTTAGTCACACCCTTGCTCAAATTTTAACTGAGGCACAAAAATTAATTTACTTAGTCACAAAGGTTTTCCTTAAGCTCTCTTCCTTGGGCACGCCACGATAGTGGCGGTAAGGCCCCTCTTTGAGGAGTGGCTAGAGAGGCGTCACGGCGCCCTCACCTACCGCCTGACGCAGGTCCTCACCGGACATGGATGTTTCGGGAGGTTCCTGCACATCATCAGGCGAGAGGAAACGCCCGGGTGTCACCACTGCGAGGATCGCCCAGAGGACACGGTAGAGCACACTGTGCAAACCAGCCCCGCATGGGCGGAGCACCGCCGTGTCCTCGTAGAGGCGATCGGCGGCGGCGACCTCTCGCGCCCGGCCCTGGTGCAAGCCATGGTCCGGGGCGAGAGGGAGTGGGAGGCAGTCACCTCCTTCTGCAAAAAAGTAATGCTCGCGAAGGAGGTGGCGGGATGGGAGAGAGAAAGGTCCTCCCGTCCCAGCCGCCGCAGGAGACGCCCCGGGCGTCGGGAGCTACGTGACGACTCCCGGCCACCGTAGGCGCGGGCCTGCGGACGGTGAGTAATGGGTGACTCACCGTCCGATCAGCACCAGACCCATGTCGTACGGCGCGTATATGTTCCACGCGCGCCTCAAAGAGATGTCAGCATATGAAGGGGCCCCTCAGGGCCAAGCCTGCCGGGTTAGCGGGATTGTCCGAAAGGGTTACCGCTACCCCGGAACATAAAGGGCTACGGAAGGAACATGGATGGGTTTTAGTCAGTAAGAGTCTGACACTCCCTTCCGCCGATTTCCCAGCCTTAAAAAAAAAAAGCTCTGCACTCGCTGCTGCTCTCTCTACATTGCGACGCGATTGTGGTAGAACAAATTCCATGAAGTTTTCATAGGAATTATTCTATTAGAGTAGCGTCGCGCCTGTGTGCGAGAGTTTAGGTTCCGACCCTATTAAAAATTGCACTGGCTTATCATAATATATTTTTATTATTCATTTTTCATTATCTTATATATAAAATTCTCGTGTCACACTGTTAGTTACCCTTCGAAAAGGCTTGACCGATTTTTATGAAATTTTATATGCATATTCAGTAAGTCTGAGAATCGGCTACTATCTATTTTTCATACGTAGGATAGGTAGGGTAGATAGAGTAGGTAGGGTAGGTAGGGTAGCTAGGGTAGGGTAGGTAAGGCAGGTAGGGTAGGTAGGTATCACAGTCATAAGGCAGGACAACGTCTGTCGGGTCAGCTAGTTATCTACATAAAATTTTCCAACCAATTGTGTTTACCAAAAAAAAAAAACACTTGAATATAAGCTATTTTTCGCTTGGATGAAACTGGGAGCTTCGTCTTAAAAAAGAGACCAAAATAAATATAGGATATTATGCACCCTTTTGGATTCGTAATACTCAACTTGCGAAGTATTTTATTTCACAAAGGCGCATAATATAACCATTACGAAAAATGTAAGGGCTTAAAAAACAAGACACAAAAATTTAAATGAACTTTTATTGCAACAAAGGGTGATGTTTGCAAACTTTGAAAGATAAATAAATGTTTAAAGTTTCTTTGTGGCTTAATTTATTAAGTATTTAGGTAAATATAAATTTTACTTTTTTAGATCCTGTTAATTTTTATAATGTGTAAGTAATTAATTTTTCAATCTCATCTGCCTAGCTTTTTCCCAAGTATGTTGGGGTCGGCTTCCAGTCTAACCAGATGCAGCTGAATACCAGTATTTTACATAGAGTGACTGCCTATCTGACCTCCACAACCCAGTAACTGGGCAATACGATACCTCTTGGTAAGACTGGCTGTCAGATTTTCGGGCTTCTGACGACCCATAACGACTGTCAAAGATGCACAAATGACAGCAAGGACCAACGGCTTAACGTGCTTGCCGAGGCAAGGAGGAGTCTCGTTATGTAAAGATGGTCACCCATCCACGGCCTATGCGTCTGTTAGTACTTAGCCACGGGCTCTTCTAATAAATTTTTCAATAAATTAATGGAAAAGCATTACATTACATATTAATTTATAACATGCAAAATGTGACTTGTTACAAATCGCCTTGTGTCCTGCAGATCCGGTAGTGTCGCGTGTCGAGTCGTTGAGCTCCCTAAATAGGGTTGAGCAGTTAGACGATGACGCATGCATACATACAAACGGACCTTCCAGAAATAGCTCTGCATTGTTGGACTCATGTAAAATCCTAATAATAGAGTCGTATCATTATGTATGGACTTTAAAAGGGACCGTGACCTCAGACCATTACGGCATTTATTCTCAAGGATCAGTCAGCAAGGAAATACCCGCGCTTTCCAGTTTTAAAATATTGACTTAAACCATGACGTGTGCTTTAAAAGATCTACCTACAGTATTAAACATTTAATTTCATGTATCCATCATCATACTAAAATAAACATAGTCATTTATTTACTTGAAGAAAGTCTATTTAGTGTCCAACAAAGTATAGCTTTTTGATTACAAATCTTCCATAGATATAAACATAAATCAGATTATAATGTTGTAACTGCTTGGATACAGGCCGCGTCTCAGTGAGAGATACTGGGCTGCAATCCACCACGCGGGAATAGTGCCGGTACAAACCTCTACATGACACAAAATGTTAAACACCAACATTGTATATCACAAACAATTTAAATTATTAATTTGCAATATTCCACGCTTCTTCAAAGAACCAAGAGTTCCAAGCTGTAGCAACAAAATAAATTATATAAACACAGTGTGGCTCACGGAGATATAAAATATTTCTCTTATTTCGCTGCTCGTAGCATTTTTTCGGCTACGCTAAGCGTTTTTCAAGCTACGAGCTACGCTGCTACGGAGGTACTACGTCATGGCTACGTAGCGCTACAGTCTCGGTTTTTCGAGTAAGGCCGCTTTCACATTAGGAGGATTATCCATAAGAATTATATTAATTTCAACAGTTTTTTTCCCACGATGAGGTTGAATTTATACAAGAAATACAGGCATAACAATTATTTATTTCATGTTTAATACACAGGATTATTTCACTTCTGCCGCGGGAGACGTCCCGGGCGTCGGAAGCAGCGTGATGACTCCCAACCACCGTAGGCGCGGGCCTGCGGGTGGTAAGTAATGGATAGCTCACCGTCCGATCAGGACCAGGCCCGTGCCGGACGGCGGGTACATGTTCCACGCGCGCCTCCATGAGATCTCAGCATATGAAGGGGCCCGTTAGGGCCGCGCCTGCCGGGTAAGCGGGATTGTCCGAAAGGGTTACCGCTACTCCGGAACATAAAGGGTTAAGGAAGGACCATGGATGGGTCTTAGTCAGTAAGAGTCTGACACTCTCTTCCGCTTCACCCAGAGCGGGAGAAGTCATTGGATGATTTACCACCCTCAACAAAAAGGGTTATGTTACGTGTGAAATAAATACAATAACGTATAAACCTTTTGTAATTTAAGCCATTGAGCACTTAGTTAGCTATAGCCTCTTAAGTCTCATTTTTATTGAGCTCTTAAAACTGCACTTTGCAGTTAATTAAGTTGAGAGGGCCTGGTGTCTGTGACAACATCAATAAATCCATTTATTATGCGATTAATTTAATGATCAGGTAGTTGAGCTAATGGATAGCAGATAAATGGAAATAAAGACCGTGAGTTTCCTTCAAAATATTTGTTTTAGATTAGGTACGAAGCACATCAAATTGAAATGTATAGAAAACTAACTTTTGCCCACAGTTTCACCCATGAGAATATGTTTTCTGCCGGGATAAAAAGAGTCCTATCTCCTAAACTAGGTCCTATTCTATACATGTGCCAAATTTGGTCTAAATCTGTTCAGCTGTTAAGGCGTGAAAGGTAACAGACAGATAAACCGACAAACAAACAGAGTTACAATCGCATTTATTAATATGGAAGTATGGATTTTTATATTTTTCGTGTTGTTTTAGGAAAAGTCCAATGCAATTAGAGCGAGGAAACTAATTGCTATTAATAGCTCTTTAGTCAAAGGTCTACATTAAGGCCCTAGAATTAAAGTGCTTTGTGGCCTAGTTATGAAGGCATATACAGACATGTCCATTTCTGATCAAAGGCTTTAACATTTCGATTATATACGTACGTAATTATGCTTTAAGTATGCTTGCCTCCTGTAATGAACAATACTTATTTACTTTTCACTTTCTCAATTATCTCGCTATTTCGATCAGTAACTTGCTTAAATAAACATGAAAATATTTTCTTCCGAGAATTAAACTAAAAGGTTTTTTTTTAACAAATGTAACCACAGACTGAACACTCGTAGTGCACCCCGTTTAAAAAACATTAAACAAAAGATCGTGGTAAAAACCGCTCTTGGTACTTAAACGAAGTCCGCTATTAATCTCTGTGGGTTGACACTGCATGCATGCGTGCGACTTATTCATGGAGAGTACCGTACCGACTGCTGTTGACCAAATTTTCGCTGTCAGTGGCCAAACTGGAGTCTGCTAGTTCCTAAGTGGATTAGCCAAGCGACGTTGACGAACGGCCGATGCTACCCACCTTTGTTGAATTATTACTGTGGTATTTACCCTTACAAACCAACTATTACCTAAAAGGGTTCACGAATCCAAATTTGCAAGTCCGCTTGAAGATTTTCTTTTGATCTCGAGTTTGATTTATGCACCGAGTTCTGCTTTACATAAAACTTAAGCCTGAATATTGATATACAACTATCATCTTTATCTAAGCCTGTCGTAGGACCATGAAATGTAATGTTTTTACAATCTCATTCGTTAAGAGTAGTCGGGATTGTGGATCAGTGAGACTTTAAGCCGCTTACAAGCTTCCTTCGTCGGGAAATATCTTTGCTGCCTGAAAATTCTCAATTTTCATACCTGTTGGTCGTAAACCGCTTACAAAATATGTTGTCATGACACTGTAAATAATTCTGAAATAATAATGCTGCTTAGTGCATACGTAGAATGTTCTATGTAATTCAATATAACCTATAATTTTAAAACTGGTAGAACTTTCTTCTTTAGTATATTTCTTAAGTATATAATTATAAAATGAACACCTGTATGTAACCCATGTATCACAAATAAACAACTTGAACTTGAACTTTAAAAAAACTCTAAGAGTCATTTTTTAAAAAACCCTTCAAAATAATAGTACTTAATATCAAGAATAACAACCCTCTTTTATTAAGTAACCATCAACTTCCTATCATTATTTACAATTTGTCGAGATGTATGTCAAAAATCGGAATTGCTTTTATCGTTCGAACCTTTTATTTTCACGGAGGGAGGCTCGTTTTTCTTCAGTAACGGAAATCGGACAAGGCATCACTTTCGCTTTAAAAACCACTCCGATAAAATCTCGAGAGATAGCCATTTTGCACTCCAAATAAACAAACTGGAGCAAAAGTATTCGGGAAGGAAGCACTGCTTGATTTAATGTTGATATTCTGAATTTGAACGGGCAAAGTTTTATTATATTTCACGAAATGTTATTTCAAGTATACCTTGACAAAAGATGTCCGCTTTCAAGGATATTCGAGTTTGCTTCGGCTTTGAGTTAGCGATACCTGTTATAGGTACATTTACATGTGCTATTATGAGTTATTTTTGGGCAGCTCTTGGCAAAATAATCAGCCGCACGGCCCGATCCATCAGATTAAGCTACGCTTGCCTAGGTTGGTCCGTGGATATGGTTACCCACCCACCATCTTTACATAACGGGACTCTTCCGTGCCTCGGAAAGTACGTTAAGCCGTTGGTCCCGGCTGACATTTGTGATAGATCTGATAGCCAGTCTTACCAAGGGGTATCGTATTACCCAGTTACTGGGTTGTGGAGGTCAGATAGGCAGGCGGTCTATGTAAAATACTGGTATTCAGCTGCATCTGGTTAGACTGGAAGCCGACTCCAACATAGTTAGGAAACGGCTAGGCAGATTGATTAATTATGAGTTATTTTCCTATTGAATTGAAACTGCCAAAAAGGCTTCTCGGAAGAGTTATTTCTTTCTTTCTTCTGTCAAAGTTTTTATGCTGCCCATGGGCCTCTGACTTAGCTTCACATACTGTTGAGAAATATCTATCAGGCGTGTCGGTTTCCTTACGATGTTTTACCTTAACCGATTTTTAAGCAAGTGATAATTATATAATACGATACGCACATGAATGTGTGAAGTCAGAGGTGCGTGCCCTGTGTTCGAACTCGAGACCTAAGAATAAGCAGGAAGAGTTAAATTCTTTGTAATGCATCTTTCTACAATTCGTTTCTCTGATCTAGATTTCCGTCATGGAATGATAACACCAATTTGCCTCCTTGCAATAACACGAATCCATATCTTACGTGAGCGTTTTAACTTTAGTAATTAATTCTATTACACAATAACAGTTAAGATCGTGATGTTTAAAGAACTGGGGGCCAATTAGGACGGGGCAATAAAGATTATAATAAAACTCAATGTGTCTGCTGACAGGATTTATTTTGTTACGGTCCTGTATAAAATGAGCGTTATAAAAGTATATAAACGATACGATTTTGGTGAAAGGTCAGTAGGATTTTCGACCTTAATGTAGGCACTAGGACCAATCAGTAGACGAACTGTAATTCAATATTATAATTTGAAAATTCTATAAAAAAAATACTATTTATTGTTACTGTTTTTGGATTAATTGAATGGTAATAATCATGTATTCTTTTAATATTGTCTGTTTTGTTTTTAATTATTGCTGCATGTTTAATATTATTGCATGTCACTTAATTTATTTTAATATTATTAATGATGATGTATCAAACACAATTTAAATTGTTCCTGATAAATAAATAAATCTATTTGGACCAGCCGGTTAGTTCAGTACAACGGCTGGTCAAGTTTTCAAACTGTTAGTGCTGACTTCGCTAGCATTTATTTAGCTATATTAGCGTATCGTCCTTTAGGCATGAGCCTATTTTAATATGTACCTACCTACTAAGATATATGTAGCTCCTACGACTTGCAATTGCAACGCTTAATGGTATATCAAGCGACTAGCAATTTTATTTCTTGTTCATTTTGACGTTCAAAAGTGCCTTTCTTATGCCTATTTTAAATAAATGATTTGACTTTGACTTTGCGAAACCAAATCATTCATTCATGCAAACAACACTCGCTATAACAAAGAAATGACGTGTCAATGGCAATTAGTAGTTCTAGACCAGCTGACACCCGACCTCAGACTAATACCATTACGTAAATGTTTGAGACGTGCCAATTCATACGACTAAACATATAGCTACAGCTAGGGCATACACGACTGCAAATAGATCTCGCGTTCCATTACGTACATCCAATGCTAACTCACAGAGTTTGTAACAAATTCTTATAGAAAAACTTCAATGTATGCTACTATCTATACATATTCCTTATGCTTCGTTTACTTTCATATATATCCGGGGTAATTGCGAAACACACTTACTTGCTTTTATTTTGACAGTTCAACGATATTCATTGCATTACTTACGTTGTGGACCAGACAATTTCTTCGAACATGCGAAGCAATGGTTTAGCAATATCCTTAATAATCATTCAGATTGTGATTGATAGTGTGTTAGACAATTAGTAGGGTAGTTATACACGCGCCAGTTGTGAATACTACGCACCTAATCATTTTGAAGAACTTTATAAATAAGGTCACTGTACGGCCTCTTAGTGCGTCCCTTCCTCATACCTGTAATTAAAGTGTTTGAAGTTCTAAGTAAATTATATAATAACTCAATAATAAAATAGGTATAGACGTATTGAGATCCTTATGATTAGAAAATAATAAAAGGACCTTTCGTTTTTGCGTTGTGGTTTAACAAAAGAAGTTCTGACACAAAAAGAAAAAGGAAGCCTGTCAAGCCGCCAATATTATGAAATCAATTAATTTTGTACCTTATTAGGGTTCCGTAACAAAAGGTGCCAAACGAAATCCAGTTACTAAGCCTTTACTATCCGTCTGCGTCAGTCCATTTGGCTGTCAGCGGGCTGTATATCAAAAACCGTAATAGGTACACAGTTGAAATTTTCACAAATTGTATAGGTATTTCTATTGTCGCCATAAGAAAAACCACAATGTTACTTAATCTCGTGCTTCCCGGGAAAAAACATATATAAAAAATCTGTCATATGGGCCTATAAAGTTTTCACTTCAGAAATGACAATAGTCAAAAAAAGCAATCACTTTTTGTGCCCGGGTTAAGTGTGCGCCCAAAAGTTTAATTTTAATTTAATGCAAGTACTTTTGTTTCTTTTGTAAGAAATTTTTACCCTTCATTTGGGCCCTCCAAATAATTTTGACACAGGGCAAGACACGCTACACCACTGAGAATAACATATAAAATGCCATTAAAATTTAAAGGAAAACAAAAGAAAACGGGCTGCCTGAAAAAGAAACAGCTACCCCGGCATTACGTTTAAACTGCATCATTCATGTCCTTGCCTTTTGCCCCGGCAGATGCTAAACGACAACGCGATAAACCAGTTGAGTATTGCGTCCTTTCAAATCCCACATTGTTGCTTTGTCCATTGTAAACATTTGTTATTTACGTACGCGTCACGCTGCCTCCTGGGACACCGGACACGGCGACACTAGTGACCATTACTGATTTAGTAGATACACCTTTACGGCTGCGGTAGTCAGCTTGTAGTCGTTGGCGAGAATTGCTAATATGCTTGCTCTCTTCTTCTAACATTGTAACGTTGTAAACTATTATTTCAGCTTCACGTTAAGCCAGGACAGTAAGTACTTCGGAAGAAGGCACGGCTCCCTGACCTTTCGGGCGACACAGGTTCTCTCGGGGCATGGTTGCTTCGGGAAATTCCTGTGTCGCATAACCAGGGAGCCAGACGCTCGGTGTCACCACTGCGTCGACTGTCGGGAGGACACGGCACGGCATACGCTGGCAGAATGTGCCGCATGGCTGGAGCCGCGCCGTGCCCTCATCTCAGAAGTAGGCAGCGACCTGTCGCTGCCGGCCGTCGTTAACGCCATGGTCGGCAGTGAACAGGCCTGGGACGCGGTGGTATCCTTCTGCGAGCAAGTCATTTCGCAGAAGGAGGCTGCGGAGCGGGAGCGGGAGATCACCTCCCTCAACCCGGCCCGCAGCAGGCGCACCGGGCGTCGGAGGAGGGCAGACAATGCCCTCTTCCAGCCCCCCTAAATGGGTCCAGGGGCGACGGACGCGGGGTTTAGTCCGTCGCCCCCCACAACAACATCTGGACCCGAGGCGGCGGCGCGTAGTGTTCCACGCGCGCCCCTCCAAGACGGTACGAGGGGAGTGTCGTACACCTCACTCCCGCTCGGCCGAGACGAGGCCCGCTGCGGCGGGCCGGCACCACGGGGGTTGCGGAAGAATTCTTTTTGATTCCCGCGACCCCCGGCGAAGGTGTGAGAGGGAACACCCGGGGTGGTTTTTAGTCAGTAAGAGTCTGACAGACCCCTCCGCCCTCCCCGGGGCGGGGGACATCCATGAAAAAAAAAAAAAAAAGGACAGTAAGTACTTGACGCGCCTGCCACCTTAAAGCAATTAAATAATACGGGCTTTTGTCCTAGACTAAAGAAAATAATGTTGCGAGTGTTTAGTGAGTTTGTTTTTATCTCCTTAACGGTTAATTTATAATAACTCGACAACGTCAACATCATTTGTGAAAGTGATATAGACGTATACGAATGCGTTAAATATCATGGATAGACCCTTGAGCGTACATATATATAGGCCATACATTCAAAAAAGAGCCGTAAAAGTAACAATGTACATAATAAAGTCAACTTTTTCGCCTAGCAACACCAGTCTTCACAGAGCAATTCAGAGCATCCTAAAAGAAAACCCAATTACCCATCATAAAGGCTCCTTTGACGTTGTCTAGAGAGCAGTAGCTTTTTTAGGGAAGTTAATATAATTGGTCCAGTTATAATAGATAACGAATGTTTTCTTTTTCAGCCAGTAGGTACCGATTTTCAATTATTTAAATAATAGTCATGCAATGTCGAATGCTCGATACGTTGAACACAAAAAAAAGAAAAAAATCAGGGAAAATATGCGTCACATCCACGCAAAACGGCCAGTATCTATGTGGTCTTCATATAAATAAAATACCTAGTACCGACTTTGGAATATTTGTGTCTACATAAAGAAAATAAGAAGAAATAAAATACAAGAGAGTGCTGTCTTGTTCTAATGATTTTTTCTGCATCACACAGGCAATTAAGAAAGTATTCGAATTATATTTCATTATTTAATTATCAAGTCTGATAACATAATAAGGATGCTTACTTATACCCCTCAAAAACGCGTATATTACTTTTTATTGCACCAAATTTCGTTCAAAAACACGCGTTCCATATTATTCATCTATACATATAATAAAGTGAAAATTGTACCATGAATATTTTAAAAAAATAGCTAGAAGTTGTAGAAAGGAGACTGATGCCGAACATTTTGTTTTTATAATATTTGTACGTATGTGTTTGTCCGGATGTATGAATGTTTACTTCTGTAAGTGGATCTTTTATTTAAGACAATTTTACTCGTCGATATTTTAAATCTAGATGTCGCTGGCGTATGTTCCGAATTGGCACAAGAACGTCTGAACAGATTTCAATGAAATTTGGCATACAGATAGATTATAACCTGGATTAAGACATAAATAAAGAAAGAAAAAATATTTATTCAGCACAAACAGGACGCACAATTATAAAAATAAACAAAAAAAAAGTCACATACTATATCCGTGCAAATCAGCTAAAAAACCGCGTATTCAGAAACATCAAAATCATTGACAGTTGGTATCGCGGCCATGGACAATGGATGGACCACAGACAAAAACTGACAACTTAATCGACATATAGAGGGACATCACCCCTACATAAGGTACTTCAAATTTCGGCAGTGGGGTCCCGTGGGATATCTTGCGATACCCAAGCGGACGAAGCCGTGGGCAACAGCTAATCTATACTAATATTATAAAGAGGTAAAATTTGTAAGTTTGTATGTAGGGGGTAATCTCCGGAACTAATGATCCAATTTCAAAAAATTTTTCACTGATAGAAAGCTACATTATTCCTGAGTGCTATAGGCTACATTGATATAATTATATTTATATCGTACATATTAGCCGAGCTATCGCAATTTTCGTCTAGCAAGTCGGAAAAAAATACCTCCGAAAACAGAATTATTTGCATGCGCTAAACAATTACAGTATATCGCAATTTTCCGCGGACGAAGTCGCGGGCAGAAGCTAGTGTAAAATAAAACCATTATAACACAGTAACAACAATAAGCCGACGTGGGTCGAATATTTATTAAGTGGAGGGTCTAATTGCGAGGTTATCTTGGTCTTGTAGGATAATATTGTGGAATTTACGTCATTTTTCGAGTCGGCGGCGTCGTCGGTAATTCTAAGCAATTTACTCCGCGCTCCTCCGGACTGATATCGTTTGCGGGCGACTTAATTATCTAGTTCGAGTTATTTAATGTGTTGTGACGTCATCGTTCTTAATGCAGTAGAAGTAATGTTTGAAATTATGTTTATTTCCTTCAGGATGCGGGAATAGGATGCTGTTGTAAATATATATTGCTTATAATCGTGGAATAGAAAGAGAGAAAATATCAGGATATCACCAAAAGCAATCCATAAATAATTTCATGGCAAAAATACTTATAATCTATTCGCTGAACTTGTTAAATTCCACATAGAACAAGGGCGTCGCAAATCTAAGAAGTATTAAAACAAACACTACACGTATTTCTGGCATCCAAGTGCTGCATGCAAACGCATAAACAGTAATTTACTCTGCAAATAACAGTTAATACAGCTACAGCACCGACACATTCCAAATTCATTCATCAAAATAAACCAGACGTGCATGTCAACAACAAACACGAATCATAAATGAACTAATTCACAAACAATGACAGTCGTTGCTCAATCAGAAAATAATACATCAGGTTCGAACCACATGGTATTTAATGAGCGCTAGTTAAACCTGACATAATATATTAAATTTACGTTAGTAGCAAATTTTACTGGCCAGTAATAAATTTGGTAGCCTCCAGTAATGAAATTGAAGTACTTAAGAAGTACCTAAAGGATGCAGGAAAACGATTTTGACTGTTCTGTAAAAAGGGTAAAAAAGGTATAGCTTGTTCCAAAACTGTTTAACAAATGGGTCAGATAATGGTATCTGACCCATTTGATTACATTTCGATGATTTCGAAATTAGAATATTGAATAAGAATATTAAGAAAACGAATATTAAAACTTTAAGCCCCCCAATTTCATTTCGAAATCATCCTGAAGATGTTTTTCATTTGAGAATTGAGGTTATTTTTAAACCACAATTTTCGCTGCTTTTATATTATTTCACACGATATGAGTCGGACTCAAATGGATTATTACATACAGGTATACCTACTGGTCGTATCCATTAACACGCCCACTTTTAGTGAATTTCAAGCAGAATGGATTACACTGGTCATCGAAGTACTTATAAAAAAGAAATATCATGTAACTACTGAAACAAAACAAGATCGACGTAAACAATGAACTAAACTTTTGACAGCCACTTTGGTATCACCAGTAGCTTGTGGGAATAGGAATCAAAAACTTTTTTGACGTAAGCTTTATCAACAATGTTTATACAGTGTGTTAGGTTAAACGAAGGACATATTTTTCAGGGGGTACTATACTCATGAAAATGAACCACTTTGAGCAACTATACCTGAAATTATGAAAAAAAATCAGCTGATTAGTACATTTATTTTTGTTCGCATAATTCGTCAAAATGTGACAACAATGAAACAGACATTTTTTTTTTCATATTTCAGAGTACGTCCTATGAACAAAGTTGTTGATTTCCATGAGAACGACCTGAAAGTATGTCCCTAGTTTAACCTAACACACTGTATAAATACGTTGTACTTTAGGAAAACAGAATATTAAGACGAATCTGCAAGAAAACTTATTTCATGATACTCCAGCCTGATTTAAAAAAAACATTAACATTTAACAAGATCTGTCATTAAATTATAAACGTTAAACTTGTTAAATTTTTCAGCTGATACGTTTTCCGGGCATCCGTTAACCGGATAGGCGGAGCCAACAAATACGATTACAGCCCGTACTCCTCATTAATGTGGCAAGCTAATTAAAAAAGTATGTTCATAACAGCCTCGTTTGTTGCTCATATTTACAAGTAGGGCAGGAAGATAATTTAAAGTATAGTCTGTGGTTCTGTTTAAGTTTAATTCTGATCACAGAAATTACTTGATAATTTCTGTTACAATAGTTATTTTTATAAAATGTGATTTATAAACCTACTCGTATGTGATGATTATCGATTTTTAATGGTTCTCATTTAAACCATTACGTAAAAGTATTATTTTATCAGTGTAGATGGAACATGCGCTTCATGTGAAAGATTGCTGTTAACACAGTTTGAAATATTATTTTTCGTTTTGTTTTTCCTGTTTTCTTTACATAAACTTCTATTACACAAAATAATATTAGAGTTTTTTTTTAATGTAAAAATAATACGGTTCCTGCCTTTATCTCCGAAGTTTGAATAGGGGAAACTCTAAAATGAATCTGTGTAAAAGAAGTTTATGTCAAGAATACAGGAAAAATAAAACGATGTCTCTAAATAGCAAACTTTTTCAGAAATCATCAACGATGGTACGGAACCCTCGGTGCCGGAGTCCGACTCGCTCTTGACCGGTTTTTATTTAAATAAAGAACAGACACAAGAAAAAAAATAAGTCGTAGGTTTGAAACTGGACCGGTGCTTTAATTTGTGAAAAAAAATTCATCACACAGCTCTCAAAACGGTGGTGAAATAACACCGTTCTATGGAACCAGCATGTCCTAGAAACCAAAGATACTACGACAAGTGACGTCTACCAACCCGTACTGGGCTCGCGCCCCCCTCTCACCGAGAGGAGGGGTACATTTTGACAAGAAAAAAAAAACAACTTAAGAGTTTAAGCTGATGTTTATAGAATCAATGAAGATATAACACGACAAGTCATTGTAGTGGGGGAAATCCTTTTATCCCAATTATGTATGGGACGTAAGTGTACGATGGTTTCCATTAGGGAGGTTCCACGTCTGTAACCTAATATTCGATTTGCTTTTACATTGAAACTGACGGTAACCTTGTTATCCTTTTATAGAGAAGGACCGGTCGAATCGAAATCGAGACTTGAGAATTCAGAGTTCTTGATTTGAAAGAAAGTGGAATTAGTCCGGCGAGATATTTTTGTATAACTACTTCTTTTGCGGGATACGATTCTTGACTAAAAATAACTCGTTATAGAGGATGGGCGTATTGGTTCCCGAAAACTAAAAACAAAAAAAATCTGCCTAGCCTTCTCCCAACTATGTTGGGGTCAGCTGCCAGTCTAACCGGATGCAGCTGAATACCAGTATTTTACATGGAGCGACTGAATATCTTTTTTTTTTTTTTACGGCTGGGAAATCATCCAATGACTGCTCCCGCTCTGAGTGGAGCGGAAGGGAGTGTCAGACTCTTATTGACTAAAACCTATCCATGTTCCTTCCGTAGCCCTTTATGTTCCGGGGTAGCGGTAACCCTTTCGGACAATCCCGCTTACAGGCTTGGCCCTGAGGGGCCCCTTCATATGCTGACATCTCTTTGAGGCGCGCGTGGAACATATACGCGCCGTCCGGCACGGGTCTGGTGCTGATCGGACGGTGAGTCACCCATTGCTCACCGTCCGCAGGCCCGCGCCTACGGTGGCCGGGAGTCGTCACGTGGCTCCCGACGCCCGGGGCGTCTCTTGCGGCGGCTGGGACGGGAGGACCTTTCTCTCTCCTATCCCGCCACCTCCTTCGCGAGCATAACTTTTTCGCAGAAGGAGGTGACTGCCTCCCACTCCCTCTCGCCCCGGACCATGGCTTGCACCAGGGCCGGGCGCGAGAGGTCGCCGCCGATCGCCTTTACGAGGACACGGCGGTGTTCCGCCCATGCGGGGCAGGTTTGCACAGTGTGCTCTAATACCGTGTCCTCTGGGCGATCCTCGCAGTGGTGACACCCGGGCGTTTCCTCCCGCCTGATGATGTGCAGGAACCTCCCGAAACATCCATGTCCGGTAAGGACCTGCGTCAGGCGGTAGGTGAGGGCGCCGTGACGCCTCTCTAGCCACTCCTCAAAGAGGGGCCTTACCGCCACTATCGTGGCGTGCCCTACGACTGCCTATCTAACCTCCGCAGTCCAGCAACTGGGTAATACGATACCTCTTAGGAAGGCTGGCTGTCAAATTTCGGGCTTCGAACTACCCAAAATGACTGCCAAAGATCCAAAAATGACACCCAGGACCAACGGCTTAACGTGCTTTCCGAGGGCCGGAGAATCTCCTTATGTAAAGGTGGTAACCCATCCACAAACCAACCTCGGCTATCGTAGCTTAACCCGATGGATCGATCCGTACTGCTGTTATTACTTAGCTTCAAACTCCTCCTAATCATATCATTGCAATAATCATAATTCACATCATATCATTTCATAATCTAAATGAGAGTTGTAATTTCACTAATTGCCATCCTATCAAGCAGTTTGATAGACTATCTCATCTCACACTATTAATTCAAATAGCCGAAACGGCTCAGCGGCGTCAGGAGTCTGCTCATTAAGAAAAGTAGGAGATCTCCGGGCTTACTCCGAGTAATGGCCGGCCGGTACGCCTTCCTTGATTGCTCATTAAAAATATTTTTAAAGCATTATGGATTCATTCACTTTAACGGTCTACTTAGCGATTCTGTAAACTATTATTAGTTGAGTTAGTATTTGAGATAATTAGGTTGTAAATAAGGCACATTGAGTTTCGTAAAAATCTTTCGTAGCTTTGTAGAGGGTCGTCTCTCTCACTCATTACTCTGTGACAGTCTCTTTCTAACAGTCATTGTATCTAATCAAAAGGTCGTTATTTTTACAAGAATACGAAAATAATTATATTTTTGGTCGTAAGTGGGTACGTAGTACACGTACATAGGTTTTTTGGGTAATCATCCTGAAAATACAACCGTTAGAGATAAATTTCATCACATAAAGTTGAAAAAATATGAGGTCCAACGTATATGCAGTCATTTGTAGTATGAATAAAATTAGGTTTTCCACAGAGCCTGTGTTATGACCCATATCCATTACGGGTATAAAAGGCCTCTTTACAGAATAATGGGGTATGAACTGTGGGGTCTAGACAAATATAAATGTTCTCGTTATGTTTGAATTTTTATTTTTACACACGTTTAATAAAAACTTCATTTATTAATATAAACTTAGGCCTTCAGGGCGCCCTGCGGACTCTCCGTCCGCATTCCGGCCCATAGTGCTGCTCGACGAGGTCGGCAAACTCTTCGAGAGAATCATTGCGGGCCGCCTCGTCGGGCACCTTGGTAGGACGGGGCCGGACCTTGCGGACTGCCAGTTTGGCTTCCGCAAGGGGCGCTCGACGGTGGACGCCATCATGCGCGTTAGAGCCCTCACGACGGGGGACGCGGTGTCCCAGGGTAGGGTCGTCGTGGCGGTGTCACTCGACATCGCCAACGCCTTCAACACCCTGCCCTGGAGTTGCATTGGGGAAGCACTCCGGTATCACCGGGTGCCGACCTACCTCCGTCGAATAGTCGGGGCGTACTTGACGGACAGAGCCGTCATCTACCCCGGTCGCGATGGGGAATGGAACCGGCGAGAGATGTCGTGCGGTGTCCCGCAGGGATCGGTTCTGGGGCCGTTCCTGTGGGACATCGGTTACGACTGGGTGCTGCGGGCCGACCTCCCTGACGGCGTCAGCGTAGTTTGCTACGCTGACGACACGCTGGTCCTGGCGCAGGGGAGGTCGCATCAGGCGGCGGCCGACGCGATGACACGCGGGGTTGCGATAGTCGTTGAGAGGATCCGGCAGTTGGGTCTCGAGGTGGCATTGCACAAGTCCGAGACCATGTCCTTTCATGGGCCTCGGAATAGGCCACCATCGGGATCCCAACTTACGGTAGGAGGGGTTCACATCGGCGTCGAGACCACGATGAAATACCTGGGTCTGGTCCTCGACAGCCGATGGAATTTCGTGGAGCATTTCCGACGTTTGGCCCCCAAGCTGGAACGGACTGGGGCCGCCTTCAAGCGGCTCTTGCCCAATTTGAGGGGGCCAAACGCCTCCTGCCGGAGGCTTTACGCGGGAGTCGTGCGGTCCATGGCCCTATATGGGGCCCCGGTGTGGGCGCGTTCATTGCGGCGACGAGCCGCTCACTATCTGAACGCGCCCCAAAAGGTGGTAGCCATTCGGCTAATCCGGGGTTACCGCACGATCTCGGGCGAGGCGGCAAGCCTCCTTGCCGGACTGCCGCCGTGGGATCTGGAGGCGATAGTCCTCGCGCACCTGTTCGAGTGGCGCGTGGAGGTACTAAGCCGGGGGGAAACTCCGTTCCCGCAGCAAATTGCGGCGGAGCGGACGGACCTCCGGCGCGATCTCATGGCGGCCTGGAATCAGCGACTGTCGCAACCCAGCGCAGGGCACGCCACGATAGTGGCGGTAAGGCCCCTCTTTGAGGAGTGGCTAGAGAGGCGTCACGGCGCCCTCACCTACCGCCTGACGCAGGTCCTCACCGGACATGGATGTTTCGGGAGGTTCCTGCACATCATCAGGCGGGAGGAAACGCCCGGGTGTCACCACTGCGAGGATCGCCCAGAGGACACGGTAGAGCACACGGTGCAAACCTGCCCCGCTTGGGCGGAGCACCGCCGTGTCCTCGTAGAGGCGATCGGCGGTGGCGACCTCTCGCACCCGGCCCTGGTGCAAGCCATGGTCCGGGGTGAGAGGGAGTGGGAGGCAGTCACCTCCTTCTGCGAAAAAGTTATGCTCGCGAAGGAGGTGGCGGGATGGGAGAGAGAAAGGTCCTCCCGTCCCAGCCGCCGCAGGAGACGCCCCGGGCGTCGGGAGCCACGTGACGACTCCCGGCCACCGTAGGCGCGGGCCTGCGGACGGTGAGTAATGGGTGACTCACCGTCCGATCAGCACCAGACCCGTGCCGTGCGGCGCGTATATGTTCCACGCGCGCCTCAAAGAGATGTCAGCATATGAAGGGGCCCCTCAGGGCCAAGCCTGCCGGGTAAGCGGGATTGTCCGAAAGGGTTACCGCTACCCCGGAACATAAAGGGCTACGGAAGGAACATGGATGGGTTTTAGTCAGTAAGAGTCTGACACTCCCTTCCGCTCCACCCAGAGCGGGAGCAGTCATTGGATGATTTCCCAGCCTTAAAAAAAAAAAAAAAAGGCCTTCAGGGCCGATGCCTGCTGGGTCAGCGGGATTGCCCGAAAGGGTAACCGTTACCCCGGAACACACAGGACTAAGGAAGGAACATGTATGGGTTTTAGTCAGTAAGATCTGACACACTGTCTTCAGCTGCACCCAACCTAAGCGAGAGGGGTCTAAAAAAAAACAGATATTTGTTTTAAATTAAACTCAAAAAAAGTCTTACCACGCTTTCCCTTTTAAAACTGTTATAATTTAAACATACTATTGTATTAAGTGCGTCAGAAAATAATTTATCCCCTAGTTTATGGGTCCATCATTATCTCATGGGTCACACGATAAGCAATGTGTTTATGGTCAACATTATCTTATAATTGTTTTTGCAATATGACCTTTCTCTGTTTTCTATAGCCGTTTATCGCTATGTTATTTTCTACAATTCGTGAAAAAAAAAATTTAAATACTTTATTTTGAGAATTTGTATGTGGTTGTAAGTATTCGTCTTTTCAGTTGCAAGCCGGCAGCAACATGCGTTGTGAGTCTTGGTGGCGCTTTGTAATTATTTTGACAAATACTTTGAAACGTTTTGATTTTTGGAGGAGCGGACGCGCCATTTTATCGTAGTTTATCTCTAAATGTACCTAAAGAGGAGAACGAGTTTCTATAGTTGTTTTGCATTTGCATTTAACTCATAATTTTATGTTAGTTCTCTTACCACGCAATCAAAGTAAGGTGACAGATTAACTCTTTAGGTCGTCATCAGTGTAACCTTTCCCAATTTTGTTGGAATTGGCTTCCAATCTAACGTTGAATACCAGTATTTTATATGGAGTGACTGCCTACCATTGCACTGCTTTCATTATTTAATCTTTGACTGTCAAAGATCAAATAATGAAAGCCGCGACCAACCCTTCAACGTGCTTGCCGAGACATAGAGGGGTCTCGGTATGTAATGGAAGGTCACCCATCCAAGGGCCGACCTCGGCAAGCGTTGTTAAACATGTAAGATTGAACCATGCTGTTATTATTT
Organism: Hyppa rectilinea; assembly: GCA_951799385.1. Classification (NCBI taxonomy): domain Eukaryota; kingdom Metazoa; phylum Arthropoda; class Insecta; order Lepidoptera; family Noctuidae; genus Hyppa; species Hyppa rectilinea. The sequence continues at coordinate 7,844,588 of OX637305.1, forward strand.
AGCCGTGAACCCTTTTCCTCGGATTTACTTTTCAGATATCGGTAGGAAATAAAAAACAAAAGTGGGTAGCTTGCGGTCCGATTAAGTCTCTCCATATAAAGTACCAATTTAACTCGCAGCCGATTAGATTAAAATCTACTCCTAATGAAGTTTGGCTTACGTTATTAAAGCTGCAACATATTTAAAATAATGTTCATCATTTTGATCGAGAAATTATCAACCAATTTCCCAGTTGAGCGTGAAAATTACTTAACAGCATTAAGTTGATAAATTGTATTATTAAACGCCAATACACTACCAGCCAGTAAATTAATAATATAGAGATAATATGACCTTGTGTAAAAGTTATTCCGATATCCTTTCACCGACTAAACATTTTCATTATTGACTAGCAGCATTCATAAGTAAAATACTGACGGTCGCTTTAAATTAGCTGTTCACTGCGTCGTATGTTGCAAACGTTAGTCTTGCTCACAACTAGATTAACGCAATGGATAATGTTGTACATTCATAATGGAAACTAATGCCATTGCGAGGGTGTTACGTAATTAGGATGCCGAACGAGCTGTAGTAGAATCTAGGGTTTATTACAAAAATACGATTAATCGCGTATTGAAAGTTCATTAGAACACTGCTGTTGAAGGGGCTCGTGGCTAAGTGATAACAGGCGCACGGGTCCATCGAAGGTTAAGCTGCGCTAGTCGCGGTCTTTTCATCCACTACATAATATCGAAGCGATCATGCTGTCATTTGTAGATCTTTGACAAGCTCGGAAGTCTGTCAAATAGTCTTAAACCAAGGGCTATCGTGTTACCCAGTAACTGGGTTGTTGAGGTCAGAAAAGCAGTTGCCATATAGAGTACTGGTATTCAGCTGCATTTTAAGCAGATTCATCGATTAAAGCAATGTTGCATTAAGGTACCTTTACACAGACTATAAGGGCCTGATTTTTTAATCCCTACTCAGACCAGTTTCATCGGAGGAATAAATATGGCAGTTTGACAGCTTTTGCTAAGACAATATGTAAAACCGCCCTTTTTATTCCTCAGAAAAATGTTTTCAGGTGATTGAAAAATCGGCCCTTAGTTAAGTACACGTGACTGTTTGAAATAACTCAATAATCTAAAATAGCTGCGGTATAAAGTTGTTACTTTTAGGTTACTTAAAAAGCAGCTGGTTCTACTGGAAGCGATCGTAATATGGTCTCTGTTTTGCTTTCAGCAAATAAATAAAGGTGTACCTATTGTTCAGGTATAAGACGTAACGCATTCAAAAGATTCACTTTATTTGCTTGAACGAAATCCCGTTTGTCACTTACAGGTGCTGCTATAATTTCGAGGCGAAAGAAAATAATACGTACATTTTACAAAAAAAATATTATCGTTTTTTCTGGTTCAAGACTTTTGGCGTGAAAGGAAGTTTTATATTGTGAGGCGAACAACAAAGAGCAGTCGGCAGTCGCCCTTTGTGTCCTTTGTATACGGGCTTCACTTGCACCGTTTATTTTTTTATGAGTCAAAAAACAAGCCTCGTCGCTTAGTGGTGTCTGTTGGGTTTCACCGTTTCGTGGAACCGTTTTTTTTTACTTCTGAAAGCCAACTCACAGGTCAAGGCTGCTTAACCGGGCTATCCTGTGGATTTTTCATAAATAAGGCCTCCGTACAGACCAAAAACTTAAATGACTACACGTTAAGCACACCAGTAAGGTAAGGACGGACTTCCACTTAGGGCGTCTCGTTGGGGCAGCATGAGACAGGCAAGATCGGTACCTAGTGGCAGGTAGTGTCTGGTAGGCAGTTTGGACTTTAATTCATGATAGAAAAGTAGGATGAAAAGGTGGTCTGGCTCATAAGATATAGGATGATTTCGTTGTTTTGCATTTAAATTATTATTCTAACATGTTTTTAATAACAATGGTGAAATGTTAATTTCGCCGGCTTTGTTGCATTTTACACTCATTTTGCAATGAAATCAACGCAAACAAACTAGTGACCATTGTGGAAACGCGTCATCACTAAGACAAGGCTGACGCACCCACTCTACACACTTTGATTCAAAGGAGTCTATACAACTGTGTTTGGCGACATTTTTAAATTGTTTCTCGACCCTGTTGACGAAAATCCAGTTACGTCTCTACCTACAGTGCCTACTAATCAATAGTATTTAATCTATTCTAGTACCAAATCCTCTAAGATCCCCAAATAAAGATGTTTACACAAGACATACGAATTACGGTCCACAATAACTCACGCTTATGTCAGGATAAATAGCCAATTTGCGTGGAATGGATTGCCAGATCTGAAGATAACTTCGACCTGCACATTCAAAATAAGAGGGGATTTGCAGGTTACGGAAATTACGTAATAAACTAACAAAACATGTAGATTTTATGGGAGTTCCATAGGCAATAGGAATTTATTTGTGCTCTAAATTAAGTAAGGACTCCGAAAGAGTAAATAAATTCAAGTTGTCAAGTCAATTTAAGCTGGTTTTATTATTTGTGGGATTTTGTTAAAATATTTTTTGTATTCATTTTGCCTCAAGCATATTTTTTATTACCTACCTACAGTACCATATATAACTAGTATTTATGAGTAAAAATTACATACATAAACCAAAAAAATATACATTTACCACATCGGTATGTACACGTGTGAAATTATTTTGTCATACATGAGGAACTAACTCTTTACAATCCTCGCGAGACGCGTCTAATTTGCATGACGGAGTAACGAGTCTCATAGCGAATGTACTTTGAACTAATACAGGTAAGATTTTATGCTAATTCCAATTTTGTTGTCGCTGCAATCAGCGAGCGTGTATGAACGAATAAAGCAAATGCTGCAGGTTGATGTGATTTTATAAGTTGTCAGTAACAAGTTGGGCATCTGAAAACTGTATAATTAATCACCAAAATCAAAGTATTGTTGATAAGTTGACAGCAGATCTCCCATTTATAACGACTCTTGCATGCGGAAAGCATAGCATGAAACCAACCAAGCGTTTTAAGCGAGATTGTCCGAAAGGGTTATCGCTACCCCTGAACAAAAAGGGCTAATGAAGGAACATGGATGGGTTTTAGTCAGTAAGAGTCTGACACTCCCTTCCGTTCCACCCAGATCGGGAGGAGTCATTTGATGATTTCCCACCCTCAAAAAAAAAGTGTGCGTTTTGCCGCATCGGTCACCTTTCTCAGACGATGCTTCATCAGTTCAGCTGAAAGTCGTGCACAGCTGGACTGCCTTCTCAATCGCCGCCTCCGACATCGACTTTCTTATGCGTCTCGCACATGCCTGATTCCTGCGGCCTTCATAAGTTTATCTGTTCACTTCTTTTGAGCCCTGATAAACGGATCCATGAGGAAATACGTATAAAAACATTAGCCACACACACATTTACCACTTAATTTTAGTCAGTATTAGCCAATCCTAGTTCAATAAGATAATTGGGTATTTGAAAGGGTAGTCAATAACGTTACTTTTTATCTAAACGCGGAATTGTACGTGATTTATATAACAATGTTACGTCACAGATTTTTGGAATCAAATGAATCATAGGAATACTTATCAGTATTAAATGTAATTAAACAATTATTCTTCTTCTGTACGGTGGTGAAAGTTTTTAAGGCGAACGGTCTTTTTTAAATGTGATTTCATATTTTATATTTGACCATTTCAAATAGTCAATTATAAATATCCATAACTTCGTCATCACACCAAAAACATGCATATATAGCCCCAGTAATAAACGTTTACGTGGTATCGACATCTCGTCTGATCCCGTTTTAAATTAGGGTTCGAACCCTCGACTCGACTACGGGATTTTTACATTCCTGTCGAGGTTAATTCAAATTAAAGTGCAGTACCATCGTACCATCCGAAAGCTCTCGCAATTGTTGCGTGAATTTAAATTAGGGGTTAAAAGGTCGCGTAAAGCGAATTAAGGGCTAAATTGTCATTCTATTTTCTTAATGGGGTCGGCAGTAGTACCTTTAATGGTGAGACGCAATGGACAGATTAGAAGAAAGTGACTCTGATTCGGGAGGAGATTGCTAAAAAAGGGCAAGCGTTGGATGGAATTTTATTATTAAAGTTCAATTTTGACAAATCTTAGGTTTGTTATTATAACTGTCTTTTTATATCTTGTTGATAACGAGAGTTCAAATAAACAAAAATATATTGATAACTTTTGATTTTACCGGATAAATCTGGTTCATTGAAAACATAGATTGTCCGTTAAATAAATCCGGGTTACCGCTACCACTAAACAAAAGGGCTAAGTAAAAAACATGGATGTGCTTTAGTCAGTAAGAGTCTGTCACTCCCTTCCGCTCCAACCAGAGCGGGACATTTGATGATATCCCACCCTCAAAAAAAGGAGAAATTTATGACACGCATATTTAACTGTTTTTAAACAGAGGTTGGACATGTATTAAAAGAATAACATACAGACCAAATACGGAGTCCGTCATCATCTATATAAAAACAAAAGAATAAATCCAGCAGCGAGTTTATTAAGAAAATAAATATAACGTTCCACGAATGATATCCGGTGCCTCATCTAAATATTACATTAACTGTGAATGTTATGATAAGCTTGTTTTACGGCTCATTAATTTCATTTTATATAACAAGTATTACAACCTAATTTTTCAGCAAAATTAGGTGCGAATTTATTTCTTGCTTTTGAAATCTGTGCGCATTGTTTCCTTTATTTGTCCTAGGACCATTTTGAACTGGGTAGAGACTCTGTAGTTTGCTTGGTACTTCTCGCAAAGTTCAATGAAAATCGGATGCATGTACTTGAGTAGGCTGTGGTCTAGAGTGGGGAACATGTGGTGGAGGGCGTGGTCACCGAACAATATCATAACGGCAAAGACGTTGCCGTTGATATCCTTGCGGTCGAGAAGGGCTTCTACTTGGTGCATTCCCCAGTCTGGTGTCTCGCTCCTGTAATTTTAAATTTACTTAAGTTATTTACGACAAATACTGAAGAAATATTTGTACGACCTGCAAGTATTTCTTCCGGGTCTGGGTGTTTTTCTATCTGTATTATGTACACATTTACAGAAAAAATATGTATATAAGTAGTTTTCAGCCATCTCGTTACCATAACACAAGCATTAGGTTGCTTAGCTTGGGACTATAATTATGGCGTTGTATGAAATGTCCAAGGATATTATTATTTCTTCTTACAGAATGACTTATGTAATTTTGATTTTTATATTTTTTATGCCATACATAAGCGTGACATAGGCAAGTCCATCTGACAATGAGAGTGACGAAAAAGAAAGTGCACCTATGCCCCGTGTGCAATATAATAACTCTCGCGCCGTAGTGTGCCGCGGTAATCGGTCGTTATGACCGAAATTTGGTCTGCAAGACTATAGTATTAGAGGTTAATAGTATTTCTAGGAAAAGCAAGATTAATTAAGCTTTCATTAATTCTTTTAATATTAATTTAAAAGCTGTTTAAATGAAGGATTCTGCAACTTACTTAACATACAGATAAGCGAAACAATTTAAATTCATCTTGCCATTTATTTATGAACAATTGAATGCAAACAGATAACTGGCCTCGAAAACAATATTTTAGTTTTGTTATCGCAGCAGAAATTACCAGTTATATTTAGCTTTAGATAAATAAGCGAACAAATTCACAATACAGTCTTCTTATTTATAATTTGGCAAACGGTGATAGATTAATGCAGTAGGTATATTTATATGATATCAACGAGTAATGATACCGATATAAACGATAATAATGATACTCGAGTACAGAAAAACATAAGATAAAAAAAATGAAAATTCACTTACGCAGGTTGATCGCCATCTTTGATTGCATCAGGATGATGATGAGCTGCATTCACGCCGATGGAGTAGAAAAGTAAGCTACCAGTGCAATTGATCCATAGCCAAGTTGAGACCACGTTGAGTATGGGGGCGCCACTAGCGAGCCCCATCCATACGGGAAGAAGTAAGCCAATGGCATCATGCCAACGGCAATGACTCTTGAAAAACCCTTGCCGAAGGAATATTGAAAGGAACCTGTAATAAGTAAACGGATTTTTTATTTATCGCTTAGAATATGTAGTTTCATTGGTAGATTCAGATTTTGTTTTGGTAAGCACGTTGCAGCATCAGACAATGTTTCTAAGGTAAGCAATTGAATGGGGTACTGCTGTCAATATTTTTATACAATTCAGTTATTTTTATATTCAGCGTATGATATAATTCTTGCGCAATGTGTTAAAGGTTACAATTAAAACTGATAATATTATTGGGGGAAGTTGATTGGTAGAGTATTATATTGGAATCTTGCAAAATGATTTAGATTGCATAGAAGACAGAATGGTCGAGTACATTTGCGTGTGGGCCGGACACGTCACACGAATGCACCCGGAGAGATGCGCAAATATTGTCATTCAATAGGCGCCTTAGGAAAACAATCGCCGTCAAGGTAGACCATAGGGAAGGATTACGTTTGCAGGGCCAACATGGCTGGACACAAGACAAGAGATTTAGAAAGAAATAGGGGCGGGGAGGCGTTTGCCCAGCAGTCGGACACCACACAGGTTAACATAAGCTACTATGGATAGAAAATAAGTGACTTTGATCTTAAATTATCCTTAAATCTATCCAAGTAATTGTTTTCAATGGAAGTCATTTTCAGTTAAACGAACATCAATTCTATGAAATTATAAATTACAATGATTATACTTATTGAACTTTATGTTCGTACGTTTATGGTGCTTAACGTTGTCAAAACACATACTTGTTTACATAATTGAAAATTAAATCCTGATTACGCTATAGGTACGTTGGCTGATAACTTTGACGTCAATCGGCGTTGGTCACGCGGGAGTAATATTCTTAAACTAGATAACCGTTCAAGTAAAAGATAATCACTACATAGTATAAAACAAAGTCGCTATTTTTGTCTGTTTGTCTGTATGCTTAAATCTTTAAAACTACGCAACGGATATTGATGCGGTTTTTTTAATAGATAGAGTGATTCAAGAGGAAGGTTTATATGTATAATTTGTCGACATATTTTGCGGGCGAAGCCGCGGGCGGAAGCTAGTGAATAATAAAGATAATAAGATCTTACCTCTTAGTGAAGCTTAACAAAAAGACGAAGGGAAAGAAGAAAATCTCGGTAATGAAGCCCAGCTTTGCATGCAGTGGTTTATCCTTCCTAGGATTGTAGAACAGGATTGGTTCCAGGGAACTGATCTCCAAGTCCATGAGGGTATTCGTATAAAGATGGTGAGACAGCACGTGGGATACTCGGAAATCCCTGAAATAGAAAAAAACGGCTACTTATGGATCGGTACATACGTCATTTTCGACAGAAACGGATTTTTTAAATTCGTTTAGCGCTTAAATGTACAGAAGCCAGCACATCAACTATTCCAAATTGTAAAATTTTCCCCAATTGAAAATTAATCTTAAGTTTTTGTAATAAAGTTGAAAAACTGTCAAAGAAATACGAGTACACACATTACGATACAGTTTGGTGTAACTTGATGTGCTGGCGTCTGTACCTTAGTGATAAAACTGCTTGACAACAGCGGCTCTATCCTAAACTTTACTTTGGTTTCCTTGAAGTTCAAATTATTCACACTTTGCATGAGACAGTGAAATGCGTTATCAAAATTATCACATGTTATCAAACAAAGCCGCGTTGCCGCGCCTACGCCTGTCTGTCTGAACGCGGTAAGAAGCGGTAGCGAATGGATTTTCATACAATAGGGTAAAAAAGGAGTTTATATTTAGACCGTCAGCTATATTTAAAAAAAAAAAATTGAAGACGTATTTTTTGCTATATCATATTAATAAAAAAATATTTAAGTCGATAAAACGCATTAACGTTGGGAAGTCGGGGCGCGCTACGTCACTTCTTAGTATACAATCTACAAAGGAGTGACGCCATGCCACATTTCGACACAACATATGGACGTAATCTTTTGATTACGTGAAAAAGAAAAAATACGTGTCCTATATTTTTTAACAAACTAGCTGACGGACTAAAAAGTATTCCGATTTTACCATAATGAAATAAGTCATTTAATATTGTTATAACTTGCTTCTAAATGTCTTTTTTGTCTTAATACAATCATGTAAATATAAAAGAAATTAAACCTACAAAATACAGCGCAGAGAAGATCAAAACAGGGTATAATAGTGCGTTGGAACTTATGAAATGAAATAAAGACCGAAGCCCGACGCTAACAAAGTTTGCTGTTTAGAACACCATTAATGCATTAATGAATATCCATAAAATAACACAAAATTTATTGCTGTACGTAGAAGACGATTTTGACTAAGCATTATTTATTTGTAAGGCATCCAAATAGAAGGTAATGGCCTCCCATAAGAATAGCTCTTTGGACCCGTATCAATTTCGTTATTTTAGTATGAGGAGTATGATATAACAGTTTGCAGGAACTTTAAACCTACTCTAAACATCTTTCAGTTTATTAATGCCTAACTTAACACTTGTGGTCGTATTTTTTTTTTTTTGTGAATGGCATCTCGCAGTTCAACCAAAGGGTTGTCTACTGCTTAACCGGGCTTGCCTGTGGCTGCCACAAAAGAATTGTAGCCTCCAGCCAGGGCTTAATAAAAAATAAACCTAACTTACAAAACTAAGCGACTACACGCTAAGGGCACCTCGGACCTCGGCTTAGGGCGTCGCTGGGGGGGGACAGCAAGGGACAGCTGGATCGGGGGTTTTTAAAACTACTGGCTCAGCGACAACGCGGGCTGGCTCGAGCAAGGGTCGGGGGGATGATAGTGGACAGGGTCGTCGCGACGGGCCTCGACGGCGAGGACGGAACGATGGAAATTTGTGTCTGTGTGCTAATCTAATAGTGCTAGTAGCCGGGCTGCTCTCCTGGAGGAGAGTCGGGGGCAAAGAGGGTATGCCGTGGACGGCGAACCTTACTGATGCGGGACGGGGTGTATCTGGAGGCGGCCGCAATCAGGGGATTGCGGTGCTTTATGGCAGTGTCAAAGAAACGCTTCGAGAGGCGTTTCATGAACTGCTGGACTGTGGGGAGTTTAAAATCTACATGAAGGTCCATGTTACGGACGTAAAAGGGAGCTCCTGAGACCCTACGGAGGAACCGGTTTTGTAGTGTCTGCATTCGATGCAGATACTTGGGTTTGGCGTGCGCGAAGACGACGCAAGCGTATGTCATGATGGGACAGATTACAGCCTTATAGAGACGCAGTTTGCACCGGAGTGACAATTTGCTGCGTTCTGTAAGCATGAATTGGAGCCTACCGAGAGCGAAAGCGGCCCGCGAACGGACCTGCTTTATGTGCTCTGCGAAACTAAGGTGTTGGTCGAGAGTGACACCCAGGTACTTGGCATGCTTCGCCCAAGGGATCGGCTTGCCGTACATGGTGATCGGATTAGGGGGGTTGGGGAGGGCCCTACGAATTCTCCTAAAGAGAACAGCCTGGCTTTTATCGGAGTTGACCTCGATTCTCCATTTCCGGAACCAAGCGCCTAGGGCGTTGGCCGAGTTCTGGAGAGTCTGAGCTATAGCTGGCGGACTGATCCCCGTGTAGTAAATGGCCGTGTCATCGGCGAATAACGCCAATTGGGCCTTTTTACTCTTAGGAATGTCGCTAGTGAACAGGGTAAAGATTAGGGGGGAGAGAACGGAGCCCTGGGGGACTCCGGCGCGAATCGGGTGGGGGGAGGAGAGAGCGCCCTCGATGCGGTAGCGGAAGGTGCGGTTCGACAAAAAGTCCCGTAAGATGAGCACGAGACGGTCGGGCACGCCGAGTTATATATTAAGCCATTGTGCCAGACTTTGTCGAAAGCCTTCGCTATGTCGAAGATCAGGGCGCCAGTCATAGCGCCACGCTGGAAGCCGGCACTGATGTGCTCGACTATGCGGTGCGCTTGCTGGACGCACGAGTGTTGGGTACGGAACCCGAACTGCTCGTCCGGAATCAGGCTCTTCGCCTCGGCATAGTCCTTGAGACGCTTATAAATAAGCCTCTCGTAGATTTTGCCGAGCACGTTGAGCAGACTGATGGGGCGATAGCTGGTGGGGTCGGATTTGGGTTTGCCGGGTTTGGGGATACCTATAACAGAGGCCTCTTTCCAGGCTTGTGGGAACATGTTATTACTCATGGCGCCATTGAAGATGGCGGTCATGAGCATGATCAGTTGGGCGGGGAAGGGTTTGAATACCCTATTGGTAATTCCATCTGAGCCGGGGGCTTTACGAGCCTGAAGACCCTTGATGATGTCTTGCACCTCGTCAGGGGTGACGGGGGGCAGAGGATCATCAGGGTCTTCAACGGGCGGGAGAGAGGCTCTACGTTCGACCTCGGCGTCGACTTTGGCGAGGTGCTTTGGGTCGACCGGAAGGGAACTGGGGGAGCATTGGGACTCGAGACTGTCGGCTAGGAGCTTGGCTTTTTCAGACCTATCGAAAGCGATGCTCTTGTCGGGGCGGATGAGTGGAGGGGTGGAAGATTCTTCGGGAGCGCGAAGCTTCCTCTGAAGGTTCCAGAAGGCATGGTGATTGGGCTCAAGTTCACCGAGTAACTTGTCCCAGTTGTCCGAACGAGCTTCCGCAATGCGTTTCTTTACAGCACGCTGTAAATTGCGCATGTGGGCTTTGTTCGCATCGCAGGGAAAGGAGTCGTAGGCACGGATGGCTGCGTTCTTCTCGGTTATCAGCTCACGTACGTCAGCGGGTAGTTTCCAGCGGTGGTCTTCCACCACCGGGACTTCCCGTGAGCAATCCGTCAAAACGGATTGCACGTGTTCTGTAAAAGAGGCGATCGCGCCGGTAGTGTCATCGACAGAGACAATGAGGTCAGGAATGGATTCCAGCTGAGGTGACAGAGTGTCGGATTTAAGCTTTTCGCTTACTTTCCTCCAGTCGGTCACCAACTGGGTGCGGGGCGGGTGGTCGGGGTCAAGCGGACCCCCCGTGTAGGGGGTGAGGTGCATGACGACGGGACGGTGGTCAGAGTTTAGCTCTTGTAGCGCCTCTAAAGATTGCAAACGGAGGTTCACATTCTTGAGGAGCGCTATGTCGAGGACGTCGGGAGTTTGGTTTGGGTCGCCGGGATAGTGGGTTGGAGTCATCGGAGCGATGACGTCAAAGTTAAGGGAGGCCCCTAAGTTGAAGAGTAATCTACCTCTGGTAGAGGTGAGGTTACTGTTCCAGGCGGGATGTTTGGCATTGAGGTCGCCCGCCAGGATGACGGAGTCGCTCAAGCCGAAGAGGAGTGAGAGGTCGGGGGCGATGGATATATGATCCTCGCTACCGTTGGCCGGTGGGAAACTTGTGGTCGGTTCTGTTCACCACTTTTATACACTCACTGGTTGATCATTCATACAAGTAGTGTTTAATGAGAGGATTGACATATTTTCGTGCAATCTGAGTGAATTCTCAAGAGTATTGTTGAATTTTGGAAGTTATAATTATTTAAATATTAATATTCCTTGTTAAGTTTTTTTTTTTACTTTAGGTTAAGATTATATTATAATTTAGTTTAAGTCGATTTTTAAGTATTACTAGTTGACATTTTTTTTTATCCACCCACCCTCTATTGTATTAGGATGACCTGTAAGGATAGTGGGTACAAATTAAAAAAAAATATTCCAAAAGATCTGAATTTCAATAGCAGCTTTTGTATTAAAAATATATTAAACAGTCATAAATATGCTTCGAATGATTAAACTGCCAATACCTCCATTGAAAAATTTCCCATGGTAAATAGTAGGTACCTATCTAAACCTTATATTTGAACATACAACTAACGTACCTATATAAAATTGCTAATTATAATAACGAAGTTCTTCATCGTGATGCCAAACAGTTAAAATGTAAGTTGTTACTCGTCAAAAGGGTAAAAGACATCTCAAGAAACTTCGAAAGCTTAAAGTCCTTAATTTCTTGGCGAGACGTCTCGCCTTGATTAAAAACTGTACAATTTTCTCATCAGCATAATTAAACTACGTAGTTTGAAGTTCGCTCTAGAAATCATGCTGGTTAACAGATTTTGTTTGGTGGGAATAGAGTTAAAATGGCGGTTTACGACAGCGGCTTTTTAACAAAGTTGTGCGTATGACTGTACATACATGTTTATAAATAAATAAAATAATGATGTAATAAATAAATAAATATTAAATACATGCTTGGAAAAAGCGATAAAGTGTCAATGCAGTTCTTTCGCGATTCTTCTTCATAGGAACCTTATTACTACGCTTTAGAATGGGCAAGTAGCTTCATCTTTCTGACTGACCGACTCCTTTACAATTCGAGATTAATTGGTTTAATTGAAATAAATGTTTTTTTTAGGATCATCAAATTACCCCTGCCGCTGTGGGTGGAGCGGAAGGGAGTGTCAGACTCTTACTGACTAAAACCCATCCAAGTTCCTGCCTTAGCCCTATGTTTTCCGTGGCAGCGGTAACCCTTTCGGACAATCTCACTGGGCCGATGCCTGGCCCTAACGAGCAAAGGCTCTGCTGACATCTCTTTGAGGCGCACGTGGAGCACGAGCGCGCCGTTCGGCACGGGCCTGGCCTGGTCCTGATCGGACGGTGAGCTACCCATTACTTACCGTCCGCAGGCTCGCGCCTACGGTGACCGGGAGTCGTCACATGGCTCCTGTATACATACCGACGCACATAATGCACAAATACGCAAACCATAATACCTATCATAACAGTCTGTGCATGTATACATGATTTATTATTTTACGATTTACTATTTGCCATAACATAGTTCACTGCTGTAAGTATTTAAAAAAAATCACCTGTATGACCACATGCTCATATTAAACAGGTACATCCTCCAATTAGTTTTCCTGTGTATGAAATTATGGCACGCCACTGTCAAAAAAGCCAAGTTGACCGACGCATAGGCATACCAAAATTTGACTGCAAAACTATTCGTAACCCAACAGGCTAAAGCAGAACTTATGAGCAGCGATAAAAACAACCCGTCGGTTATATGATCTGCAGTTTTAGATGCATCCTTAGGGATCTTCTTGAGTTGGTCAAAAGCCGCTCTCTTTAGCGTTTTATAAAACCCATCTTCTTTGAACGTGAACGGCGAATTACGAGGAGTCTTTGCATCCCTTACATAATATTGTGTAAGAATTTTCTCCGTGGATGGGTTCAAGTGATGAGATTCAAAAGCTTCAGTGATGTCGGTGCCCTGAAAACATACATTTTAATTGTAGTGTTTTAGGAATACAAGTTTTTTGTTAGCGTTTGAGTAGTAAGTTAGTTTTACAATTAATATCACTTTATGTGTAGCTATTTTGCTTGCCGGGTAAGCGGGATTGTCTGATAAGAGTCTGACACTCCCTTCCGCTCCACCCAGAGCGGGAGAAGTCATTGGATGATGTCCCACACTCAAAAAGAAAATATTGTTACTATTTTAAACACGATACATATCTTTAAAATAATATAAATGCAGATACCACAAGTTAAAGCATTTTCTTTAAAATCAATGTCGACTAGGTAGTTAAGTGAAATGAAGATTCTGATTCTCTACCCGGAAAAGTGGCCGTCAAATGAATTGCCCACTTAACATTTGGCGACGTCTCAAAAATGGAGACGAGCACTCCAAATATATAGGAGGATATGGCAGTAGAGTACTATACTAGGTATCCGTTTTAATGAGTTTAAAAATAAAAATTTAAGTATCACTTACTTGGGTAAGTTCCAGCCATTCTTCCCCACCCGGGTGTCTCTTTATGAACCTCGTCAAGTCGTATAGTTTGTCATGAATACGCCATAATCCTTCAGCCCCATCGTCCATGGCCTTTCCAGTGAGCCATTGAACTGGGTCTCTGATATAATCATCTCGTAAAGATGGATACTTTAACTGTGGGAAACTCACGTGAGTATTTTTATCTACAGCTCTTTGCTGAGCCCCCTCTTCCCAAAGCGAATTAGGGGGCATGTTTTTTTTTTAAGAATCACTTTTCAAATTCTCACGCCCGAGCAATATGCGACTGGCCAGTAATGTTTACTGCACTCAACTCAACATCAAAGCCACATCTATTAATTTAATGACTAGTTCATTAGTACAAATAATAGATATTTGATTGGTTCCTTTGATGTAGATGATAGTGCATTAAATTACCAACACATTAGTTTTGTGATACATGTTGATTCTATTCGATGGTAGACATTTCATTATGAATGCGGTTAATTTTATTCAAGATTTTCAGGTAACCCAGTTTTCTTTCGAAAAGCTCTTGGGTTTTTATTATTTTAGGCTTCCATTTCTTAAAGAAAGTACCTACAAAGAAGTCATGAACTGGCTTGATACTTTACTAAAGTTCTATTACCTACCTACTTGATTATTCTTTTAACACTGTATCATGAACTAGCTGCTCCCGCGTGGTTTCACCCGTTGCTCGGCTCCTATTGGTCGTAGCGTGATGTTACATAGCCTATAGCCTTTCTCCATAAATGAACTATCCAACACAAAAATAATTTTTCAATTCGTACGAGTAGTTCCAGAGATTAGCGCGTTCAAACAAACAAACTCTTCAGCTTGATAATATTTAGTACTAGCTGCTCTCGCGCGGTTGCACCCGCTGGTCGGCTCCTATTGGTCGTAGCGTGATGATACATAGCCTATAGCCTTCCTCGATAAATGGACTATCCAATACAAAAAGAATTATTCAATTCGGACCAGTAGTTCCAGAGATTAGCGCGTTCAAACAAATAAACTCTTCAGCTTTATAATATTAGTATAGATATGTAGATATGGTGATAGAACTCTTGTCAACGTTGTGCGTTCAGGAGTTTACGTCATCAGCATAGTTTATTAATTTAATAAAAGAAATTTAACATTTTACGGCCAGTATATAACGCCTTAATAATCACGTAACTCAGTAAAGTGCATCACGATAACCTATGAGATACGTATTAATGTTTATTACACAATGTTTTTGCATTCACTAAAGTATCTTACAACTTCTCCGCATGGCCATAAATTAACATTTAAAATACTCAACTGATGTGTTAAAAAACAATTTCAATTAATATGTTAGGTAAATAAATAATAAATACATGTTAATGATACAGATGTCGGAACTAAGGAACTATCTTTGGGCCCGGGCCCGCTCGGCCCGCTTAGGCTTTAACGTCCCGCATTTTTTTCAATATCAGCTAAAAGAAAAGAGAGAAAGCATGAAAAATATTAAATTCTGAACACACACAGGAAATACTCAAATATAAAAACAAAACAGAATATAAAAATAAAAATTAAAGAAAACTAAAAAAATAAAAACAAAGACCTGTGCAAGGCCGAAAAGGCCCCTACCTGAGCATAATGCTGCAATATATTTTAATAATAAATAAATACCGCAGCGCTGGTATTCTGATAGGGCCCGCTGTGATGCCATGGACACACCTACGAAATGTAGAAGTAATTCAATCAATCTGCCAATATATAGAATAAAATCAGCTGATTGAATCACGGTCATGCCCGTGGAATTTGTATTAAAATCCTTGTAATACAAATTCCATGGTCATGCACAGTCAGCTGATTTCATAATCATCATCTGCCTAGCCTTTTCCCAACTATGTTGGGGTCGCTTTCCAGTCTACCGGATGCAGCTAAATACTAGAATTATACATGGAGCGACTGCCTATCTTACCTCCACAACCCAGTAACTGAGCAGTACCCCCTTGGTAAGACTGGCTGTCAGATTTTCGGGCTTCTGACGACTGTCAAAGATACACAACTGACAGCCGAGACCAACAGCTTAACGTGCTATCCGAGGCACGGAGGAGTCTCGTTATATAAAGATGGTCACCCATCCGCGGCCAACCCCGGCAAGCGTTGATTAACGGTTGGTTAGTGCGGCTTTTAGTACTTAGCCACGAGCTCCTCACAGTCAGCTGATTTACTTCTACATGTTGTGAGTACCCGCGTTTCAATTGTGATAATTATAATGGCAATGATTGTGTGAAGACCCATGCTAATTAGCCATCATGTTTACAGACTTAACTACGGTAATAATAACAAATGATATTATCACCATGACATTGGCATAATATTATTTGGCGTATACCTACTTATTTATTGAAAAATACAAAGAGTTTAAGTGCATAATTTTGGCACGTTGTTTTAGGTACGATAAAATATTCTATTTCACTCGTAGAATATGCAATAGGACGTTTGCCAGCTGACTCGCTTTCAGTTCGCGGTTATAGTTCTACGAAAAAGGCCAAGAATCGTAAAAAGCACATTTCTGGGCTCAATTTTATATGTGTTGCTGTAAAACATTCGTACTGCGAGGTATGTTTTAAGATTCTGAAGAACTACCTATGAGTTAAAATGTATGTGCGAACTTGAGGCTGTATGTACTATTCACCTTACGGCAACAAAACTTTTTAAGGGAACTAACACTTTACTTACCATTGTAAAGCATTTTCACCTTTTGTGTTTAAGTTATTTCGGTACTCTGAGTATTTGGGGCGATCCATAAGGGTAACCCTACTACTACTACCTATTTTACCCATGAGAATCTGTTATTGGCCCTCTCTCTCTACTCTCTCTTTATATACTATTGCTATATCTGTTATAGCTGTTTGTCCGCCTATAAATGAAATCATTTATTTCAGGAATTGTATTTTAATCTAGCGTATTTTTTTAAGTGTATTCCACATACAAAATTACACTAGATTATGATCAATACAATACAACAAAGCAATAGGTATGTATTATTTTAGCTGGGTTATTATTTGCCATGTACGAAGAAATAGTTTACCATATGGCCCTTAATATTCCTTTGTCAGATTTATGAATTCGGTTCAAAAAGAAGATCTGGAACTTTCTCATGACTGCGTAAAATGTAGTATTTCATCCGATGTTCTTTCTGAACTGAACTTTGTGTGAACTATTTTTTTAAAGCGAATTCATTGTTTAAATTACTATATTCTTACAAGCATTACAAGCAAATATTATCTAATCTAATCTTTTGCAAAAATATTGGCGTTGTCATTAAATTACATTACCGTACATAATTATTATATGGGCCGGTCCATATCTATTGTTTGAACAGTAGATACGGACCTTCCCATTTAAATTGTGTTTCAAGTTTGGGCAGTACGCATCAGAGTGAAGTGATAACAAACAAATCAGTATAGTAATTGTGTTACTAGAGTTTATAGATATGTCTCCCAAAGATAAAAATTATATTGCGTGGGCCCATCAAACTGCAGCCGAGAAAAAGACGCACGTCAGTTTCCCTCAATTGAAGTACCCTTCGCTGAGAGATGAAGGGTTAAAGGATCCCATACAATGGTTGGAAGGAAAAGCCCTGGACGATGGAGCAGAAGGCTTATGGAGAATACGTGATGGGCTTTACGATTTCGACGACTTTCAAGATAAGCATCCCGGCGGAGCCGAGTGGTTGGAGCTCTCTAAGGTAACCTAATTACCGTTGAAATATATTTTTGTTGTGAGCAAAGTAGGGTTAGGCTCGCGGTAATAAAATATGAACGTCAATTTGTCCTGCGAAAGCAATATTTGTGATTTCTTTTTCTGTTTATGGGGAAGTTGGGGACGAATTATTGTGAACGTACCATTATAAAGTAAAATAAATAAGTAAATATCCTTGGACAT
The DNA here is from genome assembly GCA_951799385.1 of Hyppa rectilinea. Classification (NCBI taxonomy): domain Eukaryota; kingdom Metazoa; phylum Arthropoda; class Insecta; order Lepidoptera; family Noctuidae; genus Hyppa; species Hyppa rectilinea. The sequence goes on from OX637305.1 coordinate 7,862,232, forward strand.
TTCACACAACGCCATACAGTCCCAAGCTAAGAAACCTAATGCTTGTGTTATGGTAACGAGATGGCTGATATACTACTTATATACATGTTTTATTTTGTAAATACACACATATTAAAGATAGAAAAACACTCAGACCCAGAACAAATACTTGCAGGTCGTACAAATATTTGTTCCTAGCGGGAATCGAACCCGCGACGTGCTGCGCAGCAGTCAATCGCTGCGCCAACAATGTCGTCATTATTTTGGGACCTATTAACAAACGTAATGTTTGCAGGGAACAGACATAACAGAAGCCTTCGAGTGTCATCACTTAAATCCCGTTGTAGAAAAAATTATAGAAAAGTATTATGTAAAAAACGCTAAAACACTGAGGAATTCTCCATTTACTTTTGAGGAAGATGGTTTTTATAAAACGTTGAAACGTGACGTTCGAGAGGTTATAAAGAAAATACCGAAGAGTGAGCGGAAACAAGCGGATTATATTATTGACGGCCTTTTTGCTACGGTATTGTTATCATCAGCCTTATCTTGCTGGACTACCAACTCCTGGGTTGTGATGACGTCCTATTTGGTCGCGTCTCTTGCCTTAGCATGGACCACCGTCGCATCACACAGCTACATACACATGAAAACCAACTGGAGGATGTACCTTTTCAATTTAACTTTGATGTCTTACAGGTTAATATAAAACTAAATCGTTAAATTTAGCGGTAATATGAGATTGTTGATAAAAATGCGAATGGTTTTTAACCTTTTGAACGCCAGAGCATAAATTTGTAGCTTTTTTTTTTTTTTTTTTAAGGCTGGGAAATCATCCAATGACTGCTCCCGCTCTGGGTGGAGCGGAAGGGAGTGTCAGACTCTTACTGACTAAAACCCATCCATGTTCCTTCCGTAGCCCTTTATGTTCCGGGGTAGCGGTAACCCTTTCGGACAATCCCGCTTACCCGGCAGGCTTGGCCCTGAGGGGCCCCTTCATATGCTGACATCTCTTTGAGGCGCGCGTGGAACATATACGCGCCGTACAGCACGGGTCTGGTGCTGATCGGACGGTGAGTCACCCATTACTCACCGCCCGCAGGCCCGCGCCTACGGTGGCCGGGAGTCGTCACGTGGCTCCCGACGCCCGGAGCGTCTCCCGCGGCGGCTGGGACGGGAGGACCTTTCTCTCTCCCATCCCGCCACCTCCTTCGCGAGCATAACTTTTTCGCAGAAGGAGGTGACTGCCTCCCACTCCCTCTCGCCCCGGACCATGGCTTGCACCAGGGCCGGGCGCGAGAGGTCGCCGCCGCCGATCGCCTCTACGAGGACACGGCGGTGCTCCGCCCAAGCGGGGCAGGTTTGCACCGTGTGCTCTACCGTGTCCTCTGGGCGATCCTCGCAGTGGTGACACCCGGGCGTTTCCTCCCGCCTGATGATGTGCAGGAACCTCCCGAAACATCCATGTCCGGTGAGGACCTGCGTCAGGCGGAAGGTGAGGGCGCCGTGACGCCTCTCTAGCCACTCCTCAAAGAGGGGCCTTACCGCCACTATCGTGGCGTGCCCTATAAATTTGTAGCTTGGCGTGGAGGGCATGTGTGTGCACATGCCCTCCACGCCAAGCTACAAATTTATTTCTTCTTGTTATCATGAATTTCCCAATTATTATATCATGGTCTCTTTTAATTTGTTGCGTGTCATTAAATACGTACGAGAGCTTCAATTTTTAAGATAATTCAATCTATACAAACACACACAAAAGTAATGATTTAATTGTTTTTTTCGTGTTGATATCGTACCGCATTGTCACAAATTTGTGTCGTTGGCGTACAGGGCAAGCACTTGTCATGTATGTATGGCAATGGCGTTCAAAAGGTTACATGGCCATTAATTGAAAATTATGCAGACTCCATTATGACAATCGCTTGAATTGTCCAGTAATCGTGTACCTACATGGACGAACAAGAGAAAAAAAAATGTTTTTGTTAAAATTACATACAAAGATGGTTACTAGGGATGTAACTAATGCTATTATTGATTTTTTCAGGGACTTCAGAGTATCCCACGTACTCTCACATCATCTTTATCCGAACACATTAATGGATTTAGAAGTCAGTGCTTTTGAGCCAATAGTGATCTGGAACCCTAGGAAGAAGTCTATCTATTCATACTTCACTTTTCCGATTGAGCTTGTGTTTTACCCATTTATCGCTATCATTAATTTTTTGAAGAGGTAAGATAGCCTTAATGATATTATTGTTCAATTTGAACTCCACATAGTATTAAAACATAGTCGCTGCCCGCCGTCTCTCCCTCTGTACGCCTAGATATTTTAAACGACACAACGGACTTTAATTCAGTTTTCAACAATGGCTATGAATTGATTCTAGAGGAATTTTTATGCGCTTCGTTTAACTAGCTTTCGTCCGCGGCTTGCCCCGTGATTGTATCTACATTGCACCCGTGTGAAGCTGGGACGGGTCACTAGTTTACCTAATAATTATACTAAAATAACTAATATAATAATTATTGCATTGCCACTGGTTACATTTTCTTCTATTCACATGAAGAGAGCCTGGGATTCTTCGTTTATGACTAATACTACGGCACGAGCTATTTCCATTACTTACTAAAAGGTCAATGTTTCTCTTAAACTATCGTAATATTAATGTGAGGAATTGTCAAGCGGGCGTAAACTGATGCAACTGTTTGAATAGTTTTTAAACAGCCCATATCAGCAGTGAATAATATTATCTATTGTAATACTAATATTATAAAGAAGAAAGATTTTATCGCTAGTTTGTTTACATATTTAATAGGCTCCGAAACTGAAAAACCGATTTAAAATTCTTTCACTGGTGAGAAGCCTAGCCTTTCACTATCCCCAAGTATAATAGGCTATATTATATTTACAAAAAAAATAGGGATCCTGACTAAAACTCTAATAATGTAAACGCAGAAGCTAGTTATCAATAAAATTCGTTAAAGTAACTGGTTGGTAGTCGATCCTACAAGAAAGAAGCAGTTTCAGACAAAAAAAGGTTGTAATGTTTTTTTCAGGCACATCAGCCTTTTCATCCGCAAGGACTTCTTCACCCGCCACTACAGATGGCATGATGGCATCGGCTTCCTCCTTCCCCTCTGGATGTACTTTGCCAGTGGCTCGACCTTCTTTCACGCTGCTTCAACGTGGTTTTGGATTATTTGTACTACCAGCTTCATAGTATACACTATTGGCACAAATGCTGCACATCATCACCCCGATATCTTCAAAGATGGGGATCAACTCAGGTAAATAAATGATTTTTGATGTTTACCAATTATTTGATATACTGTCGTATTGTTTTGGTTTTAGATCATTAGAACGCGGGTATCAAAGTTAATGCTATTAATATTATTTATATTTTTTATTTTGGCAACCGAAGCCGATGTTAACCTTTCTGCCAATATATAAAGTGAATTGGAAAAGCAAGACTGTGATTAAGCGGGATTGTCCGAAAGGTTACTGCTACCCCGGAATATAAAGGGCTAAGGAAGGAACATGGATGGGTTTTAGTCAGTAAGATGTACTAAATGTAGGTCTTGTGGGGTTATAACTGAACTGAAACAAACAAATAGATAAAATTACATATTTAACCCCTCAAATGTCGTATGAACCCCATAGGTTCATAAGACAAATTCTCTCGAAACAACAATTAAAACCGTATAAATCGTTCGCTTCTAATAGGCGAACATCTAATGGGTTAATAAGATTGTTAGAACGCTAAAATATACTTATACCACAACCACACATACAAAGCAATCAAAATTTATTGCGTGATGATTGAAAGATGGAAATAGATCTTGCTGACAGTGTATGTTTTGTCGACTATCATTATGGACTGTATCTTAAAATAAACTCAAGGAAAATCATCTAATTGCAGTCATATTACTCCAATCAAATGACGTGCCTTGAGTCTATTGTTGCATGTTTTATCAGAAACAATTGCAAACAATTGAGGTCAATTTATTTGCTACAAGCCTCTTCTACGTTATAAGAATGCACTTGCAGAAATTTAAAATTATTATTTTCATAATACTTTTTATAGTGTCATTTCAAACAACAATGTATTCGTGAACTAAGTCCATTCAACCGTATAGAAACAGTTTTCACGACAGCTTTATGGCTTCGCCGTAAAACTTTAAACTGCTTTACTGGATATTTGACGTTAAGCGATATTTATCATTCTAGAGACACCACTGTTGACTGGGGCATGCACGAGCTAGAAGCTGTGATGGACCGCACGGACATCAATAGTAGCCTCTTCACGTCAATGACTTTCTTCGGAGATCACGCACTACATCATCTGTTCCCCACTTTGGATCACGTAACTTTGAAACACTTGTATCCCGTATTCCTAAAGCGTTGCGAGCAGTTCAGAGCTAACTTCAGATTGACGTCATCTTTTGATCTCTTTATTGGGCAATTAAGAATGGCTGTAAAAGAAGACCCTAACGTGTTAGATAACTCGAAATAATTGTGTGTATAAGTAAGAATAGTTGGGTATCGCTCGCAATGAATTGCTTTGTAAAAGCATTTATAAATTGCAAGATAAAATAAAAGAAATATTTTATAATTGCTTAGCACATTATGTGAGTAGGTACTATGCGCCTACTATAGAGGTACCCTTTACAGGGTACGTCTTGAATTTGCCCTGGTGGCTGGGAATAAGTCATACAATAATGTATAGCTATAAGTTTTTCGTTGTTTGTGAATTTTTAGTTAAACAGAGTTATCAAATCCATTAATGAAATACAATAAAAACAATTACATATTTATTCTACTTATCTCTAAATATGGGATCTAAAGGTCACTACCATTGTCCTAAATATAATGATTAGCAATACTCTCCGCTAAGTACATACAAAACAAACAAAAATTTTAATTGGTTGATAAATATAGTAAATACGATTTCTACAGCATTATTATATTAATTTGTAAAGTTGTAATCAATATTGCAATGTTTTGTTTCACAAATGTGTGTATGTATAAGTGATAAGCTGACCTTTGGTTAACTATGACTTCGCTTATCAAGTGTCAGTGAATAAATAAGTTATCGCAATCAAGTTTTCCTCACAATAACAGTACAGTTTATGGAGGGTCAAACATGTAAGAGGATTTGCTAGGGGATGAACATCAAAACTTAAACAAAATATTTTAAACTTAATTATATCCTTTTCAATCTCTCGCGGTCAAATATTCGTGGAATCACATATAAAATTAATACAATCATATTATATTAATACTATTATATCAATACAATACCAGGACTTTTCGATTTAACCTTTGTTTATGTATTTCCAAATGTTTTTATAGATTTCGAAACTTTTATAATAGTAGGTAATTTGTAATTTTAAAGTTTTCTGATGGCAAAAAAAGACGGCACATATTTTTGTAATGTTCTGCCGGTCAATTATGTAATAAAAAGTAAGTAAAGTGACCTTGAAGTCAGCTGTCATTCCTCGTAATGCCAGGAATTGACACTATTGACAGCTTACTTCACCTAAGTTTTCAGGACGAGAGTTTTACAGAATAACACTCCAGCTTTTCACCGACGCGTAACAACCATATCTGCAATACCATATGCATCGCAGGAGCGTAGACATACCAGAGAGAAAGCTGAAATGTCTCATGTGATGTAGTTAATTACACCGTTAGTTACTTACACGCTTAAGCCTGTAAGGAAAGCAATTTACTGTGGACCCAGGTAGACCGCTGCAAGCATAATCCGGCGAAATGGATTAATATTAACCCAACCGACCCAGTACAAATGCGGTGCATCTGACCAAACTATGTCCCATATCTTGGCGTCTCGAAAGTGCCCTGTTACCTCCACTTCTGGGGACTTCATTACCCCCACTAATGCCGCGATTGGCGTGGTCACTTACTGGGCCCAGCTCATCTATAGCTCGACCACTTAGCTAAGACCATTCCTGAAGTTGCTGCACGGTGCGGGAGGGCAATAAAGACGCGACGCGAGAGCTCACCGATTCGTCAATTTGTGACAACTGTCACCCCTCCCGCGCCGCGCAGCTGCCTTAGGCACAGTCTTAGTTAAGCAGTTGGACTATAGTAATATCTGCAATATTTATACCTTTGCCGTCGACTCTAAAAGAGGAAGAAGAACCCTTCAAACCAAAATACAGTAGTAGTACAGAGGCCAACACATCAAGCTATCCCAATCTGTAAAATTTCTTTGAAATATTTTCAACTTTATTCAAAAAGTATAAGGTTCATGTTCAATTGAGAATGAGTGAAGACAAATGAATTTACGAACGAGCTGCTTTATAAAAAGCTCTACTACAGCTTGATATTTCTACGGAATTGAAAGACCTGGAAAAGAAATCCGTTTAAATTACAAACGCTAATCCGGTTTAGTTGCAAGAGGGACGAGCCATTAAACCCAGAGGAGCATCTTCATCACTGGCTGGCCTCCTACAATTAACTTAGAGATACCTCAGCTTGAAAATGAAATAAACCTCTTTCTAGAAACTATTTCATTTAAGGAACAGGTAGCTCTGAAAGGTTACTTTAGACTGTATTTGGCACGACATAAAGAATGTTGCGTCTCTGTTTGTAGAAAGTAAAGAAACTCGTGTTTAGATAAAAAATATTCATTCAAAATTTTTGATAAAAACAGCTGGTTATTTTACACAAATTCTCTACCTTTTCTCGTCTATTCCTACACAAAAAAAACATGAATTTTAAGTCATAAATCGTGCAGCTCAACTCAAAACTTAAGAAGCTCAACGGTTCGACGAACAATACCAAAGAAAGTACATTTGTACTTTGTACACAAGTAGGCCGCATTAAGTACTCAAACTGGCAGATAATCATGTAAATTAACTGAGAAAGAAGATAAGAAAAATAAATAATTTAACCCACATAGTCCTTACATTCACAATAAGTTAAAAAAAAGTAATAAGTTCCAAGAGGGTGTGGGTCCTAATCCACCACGCAGGCTCAGTGCGAGTTGGTAGATGTCACTATTTTGGAATTTTTGGATCGAACGGATACAACGGAACACGATTGCAAAGAAACGACATACACTTGGCCATTTTTTATCGGAAGTCGATAGGTAATTATTTTTTATATTTTGTAAAGAAAGATAATCAGCTCTTTACAAGAGCATTATGATATAAGCAGGCGAGCACAGATCCCCAATTTAATATGTTCCCACAGTTTTGCCAGAACACATCTCAGTGCAGTTCAGTGCGATAAAATATAGTATTGGTAATTGTTTTGTTATTTTAAAATGGCTCCCAAAGATACGGGATATATCGAGTGGGCACATAAAACAGCCGCGGAGAAGAAGACTCATGTCAGTTTTCCCCAACTGAAATACCCTTCACTTAGAGACGGGGGGTTTAGGGATCCCGTACAATGGCTGGAAGGCAAAGCCATGGACGACGGAGCAGAAGGATTTTGGAGGATTCGGAATGGACTTTACGATTTCACGGAGTTTATGGAGAAGCATCCTGGCGGCGAGGAGTGGTTGGACCTTACCAAGGTATGATTGAAGTGATTTTAGTTCTTTAGCTATATAATATTTAAGCGGGATTTTCCTAAAGGGCTACCGCTGCCCCAGAACAAAATGGGCTAAGGAAGGGACATGGATGGGTTTTAGTAAGTAAGAGTCTGAGACTCCCTTCCACTCCACCCGGAGCGGGAGAAAAATTTGTTGATTTCCCACTCTTAAAAAAAAGTTATATAATAATATTTTGTCGAATGAAGGCCATTATTTTGAAGATATTCACTTCATGTTAAAAATGATCTATAGGTTGGTCTTTGTTGTTATGTCGTTAAGTTGTAGTAGTTGTTCTGGAGATTAATGAACTAATTTTATTTTATTATTTTTGAACTTATTTTATTAACCGGACCGAAAAATTTGCAGGGCACAGACATTACAGAGGCATTCGAGTCCCACCACTTAAATCCAGTAGTAGAAAAGATGAAAGAAAAATATTACATTAGAGACGCTCAAACACCCAGAAATTCTCCATTTACTTTTGAAGACGATGGTTTTTACAAAACTCTAAAACGATCGGTTATAGAGGAGCTTAAGAAAATTCCTCCAACAGAGAAAAGACGAACAACACTAATTATTGATGGACTATTTTCAACGTGTTTAATAGCATCGGCTTTGTCCTGTTGGGCTACAGACTATTGGGTTGTGATGGCTTCTTACTTTGTAGCATCTCTCGCCTTAGCATGGACCACCGTCGCCTCACACAACTATATCCATATGAAAACTAATTGGAGGATGTACCTCTTTAATTTGAGTTTATGGTCGTACAGGTAAGTAATAATATTAATTTTACTGTAGGATAACACAGGATAAACACTCTTGATTTTGAAAGTGAAAGGTTTACTAAACCTCGACTGAAGTAACATGAAAAAGTTGCAGCATGATATCTTCAATTAAAAAGTTGTGACAAGTGACATTGACTTGGTGATCAAATGCGATAGTGTTCATTAAACAATTGTTTTTCAGGGACTTCAGAGTATCACACGCTCTCTCTCATCACGTTTATCCCAACACTCTGATAGATTTAGAGATCAGTGGATTAGAGCCTCTACTGCTTTGGAATCCTAGGAAGAAGCCGTTTTACGCATATTTGGCTATCTTCATTGAGTTGGCTATGTTTCCATTCCTATTTATAGTCAACTTCTTGAAGAGGTAAGATATAATTTTAAGCTACATGCGTGGACATTGAGAGCCTTATTTCACAGATTATAACGACCATATTATGTATATTTTCAGGTTCATCAGTAATTTCGTTCGCAAGGGCTTTTTTACCCGTCACTACAGATGGCACGATGGCATCGGTTTACTACTTCCCGTCTGGATGTATCTTGCCAGTGGTTCTACCTTCTACCACGCCTTCATTATGTGGCTGTGGATTAACTGTACTGCCAGTCTTATCTTCTACACTATTGGATCCAATGCTGCTCATCATCATCCTAAAATTTTCAAAGATGGTGATCAAGTCAAGTAAGTCAATTCAGCATAGCTCACTAATTGGTGAATTTGGTGGGTATATTTTAAAAATCTGCCAGAGATTTGGTTTCAGAATCTGAAGAATCAGTTTTTAAGCAACGAATACCTTCTTTACCGAATATTTGATATTCATTGATATTTCATAATTTTCAGATCAACAACTGTCGACTGGGGCATGCACGAACTCGAAGCTGTGATGGATCGCAATGACATCAACGACAATTTCTTCAAAGTGATGACTTTCTTCGGTGATCACGCACTGCATCATCTGTTCCCGACGTTGGATCACGCTGTTTTGAGGCACCTATATCCGGTGTTCTTTAAGCACTGTAAAGAATTCAGGGCTAACTACAGACTGACGTCACAATTTGACTTTTTTATTGCTCAACTCAAAATGGCGGCAAAGGAAGACCCCTCAATATTACAGGAATCTCAATAAGTTGAATGAAAATTGTAAAAAACAATAATAACTTTGTAGCGTAAAATACGATAGACAATCTTTGTTTCATGATTTTGGTATCTCGTGGTCTCATGTATAAACATTTTTTTAAATCTATTGCAATTAGAAATTACATTTGGAAAGTAAGGGAATAACTATGAAATAAGTGCTTATTTAGCGACAAGAACGAGTGAGCGGTGTAAGGACTACCCCGACTAGTCCTACTCATATTATAAACGCGAAAGTTTGTAAGAATGGATGGATGGATGTTTGTGCCTCTTTCACGCAAAATCGACTGAACAGATTTCGATGAAACTTCCCAATAACATAGCTTATACATCAGAATAACACATTGGGTACAATTTATAAAGATTTTGCGTGATTTGGCCAATACATCAAGTTAGTCTGCAAAATTCCTGCCTTCTGAGAGCTATCTTGGCGTGCGCTGCCTAAACCGTTAAAGTTACACGAAGGAATGTATTGGACGGACGAACCGTTAATGTATTGTGGGACTGTTTGCCTTAAACAGTTCTATATAAAAATCCGCGACAGCATAATGTCTACCTTTTATGTGGAAACCATTACATCCAATACATTTTAATTGGGCACTTTTTTTACAATGCACATTTTAGAGTATTTATTTAGTAAATTCTTATCAAATTTAACACATTTGTCATTTTTGGTATTCAATGAAGATACACTTTTGTGGAAACCATTACATCCAATACATTTTAATTGGGCACTTTTTTTACAATGCACATTTAAGAGTATTTAGTAAATTCTTATCAAATTTAACATATTTGTCATTTTTGGTATTCAATGAAGATAAACTTTTTCTTTTTTTGATAGCAATCTTACCTGCATTTAGCAAAATATTTGAAAAATTAATACTCAAGCAGTTGTTAAGACATTTTAATTTAAATAGCCTCCTTCATGATGAACAATATGGCTTTACAAAAGGTCGTTCGACTACGGATGCAGGTGTTGCTCTGCTGAAACACATATTTAGCGCATGGGAGAACTCGCAAAATGCTATTGGAATTTTCTGTGACCTCTCCAAAGCTTTTGATTGCGTGCACCACGACACGCTTTTACGTAAACTACGTCATTACGGTGTTCAAAACGAAGCTCTTAACGTTATAAATTCATATTTACAGAATAGGTTTCAATGTGTAGATGTTAATGGTGTGAAATCTACTGAGCTACCAGTTCAGTTAGGTGTACCTCAAGGCTCAATACTAGGTCCATTCTTATTCTTAGTGTATATCAATGACTTACCATTCCATTTAAAGGGTATCTGTGATGTTGTACTGTTTGCAGATGATACCTCTCTTATCTTTAAAGTAGACAGAGATAGACTAGTTTTTGACGATGTTAACAGTGCACTCTCAACAGTAACGGATTGGTTTACATCTAATAACCTAGTTCTCAATGCGAAGAAAACGAAATGTATAAAATTCGCCTTACCCAATGTCAGAAATCTAGGACCACAAATAATATTAGATAAAGAGGTGCTTGAAACTGTAGACACAGCAGTCTTTTTGGGAATAACAGTAGATTCTAAACTCCAATGGAGCCCACATATATCAAGTCTAGCAGGACGGCTTAGTTCAGCCGCCTATGCCGTCAGGAAAGTAAGACAATACACTGACGTTGATACAGCCCGGTTAGTGTATTTTAGCTATTTTCATAGCGTTATGTCCTATGGCCTTCTGCTGTGGGGCAAAGCCGCAGATATAAATAATATATTCGTTCTTCAAAAACGAGCTGTTCGAGCAATTTACCAGCTAGGTGCCAGAGTATCTCTGAGAGATTTTTTTAAAGAAATTGGTATTCTTACGGTAGCGTCACAATTTATTTTCGCCAACATTTTATATATTAGACAAAATTTACACTTATATACTAAAAACAGTGATATTCACAACATCAATACTAGAAATAAGGATAAACTACGTGCTCCCTTTCATCGGCTTCATAAGGTTCATAACTCATTTGTGGGGCTTGGTATAACCTTTTATAACAAGCTGCCCTCTTCTTTGCTAGAATTGCCTTTTAATACGTTTAAATCTAAAGTAAAATCTATCCTTTGTTCAAAGGCTTACTATACTACCAACGACTACTTAAATGACAAGAATAGTTGGTCGCTGTGATTAACACAAGACAATGTTTATGTTCTTTCTCCAGAATTAGCTTCATAAAATTATTTTTATTATGTATTCAATTCATTGTTTTGGTTGTTTTTATTTTTTTTATTAGCCATTTATTGTTGACATAATCTACTCATTACAATGTTTTTTTTTTAATGAGTTGTATTGCAAAATGTGGTTAGCTAGAGACCTCGACAGTTGATCATATTTATTTATCTTGATCCTAGTTAGTAATCATTAGCAATTAATTGATTGATTTTACTTCGATGGTCCTAGTTTATCATTTTTAACTTCGAGTTACGGCTGTATGGACATAGTACAGCATTGCACATGTAAGCGGGCACGCACTTTTACCTGGAGGCTCTTTTTTTTCTTTTTAAATTTACGCTTGAGTACAGTCAGTTTTAATGTTTTAATTGGTATATTGACGTGTGCTAGCTGACATGTGGCAAATGATTGATTTTAATGTGATGTGTTTCGTAATGTTAATTACTTCTCATGCGATAAATGTGTGTAGAGTCAAGTTCTTCCAACTAAACAGACAGCTGTGCTGCTGGGGAGTTTGTTGCGCCACTTCTTCTTCCCAGCTAAAGCACTAGGAAGTGGTGAAGGGTGGGCGTTTTTGGGGGACTGTCTTATGTAACTTTGACCTTCAAAAAGTGCTGATCTTCAGCCTAATTTGAATAAATGACTTTTGATTTTGATTTTTTACAAAAAGCAATTAGGACGAATAGTTTAAAGGTTGTCATGATAAGTTTGACCTGAGAGGGTGCCAATAAATATTGAATGCACTTTTCTCTTATTCCCTTTGGTTTGGTCACTTAATTATTAGTTTTGTAATATAGATTCTTATTGTGTTTATTAAAACTTTACTATTGACAAGTTTTTTAATTTAAATCCTTAAATACATGTTTCACTGAACGAAACAAAAGTAATCCTTTTTAATAATAATAGTATGCATACTAATTTTTACCTGACATTATAAAAAAACGAAAGTAACTTTTAACTGTCTGTCTGCACGTTTCTTGTGTACGAATGTTTGTTTCACTGTTTATTTGCTGAGTCGTTCGTGATGTGGAGGATCTAAAGCTTTTTTTTTTTTTTTTTTAAGGCTGGGAAATCTTCCAATCACTGCTCCCGCTCTGGGTGGAGCGGAAGAGAGTGTCAGACTCTTACTGACTAAAACCCATCCATGTTCCTTCCGTAGCCCTTTATGTTCCGGGGTAGCGGTAACCCTTTCGGACATTCCCGCTTACCCGGCAGGCTTGGCCCTGATGGGCCCCTTCATATGCTGACATCTCTTTGAGGCGCGCGTGGAACATATACGCGCCGTACGGCACGGGTCTGGTGCTGATCGGACGGTGAGTCACCCATTACTCACCGTCCGCAGGCCCGCGCCTACGGTGGCCGGGAGTCGTCACGTGGCTCCCGGCGCCCGGGGCGTCTCCCGCGGCGGCTGGGACGAAAGGACCTTTCTCTCTCCCATCCCGCCACCTCCTTCGCGAGCATAACTTTTTCGCAGAAAGAGGTGACTGCCTGCCACTCCCTCTCGCCCCGGACCATGGCTTGCACCAGGGCCGGGCGCGAGAGGTCGCCGCCGCCGATCGCCTCTACGAGGACACGGTGGTGCTCCGCCCATGCGGGGCAGGTTTGCACCGTGTGCTCTACCGTGTCCTCTGGGCGATCCTCGCAGTGTTGACACCCGGGCGTTTCCTCCCGCCTGATGATGTGCAGGAACCTCCCGAAACATCCATGTCCGGTGAGGACCTGCGTCTGGCGGAAGGTGAGGGCGCCGTGACGCCTCTCTAGCCACTCCTCAAAGAGGGGCCTTACCGCCACTATCGTGGCGTGCCCTGCGCTGGGTTGCGACAGTCGCTGCTTCCAGACCGCCATGAGATCGCGCCGGCGGTCCGTCCGCTCCGCCGCAATTTGCTGCGGAAACGGAGTTTCCCCCCGGCTTTGTACCTTCGCGCGCCACTCGAACAGGCGCGCGAGGACTATCGCCTCCAGATCCCACGGTGGCAGTCCGGCAAGGAGGCTTGCCGCCTCGCCCGAGATCGTGCGGTACCTCCGGATAAGCCGAATGGCTACCACCTTTTGGGGCGCGTTCAGATAGTGGGCGGCTCGCCGCCGCAATGAACGCGCCCACACCGGGGCCCCGTAAAGGGCCATGGACCGCACGACTCCCGCGTAATGCCTCCGGCAGGAGGCGTTTGGCCCCCTCAAATTGGGCAAGAGCCGCTTGAAGGCGGCCCCAGTCCGTTCCAGCTTGGGGGCCAAACGTCGGAAGTGCTCCACGAAATTCCAACGGCTGTCGAGAACCAGACCTAGGTATTTCATCGTGGTCCCGACGCCGATGTGAACCCCTCCTACCGTAAGTTGGGATCCCGATGGTGGCTTATTTCGAGGTCCATAAAAGGACATGGGGTTAAACTTTCCTTTACTGGACTGGCATTTATGGGGTGGGAGGGGGAGGGGGAGAAAGGGGGGGTGGAGGGCTACCCCCCTGTACCATCCCCACACCGCGAAACCCCATGGTTATGGAGATATCCATGGTTAAAGTTTTTGAGGTTAGAAAAACAAAATCCATAAATTTCCTTCGATTTATGGTGCGGGGATGTCCGGGGCCCCCCTTGTACCTGTGGGGGGTGCCCCCCTCCACTCTGGCACCACTCCCATGATAAGGTAACTCACCATTTCCGAGAAAAATGACTTTTCCTAACTTAACCTCAAAACACTCAAAAGTTGCTCAAAAAGCGTAGTCTGAGCCCCGCTTCGCGGGGCTCAATGGTTTAAAAAAAAATAACCCCGAAGGGGATGGCGGGGTCTTTCAGACCCCGCCATCCCCTTCTAACCTAACCTGTCCGAGTCGGGGTAGGGCAAGGCGGTTTTGGATATTTTTCGGATATTCACAACACTTGCACTTCACTACACTCTTCAGACACAGAAGCATAGGGCTTCGGAGACGCCATGGTAGTCAAACGTAAGGCTTACAGGAGTACGTAAAACGATCTCAACTGCAAGTGCAACAAACGATGACTGACACTGACAGCAACACAAAAAAACGCGGTAAACAAGAGGCAACTTTGCGTTCCGTTCCAAGTGTAAACAAAAATTCGTTATTTTTTGTGTAAAAAAGTCTATGTAATTGCATAATATTATTTAAAAAAAAAGACATTTGGTCAAATAAAATACACCTTTACTGTAAACGGAACGTGAAATGACTAATTGACGTCTACCATCGTAATTTATCTAACCTAAAAATTGAATTTGTATGGAAACTTTGAATAATTATATCTCGTAAACCGTGAATTTTCGCATAAAAAAAAACTGTGTGCTTGCTTTTTATTTGTGAGTATTATCTACAAACAACATAAGGAACTTTCAAATCCCAGTCCAGTAATGGAAAGTTTAGCCGGACATGGCCTCGGATTTGTGCAATGCCACCTCGAGACCCAACTGCCGGATCCTCTCAACGACTGTCGCAACCCCGCGTGTCATCGCGTCGGCCGCCGCCTGATGCGACCTCCCCTGCGCCAGGACCAGCGTGTCGCCGTCAGGGAGGTCGGCCCGCAGCACCCAGTCGTAACCGATGTCCCACAGGAACGGCCCCAGAACCGATCCCTGCGGGAAACCGCACGACATCTCTCGCCGGTTCCATTCTCCATCGCGACCGGGGTAGATGACGGCTCTGTCCGTCAAGTACGCTCCGACTATTCGATGGAGGTAGGTCGGCACCCGGTGATACCGGAGTGCTTCCCCAATACAACTCCAGGGCAGGGTGTTGAAGGCGTTGGCGATGTCGAGTGACACCGCCACGACGACCCTACCCTGGGACACCGCGTCCCCCGTCGTGAGGGCTCTAACGCGCATGATGGCGTCCACCGTCGAGCGCCCCTTGCGGAAACCAAACTGGCAGTCCGCAAGGTCCGGCCCCGTCCTTCCAAGGTGCCCGACGGCCCGCAATAATTCTCTCGAAGAGTTTGCCGACCTCGTCGAGCAGCACTATGGGCCGGAATGCGGACGGAGAGTCCGCAGGGCGCCCTGGCTTCTGTATGAGGACCAGCTTCCCCGTCTTCCAACGGAGCGGGAACTGGCCTCTCTCCATGTATGCGCTTAAGAGCGCCTCCAGTCGGGGCCCGAGAGCCCCTGAGGCCAGGACCCAGGCTTTACCTGGCAAGCCGTCGGGTCCTGGGGCGGTATTCTTGGCCTTGAGCCTTCCTACCGCCGCTCTCAGATGATCTTAAGCCTGAGGAAGGACCTATGCTACTTTTCACTAACGCACCGCGAGGGCGATGCCGCGGCGGAAGTACATAATAATTATGTCTATGAGCTTCCAATAGCCAGGTTCGTAGCTACGAGAATGTAGTTAAATTACGAGTATAATCGGGAAGGCAGAAGCTATAGTACGCCATCTGCAACACTTTTTACTCCTTCCTTTGTATTATAATTGAGAAAAATAGTAGGGATATATTACCTTCTCTTCTAAAAACTTATTGATCATCTACCGACGGTTTTATTTTTAAATTATTGAGTCTCTTTTTGGCTTTTCTTTTCTCACAGTTGGTAAAATAAACAAAACTAGGGTATTCCTACCTAACGAGGAACGTGAGGTCGGGAGCCGAATTTGGTCGCAGTTACCAAGCTAGGCCCCAAAGAAATGGGTCATGTTAGAACTGTGAATATACGCGCATCCAACTTGGTCGCTGTGACATGGCCATTTAGTATTTTAGAAATGGTGAAATAGGCAGTATTTCAGGTACACAAAAAGTGGCGCTATCATTTTATTAGAGAGTACAGCAGTGATAGCCTAGTGGTGTGACTTGCGGGCTGCCATGTCATAGGTTTTGAGTTCGAACCCACGGCACACACCTCTGATTTACGGATTCATGTGCGTATTGCTTAATTATCACTTGCTGAAAAATCGGTGAAGGAAAACATTGTGAGGAAACCGGCAATGTCTGAGAGATATTTCTCAACAGCATGTGAAGCTACATAAGTCAGACGCCCATGGGCAGCATTAAAACTCTGACACCAGGTTAGTCATTACCTACACGAAAAGCAAAAGAATTATATTAGAGTGGGCAATAAGATTTTTAGGCGCGCCAAATGGGAGTTATTAGACGTTCCATTAAATACATGCCAAAAGAATGTTATGCCTAAATGAACACCGTGTCTGCTTGATTTGGCAGACTCACTGCACTATCTAGATCTATTTTTCTATAAATATATTGAAGTACAATATTGGTACAGAGGCCAGCACATCAAGTTACCACAATCTGTCAAACTTCTTTGATAGAATTTCAACTTTATTGCAAAGACATAAGGTTCATTTTTAATTGTGAAAATTTGACAGTTAGGGATAGCTTGATGTGCTGGCGTCTGTACATTGGAAATGGAAGGAAAAATTTTCATTTTAAAAAGTAAGTCCAAATTTCACTCAGAATATTGGAATTTGGCATGCTCAGATCATACAGACCTAATATTAAACATTAAAAATGTTTAACATATTTTTAAAAAAGTTTATTTACTTTAAAAAAATCTATGTTAAATCGAAGAAACACGAATTTCGGAGAAATACGAATCGATAGTTCAATAAATATTTTCATGGGATGTTTATTCTTCTATCTTTTCTTATCGTTGAAGGTATCTTCATTAGTTTCAAGAAATAAAAAAAAATTGTAAATGCTTTGGACATTTATTTTGCAGTGCGATTTACGAGCAATCTTTTTCTTTTAACTTCGTTGTTTTAATACCTACTTAATTCGTCTGAGAAGTTTCCTCTAGAAACATTGTTGAATTGTTAATGTTTATTTATGAATGACTTAACAGGTAAAGTTTGTTTCAACTTTCAACTAAACTATACTGCGGTGGCTTTCATTCTTGAATAGGTGATAAGTACTACAATAATGTCTACTTACAATCTTGTGTCGACACTCTTGCGCCATCCTATCTTCCTAGTACGGCGGCCTGTGCTGAGGCGGTTCCTGCAGGTGCGAAAACTCAAACGGCGGAAATATTCCAATCTTATCATTATCTGCCTAGTCTTTTCCCAACTATGTTGGGGTCGGCTTCCAGTCTAACCGGATGCAGCTGAATACCAGTATTATACATGGAACGACTGCCTATCTGACTTCCACAACCCAGTAACTGGGCAAAACGCTACCCCTTGGTAAGACTGGTTGTCAGATTTTCGGGCTTCTGACAACCCGTGATGACTGTCAAAGATGCTCAAATGACACCCAGAACCAACGACTTAACGTGCTTTCCGAAGCACGGAGGAGTCTCGGTATGTAAAGATGGTCACCCATCCACGGCCAACCCTGGTAAGCGTAGCTTTACATGACGGATCGATCTGTGCGGCTGTTAGTAGGTACATAGCCACAAGCTCCTCCAATCTTATGATATAATATTCCAATCTTTTGTATCTTATAATACTTTCGAGCCGTTTGCGGTTGAAACACTAGGGTTTTTTATATCTATAGTTCAAGTGTCCACCAGTATTTTAGGCAGTTGTTGACTGCGACATGGACGAATTCTTTGATGCCCTACGATTCTTTTCCCTGTTTTATATGCATTGGTTGTACTTATACTTGATAGGTATTTTTTATAGACTAAGGTGTACAAACCAGTATTTATACACATGAACCACTAAAAATAACTGTTATTTAATAATTCGATAAATACCAGTTATTTTTAAACAGTGGTTTATAAAGACTACTACGTATTTAAATCGTTTTTGTTGATTTTGTTTTTAAATTAAAGCTATCATTCTTTGGCAGTTGTATAAAATGGTTATAATACGGCAAACTTGCGTAGTGTACAGACGGCAGCACATCAAGCTATCCCTAACTGTCAAATTTTCTCAATTAAAAATGAACCTTATGTCTTTGCAATAAAGTTGAAATACTATCAAAGAAATTTGACAGATTGTGGTATCTTGATGTGCTGGCCTCTGTACATATTTATTTGATAAACAGTAAATTGCCCAATCGTAACATTACAAACCAACTGAATTTTTGATATATTATGCTAATATATTGCAATTGGATGATTCAATCAAGTTTCGCTAATGAGCAATAAACGGCTGATAGCTGATCATAGTAAATTAAAACATTGTAACAATCGTATAAAATATGTAGGGTAGACGAGGTTGAGCCATGTGGCCGGATTTAGTAGACTTTGGTAAATGGATGCGGGTGTGCTAACAAAATGTGCCTGTCCTGCTGGAACTAACCGATATCAAAAGACAGTGGGCAAATGTGGTCGAAGGGCGGTCACACTTAGACATGTGCCAAATGAAAGGGTATATAAGGAGCGTCTATTATTCAGATGGCAGATTTTGAGTATAAGTCGATATGAATAAGCAGGTGGCGACATTATCAGAATCAGCCATGTCTTCAATAAGTGATAATGTGAACAGGAACCAACAAAGAAACACTCGAGTCACAATCAATTGCTGTTTAATGGCACAAAATACCTTCCTTAGAGAATCACGCTAAAATATATTCACTACTAATTAGGAAATCACTTAATCAATCGGTTTTAATTATTCTGAATCAAAAAGAGACAAGATTACTCAGAACAAAAGCGATTCGTCGGATACGTGGTGCGCTCGCCATAGACCTTCGGACACCAGTCCCAAAGAGTAATATAATAAGACTGATCACCAGTCCTGAAGAGACGTTCAATATGGCCGCGCTGACCATCGACTCGACGCTCCGCTAGACTGACAGTTGTCAAATCTCGTTCCGACGTTTAACTTAACAGACGGCGCTAGCAAGGCGCCGTCAAATATAATATTTTTTAAGGTGCATGAATCGTGTTCTTGAATTCCTGTATTCATTTTCGCTTTTGCAGACCATAAGGTTTGTATAGTACCTACACCTTGGCCGATCAGTTAGTTTGAGAGAAACACCTGCTAGTTGATTACACAAGAATATACTGCACTTTACGAATTTAAACCATCTAACATGTGTCTTTAGGGCATCTGACATGTGTCAGAAACGCATTCTCTTGGTGGTCGGAAAAAAGGCGGTATATCTGCAATCGGACGCTATGCTCCTTTGGAGGCCGCCCCATAGTGATCGCTCTTGGATCACATTTGCCTTATCAAAAAACATTTGACATATTGTGTTTATTAATACAATACAATACCATGTAACAGTAACCATGACTAATTTGTTAGTAAAAACTCAAAAAAAAAACTATTATTAATGCTTCAGTTCGTTTTTTTTCGGAGGAGGTTATGCATTCCGCGGGTTTTTTCATTCGTATGTTTACTATTTTTCCGTCATTATGGTTGACGTAGCAAATAGTATACGAAACGTTATTTTTGAAACTACCAACTTACAAAAAACTAACCTAAAAATCCAAAATAACTTTTATTTCGGATGTCGATGAAAAAACAAAATACAAGGCGCTTGTTTTTTCCGTCAAGGTTTCTAGGCAACATTTTCAACTGAACACAAAGCGATACCATTTACAACAGTATTAAATTAATCACATAAGTAATCACTTAAATGATATTCTAAACAAAAAATGGCTCCAAGGACCAAAAAAACATTGGTAAGAATTAAGAAAGTAATCAAGTTCAAAAGCAATATTTTTTGTTCAACTTCAATACAATATTTTCTTGATGGAAAACGCCATTACTGAAACAAATGGCTTTAGGACGTTACATTTTTAATATTTTCTACCTGTTCATTGTTTCGACTTTTTTTTCTTTATAGTACTCAAGTCTCAAAAGAATTAGTTCTCACTTAAAATAATTGCTTTCATACTTATTTTTTTTAAACTAGCTTTAGCCCGTGGTTTCGTCCACGTAGATTTCGGAAATTATAATATAACGGGAACGTAACAACGTCTTTGGTTAGGACACAGAATCCTTTTAACCCCGTCTAAGGATTCTTACAGGAGGTCACTGGTCTACCTGTATGTCGATTGAAAAACCTTTGCTGCTGCCAGCGATTTCGCCCACATCCACGCGATGTCGGAAATTATCCTAAGGGAAAGTAATACGGGGATAAAAAAAAATCCTATGTCTTACTCCGGTCATAGACTACCTTTGTGACATCCAAATCCATTTAACCGTTGGAGCGTGATAGACGAACAAACACAAACTCACACACACACTCACAAACTTTCGCCTATATAAAATTTATTAGCGTGATCCATCCATTAGTGTTAGTATAGTTAACTTAAAACTAATGTTAGTATTTAAACAATAACCTTATTCTAAGTAAAGTCCATTGAAATTCATTCAGACGTTAAGGCGTGAAAAGGTAATGGACTGAAAGACTTACTTTCGCATTAATAATTATTATAATATGGTTGTTATCGGGATTTAATAAGAATGATTATTAATATATGATAATATTAATGATGAATAATGAATGACGATTAATGATAAGATTGAAGATGAATAAGGCCAGTTGCGTCGTACAGCATGTGTCGCGAATAGCTCATTTTGCATGTGGATATAAATGCTGTGAGCATTCACGGTTTATGCGCTTGTTGGAGCTGCAAACGCCTTTGCTTGCAAGCTAAGCGTTCCCTGTGGGTGGTTTGTTGCTGTACGTGACGTCATGTCAGTGCTATAACTTACACTGAGCATACTATTTTGATACGTGATGGCTCGCTAGCTAAATCTTGAATAAGTCGAATTTGTTTGCTGTGTTGCGGGGCACTCACAACACGTTTGCAAGCTTCGGTCCGGTACACACGGCCAATTTAATGGATCCCAATCATGACACGCAAGGACAGATGCAGTGCAGTTCTATCGAAAACAGGAAAATGGGCCAGTAGAGCAACGACTAGTCAAATTATGAAACTTCAATGTCTTTCGAGAATTTAGGAGAGGATTATCTTTATAGTGTTGGAGATAAGGCTTAAAATGCCACTTAATTTCAGTTTGACAAAGTAATGACTTCATTCTATAATGATCTGTCCGACACAGCAAATCGAAAAAAAAAATGAATCCACCAAACAAACGTAGTATACATCCTTCATTATCGGATAGAGATCGAATCGCCAGTAAATGCACTGTCAGAAAAAAATAAGAAATCACGCGAAGCAGCTTCACAATAAATAATTCTAAAATAAACAAGTACTTGTAAAGAAAATTGGAGAAAAACGTAATTTCCGCTGGGATCCGAATCACATTTTAAGCGTAACACTTCTGTCAGTTAACCGTTCGTTCTACCCTCGCTTAATTATTGGAAACGTTTTTACACATCGATTTGGCACGAACCGTGGCAATGTTCAGTATCGCGTGAATGTATATTTATTAAGGTGTCTGTATGTATACTTAATGAATTGGGTACTTATGTTGTATTATTTTAGTTTTTTGAACCTAACACGTTTATTTAAAGTTGTTGGAAATTAAATCAATAGAATATTGACTTAATTTTCGACTTTTAAAATCAAAGTTTAAATCAAATTCTAAATAAATAATATTTTAAATAAATAATAACAATATGTAATAGATAATGAAATTGGTCTTGGGAGGAAAGGTTGGAAAAACACCATCTCTTAAATTGATACTAGAAGAAATTTTAGGTGAAATGGTCCGACCTTATTTGGAGAAACTATTTGTTTTCATTGTCTAAAATGTTTTCTAAACTAAGTTTCCTCTTCCACTAATTGCCAGTTTTATGAGTTTGAACTGTCTCGAATTACGGAACACATTACCTTAATGAAAGAGGCATTTAAGCCGGCTATAAGGATTATAAACATATTGACCTCTCGGGGGCACTTCATACAAATTTTGTGAGGGCTATAAAGGTGTTTAAGGACTATTTATGCTATAATGAAGACCATGGCTATTATTACAAAATAAGGTTGTAAATCTGTTGGAAGCGCACACGTGGGAGGTATCGTTCACTTACACGGAGGAACCCCTGATTGCGTCTACGCCTGATTTATTCCTGCACTCAATTTATTTCTCGGCGCAAGTTACTTCGGACCAGCGCCTGACTGCATTTAGTAGTGTTTGTTCTAGAAAAGTATTTATTATCGGGTTTTTAAATTGAGAACTTATTACCACCCTTACAAAACGTAGTTTTGGTCTTTGGTGTTTACGGATTTACGTCATAATTTCCTATCTGCCTTATATAATCAGATATTTAAAAGAAAAAACGAATTGGGATTTTTTTTACTTAAATGGGTGAAAAAAAAGGTTTTATGCTTCGCTTTATCGGATTCTCATCAACCCACTTGTCAAGAACATGATTAATCTTCGTTAAACGTAATTAACATAACAAATAAATTTTTCCAGGCAGGTTAGACTTAGAAGGGATTACAATGGATAGGTTTATCAAGCTACATTTTTTTTTTTTTTTTTGGGACTTGATAAATCTTCCTCTAATTGGATGCTGTGTTTTTCAGTGGTTTTTGTTCTTATGTGTTCTTAAGTGTTACTACTAACCTAAGTTTTAAATTTTTTGTGGTAATACTAACACGCTATGGGCCTTCGACGCCAACTTAACGATTTTTATTTATTTTTATATCATCACGCCTGCTTTCCCCAAAGAGTTAGGCAGTGGTATTCCTATTTGAAAACCCACATTTCGCAAGTTTAATCCCAAATGTTATTTCATAATGTATTGACGCTTTTAAACATAAACAACGTCAATGAAAAAGGGCCATGAGTCTAAATATCGCCTAGAAAGAAGTTGCCTTGAATGTAGACACGAGTTCAATACATTTTTTATCTGCCATCGAACTTTGCAAGTATTTATTGAAAATTTCTCTGCTATGCATGTAAATACTCGTAATGTGGAGTCTCGATATTGAAATTCTGTGCCTGCTATCTGAATTTATTGGCGCAACGCCGTTACTTCTTAAAGTATAAGTTCATATGAACGAAATTCTGAATATACTATCGGATGTTCGCATGTTTACGGCGAAAGGTGACAAATTCACTTTGAAAGCTAACTGACTTTTGGTAATGGTACTCTTTTGATCCAACGCGTGATTTACGACGCGCAAAAACACTTGAAACAACACAACACCCCGCTTAAAAGTACCTACAGGATCACTGCATGTTATTCAACTTTGAGTAAACAGGGAGTCGTTTCCAAGCATTTGCAAGAGACAAGTGTTGAATGAAGTAAAAACAGTAACGACTGTAAAGAAAAGGAAATTGTCATCATTTCCCACAATCCTTGTCGCGACGTTTCCTCAACTACAAAAAGAAAACCTCACCGAGGAATAGTTCTTTATGCAGCCGAGTTCACAGAACTCCCTTCAATTGAGTGGTACTCAGACCTTGTGAAGTGTAAGCTTTGCTACACACTATTGCAAAGAACGAAATTCTTCTTATTCTTATTTTAATTTTGATTCCAAAGCATTGAGTGTGTCGAATGTGTAATTTTGTCATAACTTTGTTGACTTAGAGAATTGAAAAAGAAACTTAAAAAGACGGTTGGATACATTCGTGTTTAAAAACGTGTAAAAAGCTTGATACCGCTAGGGTACTCTTTTGCACGCCACATAAACATTTGAATACGACGGCAGACAAATAAATATTTCAATGCGGAGTGGAGGCGAAGTGTAAGTCATTCATCGCCTGAGAGTGTCATTTAAATGTGATTCATGAAAATGTACTCGGTCGTCGCGTATTCACAGCTAGAGATGTTACACACGTTACTGTCGAAACTCGTATTCAGTCTGCAGTTACTCCTAGAAATGTTTTACACTTTTGTAGTCCTTTTGTGTCTGACTTTTGGTTTATTACAAAACTCTTTCACAATTTTTCACGAAATTTTAAATATACTGAAAATATTCATGAAACTAGTGTCTCCTCAAAACTAGACTGTAATTAACAAAAGCTCATCAGGAAAGTTGGGTCGTAAATTAAATAATTCTAAAAGTTTAGGTCGTCGTAAAGTCAGTAGTGAGGAGTCCATATTTTTTGTCCTATTAAACCGTTGAATTGTATAGTAACTGAACACGGAGAACGTATTTATAATACGAAGTTTGCGGTAACCTAATGCCATCGCCAGTGTGTCATTCCCCTAACTCCAAAAACATGTATGCGAAGCTGCAGCTATCTAAAAGCTTTTGTCCAACACGCACTGTTGTTTTCTTGTGATGTTCACATTCGCTTACAATGCATATTTTATTTGGGTAAACACGTAGCTACTTGAAAATTTACTGCGAACAGTAACACTCGTTTACTTAAAAGCAACGTATTTTTGCTTCGGAACGAGTAGAGTTTCGTTTTGAACGAGTGTAGAACAGGACATTGTTAGGGGTTTGAGAGTGAAGATAGGCGAAGCTATTTCGTAGGTTATTTTATTAACAGTAGGTGACGAAGCACGGCGAAATCATGCCTATGATTTTACATCTTGTGTCTCACTTTTAATCTAAGGATCTGCGTTCTTCTAACAACCTTCTCCTACCCTGTCCTTCTAATACTTCTGACTTTGTTCATTGTTCCTTTCAAATTCTGTCCATTCTTCTATGGAATGTCTCTTGGTAATCAGTACGGCAACCAGTTGGTATGCATTTATGCGGCAATGATTATATTTTCATCTCAGCTGCCCTCTACCTTGAATTTGTACGTATTATGTATACATAATAGGTATGCATTATTATATTAAATAAGTATGCGAAGTTGCAGCTCTCTAAAAGCTTGTTATAAGTTTATAACACATTTAAATATGCTCTTGTTACATAAAGCACCTACCACCTAACCTCTTTACCACCCTTGCTTGACTGGTAGAGAATGCCTAAGGCATTTAGTCCGCCTTTGTACCTTTATTGCGCGCGAGAAGATAAATAAATTCAAATCTTGCTTGCGAAAAACAATCATGGCGGAAATAAATATTTTTGATGTTAGTGACATTGTACTGAATTCCGCAGTGGAGAATGGATTATTGCCCGTCATACGTGGCTTTGTGTATAATATCTGCATACCCGCTGGTGATAGGGATGTTATGTAGTAGTATACGAGTACAAAAGTGAACAATGCATTTTTTTGCAATGTGTTTTTGAAATATGATTCATCAGATTTTGTTAAATTGACCTTTTACGCATTTTTTGACAAAAATAAAGTTGGATGGGAAATATAGGTGCCTAACCTAACACATACATCATATACGTGAATTCACGACCGATATAATACGACTTCTTCTACTCTAAAAATCAAAAGAAGCGTCGAAACCGAAAACGCAAAAAGTAAATTTAGAAGTTGAAAATAAATATATACGAGCATATTAAATTTTCTAATTATTTTCTCAAAGTTAGATATACAGGGAACGAAGCTAAAGATAGCGGGATTTTAACTTAGATGAAAGATTTTAATCAGAAGGCGTTGAGAAAACTGGCGGCCTTTGCTTACCCGTAGGATATAATATTAAGAACTAGAGTTTAGTCACGGATAACTTGAAGTGATGTTATCCTATATTTTAATTAAAATCAGATTTTTATTAAATTTTCTCGTCGGTAAACTTCAAGATTAGATTATAAGACCTATTAATTTTTATTAGCTGTAGCAAAATTTACCCCAGATTATTTTTACATTCACTTTTTTAACCAAGTTATTTCTTATGGTGCATCTACTGGAGTTTGTGGAACAAAGTTTGCTAAACCTGCAAACGTAATAGAAAGTTTTTTAAACGAGGTTGTGTTTTAAGGGTCTGTGATATTAATGTACTTACTTAGATTTTTAGCAAAGAAAGTATCTAGATTGTGATATCATTGAAAACCAAATGCGAAGTATTAAGTTACAAAGTTTTGAAGAAATAAATAATGAAGAAAAGTTCGCTAGAACTAGAAGCCTGCTTGGAATCCGTGATACTGACAGAAATAATGGGTTCTTCTTTATTACTTCTCTTTTTAATGCGCGAAGTATTGATAAATCCCCAAAGATAGACGATTCAACAAAATATTGCCAAGCCAAGCTTGGCTAGAGGATTACTGATCGCGGTATATTCCTGCACAGGTGTTTTCCGCTATCCATTCTGTTGATTTAATTTCCAACTCACCGCTTCCTTATCCCATGGGAAACTATGATGTTGAGGCAATATATTTTCAAGCAACCGCAAGGGACTTCATTCATCACTATCTTCTTATATAATATGCATAAGAGTTTGCTATAAAACCGGTACAGATATGTAGGTGGAAGTTACTTCGACAAAAAATTAAATAAATGGGTGCTTACTGGTTGTTCTACACTAAGACCCCTTTTAGACCACTAAGTTACAGCAGTGCTAGCTTAGTGGTGTGACCGTCGTCGAGCTGCCAAGTCATAGGTCTCGCGTACGAACCCAGGGCACGCACCTCTGATGCTACGGGTTCATATGTAACGTCACGTATTGTATAATTATCACTTGCTTAAAAATCGGTGAAGGAAAACATCTTGAGGAAACCAGAATGTCTGAGAGATACTTCTCAAAGTCAGAGGCCAATGGCAGCATAAAAAACTCTGACACCAGGTTAGTCACTAACCACATGAAAGAAGGCGAAGATCCGCTTGCACACAAAACGCTAAACTAATTAAAACACCGTTCAGTCACTGTCATCTTCAAATAATTGACGGAAACTGAACGATGCGTTGCTCTAAATAAGTTTAACGCATTTTGTGATTTGTGGTGCAAGTGAGTCTTAAACCTAATAAATTCCGAACTATACAACAATTTTCACTAAAACATCGAAAAGCGAATGATTGCGCATCAAAGCTTTATAATCCGTGTATGATAGAAGCAATTAGCACATGCTGCCGATTCGGTTATCACAAACGACGTTCATTTGCTGTCAGACCGTTTAATTGGAGGTGCTGCTGGAATAGACAAAGGGAAATGTTCGTTGAATTATGACGTACAAAAATGCTTTTAATGTTTTTTTTTTAATTTTTATGGCTGACAGAAAATACTCTTTGCAATTTTGTCACGGTGAAAAAAAAAAGCATTTGAAAGAGAAAAGGAACCCAAGTGTTGTGAATCAATATATTCCAATTAAGTTATACAGTGTGTTAGGTTAAACGAGGGGGTACTGTAAGTAGGTACTCATGGAAATGAACAACTTTGACAATGGAGCTATAACTTTTTTTTTTTTTTTTAAGGCTGGGAAATCATCCAATGACTGCTTCCGCTCTGGGTGGAGCGGAAGGGAGTGTCAGACTCTTACTGACTAAAACCCATCCATGTTCCTTCCGTAGCCCTTTATGTTCCGGGGTAGCGGTAACCCTTTCGGACAATCCCGCTTACCCGGCAGGCTTGGCCCTGAGGGGCCCCTTCATATGCTGACATCTCTTTGAGGCGCGCGTGGAACATATACGCGCCGTACGGCACGGGTCTGGTGCTGATCGGACGGTGAGTCACCCATTACTCACCGCCCGCAGGCCCGCGCCTACGGTGGCCGGGAGTCGTCACGTGGCTCCCGACGCCCGGGGCGTCTCCTGCGGCGGCTGGGACGGGAGGACCTTTCTCTCTCCCATCCCGCCACCTCCTTCGCGAGCATAACTTTTTCGCAGAAGGAGGTGACTGCCTCCCCACTCCCTCTCGCCCCGGACCATGGCTTGCACCAGGGCCGGGCGCGAGAGGTCGCCGCCGATGGAGCTATACCTGATATCATGAAAAAAATCAGCAGTTCAGTACATTTATAATAATAATAATATCCTTGGACATTTCACACAACGTCATATCTTCCCAAGCTAAGCAACCTAATGCTTGTGTTATGGTAACGAGATGGCTGATAAACTACTTATATACATTTTTTTTTTGTTAATACATACATATTATAGATAGAAAAACACCCAGACTCGTAACAAATACTTGCAGGTCGTACAAATATTTGTTCCGTGCGGGAATCGAACCCGCGACATAGTGCGCAGCAGTCAATCGCTCAACCACTGCGCCAACCGTGTCGTCGTGATTTATGCTCGCATAGTTCGTCAAAATGAATGAAACAACTGATATTTTTTTTCATATTTGAGAGTTCGTCCCTTGGACGCAATTGTTGATTTCCATGAGTACCTAACTATACAACCTGAAAGTATGTCCTTCGTTTAACCTAACACACTGTATATCCCTATTTCATACCTTCTGCGGGTGAAATATGTAAGGTTTACCTACCGTAAACACAATAATAACATTTCTAAGTATTTATATGCGTAATACAATTCTGACGCCTGTACATTTTGGCATAGCAACATTTATTAACTCGTCATAGACTTGTAGTCTGTTCTGCATTTAAATGAAGGAAAAGGGGACCTTTGTATGTTTATGAAGTATGTATGTATACTAATACTAGTTGACCCGACAGACGTCCTGCCTTAATTATGATACCTACCCTACCTACCTAAGCACTTACCCCCATACCACTGTACGAAAAATAGATAGTAGCCGATTCCGAGACCTACTGAATATGAATATAAAATTTTACAAAATTCGGTAAAGCCTTTTCGAAGGAGTTTGGTAACATTGTGACACGAGAATTTTAGATATAAGATTATAAATGCGCAAAAATTTAGATGGATGTTTCTCACTCAATCACGCCAGAATAGCTTAACGGGCCTGGACGAAATTTGGCACATAGTATTAACTACTAACATGGAATAACACAGAATTTTTATTTTTATCCCGGAAATGATCCCCGGCATCGTATCCCGTGGGATCATTTCCAACACCTAAGGGGACGAAGCCACTGTGAACTTTAAACATCATAGCTGTAATTATCACTTACTTTAATAGTTTCTTAGTAAGTTATGATTGTTTAATATTCGCATGAATTGTTGTAGGTATCATTGATTCATAGTGATGAGTGTTGCATGCCTAGGTCTCTAAACATTTTGTATTTAAGTGGTAGTTTTTGTACAACTCTAGACCAGTGAAGTCATTGTATGCTGTGTGCTTTATCATTTCAAGGTAAATATTCATTTTTATATTTTGTATCCTTGCATATAACTGTGCCTCAATATGGTGTATTTCAGTTTGTGCTTGAATCATGCATAGTAACATAAACAAAATGCTGCTATATTGTTAGTTAGATAGTCCTTTAATTTAAGTAAGTATGTATAAGTTGTTATTATATACAGGATGTAACCAAAAGGGTATATACATACATAAGGATATGCTACAGACCACCAAACTGAACAATTTTTACTACGGGACCAACTCCAAAATCGCAAAAAAAAATCAGTTGTTCTATATATTTTTGGTCACGTGACTCGTCGAAATGTAGGGAACAGCTGATTTTTTTTCACCTCCTGTTTTATGTATATTTAATTTTTTCATTTCATTTATTCATAACAATTTTTACATTGTGTCGAATATTAAAAATTTTACAATTTAAAAAAATACATATGAAAATTACGTGCCACTTAATTACTATGAGGGAGAGTAATAATAATAAATAAATGTCATTTAAATAAACAGATTATAAATGTCACAAAAAAAAAATTATAGTCATGTCAGATGTTCAATGTTCATATACCCTTTCGGTTACACCCAGTATAGAACAGACACTCCATAATTTGAATACATGCTACTTATTTTTGGTCTCATCTCAATCCACAAAATACGTCTTCGAAGCTACAATCGTTCCCTTCTGCGGCCCATTTGTCCTCGTTATATTTTAATGAGTCTTTTTGCGTTCCAGGATAATTAAGATAAGTTGAAATTAATTGAATAATTTGTTGCTATTATACGATTTGGGGAGCCACGCTTTCTCATTAGTGCCGCCGCTAATTATTGAAGAGTATTCACCGCACGTAATAATTATTCGAGCCGCCATTGAACGCGACGTAATGAAAAGGTTCTTAAGTTACAAAAAAAAAGTTGGCGGGACACCGCGTGACGTCACAGCTTTTAATGTAGGTACCTATTATCTACTTTTTCTTCGCGACCTGATTTCGAATTCATAATGCCATCACGAGTTTGGATTAGCATTATAAACGAACAATGGTGAGCTTGATTATCGCTTTGTGTGCTATCTTGTGTTATTTCCTGGTGTCTGGCATATTTCTTATCTATTTCTTCTGTTTATTAATCACATTTAACTTAAAATTCCTGCCTGTTTATTAGATTTTAATCACATTAATAACAGAGGCACCGACTTAAACTTTCATGTGATGAAATATTTGACTTAGTATCCTGCCTCTAAGCCCCCTCTGTAGGGTAGTAATGGGTAGCTTACCATCCGATCAGGACCAGGCCTGTGCCGGACGATGCGTCCGTATTCCACGCGCGCCTCAAAGAGATGTCAGCTTAATTTAAGGGGCCCCTTAGGGCCGATGCCTGCCGGGTTAGCGGGACTGTCCGAAAGGGTAACCGCTGCCCCGGAACACACAGGGCAGACGAAGGAAGAAGAATGGGTTTTGATCAGTTAAAGTCTGATACTGCCTTCTGCTCCACCTACAGCAGAGTGTAATCTGATGATTTTCCATCCTTAAAAACCGACCCAATGCTCAACAATAGCGCTTGCGACCACTATACCGAGGAAAACAGTTGAAACATTATATTACACACACACATACATATACATAAATAGTCTCAGTAAAATAATTTCATAATCCATACTTCCATATCCAATATCATTAATGCTAAAATAAATAATTATGTTAAACGTTCACAGTTGAAACCATTTTAATACATAAATCTGCGTTATTATCTGCGTTGGATATAGCACACTTTTAACATAAATTAAATTGGTAGCGTAAACATAAGGGTTAAGAAACAGGCAAATTTTCCCATGCATTAAAGCGTACGCAGACAGGCGCGACGCGATACTGGTAGAACTATTTCCACGAAATTTTCATAGAAATTGTTCTAAAGAGTCGTGTCTCGCCTATCTGCGGGAGCACGTATTTCAAGACACGTTCGCGAGAGGGCCGTCTTTATGTCGGACTGTAATAAGTAGGATCTCTGGCAAGACCTAGTTCTTTCATTGAATAAGCAATGTTTGTCTAGTGATATTCCACCTGTTCTTTCATTTAATAAGCCTCGTCTATCTTGTGATATACCACCTAATATATAGACTTATGTGTGTTGTAATGTGATCTAGGATTCTAGACTATTCCATTTCCTCCCTCGGGTGTCGTAAGAAGTGACTGTGTTCTAATAACATTGCGGAATAACCAATCTAGTGTGAGTTGCAATAATCCTAGGGTTGGTCAGTGAACATAAAAACTAAGCACTACGTAAATTTCAATTGTAATTGTCATTATTTGAAAGTCTTGACAGTTTTTTTCAAATACTAATAACACGGCCAATCGAGGTCGTACGTCAATCTGTATTTGTTAACATGTTTTGGTTTAATAAAGGTAAAGAATATTATTAAGACTGCCTCGTCGGTCTAGTGGCCGCAAGCGCTGCTGTCGATCACGAAGTTCTGGGTTCGGTTCCTAGGTCAGACAAAGTGTTTTTTTTTTCTAAGGAACTTCTTAGTAGCAGCCCGTAGTCTGGACTTGTGCCCAATTGATGGCAACAGGCTCGAAAAGTGAATGTACCTACTATTGGTATACCTCTGCCTATCCTTTCGGGGCTACATAGCGTGATGTTATGTTTCACTGTTGTAGAATGCGGCTAGAATTAATAGAAGTCCTAACAAATATGCAAATTAAACTAAAATATGCTTTGGTAATTGAAGTTAAATTGTTATAATAGAACGAGAAGAATTTATTTCACAAATTTGAATAATTCACTGTATATTTTGATAATTTACGTTGTTGCTGTTTGCTACAGAAATATGTAACTTATTTATTATTTACGGCGTATTTAATCAGCCCTGGACCCCGTACTTCTTGGTTAATACCTGGGTGGCTGTATAGCCATTTGACCTTTGCAACCCTTAGGGAAATCTGCTCGTATGATGTTCTTCGTGTTTCATGCTAAATTTACATACCCCGTCGTCAAATCATTTGCAGTACAGAGCCTTGAAAGCGTAACGAAAGTGACAGAAGCACAAAGGCGTATTTAAATGGGAAAAGAAATATAATCCCGGAAATATTCAAGAGGAAACGAACAAGTTGTCTGATACGTGTGATGTATGAGTGCGCGAGGAAACACGTAAAGTTTAAATATCCTCAGATTGGAATGAAAAATACCGCGTCATGTTTGCACAATCGAAAACCGATTCACAGAATATAAAACCTAAGTTCCTTGTAAGTTTGAATCCATGTTTAAATTCTAGATAGCGGGCTGGCTGCTATTTCTAGGTAAATCGACACAGTCAATGTGTCCCCGATTTGCTGGAAACATCGATTTTCATCGCGCTCCAGTTTGTTCATTGTATAAACATATTTCTGACGTGGCAGGGTCGTGATAGTGTGTATGGATTCGTTTTGTGTCGTTGTCTCTATTTCTTGTTGTCAATTTTTCATGTTGTTCGTTGTTTGCAATATTTCTAGGTTTTGTGGCATATATGTAGGTCACTTGTAATATCGTAAAAGTTTATATCTCATTTCTAAGTTGGCATATTTAATGTTGGCCATTAAACCCTCTCTATGTTTTTAGGATAAAAACAATAAAATGTCGTTCACTATTGAACATGTTAATAAAAGATCGCTTTAAGCGACCAGACCGCACATTGTAACACCCTATGTAACATCATCTTTCCATTTGTGATAAGAAGATGGGGTATATCGATTCAATATTTTCTGTAGCAACTTTTTTGCCACCCAAGCAGGCGTTTTACTTAGTGTAATTTTTTTTTCAACAACACTGCTCTCAAAACGGTGAAGGACAACTTCGTAAAGAAATCGGTATGTCCTAGAACCGAAAATTCGAAGATCTAAGACATTCACCAACTTGCAATGCGCATGGTGGATAATCGCCCACACCCTTTTTTTTAAGGCTGGGAAATCATCCAATGACTTCTCCCGCTCTGGCTGGAGCGGAAGGGAGTGTCAGACTCTTACTGACTAAAACCCATCCATGTTCCTTCCTTAGCCCTTTATGTTCCGGGGTAGCGGTAACCCTTTCGGACAAACCCGCTTAATAATACGCCACCTGCTCACCCTCTCTGAGAGACGAGGCCGTGTCCCAGCAGTGGGACATAAAAGACTGATTATGATATTTTTGCCATCAGAAATTCTTCAGTGAAACAAAGTAAACTCCAAGAAAATTTTTCAGTTAGCTGAATATTTTTATTACCATCAAGTTATCGATGTGACGCAAGCAGACTTCCAGTCGAAGTCACGTCATGAATTTTGAGTAGCCGACTGACTATTAATTTTATTCCAAGATATTATTTTACCGAGCTTAAATTGAATGTAACACTTAATCTTACTTGGTAGATTTATGATGTTCTTTAATTAATTATTTAATGTAATTAGAATTAGAATTTTATTGGCTATTAGGTCTCGTATTTTTTATTAGAAAACGTGAGTTAACATAGAGTATGATATAACCATGGTTTAGAACGTAATG
This sequence comes from Hyppa rectilinea, assembly GCA_951799385.1. Lineage (NCBI taxonomy): Eukaryota > Metazoa > Arthropoda > Insecta > Lepidoptera > Noctuidae > Hyppa > Hyppa rectilinea. The sequence continues at coordinate 7,896,214 of OX637305.1, forward strand.
GAATTCATGGAGATATTTTAAAATTAGTTTAAAAAAAAAGATTTCAGGCAATAGTGATTTCTTTACGACTCAAGTGAGTATTCGTTTTCGGGATAGTTTATAAAATAGGGTTGAAAGAATAGGTATTTTTTTTAACTATGGTATTGTGTGAAAAAATTATTTCCGCTGCGCTTGGGCATAGGTGCAAATAAATTATACAGAGCCAGTTTTATGACTTATTCATATCTATTGGTGACACTTGTAATTATTTTGTTTTTATTTTAATTAAACCCAATAGTTTTCTTTAATTATAAATACTATTTTTATTTTAATAATAAAACTTAAAAGCTAACAACTTAAACTATACTTAAATTAAATGTCGATCTAACTAACTATATACAAATAAATACAAAAGTCGAAAGGACACTTAGGCGTCCGGAAACGTACCCAGAAGACTGGCAGCATTGCCACGTTGAACGGCAATGCTAATTCATTGACCGAAGAACAATCCAGCCCTCTGGTCACGTGAAGTAGGTACGAGGCATGCTTTTTAAGTTTTGTCGTTTGAAGAAAAAACACAACTAGAACCTTATAGTACTTTTTATTGTTCTTCAAAGTATTCACCACGTAGCTTAATAAACCAGTTATTATAACATTTATTCCACTCTAAAGTGGGGGTGTTCAAAATGGCTGACTTGAAAGCGTCGACTGCTTCTTCACCGGACTGGAACCTTTGACCACGAAGACTATTCTTAATTGTAGGAAATGCAAAGAAACAGTTAGGGCTTAGGTCAGGACTGTATGGAGGGTGGTCAAGAATTTCTACTTTTTCCTGCTTCAAATACTCAATCGTTTGACGAGCGCTGTGTGAGCTTGCGTTGTCGTGGTGCAGGATGATGCGTCGCTTTGAATTAGATTTTCGAAGTTCGGTGATGACTTGTGCTAAACAAACTGTGGTATGCCACTCTGCGTTAACCGTTCTACGATCTTTAAGTGCAATAGTCGCAACATGGCCGGTTTTTCCAACGAACGTGGCCACCATCTTCTTTGAAGTGCTTCGTGAACGAACAACTTTAGTCGGCTTTGGCTCGTTTTGAAAGATCCAGATTGTAGATTCTTGTTTGAAATCAGGATCGTAGGCATAGATCCAAGATCCGTCACCACTGATGATGTCGTAGACGTGATTTGACTCTCCTCGGTTGAACCTTTGCAGAGTTTTCTTACATCATCTGACGCGGGCCGCCTTGTGATCGTCGGAAAGCAGATGCGGTATCCAACGGCAAACTAGCTTTCTCACACCAAGCGCTTCATGCAAGATCTTCTGAATGGTTGGCCCTGAGATGCCTAATAGAGCCTCTATCTCTCGATACATCACATGACGATCTTCGAGAATTAGTTGTCTCACAGCAATGATGTTATCTTCGGTGAAGGCGGATTTTGGGCGTCCTTCGCGAGATTTGTCACTTACACTAGTATGTCCACGCTGGGATTCTAAATACCAGCGTTCGACAGTCCGCAGACATGGGGCTTCATCACTGAACACAGACGTTAGCTCTTCAAAACACTGAAGCCTGACACCTCTTCTAAAGTTGTAGAAAATTATTGCACGAACATTTTCCTTAGAAAGATTCATTTGCGTACGTAACCTGACAGATTCAAATCGACGCTGTGACTAAACAATAGCATTAATCCTAATACTTTCAACTGTTTTGAGATTCGAAATTTAAACACATTCGAATATAGAACAGTTCCAAATTCAAAATTGCTGGGAAATATGGAAACGACAGAACTTAAAAGGCATGCCGAGTATCGACCAATCGGCGAGAAATTTCCTTAAAAAGGAGTTGTGCACTCGGGCCCTATGACCCTAGAGTTTCCACCCCAAATTGATTTAATTTTCGATTAAAAAATCGTTCGAATCTTCGTGTGCCTCTGAAACGCTTAGTTGTTTTTTACATGGCTTATTGCCAGAACGTAGATACGAAAATATCAATAATTTAAAGGAGATGGCCAGAATCTCTTAGGACCTGTGCCCCAGAATGTACAGAGATGAAATTAGTGTCGTTCAATAGGTCATATCTTCAATTATTAAGAATTGTAAGTTACTTATAGCTATGCAGTCGTAGAACAAAGTTATGAAGATTTGAAAGTCTTGATTTTTTCACTCGGGTTTCACCATGATTTTACAATGTATTCATAAAATTATAATTTCCTGACCGTTTAATAGGTTGAGGTGTATATATATTTGTCTTAGGTAATGAGTTAATATCATATTATAACTTGGAAAAACTGGCACAGCAGTTACTGAACTTTTTTGTTAGCATAGGTAAGTATACTAGACACAATAAAACCACATAAGTGCATTTTTATATCCATTTAATCATTTAATGTTATGTATGGGAATTATTATTGGATAATACAAGTTTAACAAATAGTTTCACAGCTATAGCGATACCACAGTTAACACACGATTGTAAAAGGTCCATTTTCCTTACTTATTAGGTTATTACACCGTTTATTATAATTAGTGGAGCACTCGCGTGGGGCTACGACACAATAAAATAAAGATGCAATAAAATACTAACACAAACACGAAGCAACCGATTACCGCGGAAACCAAAGAGTAATATAATAAGACTGATCGCGGAAACACCAGTTTTGACGTTTGACGGATTCATTGAATGTTACTAGAATTATGTCAAGTAATACCTTTATGTCAATATTGTAATGCTACAATACACGACGTAACTGTATTAAAATATGCTATCTGTCTGCGTACTTTGACTTTTGATCTATAAAATCATAACGAGAAGGTTGGTTTGATGGATTACTTACCGTCAAAAATATATTTAAATAAATATTTTGTTATGAATATTTTAATTGCTACATGCGTTTAGTTATATTTTCCTCTAAGCGTTAATATTATTAAATGGCAACATTGAAGATACTTTAAAGTGACATTGAACGGATAAAATCGCTTACAATTCTTTTATTTTAGTATTTTATTCAGAGACTGCTATGAAATATTATTAGATATTATAAGTTCTTTGTTTATTTGAATTTAATTAATTGTAATACTTTTAATTATGTACAGCTTGGGGCAAATACTGGCCATGTCCTTTACAAAAAACGCTGCATTTTTTTTTTTTTTTTAAGGCTGGGAAATCAGACTAAAACCCATCCATGTTCCTTCCGTAGCCCTTTATGTTCCGGGGTAGCGGTAACCCTTTCGGACAATCCCGCTTACCCAGCAGGCTTGGCCCTGAGGGGCCCCTTCATATGCTGACATCTCTTTGAGGCGCGCGTGGAACATATACGCGCCGTCTGGCACGGGTCTAAACGCTGCATACGAGTTTTAGAGATCTAAAAAAGAAAAAAGAGGACCCTTTTAGGATAACTTCGCTGTCCTTCCTTCTGTCTGTCAATACCGTTTTTTTCTGGAACGCGTGGAGTTAGCAAATTGAAATGGATATTCAAGTATATTTTTTTTAAGTCTACAGTGCCCAGGAAATATAAAAAATATATAAAGCTTCGACGTCAACGTAATAAAAATAGTGCATATTTATATATGTCGCATAATAATATGCGACATATATAGTTTTAGTTTAAATTCGTCCCAACTACGGAACCGTTCATTATGCGTGGTCCGACACGTATTTAGCCGGTGTTTTTGTTACATTTACCTTGTTAAATAATAAAGTTAATTGGACGCGGAGATTCCCTTTCGTCTATGCATTGTTGAATTTGATTGGGCTCTCTAATTGCAACTACACTGTTGAATTTGCATTTCCACTGCACTGCGCAAATCACAACGCAAATGTAATTTGTTTCCAGACAGTATTGAAGGCAAAAAATAACCAATAAGCCTTTTAGTCGGTTAGCAAACCACGGACATTTGTTTATTCGCTGTATGACAGGATCGGTGTAGTTTAGGTGACTATAGTCTATTCCAAAACTATTAGATGAAAGTGTAAACAAACCCTATTTTGGTAAAATCCTGGGCAATCAAGGTAATATGCCAACACATTGTTATGTATTTAAAAGCTTTCAACTTTATATTAAACCGCTTTTTTCAAGTGGGCTAAAAGTATAAGTTAAAAAATAAACTTTTTTGAATTGTTATTGAAAATTCTTCAAAATTGAGGTAATAAAATTAAATCTAATAATCAAATTAAAAACACCTATAAGGTTGTGTATAATTTGAATTTCAGGTTTAAGTCTTCAAAGCACTCAATTTATAAGCGGCAGGTACAACACCTATAAGGTTGTGTATAATTTGAATTTCAGGTTTAAGTCTTCAAAGCACTCAATTTATAAGCGGCAGGTACAACAAATAGGAATCTGTAGGTACCTACGTTTTCTAATTCAGTTGTTTACATTTACCTCACATTCTTTTGTTACAGACTATACCTACGCATTTGACGAATGTAGAACATAACGTAATAGTTTTATATATAAGCTGATAGTTTATATTACATAAACATATTATTTTCCTTCTAAGTAGTTATCTACTGGACAAGGCTCAACTTACTCAGCTCTAATTTAAACAACTTTTAGTTTTATTCATAATGTATAATATAGTTTAAGACTTAATTTTTAGAACTATGGAAGCGGCTTCTTTAAATATTTTTTCAGTAAAAATTAAAATTTTACCACCAATATTTAAAAATTTAATATTGTTTCACATGGAGAAACTGAAGGAGCTATTATATACGTTCTGTATAGCTTCATCTCTTTCTAACACTGAAGTAATATTAAAATAATACTGCTCTTTGAGGTAGTGGTTGGCCCTCTGTAATAATGTAAGATAATGACCATTCTCTGCGAAAGTACAACGACTAACATTGCAAAGGACTCCCTAGAGATATCGAAATAAAATGTTCGCTTTCTTTTCTTTCATCAAGTTTGTTACCGTAAAGTTATAACGGCAGTTAGTTGTTTTAGGGTCTAAATTGTTCGACCAAGTACTTACAAAAAGTTTTAGGTCGAAGTCAAATCATTTCTTTCAAATATGCACATTAAAGACACTTTTAAACGTTGACAAGTTAACAAAAAACAAAATTCAAATATGCAAAAGCAAGGCACTCTTGAACGTCAATATAAACAACAATGTCAAAGTTAAATCATATATTTCAAACTAGCTTCTGCCCACGACTTCGTACGCGGACCCTGTTGCTTATGCCAGCGACAACGGGGTCGCCATTTATGTTATTTTTTATCATTTTTCCCATTTAAATCTTTTATCACACTGAGCTTTAGTTTTATTTCATTCCAACAACCACCAAAACATACAGTCCATTTGTCATCGTTTTCATTTTGGTAACCGCATTATTATATTCCCCACTTGTCTCTAGAGACCTAGAAGTCAATGCGTAGATACGGTTGGAACTCAAGCACAATTCTCTATCCGTGAACGTCTCCGACTCGCGAGACAATACATGACGTTCACGATCAGCGATCAGTCGCACATCACGTGCCCCACTTGTCTCTAGAGACCTAGAAGTCGATGCGTAGATACGCTTGGAGCTCAAGCTTAATTCTCTTTCCGTGAACGTCTCTGACTCGCGAGACAATACATGACGTTCACGATCAGCGGTCAGTCGCGCATCATTTTCTTCTCTGGTCTCTAGAGACCTAATGAATACGCTGAGAACGCAGGCGTGCTTCGCGACCCGAAGAGTTTTCCACGGAGCGAGTTGCAGCCTAATGTTCTCGAACAGCATCAAGTCTCTCCTGACGCTCTTCGGTAGATTCTTGGGATCTTATGATCCTCAATCTTTTAGCTCTCTAAAAAAAATATATTTTATAGCTTTATTGGATAATTACATATTTACATTTTAAATCTAAATATTCACTATAATATGTACAGAAATAATATGTAAAATAATCAAAGAGCATCAAAAAATTCGTCCACATCGCTGTCAACAGGAAAAGTTCCCAAAAGGCTGGCAGCATTGCCGCGTTGTATGGCAATGCTGATTCTTTGACCAAAATATAGGCCAGTCCTCTGGTCACGTGAAGAGTCGATCAACCGCTTGGCGATATCTCGAAAAACGTAGTGGACACTCGGACCCCATGGCCCTAGTGTTTCAACCCCAAACGGCTCGAACATGTAAGTCCCAACAAGGTTGGAGTATTTGCGCCGTTTGAGGTTTTCTGCACCAGCAGGGGCTGCTCCAGCACAGCCCGCCGTACTAGGAAGATGGGATGGCGCAAGGGTGTCGACACACGTTGCATCCCACACCAAAGGCCTACCTACCTTCCAAGGCATCAGTGTCATTCCGTCTGGTCTCTTCCCATCGTCGCGTGCCAAGCCCTTGGGTTCTAAAACAGCTGGCACTTCGGCGGTGACAAGAGCACGACGGAGGATGTCATTGATGCTGGCGTGCCGTGCCAACCGGCCAGCACTCTTACTGCAGGATAAGCCATGGTGTCCGAGGCAGTCGACATCTTCACCGCATTGGCAGCGATGCGGAGCCACGCAAGGAGCGCCCAGACGCAGACAGGTAGCGACCCGGAAGGTGGTGTCACACAGCATGGTACCTATGTTGGGTGACGGTAGCGCCTGAAGCCAGAGGCCCGACTCCCACTCACCCACAGCCAGCAGGCGGGCACGCTCAGCAGTATTGGTGGACGTATTAATAAGATTATTCCGTACCAACCTGCAGAGCGGCTCATCCCACTGCCTCTGGGAAGATGGATTCACGGGCCGATCTGTGTTTGGGCAAGCCATTTTCCAAGCGTTCACTGCGTCGGTCAAGCACGGCACTTCAGAATCAACCAGGGAAGGTGCTAAAATTTTCCCGATCAACTTTTCAGTGCTGTGGACAGAGGACAGGAACGCCGGTAAGCTAATGCTGTTAATTTTGCGGACACCGAGGCCGCCAAAACGAATGGGCAGTGTGGCTTGCAGCCACGCTCGGTCGTCCAAGGCCACATTTAAAATAGATGTTAATGTGCTGCGAATAATTTGGTCAATTTTGTCCAAGAGATGAGGTTGCTTCCATAAAGGGGAAGAACGTAGAAAGTATATAAAATTTGGGCCAAAACAACAGTATCTGATCAGGGTGAATGCGGAATGCAAATTAATTTTGGAAAGTCTGTCTGAAATGTCGTTAAAGTTTTTGATTTTTTCGTCGATGAAAGGAGAAAAGCTGTCTTCCAAAACTGGGGAACCTAGGAGGTGAAGTGAACTTTTTTCTAAAATTTTGATTTGTGGAGCTATTGCATTAAATTTTTCTAGGGTCAACTGTCTGTCGGTAATGTCAGAAAGGTAAATTTCACACTTTGATCCGTTAAGGCCCAAACCAATAGATTTAAATTGTTCTTTCAGGAGTTGAAAATCTTTCAAAACCGTGTCTACGTCACCTCCTAGCGTTCCATCATCCAAATACCACACGTTAAATTTCGAATTTAGTTTTTGAATAATTGGATGAATAGCCAAACTGAAAATGACTGGCCCGATAGGGTCACCTTGTTGGCAACCAACTGCAGATTCCAAAACATTTTCTTTGTATAATAATTTTGACGGGTACCTGTAACATTGCCACATAAAACCATAAATTTCGGGAAGTTCCTTTTTGACTTCGGCCAACAAAGTGTCCCTATTGACAGAATTAAAGGCATTCTTAACGTCAACCTTGAGGATGACCTCACCTTTATTGCACTTTAAAAAGGTGGAAAGGGCATGCACGGCAGCCTCACAGCCCCCTTTCGAACCAAAACCAAGCTGCAGGGGCTGAAACTTAGCTGTAAGCGTTTCGCTATACAGCTTACAGCATATTTTGGCTGCCGTACGCCTGTAGGTGCAGCCAACAGCAATGGGACGAATGCCGCCGTCCCTCTTACGCAAGGCACACAGGTTGGCCCCGTATAAGACGTCGACGACGGCCTCGTTCACACCGCCGGTGAGCATGAGGTTAATCAGGGCCGCAAGCTCTTTCAGAAGCGACTCACCAGCTTCCCCGGCGCCTGAACTCAAAAGATCTTTAAGATGTTGCGGAGTTAGGCCGTCGAGGCCGCCAGCGGAACCACTTCGGAAAGAGCCTACGGCTGCAGTCAACTGGGGAGCCGAAACGTTGAGAAAAGTTGAATTTAGGTTGGGAGGATCGGGGGGGTCGGGAAAGGAGAGACCATCCGCAGGCGCTGGGTGTTTACTCTCTAGCGCTGTTAGCGTTTCTGGAGAGTAAGGCGCCACCACATCGCTGCTAAAAAGTATTCTGGCTGCTTCCCTAATGTCACCTTCACTTAATTTGGACTCTACATGTGAGCATAAGCCTTTTTGTGAAAGGTTATTAAATGCAGGTAATTTTGAATCTAAAATAAAGGTCAAATTGATACAGTTGTCTTTAATTTGGTTTGTCAATGTTCTTTTAGATGCCAAATTTTTTTGAACATGTAGAATCCTATAAGGGAAAGTGAGTAATTGCTCCCAGGCACTTATTGAGTTCTCCTGGGTTGCAAGACGGAGACATCGTGCCAAACTCAGTGCAACAGACCGTCTCGCACCCCGAGGAACTCTCTTTAAAACAGGAGTAGAGTTTTTGAATTTTGCTAACGTTTTCCACAAACTTTGATCTGGACTTGTTGATGCTGGGCATGTGGCTGGGGGGCACAAAGGTACACTATGAGGTTTGTGAACCTTACCATAGTGTATCCGTAACCCCCGTTCGCCTTTCAAGTATCGTGGCTGGGAGCAATGGGGACATCTCACCGATGTGGCAGGTTGACTGGCCTATATTCCAGGTGTTTAGCTCTCTTGGAACATTGGGAAAGATTTGACCTCTTTCTAGGCATTGTCAGAGTTTTATTGTGAAGATACCTGATCAATAACAATCTAAATTAAAATGACTGCTCCCCTGCGTTACCGGGTAGGCTACCGTGTCACGAAGATAAATGGAAAAGGAAATTAAACACTCAAACAACATAAGCCCGAAAGCATATTCATACGATAAAATAAAAAAATAAATAGGAGTTTTGGCCAGTAGAGTCAAATTTTCAATGATATACCATCGTCATCGAAAATCAGTCCTAAACTGTTACCGCCTTCACCGCGTGGAAGTACGCCCAGCTTATGTTATTTTATAATTATACAATAAGATTATTGATAGCTTTGATTTCCATATCAGATGTTTCTGATCTTCGATTTTTATAAGTCAACAGGAAATGCCCATCAGGTTGAACAACTTTTGCTTAGACGTCATTGCTATATGTGTTATGTTGTAGCTAGGCTCTTGGAGTTCCACAACAGGTGTTCCAGATCTTCGATTTTTATAAGTCAACAGAGAGTGCTCATCAGATTGAACAACTTTTGCTAAGACGTCATTCCTATATGTGTTATGGTGTAGCTAGGCTCTTGGAGTTCCACAACAGGTGTTCCAGAACAGAGAGTGCTCATCAGATTGAACAACTTTTGCTAAGACGTCATTCCTATATGTGTTATGGTGTAGCTAGGCTCTTGGAGTTCCACAACAGGTGTTCCAGATCTTCAATTTTTATACGTCAACAGAGAGCGCTCATCAGGCTGAACAACTTTCGCAAAGACGTCATTCCTATATGTGTTATGGTGTAGCTAGGCTCTTGGAGTTCCACAACAGGTGTTCCAGATCTTCGATTTTTATAAGTCAACAGGAAATGCCCATCAGACTTAACAACTTTTGCTAAGACGTCATTCTTATATGTGTTATGGTGCAGCTAGGCTCTTGGAGTTCCACAACAGGTGTTCCAGATCTTCAATTTTTATACGTCAACAGAGAGTGCTCATCAGGCTGAACAACTTTTGCTAAGGCGTCATTCCTATATATGTTAAAGTGTAGCTGGGCTCTTGGAGTTCCACATCAGGTGTTCCAGATCTTCAAATTTCTTCTCTCAGCAGAAAATGCCCATCACGTGGAACAATTTTTGCTATGGTATCATTTTTGTATCTCTTATAGTTTAACTGGTCTGTTGCGGTTCTGCATCAGATGTTCAAGTTTCCAAGATAAATTATAGCCTATATGTTGCCCAAACTTAATACCTATACAAAAAAAAAATCATTCCAATCCGTCCAGTAGTTCCGAAGATTAGCGTGTACAAACAAACAGACAAACAGACAATTTTTTTTTTTGGATTCGTGCTCTATTATTGTTTCTAAACCCCCCTCAATTATTATTTTTTTAATATATTCAATGTACAGACACAGTTTTTTTACTGTTTTATTATACACACATCAAAAGTGTCTAGGGATCAACATATATTTTTGCAATAACTTTTCTCTTGATTGATATTAATTTAAATTTTCTTTAAGGATTCATCAAATAAAGTGTTTTCGTTTGTCACAGTAACGATAAACCAAGTCACCTTTGCATTAATAAAGAAATTTGCCATCCTTCCTACTACTATTATAAAGGCGAAAGTTTGTAAGTATGGATGTATGGATGTTTGTTACTCTTTCACGTAAAAACTACTGTATAGATTTGGATGAAATTTGACACAGAGATGGTTTATATCCTGGATTAACACATAGGATATTTTTTATCCCGGTAGAACATTCCTGTGGGATAATTTCCGACCTCCACGCGAGCGAAGCCGCGGGCAGAAGCTAGTTTTCCTAATAAAGGGATTTTTGACATTTGAACCACTAACATTAAAGTTCGAAAAAAAGACTGAAATAACAGTTTTCTTTAAAATTTTATTGGGTAACTTAAACAATTAATAATCCGTGTTTCTACCGCGAACACTAACAACACAAGAACATCGGTTTGGCATACTCAAAATGAGTTCATCCAAATCACGCTGTGGAATGGCCGCCCATGTTCGTTGCAACAACAAAAAAAGGTCTTCTTGCAACTGGATACCCTCCATATTCGGCAGAGCTCTTCTCTGTAGCATATCCCATGCATGCTCAATCGGGTTCAAGTCTGGCGACACGGAGACAAGACCGATACATTCAAATCTTAACTCGAAGAGCTCCAACAATAACCGCCATGATGTTAGCCGTGAGGCTTCATCACTCTTCAGGGAACTTAATTAGCGACCAAACAGTCAGAAACCGCTTGCATGAAGTGAACCTTCATTCCCGAAGACCGCTACGGGTACCACCTATAGCAATGCACAATCGTAGGATTCGATATCAATGGGCTCTTGAACACAGAAATTGGGCAGAAGAACAATGGCGTTTCGTGTGCTTTTCTGATGAGTCTCGTTTTGGTATGAGACCGGATACAAGACGTATACGACACTGGAGAACCCCTGGACGCCAACAGCGATTAAAATCCTGCCAGGAAGTCCATCCTTATAGTGGTGGAACCATCATGGTATGGGCGGGTATTTGGATCGGCGGAAGAACTGAGTTGATTTGGATCAGAGGCAACCTCAACGCTCAAATTTATGCTGAGACGATTGTATCTGACGTCATCGTTCCTCTACAAGTGCAAATCGGTCCCTTATTTCAGTTAATGCATGATAATGCACGACCGCACACCGCAAGAGTTGTAAGACAGACTCTCGCCGCAGCTAACATCAATGTCCTGCCCTGGCCTGCTCAGTCGCCAGACTTGAACCCGATTGAGCATGCATGGGATATGCTACATAAAATTTTAAAGAAAACTGTTATTTCAGTCTTTTTTTCGAACTTTAATGTTAGTGGTTCAAATGTCAAAAATCCCTTTATTAGGAAAATGGCAATCAATCAATCAATCAAGTCTTTATTTGTAATCTTTCAAATTTCTTTATTAATGCAAAGGTGACTTGGTTTATCGTTACTGTGACAAACGAAAACACTTTATTTGATGAATCCTTAAAGAAAATTTAAATTAATATCAATCAAGAGAAAAGTTATTGCAAAAATATATGTTGATCCCTAGACACTTTTGATGTGTGTATGTATAGAAGATAGGCACAAGAAAGACACTTTTAAACGTCAAAATGAATAAGAAATAGAATTGATTCTAGTCATCCCTTCTAAGAGGTAGTTTCGTATGGAGAAGAAAGGGCAAGTAACTCCACCGTTACTCTTTAAAAATGTTTTGTACACATGAATTATAAAATTATATGTAAAGACGATGCACCCAGTATAAAAATACTGCACCACAAAAGGTGAAAAGAAACAAATATACCTAACAATATCAAAACCAAATATAACAATAGAAGCAAATATAACAATAACAAAAATATAATTGATTCTAGTTGCCTCTTCCCAAAGGTAATTTGGTATGAGGAAGAATAGGCGTTACTCTTTAAAATGTTTTGTAAACTTTAATTAAACAATTATGTGTGAAGACTCAACTTGCTGTCTTTTTACGCCTACCACATAAACAATTGTTATTGACGATATGTAGAGAAGTAGAATCTCCTACCGAAGGAAGATTGTTGCTTTCCCTATATAAATCATTACATGTTCCGATAACCTATTTCCCTCTACCCAGAAAAATAAACATAATACGTAAATTTGTCAAGAAAACAGTGATCAAATCTAGAACAAGAATTTGTGGACGATATGTTATGTTGACTACTCAAGTGGGAACATCACAGCCATAAGTTGTCAAGAAATGATGGATGAGACAATACGGAACCCGTATTTGTCGGTGAAGAAATGTCTGAGTGATTTGTGTTGCGTGAAACAATCTATCTTGTTCATCAGATTTGATGGGAACGTTTTTACATCAAATTACTTGCGAAATCAAAATGTTCCCGTGATATCTCTCAGATTTACTTTCAACCGTTAATGTTTTGGGTTTAATGGGTTGTGTGGAAAGGCTTTGTCCTTGGGCGTTTAAGGTAAAAGCGCTAGGGTAGCCCGCGAAGTTAAACTTTTCTTACGTATTTTGTATTCTGCAGGTCAGTTTTAGGTGTCATGTTGATCAAAATATAATTCGCAGCCGTAGCAAACATGTACTTACAGAACTGTAATCACTAAAGTTATCGATACAACTTCTAATTTCATATAACCCTACGGAATGACTAAAACCTTATGAAAAATTTCAATTTCGCGGGTTACTTTGACGCATTCCCCTTAAAGGCTCTTCGATGAGTTTTGGTATTTATGTTTGTAAACAGAACATTGTGTCAGTGGTGTAATGCTTTCAGTACCTAGTACTAATATCCTGCATTCCGTAGGTATCAGTCAAGCTATTCTATTGAGTATTACACATAGAATAACGCGCACGTGGACACTATACCTACAATAAACTGGTCATGACATCATTAATAAACCTATTTAAAAATAGTCGTTGCTAAAGGCGAGCCTAGAACCATTAAGCGGGATTTTCCGAAAGGGTTACCGCTACCCCGGAACATAAAGGGCTAAGGAAGGAACATGGATGGGTTTCAGTAAAAGTCTGACACTCCCTTCCGCTCCACCCAGAGCGGGAGGAGTCATTTGATTATTTCCCACCCTCAAAAAAAAAAAGCCTAGAACCATTGTCGCGAATTATGATTTGTACTATGATACAAATGATATACCTAGTAACGTGACAAAATAATCACAGATTTTTTTTAAAGTTTTTTCAAAATCAGCAAAGGTGATCATAATTAAACATTGTATTTACCCAACATTACACATGATATCTTCCGCGCATTTCGGATTCGTAGCACAGTGGTCGTCACTAGGGTCCCGCCGGACCACGCTGGGTGAAATATGGTGCAATAAATTACTATATTATCGCGAGCAGTCGATTTTGTGCCCCTGCTTTCTAGACACTTCGTTATGTCCGAACAGAGGGTATTGAGAGTTAGAAACTCTATGAAAAAATATGATGTTAGCTAATTTCAAAAGCCGTTTTCTTCTTAGTTAATGGATTAAATTGTATGTTGTTAATTAAATTGTATTAAATTGTGCCACGGAAAGCACCTTAAGCCGTTGGTCCCGGCTGTCTTTCATGGATCTTTGACAGTTGTTACGGGTCGTCAGAAGCCCGAGCATCTGATATTCAGTCTTACCAAAGGGTGTCGTATTACCCAAATCAGGGTTGTGGAGGTCAGATAGGCAGTCGTTCTGTGTGAAATACTGGTATCCAGCTTCATCCGATTAGACTGGAAGCTGACCCTAACATAGTTGGGAAAAGGCTAGGCAGATTGTTTCTTTTTGTATACATAGCATTTTTGAATCCATAGGTTTTCCAAAAATGTCGTATATCAAAGTTGAAATAGTAACGTTACGAGTAAATCGCTTTTGAATATTGCTAGATGTCACATATTAGTGCTCGGGACTGTACACTGTACAGCATAAGATTAGTTCTCGTTGCTGTTTATTCAAGGTTGCAATAGCAGAAAACTTGAAAACGGGTCATTGAACTCATCATTATGAACGACTCTTAAATAATAAGAGGAACATTTTGAAATATAGCGAAATTAATCAGCTTGTCTCTGCATACTTATATGTTCCCATAACCGGACAATAATGTATGTACCTATGGAATAATAATTGTTTTTTTTTTCATATTTCTTAGGTACTTGGTTCCATAGTAGAATTTGGTCATAATTATGAGTTCAATGGCCCCGTTTCAGGTTTTCGTTTGGTCCGGAATATGATGTTGAAATCTGATAGATACTTCCCCGGAATAGTTATTTTTAGGAGAAATAATATATTCCTGTTAATTAGTCACCTGTTTACGATAAAACATTGTGATAACTTAGTTCAATGGCCGAATGAGTTTAACGAATCTGTAGTGTTGAGACACGTACTTACGAAGCAATTATCTAAATGCTAACTAATTTTAAAATTAATGTGCTGCCCTGCTACATTTTTACGCATTAACCGGTTTTGGATGAATGATGTTTCCATTTTCGATCTTCGCGTGGTGATGTAAAAAGCCGTGTGAGAAACCTATAATATGTATGTTGAATCTATTGACTACACATCATAGAAAAATAAAATTTTCATTAAATTTTATGCGAAAGTAAACGAGTTGAGAGTTGAAGTTCAGAATACGATTTATAATATTCACCACAACACGATATTAAAGGTTACTAGAAATGAATTCGTTACAAGAATACATTTGTGTATCCAAGAAAATGGAGCCCATTTCGAGCAAATAATTAGTTAGTTTACATTTTTTTGTAAATAATTTAAGATTTCATGGTTTTCCTATCATTTAATTTATCAAGTTTGTTCGAGAGATTTCATCCTTATAAGTGATCCTAACGATCGATGCAATAAAAGTACAGGGTGTACTTTTTACAGATTTTATTTGGTTCGATTCCCGGGTGTGGTAAGCGAATTTTTGGAAATCTTTGAATGCAGTTTTCTTTCTATTCAAAAATAAAGGAATGTTTTCTTTGAGTAAAATTTGCTATTTACAGTATTAAGAGTACTTTCCCTCCAGGTGGCATTACAAAATTTCACCCTGTATAATATAGCTGGGACACAGGCCTCCTCTTGGTGACAGGGAGTGGACCGTAAATCAAGCAGGCCCAGTGCGTGTTGGTTGGCTTCGAATTTTTGGTTCTAGGAGATGCCGGTTTCCTCACAATGTTTTCCTTGTTTGAGAACAGTGGTGATGAAACAATTTACACAAACTAAAGTGACTTTCAGAGTCTGAACCTACGACCTATAATTCGTAAATCGCAAGTTTATATTTATTTATTGTAATAATAATAATATCCATGGACATTTCACTCAACGCCAAATAGTCCCAAGCTAAGCAACCTAATGCTTGTGTTTTGGTAACGAGATGGCTGATAAACTATTTATATACATTTTTTTTTGTAAATACATACATATTATTATAGATAGAAAAACACCCAGACCCGTAACAAATACTGTACCTATATTTTATAATGCTTCAGTATATTTATGTTCTCACTAACTGACGTATAGTATAATAGTTTTTATGTTCCCTCGTAATAATAATATTTTTATCAACGCGCGAGTAGGTACTTCATATTGTCCGTAATGTTGACGGGACTCATGAACTGATAACTTGTTGTAACCTCTATAAATGCAATAAATTTGCAATAATAATTATTGTACAGAGGCCAGCACATCAAGTTACCACAATCTGTCAAATTTCTTTGATAATATTTCAACTTTATTGCAAATACATAAGGTTCATTTTTAATTGAGAAAATTTTAAAGTTAGGGATCTCTTGATATGCTGGCGTCTGTACATAAGCATCAAAATAATATTAGTGTTGTTTCGAAGTCAATGGCATAAAGGTGTTACTAATAAAAATATTCAGTGTAAATTCCAGGCAATCGTATTGTTCAAGGTAAAGTTTTTTTTTATTGCCTAGACTGTTATCGTCTCGTGAATTTGATTATCTTACAGTGTACAAAGGAATATTATCAGTATATTTCTGTATTTTTATTTAATACTAAAGTAAGTATGTATGTTTAACACAAATGTACAAATGCTGACTAAATTCCATAGGCATTTTCTACCATTGAGTGATGTTGAGACCTGTTATATCACAATATTGTAGTCTATTGATAATTTTACATCTGAGTTTTTTGCACACGATTTGTTAATTACCTTATTGAGATAATTACAGGTACAGTAATGCTCGTTGTTGTTAATGCTTTAACCTTACGCTAATCTAAATTGAAAATATAATAACCGTAGAAAAAAAACGAATGCTGCAGCGAACTTAAATAAATAATCAATTTTCACACCATAACAAATGCTTCTTTAAAATTATATTAAAATACAGATACTTAAACAACAAAACCATCTTTAATTAATTAATCGTATGCTCTGGCTTGGACTAGTACATTCATATTCGCACATAATAATATGGGTAAACAATTTGCTGATGTTTTAGATTCATGTAATAGTTGTATATTATCATAGTCTTGGTATCACCGTATTTTACCTTCGTCATGCAAAGTGGATACATAAAAGAATGGAAAACACAGAATACAAATTTTAATGAGATCAGGAAAGATGGTTCAAAAATAAATCCTATAGTTTGTACTGCAAATATTCACATACAATATCACTCCAGTAATCCCAGCAGGGTTACGCAGAGGTGTACCTCGCATTTTGTTTGTGTCCTATGTAATGGGGGGCAAGCTTATTGCCACCAACCAGACACATATCCAGACTCCAGAAATATGGTACCCTAAAATGTAATTTCGCAGAAAAATAAATGTTGACTACGCCAGCTTCCATTGAAAAATGGCAAATTCGCCTATGGCTTTAAGTCCGCCTCTGTACATATCTGTGCTTAAAGTATTAAGTAAATAAATAATTGACTAACTGTCCGTATATTCCAAACACAAAGAATTAGATTGTTGTTTGACAGCTGTTGAATAAAATGGCTAAGTGACGTATTGTTATACCAATTATTTTCTCTGACTGTACATAAACCTAGAAGGCAAGGAAAATCAGATTTGAAAATAATTATTATATTCAGCTTTTTATGACGATCAACACTCAAGGAAAATAAAATATAGGTACACAGTAAATGAGTTTGTTTCATTCCCGCGTCGTTCATTTATTGTAAACCGTTAATTAATTTCTTGTGACGCAGTTTGGTTATACAATGTTCTCATTTTGTAATAGTTTAAGTATAGGTAACTAGAATAAGCAGACATGTTTATTCTTGGTTTAAGCCATTGTCGCCCGGAACGCGCAGATCTACGCGAGACGCAATGGCTTTTTAAATGTGCTTAATAAAATATCGTGATGTTAATTGTGTCATCCAGTCTGTCCCAGCCACCTCGGTCATCGATCGGTCCGCCTAGCTGGGGGGCGTCCCACACTACGCTTGTCGATTCACGGTCTTCACCAGCTATCGGTCCTTCGATAAACATGACCAGCTAAAAAAAAACAAAATCCAATCGAATTATCCTGAAAAGAACCGGATTTACTGATGTCAGTAGATCCGGTTTTTTCCGGATAATTCGATTCCTGATTTTGTCCTTCAAAGAGATTCCGAGCAAAGCGCGCTGAGCGACCTTGTCTTTTTAAAACATACAAAACATCATGATATGTTTCCCCGAGGGATTAGGCAGAGGTGTAGGTACTCATAATAAGTACACCCACATTTCACCAGTTTTGTTTAAAATGTAATAGGGGCTAGCCTATATTTAGGGTGACTGGTAATTAGTGACCGATTTTTAAACACGTGATTGTACTCATGATTACAATCCACTTTTCCAAAGAAACTTTTTTTAGTTTTATTTTTATCACAATAACAATACAACTGGCGCGCGCAAACTTTAATGAACTTCGTGCCGATCAGCTGTTAGCAGCTATTGAGTATACAAAAAAAGTTTCTTTGGAAAAGTCGATTGTAATCATGAGTACAATCACGTGTTTAACACGTTGAGCGCCAACGCGGTCACCGGTGAGCCGCGAACAATAGTTTTTCTATTTTGTCTGCTGCGTGGCAGTCAATGACTTAAATATCGGTCACTAATTAGGTACCAGTCACCCTATATATACTAAGGGTAAAACCAATAACACTTAGCCCGACCAGGGAGTGGAACCCAGAACCTCATGCTCACCAGTACGCTTGCAGTCACTAGACCAACGACACATTCAAGTGTTTATTACACTAGTCGATTTTATCGTGCTAACAAATGTTCTTTTATCATTTCAGATGAAGTTCTTCATTGTGACCATCTTATTTGCTTTTGCAATTGGTGGTGAAACAACGTGCATCACTATTCGGCACGTGAATTACAGAGCAGAAATCCTTAAAACCGGTGTTGAAAGTCCATACCAGCTGGCCATCGATCATGACACGAGTACTCTGTTCTTCAGCTACACGGCAAGACTGGATGAAATGTTTAAATCTGCCTATCTCAGTTTGAAAACTGGTGATTACGGCTCAGTCTCCGGCATTCGAGGAGGTTTCGCCAATGCTGTCAACAGTAAGGGTAACAAAGTTTATATGGGTGGAGACGATGGCGTGTACTCTTATGATTATAATACAAAAACCGCCACTAATTTAAACATAAAGGAAGCAAATATATGGCAAATGTTCTACAAAGATGGATTATATTTTACTACTTACCCAGAAGAGAAAGCGTATTTCTTTAAAAACGATCAAGTCGTGGAAGTGCCTGCATTACAAAACGTCAAAGTCATGCTAGTTGCTGCGACTAGTGAGAAAAATCTAGTGTATTTTAATTCTTCTGGTATGTTTTTGTATGAGAGAGCTGCAAATAAAACCAGTTTTCTGTGTAAATCTGTTGCCAATGGAATTGCATCTGATATTGAAGGTAACATATACTTTTCGACTCCGAGCGGAATTTATTATGTGAATGAAGAAACAATGCAAGTGGAGTTTTTGGCTAAAATAGACAATATTTATGGTATTGCCATAGAAAACAATGGAAATTTTATTTATTCATCAGAATCAAGTATAATTAGACTACAACCAGTGAAAGAGGAGTGCCCAGATGGAAACCAGGTTCCGAAGTTAATCGAGATCATCATGAATGAAAAATAATAATAATAGACGTCATAAGTAATCCCACTTCAAATTTTAAGCAATCTGTTTTGTTCTGTGGAGATTTTTCCTGTCGTTAAAAATTAAGCTTTATTCACAAATTAAATAATTACAACATTGAATAATAATCAACAACCTACTACACTAATATTGAATAATAAGTACAAAAAAAACTGTAACTGAGTTAGAAATAAAAATTGTACAGTTGTAAAATTCTTTTATCGTTGCATCTTATACTAATATCATTTTTATAGCAGGGAAAACCAAACGACGCGACGTTCTTAAAGTACCTATTAATATTCTACAATAATTTAAATTTTCAACAAATTAATCACTTGTTTCTCCTTTGATCCTCTGTCAAGCAACTTTTGGCTCCGCATGGTGTACATTTAATTAAATTAGTTTAGGACCTTCATTTGAGGCTAACTTTTGACCTTTTTACCTGACATAGGCAACTTTACAAAGAAAAAGGTATAAGCCATACAAGTTGTATGTATGTATGTCTGTTTAAAAGAATGCCTCGTTGGTCGCTACTGCTGAGCATGAGGCCCTGGGTTCAACTCCCAGGTCGGGCGAAATTTCTCAGTAGGAGTCCGTAATCGGAATTTGTGGCTTCACCTTCTATACGTCTGAATTTCATTAATTTAAATATTAGTATCCAGCGGCACCATGAATTGAGGCCGACCAGTTCGAAAAAGGCTGGGCAGATCAAAACAATTGAATGGGTTTTAAATAAATTGGACTGCCAATGGAATTTGAATATGTTTGGTACAATCAAAATTATATTTATAATCTCAACTGTCATGGTATTTAGTAAGTGGGGTTTTTTTTTCAAATCTTGGATCATAAACATAAATACAGAGGCCAGCACATAAAGTTACCACAATCTGTCAAATTTCTTTGATAGTATTTCAACTTTATTGCAAAGACATAAGGTTCATTTTTAATTGAGAAAATTTGACAATTAGGGATAGCTTGATGTGCTGGCGTCTGTACATACACGTTTCAAATATTATGTTGTAAGTCCCACGTAATAGGGGGCAAGCCTATTGCCATCAACTGGGTACGAATACGGACTCCAGGCTGCTACGTGGAAATCCCAAATGGATCTTGGAACCTAATTTTATTTTATTATCTCGGTATTACGTTCTATTAGATAATTCCCGACCACCAAACGGGCAAAGCCACGGGCAAAAGCTGGTGCTTTATAAATTAAAAAATCAAGTGGGATTGTCCGAAAGTGTTACCGCCACCCCTGAACATAAAGGGCTAAGGAAGGAACATGGATGGGTTTTAGTCAATAAGTGCCTGACAATCCCTTCCACTCCACCCAGAGCGGGAGTGAATTGATGATTTCCCACCCTCAAAAAAAAAGCGCGTATGTTTGCCGTAGACAGGACATCATTCTCGTATACTCCAAGACTCAGGTATAAAGTGGGTATTGTCTTGAGAAACAAAGGTGAAATCTTCATATCAAAGGTCACACAGAAAATAATAGTTGACCTTTAACCAGTTATCTGTTACAGGCCACAGCAACAATATTACCTACGAAAAAGATAGTAAAATGTAGTCTGTATTATTCTTGCTCTCGCATTGTTGCCTGTTAATCTTGCGGTGGCAGTTACCATGTTATGTAATTAAAGCGTCGAGACTGCTAGAATGGTTTATTCGTATTTACTTGTACCTCCAAACTAACTGTATTCAGACTAGGATTTAGTAAATAAAATCATCTAGTTTAATGTTTGAGTTGCTTTTAAATAGCGTAATATTAGTAGGTTTGCCCGCGGCTTCGCTCGGATAAATTGAGAATTTAACAATCAATTTTATTCGGGTTGTTCTCTATGCACGTATATTATTTAGAATTGTTAGGATTATATTTATAGGTAGGATTACCATCAGTGATGGCCTAGATATCCTAACATTATTATTATTAACACTAGTGAGTGTTAATAATAATAATGTTAGGATATCTAGGCGGCTAGCCAAAATTGGAACTAACTCCGCTATTTTGTTTTTCAATACATTTCATAAAATAATTTCACAAATTTTTATCGCGCCTACTTTAAACGTCGTTCGAGCGCCAAAAGATATTAATATAAAATCAATAATTGCGCAAAACTAATACCTAAATAATAACGCGTAATACTTGAATGTCTTTCAATGAATGTTGAGTTGACAACTCGGCAACATTCATTGCCTCATTTACGTTGTCGAGCAGACTAACTTTTCAAACATAAGAAGTAATGGATTAGGAATTTTATTAAAAATCCTTTGTATTGTATCCTTGTGACTAGGATGCTTAATACCTTAGCACATTTGACCGACTGTTAGGTATGTGTGCATAAATTAATAAAACATCCCGTATCTATCCCGTATGAGATGAATAAGTCCCACCTAATAATACAACGCTGTTTCAACCATAAATCTTTTGTTCCCAGGCATATTTTTATATTTTTACAAGCCTCTAGTGTCTTAATAAACGGGCTCCGATCGTAAGAAACCGTAAGGAGGGCAGGTAAGATATTGCGCCGTATTTCAACTACCACGCCACATGGTATTCATGGCTTTGGGTCTATAGTAGAAGTGCCTCTATTCCGATGAATTTGCACTATAACCTGTGGATAGAATAATGCTAGAAATCGTTTTATGGAATGGATTTTCTTACCTGTAGCGCGGTTGCTTGGTGAATGATGATACTGACAAATGGTAAATCATTAGGTATTGGAGTTATTTTTAGGTATTGGAGTTTTAGAGCGATTCGCGAAGGGGGTGGCGGGATCGTGTAGGAGGTGGCGGGATGGGAGAGGGAAAGGTCCTCCCGTCCCAGCCGCCGCGGGAGACGCCCCGAGCGTCGGGAGCCGCGTGACGACTCCCAGCCACCATAGGTGAGGGCCTGCGGACGGTGAGTAACGGGTAGCTCACCCGATCAGGACCAGGCCCGTGCCGGACGGCGCATACGTGTTCCACGCGCGCTTCAAAGAGATGTCAGCAATAAGGAAAGGGCCCGTTAGAGCCGAAACCTGCCACGTATGCGGGATTGTCCAACAGGGTTACCGCTACCCCTGAACCTAAAGGGTTAAGGAAAGAACATGGATGGGTTTTAGTCAGTAAAAGTCTGATACTCCCTTCCGCTCCACGAGCAGGAGGAGTCATTAGATAATGTCCGACGCTCAAAAAAAAAAAAAAGGTGGAGCGATGGTTTTTTAAAACTTGCTCGTCAGGAATAAACTGTAACAATGCATCGGTCAGTCTATCAGTAATGTGCCATTAGGTAGTATGGGCAGAAATACAGGCGTTCCTATTCAATCAAAGGCAATGGGAAATTGCTGCTGATGGCTGCGGGTGACGACGTCAGCTAGTAAGTCGCACCAATCGACTCTCTTCATATTTTGGCTCCCAGATGGAAAACTACAAATCAAATCAAATCAATCTTTATTAAAAGTCCTCCCGTCCCAGCCGCCGCGGGAGACGCCCCGAGCGTCGGGAGACGCGTGACGACTACCAGCCACCATAGGTGAGGGCCTGCGGGCGGTGAGTAATGGGTAGCTCACCACCCGATCAGGACCAGGCCCGTGATCTTTTTATCACTACCAACGTTTACAGGGAAGTTTAAAAAAATATGGCTGTTATTTAGTATGTTGTGGTGTCTTACATGTCTAACAAAAATGGAGAGGCGATCTTGACGCCTACGGATAGAATTGAGGCACTCTAGCTCAAGATAGAGAAGAGTGGAAAAGGTAAAGGTAGGCGTTTGCCCTGCAGCGGGACAACACAGGCTAAAAGTAATAAATAAATTAAGACTTCCACGCAAACAAAGTCGGGGTCAGAACCTAGTACAACATAAAGTGTATTTTAATGCCCAACAAAAATCCACACGACTTCGAAATCAGGAATCAACTTGAGGCATAAAATATGCATAAATTTGATCCTGTGTGATTTTAACATGAAGCTTCGTTACTTATACGAAGTTGGGAGAGAATACATTATGCGGCGAAGGCACATTTGCTTTGTAATTAATTTGGCGGTTTGTTAAACATTTTAACAGACTTAAAAAGATGCCTCGCAACAAGACATGTAACTTTTCTCTTTAATTGAAAAAGAAAAAAAATCGTGTTTGGATTGGCTTTTGACGTTAAATGAAGCATGAGAAGGCAAGGCTTGCTCTGTTGCTTTTTTGATCTTCGAAAAAAGGTCGAATTTCAATGATTCATGAAATCGTAAAGGCTGGTTACACAGGCGTGTCCCGGTTCAAACGCAGCAAATGTTGATCAACGCCTTTCGAGCAACGCGCAAGTGTGTACAGTACACATTGACGGCGTGTTGTGACAAATGTTACAAACGGAGGATTTAGTGCGCCCCGGTGTAAATTTCTTTAGGGTTCTTACAGACGAACGGCAAGTTTCTTACAGACGAACGGCAAGTTGTGAACGGCAGAGGCTACTTCAGCCGTCGCCACCTGTCGACGACAGTCGTCAACGCGTCGGCGGCAGCAGTCAATACGTCGACGGCGGCCGCCGACAGGCGACAACGGCTGCCGTCGACAGGCGACAACGCTTGCGGACGTCGGCGGCAGCCGTCGACGTATTGACTGCTGCCGCCGACGCTTCGACGGCTGCCGCCGACAGGTGGCGATGCTTGCAGTTGTGGCGTGTTTCATCCGCAAGCGTTGTCGCCTGTCGACGGCTGCCGTTGTCGCCTGTCGGCGGCAGCCGTCGACGTATTGACTGCTGCCGCCGACGCGTTGACGACTGTCGTCGACAGGTGGCGACGGCTGAAGTAGCCTCTGCCGTTCACAACTTGCCATTCGTCTGTAAGAACCCCTAGCTGACTGGCTAATAGGGTGTTATATGGATTATAAGTTCCAAATGTTGGTCATGTAAAAATAGTTCGATTTGTAAGTAATCCAGCGCCACGAAATACATTATAACATGATCTAAGTGTTTCCTAATCCTTGTTTTCGGCCACTTCTTTGGTAAGTAAAAGAAATGATCAATTTCATCTCCACTGCTCTCAAAACGGTTAAGGAAAACTTAGCAAGGAAACCAGCATGTCCTAGAATCAAAAATTTGAAGACATGTGACATCCGCCAACCCGCACTGGGCCAGCGTGGTGGTTTATTGCCCACTCCCTCTCTTAGCGAGGAGGTTTGTGTCCTAGCAGTGGGAACATTATAGGCCGATTAATCATGTACAGAGGCCAGCTCATCAAGTTACCACAATCTGTCAATTTTCTTTGATAGTATTTCAACTTTATTGCAAAGACATAAGGTTAATTTTTAATTGAGAAAATTTGACATTAAGGGATAGCTTGATGTGCTGGCGTCTGTACATGCATCGAGAAAAGTGAGGTCCTGAAGTTGGGGAAATTGTTATTGGGTTTTTGGGTGGACTTTTTTATTTTTTTTTTAAGGCTGGGAAATCATCCAATGACTGCTCCCGCTCTGGGTGGAGCGGAAGGGAGTGTCAGACTCTTACTGACTAAAACCCATCCATGTTCCTTCCGTAGCCCTTTATGTTCCGGGGTAGCGGTAACTCTTGCGGACAATCCCGCTTACCCGGCAGGCTTGGCCCTGAGGGGCCCCTTCATATGCTGACATCTCTTTGAGGCGCGCGTGGAACATATACGCGCCGTACGGCACGGGTCTGGTGCTGATCGGACGGTGAGTCACCCATTACTCACCGTCCGCAGGCCCGCGCCTACGGTGGCCGGGAGTCGTCACGTGGCTCCCGACGCCCGGGGCGTCTCCTGCGGCGGCTGGGACGGGAGGACCTTTCTCTCTCCCATCCCGCCACCTCCTTCGCGAGCATAACTTTTTCGCAGAAGGAGGTGACTGCCTCCCACTCCCTCTCGCCCCGGACCATGGCTTGCACCAGGGCCGGGCGCGAGAGGTCGCCGCCGCCGATCGCCTCTACGAGGACACGGCGGTGCTCTGCCCATGCTGGGCAGGTTTGCACCGTGTGCTCTACCGTGTCCTCTGGGCGATCCTCGCAGTGGTGACACCCGGGCGTTTCCTCCCGCCTGATGATGTGCAGGAACCTCCCGAAACATCCATGTCCGGTGAGGACCTGCGTCAGGCGGTAGGTGAGGGCGCCGTGACGCCTCTCTAGCCACTCCTCAAAGAGGGGCCTTACCGCCGCTATCGTGGCGTGCCCTTTTGGGTGGACTGGGTGCACGGTTGATGTCAATAGGCTCGACCCCTATTACATAGGACAAAACATAATTGGTTAAATGTGGGTCTACTGTAGATGCCTAACTACGCGAGAATTACAGGCGTCATGGTATGTAAAAGATCTCAAAAATTAATTATCAAATTACGTATTGTATAAAGCCAAGCCATATTTTTCAAATTAATAAATTGTTAATCAGTAAACTAGACACCAACTACCAAAGTTTTAATTAGTTGTCTAACAGTTGTCACCTTTCTAAACTTCTGAAGGAATTATTAAATTGACGTGTTAGAGATTAACTTTGTAAAACAATATTAGGTAAGAGTCATTTTTGTGTAAAAAAAGATTATTAATAGGGACACAAAATTAATATTAACTGTCTCAAACTCGAAGGATTGATTTTAATTTTATGAATTCTAGGCTTTTTTGAATTGTGAAGGAGTCAGACAGTTAGTCAGAAAGTTGAAGCTAGTTGCCTTTTCGAAAAAGTATATCTCTATGGAGAAGAACGAGCAAATAACTATAAGGATACTCTTTTAAACCAATATTGATTACAACATTCTTGTTCTTTTTAGCGTGTTGATGGCTAAATGAACTCGGCCCAGAATTCGGCCACGTGGTTGGCGCCATCACTAGCGTCCATCAGTTCCTGTAACGTGCATACGGCAGGACACGATATTAAGTGTTCCATCGTTTGGGGAATAGCACCACACCACCACCAAGTACTCAAACATTCTTGTTGCTTCTTTATGTTAGAGCAATTTAAAATATAAGATTAAACATAAGCTCATAAATGCAAAAGTTTGGATGGATATTTGTTACACAATCATGCCAGAACGGCTAAACGGATCTGAATGGTTAAGAGATGGCCAGTCTCAACTGATGAAGGGCACGAGCATGACGCGTGGATCAACATCATCAGAACAACCAGCTTGTAGGGAACTTAACTATCCACTCGCTCATATGTGAGACATTTAAGTGAGCATGACGCACTCTCACTCTCAACAGCTCTTCAAGTCAACTTAAGAGGGAACTCAACTTAGTCTTTCTTCATACAAAAGCATTCCGCTGTTTTCTTCGTGGATAATGCCTCTAGAGCAATGATTTTTTTCTAAAAAATCTAGGTCTAATTAGTACGTGTCCCTATCATTTTTTTTTCCAAAAAATAATCATTTAAGGCGATTGGTACGGGCTGTTCCCAGCCAATGTCCCGCTAGATGGCGCTGAAGGTTACATTTCTAGTTTATTTGAGTTTTTGCGTAATTGGAAAACTATTATGTCGTAGGAGTAGTGTTCGCGGTTACTAAATATTATAATTTATTGAAATATGTCATATCATTGCCTTAAAATCCACCCAATTCGGTAAATAGATGTATTTTAACATCTGCCATTGCATACAGGGTCGTTTACACACACAGACGTATACAAAAATGTTTACTAAAATTGAACACTAGATGGCGTGAATGTAAAAAACAAGTTTTCCATTTTTCTGTATGGGTAGACAGAACTTCAGAACACCACCTGCTATGTTTTATATTCTAAAAGATTGTTATAAAAATAAAACTTATATTTGTTGGCGTAAACTATTTTATTGATCAATAATTTTGGGAAATAAATAATGTCAAAATTGATTACAATAAAACGCAGTTTTATTTTATTACTTACATGTTTTTTTATCAAAACATGTATTTGAAGTAGCATATAATATGCTGATCCATGCCTATTCACTCAAAACTAATAACACTAATGATTTGTAACAGTAACAATTATTTCAATATTATTTTAAACATTTCATAACCAACACGTAAGAATAATTCATAAACAAGATACAACAACAAATCTAAAACACTTTATTAGGTGATAATGATAATAACCAGGAAGGTGAAAAACATATTTCCGATTTCGACGCACTCAAAAGCTTTTAGTAAAACATAGGTAAGCATGTATGCCTAATGAAGTATTATTTCACCTTCTGATTTTACAGTAAATACAAATAAAAAGAAATATACAGTGGTTATGTAGATTCTAAACAAACTACTACCAAAATACAATTAGAACAAAAATCATTTGACTTGTTGATTTCAGATTCTAAACAAACTACTACCAAAATACAATTAGAACAAAAATCATTTGACTTGTTGATTTCACCCTCTGCCTTGAAACTAGCAGTCAAACGGTCACTCCTATGAGTATTACATATATAAATCATTATCATGCTGTCCTACAGTGGAGATTTCAATCAAAGCAATGTCTTCTGGTGACTTTTGGAATTCTGTTAGCCGTTCTTCACACTGTATTTTCAACTGTGCTTCGTCAATATCAATAGGATCACAAGCTTCGGGTCCATAGTGCTTATCCGGTTGGGATTTCTCTCTTCGAGCAAATAATCGTTTGCGTGTCAAAGATTGCTGTCGTATTCTGCTCTGTTCCTTCCGTTTTATGTACTTTTTAAAATGTGTCCCTGGGCTCTGTGTGGTCTGCTTTTTCCATGCAGTTTCATGCCATTTGTGTCCCTTAGCAAGTGATAGGCCTGAAAACATATTTAAATGTTATATTTAAAAAAAGAAATGTTGCATTATTGCATATAAATTGGAATAAATAAGGGCTGGAGAATGATGATATTCCATCACAATCAAAGAATTTCTTACTGGTTCTAATAATTTCTGACTGTTATTACTGTATATTTACCTGCCACATAAACACGCCGCTGGTAAGAACCCCCTTTTCCTAAACTTATTCGTTTTCCACAGTTGAATTTGTTTATTACGCTCATAAAGTTTTCTGCCACATTTGTTGTCTCATTAGACAAACAACCTGCCTTCAAAGCAATTTTTTCATTGGCTGCATAAATCAGAGCCCACACCTCTGGAGCATTATTTTTCAGACTTTCTACATGATTTTCTTCCTTCTTTTCACTTTCATCTGTTAATGTTTTATTGACATTGCAGTAATAATTCTTGCAGTTTTCATGTACTCCGAATACATGAAGCGGGCCATTTCTCAATTCTGCTGCCATAGCAGTATGCTCACTGCTACACATGATAATTTTCCGTGCTACTAGTGTAAGCTTCATCACCTTCGGCTTCAGAATATTTCGCCCAGAAAGAGGGAGTTTAGTGTTGACCAAGATCTAAAAAGCACAAAATATAAATACAGAATAATATGCTTCACTGATCTTGAATTGACTTTACAAATTTGACTTATTAATTTACCTTGTAGAGTGCACTGGTATAGTTTTTGATAACATGATTCTTGCATTCAATTTTTTTTATTATGTTCCCATATGACACTTTCTCTTTCAATTTTGCATACACAGAGGAGTCTCCGTTACCAATAAAACTCAAATAGCAAAGTTGATGTATTTCTTCACTGTTTTGAAAACCTTCCACAATAATATCTGATTCCATTGCTGTAGATGGTCCAGTAAAATTTTTGCAGCAGTTATGTGCTTTCATATCCAGGTTTCTCCTCTCATAATATTGACATGTATAACAATATTTGTTTCTAACACCAAGAAATTGTCATTTTTTAGTTTCTGTACCAATAATGCAGGCCTGGAAATGAAAAGCAACACTTGTAAAAATAATGCACATAGGTAATTAAAATGTCATAAAGAACTAAATTTGTTTTTAGTAAAATATTAACTTACCATACCAGATGATGAATCAAAGTTATGCCCATATGACCTTTTCAACCATCCTCCATCTACATATACAGTAACAAATGGAACACCGTCTGAAGACACATGACCTTTTTGTATTGCAATTGATGTTTCTTGTTGATCAGCTATTTTAATTTCCTCTGTCAAATGTTCAAACCACACACTGCCTAATTTTTTTTCAATACGACGAAATTTGTTAGCTGACATTGTTGGAATATCCATAAGACTTGTTATATGAGCTGCTTGAGTGTAGAAGCTACCAGAAGTGACAGTTGCCCACACAAATGCAGTATTTATTTTATCACTGCTCTCCGTAAAATGCCTCCACGCTTTATCACACATACTGCACTTGAAAATTAATTCACTTCGAAATCCATCAAGTCTTTCACTAACAAATTCAATTTGTGAAGATTCACACATATTTCGATGTCTTTCCATAAGAAATGCCCACTGTATTACATGCTTCAAGTCCACAATGCGATACCCAGATATTCCAGATAAACATTTATTTGGACCAGGTTCCACAATCATTTGAAATGAATTTCCGGATCAGGTTGCGGCCAATTAATCTCTAAAGGTTCAACCACAGGTTCAGCTGTCACTGTGCTAGTACTACTAGGAGCACTGTAGGTGGCCTCTAAGCGGATTTTCGGTTTTACATGAATATATGTTCTTGGTTGTATATGTTCTGGGTACTGAAAGAAAAAAAAACAAATTGTGATTACCATAATAAAAGTATAATACCTATATCCTAGATCTATTTTCTCCTTTCTCAATATTTCGTAGGTTTTTTTACGTCATCTTATGGTTTTAGATTATAGCAGCCCACATGACGACCTACTGACCCTACATACACGTAGTGTTCCTTTTACGATCAACAATAAACCATGTTGATACATACATTATAGAGTTATCTAAGACGATTTCTCGTGTTTACGAAGAAGTCGGATACAGAATTAGTTGTATTATGCAGGTTCACTTACCTCCCTTCAGCATAATATCTCCTTCTTCCACTTCGAACTCGTTTCAAAGATTTGCGCGACCCCGAATATTCGTGTTGTCTGTACGACGCCTTGCTTGTTCGAACAGACATTGTAGACGTAATCTAAATCAGAAATATAGAAAAACAAATGAAAAACGAAAGAATAAGTTCCTTTTAGACACTCATTATTTGAATAAAATAAATATCGTAATTCGTAAGTCACATGCATTGAAAGATCTATCAATCTTTTATGATTGAGTTGCGTTCTGAAATAAAATCTAAGAAAATAAAATATAACACTAAAATTTACTTATCTTTATATTTCAATGTTATCTTTATACACCTGGTAGAACTGGCCGACGAATATAGATATATATATTAGATTCAGCGATTTATTTTTAAACAATAAATTACGGAACAAAAAAAAAGGATTGTAAGTAACTGAATTATGTTTGTTTCTGAACGCACCGAGTCGCGCGCCGGCGCGCGGTGCACGGAGTACATACCTACTTTGATAAAACAAACGAATAATATTGTGTGTCTGTCTGAAAATTCGGAAAAGCATATTTTGCCAATGTTTGCAAGTTTAATTTTGTGACTACTTTGGTAGTTTACCGATTTATAATAATTGTATATATCGTTGTTTAAAAAATATTCAAACACATTAAAATATGATACACTGATTTATCACTGGTTTCAGTGATGAACTGATGAGTCAATGTTAGCCACAATACTAATCACTTTCGTCATACGTGTGTATGATTGATGTGATTAGCAATGTGGTGATATTTCAGAAAAATCACGGGCCAGTTTGTTGTTTTTAATCCCACCGAAAATATAATTGCGTTATTAGAATAATTAATTACTATACCTACAATAAATTACAATATAGTCTCAAATGCATACTAGAGAAATATTGCAATTTGAATCAATTAAAATGCACAGCATACAAAAATAAATTCTCAACACAAGACATTCCGCGCGCAAATCATAGCGCGTAGCAATGAAAATCAAGAATGTAATTTTATATCGAGTCGACCAAAGTAAAAGTACCTAGACAATACATTGACCTCTAGACTAATAGAGGTCACTGGTCAGGTACCTACATACAAATACAGACAGACCTACGACCACGCTACGAGTTGCCAGTGTTGCCACACAACAATAATGAGTAATAAAATTGTTTACAAAAAAAAAACAAAGATTTCTAAGGTAATTAGTTTTATTTTATTTATTGTAATTTTTTTTTGAACGATTGGAAATGAAATTACTCAATTATTGCAGTTAGAACTTTGATTTATTAGAATTATAAGATAATGAACGCGATCGCGCACGACATCTAGCGCGTCAATGTTTAAACATCGCCTTTCGTTTACTTGTCAAAAGTCACGCACACCACACTACTGTAGAAGTGTCAAATTTTGCCGGTATTTCACTGTTGTTTTTCTAAGTAAATAATGTAAGTTATTGATTAAAAAGGTCGATCGCGGACACATTTCATTGTAGAGAAGTGATAAAATGATTAGTTTTAATGAAAGAGTGTCTGTGTTTAGTGTATAAATGTATTCAAAAATGTATGGGCGGAGGGGCG
The DNA here is from genome assembly GCA_951799385.1 of Hyppa rectilinea. NCBI lineage: Eukaryota > Metazoa > Arthropoda > Insecta > Lepidoptera > Noctuidae > Hyppa > Hyppa rectilinea. The sequence goes on from OX637305.1 coordinate 7,927,974, forward strand.
GTACATCCACCTTAAGGCGATTTACACACGGCACCCCGCTCCGCCGCGGTAAGCGGTGAAGCGGATCTCATGTCGCATAATTGGACTCTAAGAAATCCGTTGATGCCTAACACATGTACACCGCCCGACCGCGCGGTCGAGCGTTGCTCGTTTCTACCACAAACTGCTCCTACCGCGCGGTCGAGCGGTGCCGTGTGTAAATCGCCTTAGAATCGTGACAATCCAAAGTCTTTTGATGAAGGTTTATTGTAGGTAAAATCAGCCTGAGCTACAGCTGTTGTCCCTTTCATACTTTACGGGGGCAGGTGCGTCGGCAATAGTTTCTTCAAATACATATTTTTCAAATTAATCGAGACTCGAGTCCCCTCTCAAACCATAACATAATTAACGGCTCCATGGTAGTAACAATTAGTGTATGTTCAACAACCGCAATCTTTATCCCTAAACATGTTGAACCTCTAAATGTTTCCATGTTCATCCCCCAGGGGTTGAACGAGGAAATTAAATCATACAAATCTAAAGTTTTTTTTTTTTTAATTCCGACCAAAAGTAAATAAAATCATTACCACACTTTGAAGCTAACAACTATTGAAACTAGATTAAATAAAAATAAACTTTAAGATGCCACTTTTGGCCTGAAGGAAGCCTATCATCCAAAGATTTAAACATTAACAATTGATAATATTACAGTTACCTATTGTTGTACCTAATACTAAATTCTAGATGTTATTAAAAAAAAAATCTATGTAGAGGTCTATAATAATAAGAAACGCCTGTTCAAGTACTTTTGTAAAACTACGGACTTGGACTATTTGCAAGGAAAATATTGTTAGGTAAGAGTTGGGCAGATGTGCACCCATTGTAGCTATTATGTGTAAATCCCATGTTATAGGGGGCGAGCCTATTGACATAAACCGGGCATAATACCAGATTCCGGGCTGCTGCTGAGAAATTTCTGTTGGGAAACCCAATAACACTTAATCAGTCCTGGGAATCGAACTCCGGACCTCATTCTTAGCCGTAGCGCTTGCATATATATAAAAAAAGAAGCGAGACTGACTAACTGATCTATCAACACATAGCTCAAACCAATGAACGGATTGGGCTAAATTTGCCAAAAAGATACAGATAGTTACGAGTATTATGACGTAGGCGTCCGCTATTTCACGCTAACGAAGTCTTGGGCAGAATAAGTATTATTTTCATGAGACTCGAAAAGTCAGAATGTCTCTTTACCCTATTCACGTAAGATAAACAGCTCGTAGCAAAACAACAACTTCACAAAATATTCAGAATCAAAGCAAACTGCTATAAACATAAAATAAATAGTAATTTCCAGTGGGTCTCCACTGGAAATTATTTAGATAGAACTATTGTGCACTGTGGTGGCCCAATGGAATGGGTCCCGATTTAAGATTTGTAGGTCGTGAGTTCGAACCCAAGCAGGCAACTAACTTTGTGTTAATTCATCACCACTGCTTTCGAAACGGTGATGGAGAACAGCGTGAGGAAACGGGCCTGCTTTAGAATCAAAATTCGAAGAAATGTTACATCCACCACTCCTTTTCACAGAAAGGAAGCTTGTGTCTCAGCAGTGGGCACAATATAATAATAATAATAATCATTTTATTTTCAAGCAACAAGACTCTTAGTGTTAGTAACAATATACTTACAAACTATGTTAGTAATACAATTACAAAAAAGAAAACAGATTGTGACATCACTTGGCATAGGCTGATTATGCAAATAATTTCCCGTAATACAAATAAAACCCTGTTCAAATAACAAACATCCATTGTACATTTTATGAACTTGAAGTAACAGAAGAAACTAAGCCATCCATTTCTGGGGAAATCGTTTACCCCGCCAATGACTGTAACTGATAATTGAATTCAACAAAGAAGATAGAAAAAAAAGTAAACTTCCTACGTGATGCGAAAACGGGATTCGGGCTATCAACACTTGTTTTGTAAGTCAATGAGAAAGAACCAATACTGTTGTATGCCTACCATATCAGATTTAAAGAGTAAATTCCTTTTCGCAATAACGAGTAATTGTTTATGTTTATTTATGAACTCCATTGAGGCTGTGCGATCTCATTACTCAGGACTATTTATGTCCTTTCGATAATAATATTCGAATGTAATATGTTCAATGTATTACTTGTTTGTTTGGATGTCTATTGACCTTTTAACCGCCCCAGTCGTATTAATACGACGAATGTTTTCGTGCCCCTGCCACCTGAGTCGTGTTTATGCGACTGAAAATCTATGTTTGGTTTTAATTTTTTATGTAATTGCAAGATCATTTCATCTGAAATTAAGTTTTTTTTTCTGAGTTGGATGCTGGGGTCACCGTAGTTGATATAAAACCACGCGGTCAATAGGTTAAAATAGTAGTAGAGAAATGGAAATGTTTTAATAATTTATTCTGCTGTGACGTCTGTAAAAATTTGTAAATAAATTCGTATAAGTACAATGAATTTCAAATTGAATGACAGTTAACTTCACCTAGTTTTCTCGGTCAGCTTTATTTAAGAATATTACTGCAGAATAAATTAATTATCAAAAAGTCATTCTTCATTTAAGATCTCTATGCATCAAGTCATGTATGCGAAGTATTCGCACTGCGATAACTTTCATGGACATCACATTGCGGTATGGTTATGTATGTATCTACAGTGGACCGCACGTCAGTATTACTTAAAACGTGAGCTGGTTTAGTGTAGTACGGAGTTTCAATAGAACAAGAGGCCAGCTTACGCTGGTCCTGGTAACTCACACGCGGTCGATAGTACCGATACTCGTAACTCTATTTGAAATTTTCAATAGTTTCTCGGCCTACTGCCAGGATTGCTAGTCATGCGCATAGCATTCTCAATTATTAGACTGGACAATACCTACTACCAAAACTGTAGATTTGAAGCAAAATGACTATCATCGTTTCTTTTTAAAAGGTCATAAAGGTAGCCATAGACAGTCGAAACATCTTTTTGAATTTGGAAAAGCAAAAATTGATTCTTTCAAATTATGTAAAGCAAAGTACTGGCCGGTATGTACTCTGCCATAGATATGTCAAAATTAGATTTGACTGGTAACTTTCGTGCAACGGCGACAACCCCACACTATAGCGATTATTTGTAAAACTAAGCCTTAATCTCTCCCATTCTTGTGGTATACATAATCAGCCTATAATGTTCCCACTGCTAGAATACAGGCCTTCTCTCTAAGAGAGGGAGTGGGCCATAATCCACCACACGTATCTTGTGGTATAGTGAACACAAAAGACAGAGCTAACAATAAAACACGCCATGCAACTAACGTCAAAACAAATGAATGGCAGCCGAAATTTGCTGCCGGATGTTGCAAAAAAATGGCAAATATTACGAGAGGGATATGAAACTATGTATGAATTGGTGTTGAATTCATTTTGAGAGATATTCCAGGTTTTGTGGTTTCAATTACAGTGTAGTGCTGTCCTGTAATATCTCACCGTGAAAACGTAGATGAAGTGAGTTTGAAGTGAGCTGTCAATCCATAGTTTTGTAGTTTTAGTTGTAGTGTTGTGTTGTCAAATCACGCTCATTTCACCTTTTTTTTTTAAGGCTGGGATATTATCCAATGACTTCTCCCGCTCTGGGTGGAGCGGAAGGGAGTGTCAGACTCTTACTGACTAAAACCCATCCATGTTCCTTCCTTAGCCTTTTATGTTCCGGGGTAGCGGTAACCCTTTCGGACAATCCCGCTTAACGCTCATTTCACTGTGGGATTATAATAAAATCGAGCGACAGTTTCAATTTCACATTGCTGCGGTATGCTGCTGTACGTAGAGGGTGGGTGCTTTTTTTTTTTTTTTTTTTTTTTAAGGCTACGGACCACACGTGTGCAACGATTCCATACAAAACGTTAGCTATCTTAAAACTAGTTTTAGAATTTATTTAATTAAAAGTTTAGACATCAGTATTATCCAGAGTGTTCTGCTCTTTATAGGATTTTCAATGTCTAGCGAGCGGTACTTAAAATATTTTCTTGAAATATCTCATTATTAATTGTAAAATTATTATTAAATACATTAAAAGTATAATGGATTACTTGTTTTCACAAGTAGGTAATCTTGTTTGAAATTTCAGTAATTTGTTTCGACATCTGTGGTCTTGTTTGATAAATAATATAAACATTTGTGAATGTTATCGAAATCTGCACTAACTGAAAAAAAAAATTAGAACAGATTTGGACGAAAAGATACTTTATGATCCAGCATCTATGATGTTCTTCTGTTAGAAATAAAAATAAATAGGTCTTCGTTGGAAAGCGCGTCACTTGAAAACGACTACACTGATTTGGCTAATTTTTATTTAAAATTGTTGCCCGAAAAATGTTAAAATTCTGGAAAATCTGAAAGTAGATTTTCTATGGGAATTAAAATTTGGACAGGGCAACGTCTGTCGGGTCAGCTAATTGTAAATAAACAAGAATCTCCTGTTTTAGTTTTGTAACACAAAACCCTGTTTCAGTTCAAAACCATCTTTAAATCCTCGAATTAGCAAAAATTACATTACATCCAATCCTCACAATTTCCAATTCAAAAAGCAAAAAAATAAAATAAATAGCTACGTGAAGATGCCATATTAGAGTATAAAGCAAAATGCATAACAGAACATAAAAGTCGTACACTGTAACACAAGAGGAAATAATAAAAATAAATAAATAGCTTATTAGTGTACTCCGCGCCCCGTACTATTCTGCCAAGTACAGTAAGCTTCAAAAAGGTGTATCGACGACAAGAATTTATGTGAGTGTCTACAGGTTGTGTTCCAACATACTGTATCAATTTGCTGCTACAATTAAGTATGTTTTGTGGCTACACATTAGTATTGGAGGAAATATTGTAGACAGTTAAATTAATTATTGTCAATGCATACATTTTGTTGAAGACACAAAATTTGAATACAAAATTCAAATTCAATTCAATTCGAAGCAATTTGAATTTGATTATATAAATTTCCAATCCAGCGTTGCATGTCTTTCGATGAAACATTTTATATCTTTCGTTATTTAATTAATTCTTCTTTGTGAAGAATTGATATTAAATAATATCTTATTAAGACTTCTTGTTGTTTCGACAACCTTTAGAAAATTGGTAAAATAAGAAAATGTTTAATTAAATTCATCAGCTGGGTAGCAATAATAATAATCTTTATTGTTCAGTAAAGTACAAACTATATAACTCGGATAGATCACTGGTCTTCACACTAGGATTCCCTGTCGTGCCAAGTCTCTTTCATCGTGTTTAAGAAAAGGAAAAAATACAGTGAAACATAATGTACAGACGCCAGCACATCAAGGTATCCCTAACTGTCAAACTTTCTCAATTCAAAATGAACCAATGAATGATGAATGTCTTTGCAATAAAGTTGAAATACTATCAAAGAAATTTGACAGATTGTGGTAACTTGATGTGCTGGCCTCTGTACCTACGAAAGGAAAAGTTAAGCTACATAAAAATGAAAAATTGAAGGGAGTACATCGCATCTTGCAGTAAGAGCATAAAAAAGTGTGAAGCTGATGCGTGTGTGTGCGCATATGTGTTTGTGTTTGAGGTCACATCATAAATCAATTAACTTAGCCTAAACGAAAGGTTAGACAGAGGCGAATCTACAGTACACCCATATTAAGCCCGTTATGTTTAATAGCCATGTTATAGGGGAGAGCCTATTGCAATAAGTCGGGCAGAAATGCAGACCGGAATCGAGCCCAGGACATCATGCTCAGCAGTAGCGCTTGCGACTACGCAACAAACGAGGCAGGCAAATGGTTAGTACAATCAATTCAATTACACAATGTTTCCTTGTAAGACAATTAATTACGCTCAAGTGACTACTTTTATGGCTTCACTTGGTATCTTTGGGGGGGTGGGAAACGACCCCAACTTCGGATGTTGTTGACCAAATCAGTCTTCTCCAGTTTGTAGATAAAGCACTTAAGTATGACGGATATCTTGTAGTGTTTGCCGATGACCCTTGCCCCTGTCATATGGGGGTTCTTTTCTACATTTATATTAGTATTTTTTATGGTGTACGTACATAAAAAAAGTATTCTATCTATGTATCCTCTTATCGAACTCGTCGAGTTAGAGGAAAAAAAAGGCTTTATTTTACACCGTAAACCAGAACTGTACATGTTAGTTACCGGGTAATACTATACCTCATGGTAAGGCTCACTGTCCAGTCAGACTTTCGGGCTTCTGATGACCAGTAAAGAATGTCAAAGATCCAGAACTGACTATTTGACACGGTCAAAATTAAAATATGAAATCACATAGAAAAAAGACCGCTCGTCTTATTAACTTCCATCACCGTAGAGAAATTAGAAAATTATGCGAAGATGTAACTATAAAATTGCATTTAATTCTAATAATATTCCATTTGATTCTAAAAATCTGTGACGTCTCATTGTTATTATTTCATACGAATCATGTACAAATTCCGCGTTTTGACACTTCATAAAAAGGTACGTTATTGACTACCCTTTCAAATAGCCAATAGGCAGCCGGGACCAACAGCTTAACGTACTTTCCAGGCACGGAGGGATCTTGGTATGTAAAGATGATGATGATGATATCCATGAACCAACAACGACGACCCGTGCGGGTGTTTTATTTCTTAACCATAAGCCCCAAAAAAGAAATACACTAAATTAATATAGGGCATAACCCTGCAACAAGGAGCTCGTGGTTAAGTAATAACATCTGCACGGATCGATCCATTATCCACGATTAAGCTACGCTTGCCGGGGTTGGCCAGGGATGAGACCATCTTTACATGCTGAGACTTCTGCGTGTCTCGGAAAGCACGTTAAGCCGTTGGTCCCGGCTATCCTTTGTGCATCTTTGACATACGGATCGTCAGAAGCCCGAAAATCAGAGTAGTATCTGGGCAATACCCCTTGGTAAGCGAGACTTACTATCAAATTCAGGTCAGATGGGCAATCGCTCCATGTAAAATACTGGTATTCAGCTGCATCCGGTGAGGCTGGAAGCCGGCCATAACATAGTTGGGTAAAGCTAGGCAGTTTGATTTAATAAATAAACATCGAAAATTAATGATGACTATAAGATTATTATTCTTTTACGAGAAAAGATCACATCGACATGGAGGTAATGTTCCTTTACGAGTCTTTTAAACATAACGTCTGGGCGCGTTCTATTAGAACTGAAAATGCATTCCACGAACGAGTAGCCGGGATAGTCAAGGGATTTGTCGAGGAAGGTTGTGAAATGTATAGGCATTTTAGCTTCAAGTTATCCGACGACCTTAAAAATTTAGTGTAGGAGTCGCAAAGTCGAGACTTAGACAAAATTCAGCACCACGTGCAATTTTGGAGCTTGTGACCAGAGCATGCCCCACCTGCTGGAGTGTCCTAAATGCCCGTTCACCTGCACCTCGGATGACCTAAAGAATGCCACTAATGCGGCGATCAATGTGGCAACCTACTCTAAACATTCAATTTAATAACATTAAAAAAAAGTACCAGCGACACGAAAAGAGGAAGAAGCATGCAACCACTATCGTAGTATCTCTCACTTGTACTGATGACATAGCAACGTATAACCGTGTGCTGTAAACAAGTTGTTGACAAGCTTCTTGTCGAATCCTAATTTCGTCCTTGGTCAGAAATCTGTGGCTTATAATATAGAGTGAGTGTAGGTGAAATTAATTTTGCTTTCACCAAAACCTTTGAGAGACACCATGATATTAAATTTATTTTTAGGCCATGTACATAAACAGGTAATAAATTTAATATGTGTCATACGATAAACAGATTTACGATAAGATATAATGTTATGTAGAAAACTGGGACAAATTCATAGAGGTTTACAGATGAGTTGGCTTGTTTTGTGATGAAAATAAGGATGTAGGTAGATCAAGAATAAATTGTAGTTGGGTATCGGGAATGTTTGTCGAAGGACCGATAGCCGGTGGAGCAGACGAGTCCTAGACCTAGATGGTCCGACGATCTTACAAAGGTGACTGGAATAGACTGGATGCGGAAGGCGAAAGTCAGGAGGATGTGACTTAGTCTCGGCCAATGTCAAGTAGTGAACAGCTATAGGCTGAGTCTAATAGGCTGAATTTAGGAGAACTACGGTTACCAATTTGCATCAATTGCAATTATCTCTTGTGTTTGTTCTCATTGTCAGATTTGTAAAGAAGGCCACCTATCCTGGTTATCGTCTAAGGACACAGTCGAAGGAATGACTGAGTCACAGTTAATAATTCCATCGCAATTTTTTAAAATTAATTGGAGCTTTTATTTAAAGGAACATGAAAGTAAACTCAACATTTTTCCGATTAAACGGTTAACACGAGAGCTTTTAACTGAAACCGCGAGGAAGGTAATCGTGGCATTTTTGTTTAGCGAGAGGACCCTTATACCCGAATAAATCATTCATCGGAACGTGGACGTAAATATTTGGATCACGGAGGGTGACCTCGGAAATATCGGTACAGGCAAAGATTTAAATTGTTAGATCCGCCATTTTTTTGTTTTTTTTTTAACTTAGCCTACATTGCCCCAATGCAAAGGCTTACCCTACATCTTCCCAGGCATGGTTTGCCAGAGCCACCTCCTCAGCTCCTCAGCCTCAATCGTCTCACCACCTCTTCCTGCCCCGTCCATTCTATCATATGGATGGGCTCTATCTACCATATGGAGACTGTTCCCAGCAGTCACTAAGCATGCGGCTGATGTGACCCGCCCAATTCCATTACAGCTTGGCAGCATTTGTGCCTACGTTGAGGGTCCCCATTTTGCAGCGTGGTTCGTTTTACGCCCAGTCACCCATACCGCGTCAAAAAATATCACGTTTCTGTTTCGTTGACAATGATTTTTAAACAGTATTGTCTCATACTCGGACTGACGGGAATGCGTGACCTCACTCTTCTCAGTATAATCACTGTTCGCTCGACATAAGTACGGTTTGGACTCTTCTGACTATTTAAATCTTTGGCTATAGGCCTATTAAAATAAAAGTAGACCTCAGGTTTATGTAAAGGATTTTTTCTAACATTTGTTTTTATCTTTTATTTTTGTTTACCAACATTGTGCAAAACAAGAGGAAACATGGTGATTAACTTATTTTTTTTCTGTTTTTGGTTTGTCTTTATGGTAATTTTGTAGATTAAAAATGAGGCGCTATTATGAAAACTAGTAAGTAGGAAAGCGAAGTTTCTTTGTTTTTCGGCATGGGGGTATAGAAAACGTTTCATAGTCTGTGACTAAGTCGGATTGATTTCCCACTATGACGTACTGAACCAGTTTAAAACGACTTTATTGCAATTGGGAATAGATTTTAGTTTCACTACTCTCCGGAGAATTGAAAATCCAAAAGCTATTTGAACCGAGATAGAAAAAAAAACGCAAATCGTATCGAAAGCCATAGTTTTCCCTGAATTTAGAAGATACGTCCATGATTCTATCTACATCCGTCCCAATAGTGATTCACTTTACAGTGTTATTCTAAAACAAAAATATTCTGAAACTCGTCTTGAATGTACCTATTATACAATCTATCGCATTTCACCATTCCATCAAACCGGCTGTAATATTGGCAAATTGAAGAATTGCAGCTCCGAGATAAGCGAGGTATAAAATAAGGAAGAAGTATGCAGCCCTCTTAAAGGCCTCTTGCCAGCATCTACTTGTCAGAAGCTTTATGAATAATTCTTTTATATCTCCCGCCCGCCTTTTTCGTGAACATTACATAAAATTTTCATATTCACGTTGTAGTTACCAATTTGCATTTGAACCACTCATCTGAGGCTATTATCGTTCATGTCAGTACAATGGGAGGTGAGCAAATAATATGCGTGATAAAAAGCCAGGCGAAACAACGTGGAAAGAGCAGAAATTCTTAGAAAAACAGAACGTACATTCGAGAGAACAGTAAAAATCACACACGTATAATGAAGTTATTTCTTTCTGTTATGTTTTTTTTAACGTACCGAATTCATCAGGCTGTGGTTTTCGATTACGCTTATGTCTACAATAATGTGATTACACCAATTTAATTATATTAAATCGCAGTAATATGACTAATTCATGATGGCATTTAATAACATTAGGCCTGTTTATAATCTAATTAGTACATTTTAATGAACTGTTTGTTGACCAAACTAATAGTAAACTAATATTAACGGATCAACATGAAATGATAATAGACACCTACACATACATACCTAAACATACGCCATCTTCAATGGGGGTAGGCAGATACTATATATAATACGTCACCTATGACGCTTCTTAAATAACGCACACCCGTCCTTACTTTATTCATTCGTAACTGATTGTGGTAATAACAGTTTTAATAAGACATATACAATCACCCCTTAAGATGTATACTCCATTTGTAACATTAGACAAAAAAGTAACGGTCTTCACCTTTTTTTCTTATTTCACGACAAATACAAAGAGATGTAATCTATTTACAGTTTAAATTAAAAAAAAAACTCTTTAAGCCGCACGGATTGATCCTTCAGATTCAGCTACGCTAATTGCAAGCTTCGTGGATCTTTGACAGCCGTTACGGGTAGTCAGAAGCCCGAAAGTCTGACAGCCAGTCTTACCAAGGGTATCGTGTTACCCAGTTACTGGGTTGTGGAGGTCAGATAGGCAGTCGCTCTATGTAAAATACTAGTATTCAGCTGCATCCGGTTAAGCTGAAAGCCGAAGACTAGGCAGATTGATTGAAGTACAGTAATTTCATCAATATTACAAAATAAGTGTCGTTATATGTCTAATGCTGCAATAAATGGAGTATAGTAGGTACTGTAACATGTAATATCTCTACATATTTCAGCTGCACGATGTAGAATGTAAGTTTGCGAGCACAATAATTTATAGTCCAGTGCATAAATCACTGAAACAAATTATGTGACTAGAATAACAATTCTGCATATCACTTGCTCTTTATTTCATTTGCTAACGAATAGCGTTTTACGGCACATAAACTCTGCATTGAGGCTATAATATCTTCTAGTGATAACAAGGCTTGCCGTTTTATAGTGCGTTGACCAGACATCTTGACCTCCCTACCCCTTCCTTGTCCAACTGATAAGCCATAGACGAAGGGTAAATTAACTAAAGTTTGTAGGTCTCATGCCACTGGCTGCGTTATAAAGACTATTGAATCGCTGTCTCCATGCAAGACCAGCTTTTGTGTCGGAAACTTGAGTAGTAACCAATCTTTTATTTTCTTTTGTCGCCTAATGTCGTGTACGACAATATCTCATCTTGTGTAGAAAAAAAAAACGAAAAAAAAAACTTTTTTTACCCGACTTGTATTTACAAGAGAGAGTAGGTGTGTTTTTGTTGGGTGATTTTGAACGTGTTTTTTCGCTTCCGGCTCGTGAGTGGGGCATGGGGGTAATTTGGGTGAATACGCCAGGGGCATTACAATGGCATAGAAGTCGTTGGCATTCATTATTCGAGGTGGCGCGACCAGGCACTGTGTCCCGCCCATGTTTGGAACCGTCACTGACGGACGTGTTACACTTGTGGCGCAATAAAAGTAGCTACAATATTTTTTTTGGAAATTTTAGAAGCTTGTATTCAAATGCAGGCGTAGGCTGACTGCGTTGACCGATAGGTATTTCGTTAGTTTCATCTACAGTTAAAGAAAAACGATAGTAGATTACTTCGATACTATCGTTTTTCATTGTATTTATAGTAAGTAGTATTTATAGTAAGTAGTAGATTACTACTACTTACTATAAATACAATGAGTGCACACGGCGACGACAGCATTCTATCATATCAAACCTCATTTTATTTTCATAAAATATGAAACCATTGCATTTAGCGCATAATAGTCCACCAGGTAAAGGGATGGCTTTTTTAACATTACATTTTGAACAGCTCTCTGAATCCGTCTAGTTTAATTAGTGTGCTTTTCCCGGCCCCACCTCTTACGGAAATGCTGTCCTTACTAAATGCACGCTGACAACAAGAGCATGAAAAACTGCGCTTGGAATTACAATAGGTGAGCTTTTTCATTACATAAATGAGTTTCCACGTTGTCAAAAAGTAATTGTTTAAATGTTTTATTTTATCTTGATTTCAGTTTATTTTATTAGGTTATCTATATTATGTCATAATGCTCCTATCCTTAACTCCTGGGGGGAACTTGGGGGGTTAAAGTAAATGCTTAGTTTGGTGGTCACCGTCCAATCTATTCTTGTTTATTCGGTCAGTTATTGATAATTACATAAATATAATATTTGAAAATTTTAATTAGAAAAGAAATCGAGTAGGTGTACTTTGTATTAATGATTGCAGGTATAAAATTTCGTTAAAAAATTATCATTGATAGAAAATATTTTAAACTAAAAGTAAAAGCGTCCATTTACATAAAACAAATGATTTATAAACTAGGCTATTTCCTTGACCACCACTGTAAACGTTGGACAATGGTAGGTTAACGGCAGCATATACATACACACATACCTACCCTACGTCGAATTCCACCCCACAAAGCCTTAACAACACATGGTTTCAAATTCGTACAGAAACCGAATGAAAAACTAAATGCTGTTGATCAATGAAAACTGAAGGTGTGAAAGAGACGGAAATCTTTAGAAAGAGGGCAATTATTGAGGGATTCTCCAATGAAACTGAACGGGATCTGCACATAAACCCCGTTAAAGGGTTATCGAGTCATTATTTTCTGTGGCATATTCGTCTTGAACGCGGTTTACATGAGCTGCTCGCGTTCAGATTCATTCGTGGAAATGGCACTTAGGGTCATTGAATTCGCCCGGCCCTGGTGCAAGCCATGGTCCGGGGCGAAAGGGAGTGGGAGGCAGCCACCTCCTTCTGCGAAAAAGTCATGCTCGCGAAGGAGGTGGCGGGATGGGAGAGAGAAAGGTCCTCCAGTCCCAGCCGCCGCAGGAGACGCCCCGGGCGTCGGGAGCCACGTGACGACTCCCGGCCACCGTAGGCGCGGGCCTGCGGACGGTGTAGGCGCGGGCCTGCGGACGGTGAGTAATGGGTGACTCACCGTCCGATCAGCACCAGACCCATGCCGGACGGCGCGTATATGTTCCACGCCTCAAAGAGATGTCAGCAAATGAAGGCGTCCCTGAGGGCCAAGCCAGCCGGGTAAGCGGGATTGTCCGAAAGGGTTACCGCTGCCCCGGAACATAAAGGGTTACGGAAGGAACATGGATGGGTTTTAGTCAGTAAGAGTCTGACACTCCCTTCCGCTCTACCCAGAGCGGGAGCAGTCATTGGATGATTTCCAAGCCTTAAAAAAAAAAGAAGTCATTAAATTGAGGGCTGATACAGTGTTGCAATGTTGACACTAACAGCTCTTAAACGCTCTAACCTGCGTTCAATGTTGATACTGTTTGGGAACACTTCTTATTTTCATGTGGTTAGTGACTAACCCAGTGTCAAAGTTTTTATATACACAAATACGCACATATGAATTTGATTGGTACAATGAGAGGTGCGTGCCTTGGGTTCGAACTCGAGACCTATGACTTGAACAATGACAGCTCTTGAACGCAGTTTAGATGAGCTGATCGCGTTCAGTTCCACCTGTGAAAATACTGGTTCTGTGGCACATTTATAAGTTTGCACAAGAAGCTGGTCTATAAGTATTTCTATTTACATAAGCCGTTTTCCTCGCAAGAGGCGTGAGCAGTATTGTTGTGGTTAAGTATTAATTAACTAGGTATTTAATTAGGTTTGCTTATCTTTAGGTGGCTTTTACGACTGGCTTAGAATAGGGACATAACTGAGGCAGGTATACAAGTGGTGGAGCTATAAAATCACGTTTTATTCTCGTGAAACTGAAAGTGTAAGTGAGGCACTCTATAATGCCAAGAAATTAAATTCTTTATCCCTGTTTCCGCTTAAAATCAATGGTATTATGTGTGGTGGAGTGCTGATAAAGTGTCCTTTTTGTATCGCGATGTCATTCCGTTAGAGCAATACTCGAACTCAAATAATTTATTTCACCAATTACGGGCACTTTTGAATTGTAAAAGGATGGGTCAGTTAGAGAGATGAAGCTATTCCAACGCGTCGTAGATACCTATGGAGAAGAACAAGCAAGAAACTCTATGGACACCTTTTTAAATAAAAAAGAAATAATAAAAATATTTGTGTCATTATTCGTGTTAAAATTATATACTTGAGAATGATGCAGAACATTAAAAGCGGTCTTTATAAAAATATTAATATAAAAAACACAAATCCAAAAATAAGAATCCAATTTAGTTACAATAAGCCGCTATACTAGCTAAAAGCTTGCCAAACCCTAGCTCAAGCTGAGCCCGTTCACGAACATGACCTATGGATTAGCACCATTCAGCTCAACCATTTTGAAGGGACCTTTTTCGAGTCTTGGGTACTTGGATAAAGAGAAATTCTGTTCTACTTTATTCTAAATAACACATGCGCCAAAATCAGCGCGACATTAGAGTGACCGGGGGGCCTAGACAAGCTCCGTGTCGATTCGATTTCGAAAATAGTTGTGCGAACAATTCGTTATCTCAGCAATTCGGATTATCAAGAACGCCACTTGTCAACTGATTTGTATGGGAATATTGATCGACTTTCGTTACTCATTGTCTAGAACTTAGCGATCGAAAACGATTGATCACGTAATTCTATACATTTCGGTTGTATCGAATTTCGTTATCGTTAATGAAAATGTAACTTGGTCTAGACCCCCGTGGCTCGTTTAGGTCAACAGAAGACCTACTAAGTAAATGGCTTTATATAGTTATAGAACTTCACACATATGCTAAAGCCTTTTAAAACGCCCATTTGTTTCGTCCAACTTAATAGAGGGATGACCAACCAATCCTGATTGACGATTCAAACATTTCCCAAACCGTTCCCCGAAGTTGAATCAATAGCAAAATCGGTAGTAAATTTTTACATACTTTACATGTTAGCAAATAATAAAATAGATACCTTTATTGAAACCAATATTTATGTTTACATTTTTGTGCTGCAAAACATATTATATCATAATAATCGGGTATCAGTTTATTTCGTAATTATGTATCCCTATGTAAGTACTTTTATACTCATTTCAAGTTAAAAACCATAACAGCCTTCAGTATCCTGCAATCTTCTTCTAACAATCTAGGCCAACGTTATTGCGTAATACAACTTCAATCACAATCAGAGAGTTATGAAGGATATTGCTAATCTATTGCTTCATAGGTTTGGATAATTCGTCTGGTCAACAACGTAGATAGCGCAATGGACGTAGGTGAACGGTCAAAATGAAAACCATTGTGATCAGTTGTCATTTTACGTAAAAACTTTACAGCATACAACCAATATCCAAACAATAATTGTAAATTCTTTCCTACACAGGCACATGGCCCCTTTCTGAACTGTTATTTTCAATGAAAATGTTGGTAATGGCGTATTCGGAAAAATATAAAAATCCCTTTAAGTAACAGAAGTAAAAGTAATGAAAGTAAAGTTAAAGTTCCATTTTGTTCTTTGACTGTACATTGCCATGGATTATATACCTATTTATGAAAAATTTAAGACGAAAAGCAAGACAAAAAGTAGCAAAATTGCCTTCTTTGTACGGCAATTGTTTCGACAGAGACCAGCGAAATCTGATTTATTATTCAGGAACGCTATTTCCCAGTTTCAGCACCAAAATTATATTATCATGTAATTGGTTAACAACACCCAGTAAATGCTTTAAGTCGAAGTTTGAACAAGGCCTTAGTGCTAGGTCAAAGCATAGCCGACAGTTAAGTTTGTTATTTCATGGATGTTCAAGTAGTTTAAGTTTACCTGAAACTTAATTTAATTACAATATCAGTGTAAACTAAGGACTAACTATATCTCGAAGCCTGTTTTGGTCCTAAGATAACCATAAGACAGGACTTTTGGTTGGGCTTGAAGGACCTGGGGCCAACTATTCTATCATAAATCCTGAGAATTCCACAAAACAGTCAAATACCAAATAAATAATCGAAACGTAATATATTCCTCATTTCTAGAGAACAGATTGCATAATTATTTACTATGCTGAATTAAATGGGTAAATTAAATAGGTATTTCATCGCAATGTTAACATCAAGTAACTTGCTTTTGTTACACACAATTCATTCTTACTTCAGGGTACGCCACGATAGTGGCGGTAAGGCCCCTCTTTGAGGAGTGGCTAGAGAGGCGTCACGGAGCCCTCACCTACCGCCTGACGCAGGTCCTCAACGGACATGGATGTTTCTGGAGGTTCCTGCACATCATCAGGCGGGAGGAAACGCCCGGGTGTCACCACTGCGAGGATCGCCCAGAGGACACGGTAGAGCACACGGTGCAAACCTGCCCCGCTTGGGCGGAGCACCGCCGTTTCCTCGTAGAGGCGATCGGCGGCGGCGACCTCTCGCACCCAGCCCTGGTGCAAGCCATGGTCCGGGGCGAGAGGGAGTGGGAGGCAGTCACCTCCCTCTGCGAAAAAGTCATGCTCGCGAAGGAGGTGGCGGGATGGGAGAGAGAAAGGTCTTCCCGTCCCAGCCGCCGCAGGAGACGCCCCGGGCGTCGGGAGCCGCGTGACGACTCCCGGCCACCGTAGGCGGTAGGACGGTGAGTAATGGGTGACTCACCGTCCGATCAGCACCAGGCCCGTGCCGGACGGCGCGTTTATGTTCCACAAGCGCCTGGAAGAGATGTCAGCATGTGAAGGGGCCCGTTAGGGCCGAAGCCGGCCGGGTAAGCGGGATTGTTCGAAAGGGTTACCGCTACCGCGCAAAATAAAGGGCTAAGGAAGGAACCTGGATGGGTTTTAGTCAGTAAGAATCTGACACTCCCTTCCGCTCCACTCAGAGCGGGCAGGGGCCACTTGATGATTTCCCACCCTCAAAAAAAAAAAATCTCTTGGGTACATGACCCGTTGACAGCGTTGCGCAGGAAATTTTCAACGCAATTATTTTAGTTTGATAATATTGTGTACTTTTGGTTCGGTTAGGATATATATGCGTTTATACATTAGGTGTAAGTTATTATTTATGTTTATTTAAATTTTATTTTTTATTTCAATAAAACACAGTCCTTTAGGAGAACCATGGCTTATTGGACGACTCGCACGAATTTAACTCGCACGAAACGTGCGAATCGACTACTTTAAAAAATATGTAGTCGATTCGCACGAAGTTCATTTAATGGCATGCGAATCGACACCTTCACAAATATGTAGTAGGCTATTCGCACACGTAATGTTTTTTATGAAATGCAGTTAAGATAAAGTACACTTGAGTACAGAAGTGGTAAGGTCAAATGTGTTTTACTCGTAAATATCTGTTATTTAAACTTCGATTATTTTTTAGTTTTATTTCAGTGATGGCTGAATACGACTGTACTTTAATTTTTTTATTCCTTAAAATGAAATGTGTGCGAATAGCCTACTACATATTTGTGAAGGTGTCGATTCGCATGCCATTAAATGAACTTCGTGCGAATCGACTACATATTTTTTAAAGTAGTCGATTCGCACGTTTCGTGCGAGTTAAATTCGTGCGAGTCGTCCAATAAGCCGAACCATTGTGCGTGATATTTAAATATTAACATTAATTCAATATTAATTTTGAATAAATAACTAACTATTTAATAGTTTGGAATGGGACAATCACGGTTTAAATATTAACGGAGTGCAATTAAACCATCTAAGATTCGCAGACGATCTAATACTAATCTCAGAAGATCCAAGAAGCTTGCAAAAAATGTTAGAACAGCTTGTGTATGAAAGTGATAAAGTGGGACTATCAATGAATACTGCAAAAACTAAATTAATGACAAACCGTGAAAAAATCCCAATAAATATTAACGGTACCACAATAGATTATGTGGAAGAATACACATATCTCGGACAGATCATATCTCCAAAAGATCTAACAAGTAAAGAAATAAACAACAGAATAAATCTAGCATGGAAAAGATACTGGTCTCTCAAGGAGATTATGAAAAATCACCACGTGCCTCATAAAGCTAAGGGAAGAATATTTGATTCATGTGTTTTACCTGTCATGACGTATGGATGCCAAACATGGAGCCTAAACAACCTTAACATACGCAAACTAGAAACATGCCAACACAGCATGGAACGGAGCATACTCAACATTAAAATAAAAGATAAAATAAAACTAAATACTATAAGAAGTCAAACTAAAATTACTGATATTACTTACTGTATTAAAAAATTTAAATGGAGGTGGGCAGGCCATATGGTTCGGAGTAAAAAGGATAAATGGTCTAAGAATGCAACAGAGTGGTGCCCAAGGCAATACAAAAGAAAGAAAGGGAGACAGCGTCGTAGATGGGAGGACGATATTATTAGAACAGCGGGTATCACTTGGATGAGACAAGCGCAGAACCGTTCACTGTGGGAAGCTCTAGGGGAGGCCTATGCTGGAAAGCAAGACAATCTTCGGTTACCGGTGTTAAATAATTAAATAAAAACTGTAATAGATTAAGTTAAATTATTGTAAGATTGTTAAATAAAGGCTATTATTATTATTATTATTTAATAGTTTAAAGAACAAATTGAACAATTAGTGCATTCACATGTTAGCCACAACATCGACAAAAACTTTAAACCAATATCGAGGGGAATGAAATTCCCGCCGCCCACAATTCCAGTTCAACCGTCCATCCCCGACTTCCTCTCGTTTATGACCTTTCGGAAACTCTTTATCATATATTTGGACGTAATATTTCTCCATTCTATCCTAAAACTTTAAGAACACAGCTTGCAAAACAAATCGGTCGACCACAAGTTTTCAATACTCAAAAAACAGTTTCTTTTTCAATAAGACCCGAATCACGTTTGTCCCGATTCATGAAATACGTGAATGAAATGTTAAAATAAAAAGTTGTTTCTTTAAAACCTTACAGAATTACTTGAGGGACGAAATATCGGCCTCCCTTGTTATACGATTAATGGGCTGGAAACGTTTCTAGTCTCTTTTATATTCCTGATAAATGGAGATTTATAATCGCGCGACAACAATGAATAGTAAGCCTTAGCACAGTTACAATAGAACTTTTTGTTTTTCCATTATAAAGATAAGTTTTTGTTTGTGCTATAACTTTTATTGGTATTCTCATATATGACTAAATGTTTGATATTTATTTTCGCATATGTCATAACATCGTATGTTTTAGGCTTTTATACTTAATTTTTTGAACGCACGCGCGTGCCCTCCACGCCAAGCAACAAATTTATTTCTTCTTGTTATCATGAATTTCCCAATATCCATGGTGTCTTTTATTTTGTTTCATGTCATTAAATACGTACGAGAGCTTCAATTTTGAAGATATATGTATTAACACTCACTAAAGTAATAATTTATTTAATATTGTTATTTGATAGTGTTTGTTGTTGCCATTGTCACATATTTGTGTCGTTGGCGTACAGGGCGTGCGCTTGCTTGTCACGTATATGTGACAATGGCATTCAAAAGTTTAATATATAAATTGCTTGTAAGTTCATCTCGCGTGTACATATTAACATGTGTGCACACGACTGTAGCATTTTTGCGTACACAGCTTCATACATACATTGCCCTAACTAATAATGCGCATAACATATACATAATATTTCATGGTTAATTATTTTTATTTATTAATTTTTTGGTTGTTTCATGTTTTGAGTTTCGCTCATGTTGGTAGCTCTAGATGTCGCGGATGGACGGTCTACAGAAATCTAGCTGCTTCCAATTTACAAAGTTATTTTGTAATTTCAGTACTAAATCATTACCACATACCTATACCTGATATTCATTTGATTAAATGAGGACCATATGATACTCACCTTAATACAAAGACAGTTCCATTCCTGACATACTGACGTCATTATATCCATTATCCAATCAGAATACAAGATTCCTATCCAATAGTAATCCAATATTGACGTTGAAGTATAGCTTGCATCGAACACGGCGTTCGAATTTCGAAACCATTACGTCTAACATGACACCGGCTCACACACTGGCTGAATGTAGGTATGTACTCTCACAAGTTAATCAGGAATTCCTGATAGATAATGCAATTTAGAACAACAGTTGAGATTGGTACAGGAGGAATTGCATTACACATTAGTTGGTTTCAATGAATAAGAAATAAACACAGACATTAATGATTGCCATGTTAACGGGCACTGAAATAAAAAGATGTAACAGAATATTGAAAGAAATTGGAATTCTGAAAAAATATATTAATCCATATTGTAACAACTTTTATTTTGAATTTTACTGAGCAGCAAACAATTATGTATGTTTTCACGAAAATACTTTTTCAGGGATTTTGTTAAATCGCTTTTACAAATTTTTTTCCGCAATATTACTGTTCGCGTCACGTATTCATAAAAGAACTCTTATATTTCAATACACAAGGTACACTATACAAACACAAAAAAACCCTTAAGTATAAAACACTCTTTAATATTAATCCGAAATATTTGCCCGAATTTTTCTTCCATAACTAGCTGTCACGAGGATGGGTTCATGTCAAGGAAGGTGTCAGACCAAATTCTTTCCTATAACTTGATAAAGATTAAGCGCCAACTAACTTGAATCGAGGAACCACAAAAAGTTAAATTGTTCAAGTTTTAATTTACTGA
The DNA here is from genome assembly GCA_951799385.1 of Hyppa rectilinea. Lineage (NCBI taxonomy): Eukaryota > Metazoa > Arthropoda > Insecta > Lepidoptera > Noctuidae > Hyppa > Hyppa rectilinea. The sequence goes on from OX637305.1 coordinate 7,948,635, forward strand.
ACTCCGTAACTCCTTTCACCGCGTTTCTTGTTATGGTATTCGTAAAAACGTGAAATAAATATCATTTTCACACCTGGCTAATTGTATGTCATGCAAACCTAATCTAAAGTAAGTCATTAAAGCCATAGGCTCGATAATAATGAACTGAATTTCATTATGACCCGTTTGTGCATAACGTGTATTGAATTTGGAACCTCAATTAAAAAATTGGTATCAAAACTTTTACCACTAGAAACTTTTTTCTATTAAAGTTCAGCTCAACCAATGAGTTCTTACTTAATAGGTTTTAGTTGCCTTTGACGAACAGAATAATCTAAATTTAGTCTAATCCACATTTTTTTTATTCCTTAATTTTTAGTAGAATTTTTAGTAGTAAACGTCACTTTGAATGTATGTTACATTCAAAGTGACGTTTACCATTTTCTTTGAAATATTGAATACATATAATATTTATTAGATAATATAATAACGTAAAATAAGATTAAGGAGTCTTATTTACCATTTTCTTTAATTCTTTACTTGCTCTATTAAAGGGACAAGGCATTGGACTTCGTATTTGGATTTCTTTTTTTTGTATTGATGAAAGAGTGTTCCTTCTGGAGACGGACTTTACGTGCGGGATATAGTACGGCCTTTGTCGCTTAAGAGGAACCGATCTAAACACTAATATTAGTTTTATACAGGAAAAAAATCCAGCTTAGAGTTGTTTAGGAACAGTAAAATTAACAAACTTATTTTATTCTGCTTTAAAATAAGAGCTGTTTACCGCCCCATTTTATTTGATCAAGCCTTTATTAAGTACAATTGTTCGTGACCCGTTAATTCTCTGAAGGATCATATACCCAACTTTCAGGCTCATCTATACTAATATTATAAAGAGGTAAAATTTGTAAGTTTGTATGTTTGTAAGTTTGTAAGTTTGTATGTAGGGGGTAATCTCCGGAACTAATGATCCAATTTCAATAATTTTTTCACTGATAGAAAGCTACATTATTCCTGAGTGCTATAGGCTATAAATTATATTTATATCATACATATTAGCCGAGCTATTGCATTTTTCGTCTAGCAAGTCGGAATGAAATACCTCCGAAAACAGAATTATTTGCATGCGCTGCCTAAACAGTTGTTTAAAATTGAAAGCAATGTATGGCAACCCGGTTCGCCTTAATTATTTCTACAAAAAAGTCCGCGACACCACATTTCTATCTTTTGTATTTTAACTTTTATATTTCGTTTTATGTTTTAAAAAAGTATTTTTTCGACTTACTTCTGTTTGGATGATTATTTAAACAACAAAATATCAATTCTTATCAAATAAAATAAGTTTATGATCACAAGGACATCACAGAGATAAGATTTGCCCTCTACAGTATGTCAATGGGTCATATATTTTCCGAGATAATATAAAATTACTAAACGCAAAATGCTAAAACATTCGCCGAGCTCAACTATCATTCCTAAACGTGCTTTGTGCGGACGTTTTGTCGTTTTAGAGAAGTTTTAAATTAAATAGGTTCCTCACTTAAATTTTATATTTTTAACGTAAACCTGTTCCTGCACATCATCAGGCGGGAGGAAACGCCCGGGTGTCACCACTGCGAGGATCGCCCAGAGGACACGGTAGAGCATACGGTGCAAACCTGCCCCGCTTGGGCGGAGCACCGCCGTGTCCTCATAGAGCCGATCGACGGCGGCGACCTCTCGCGCCCGGCGCTGGTGCAAGCCATGGTCCGGGGCGAGAGAGAGTGGGAGGCAGTCACCTCCTTCTGCGAAAAAGTCACGCTCGCGAAGGAGGTGGCGGGATGGGAGAGAGAAAGGTCCTCCCGTCCCAGCCGCCGCGGGAGACGCTCCGGGCGTCGGGAGCCACGTGACGACTCCCGGCCACCGTAGGCGCGGGCCTGCAGGCGGTGATTAATGGGTGACTCACCGTCCGATCAGCACCAGACCCGTGCCGGACGGCGCGTATATGTTCCACGCGCGCCTCAAAGAGATGTCAGCATATGAAGGGGCCCCTCAGGGCCAAGCCTGCCGGGTAAGCGGGATTGTCCGAAAGGGTTACCGCTACCCCGGAACATAAAGGGCTACGGAAAGAACATGGATGGGTTTTAGTCAGTAAGAGTCTGACACTCCCTTCCGCTCCACCCAGAGCGGGAGCAGTCATTGGATGATTTCCCAGCCTTAAAAAAAAGGGTGTCGTAAAAGGCGACTAAGTTGAGCAGAAAAGATCACCTCGGTAATCTTTGGAAATTCTGATCCGATTCCAAAAATTCTCTCACTAATGGGAACCTTACCTACAGTAATGCCGAGTATCATAGGATATATTTAATGTTAAAACTAGAAATTTTCCGCGGACGAAGTCGCGGGCAGAAGCTAGTTATAAATGTATTACAACAGATGACACTAACAATTCCCACTTCAGCCTATTAATTAGAATGTTTCCTTCCTCAAATAAACGACGTAAAATAACGCGTTTTAACATAAAATTTTGCGTTGATTTTGCGTGAATTTTATTTTGCTTTTTTTGGACAATCGACCGCTCAAGTGCGTGACTACGCTCAATGAAGGGTTTTGTATTTGGGTTGTATTTTTCCAAAAATAAACTTATTATTGTATTTTTTAAATAACTACAAATTGACTTTTTCTTTACTTTGTGCTGCCAAATATTCAAAATTCTAAGTTAAACGAGAAGCATATTAAAGGTTAAGATTTATTTGCGAGTATCAACATATGTCGTATTAATGGCCGCATGACGGACGGACAACGAAATAATCCTATAGGCGTCCCTTTTTTCTATTTTAGGTACGGAACACCAAAGAGGATGGTTTGAAGGAGGACCCAACCAAACTCAGTAACGGATATTACCTTTATTGATATGAAATCCCAAACTAAAGTTATAATATCAAAGGTCGCTATTGTGTTTTGAGTAGTTAAGCAGAGAGGTTTATTTCCTTTTGTTACCATTTCAAGCTATGTTTTTGATAACTACTTCGGCTTTCTATTGTCTGCTAGGAAATACTTATTATATCATGACAGTTATTTACTTGCCTACCACTGGCTGCCTTTTTATTTGTGTTTGTTTTTTTTTGCTATTCGACTTTCAAAAACTGGAAAATATGTTGGTCAGTTATCTCCTTTCTGTTACGTCATTTAATTTCAAATTTCGATCAACAATCTCGTTCGAAACATTCGAAAGATAATTTATTAATGAGACACTGGCATATTATTTTAATGGCTAAGTTTATTAAAGGAATAATTATCATTTATATTCATTTCACAAAGCAATCAACAAGTGATGATTCGCAGGGATCAATATTGAGCAAGATTGATCACGAGATCTAACAGCTTCCCCGGAACAATATCAAAGCCTTTCCGCCTTGTCATCGAATGATCATTTGTTTCCCATTCGATATCATTTTGTGATCATAGCGTTGTCGAATTTTTGAATAATTAAGTGGAAGTATTCAGTTCGTAGTCCTCGAGGGCCATTTTTCATCGAGGCTTTTCATAAAACAGTAGGTAGAAATAGTAAGATGTTGGTGGTTTTATGAACGGATAAACCAAGTTTAAAGGTAAACAAAATTACATACACATAGAGATCGTAGTATACGATAACATGGACCACCCCTCCAAAATAAAAAACGTTTGAAAGTATTTCTGAAGGTAATTTACAAAGCGCCACCATGACTCATAACGAATGTTACTCCCAGCCTGCTACTGAAGACAAATACTTACAACTACATACAACCACTTCCCTAAGGATGTGACTACAAACATTGAAATAGTAATTTGGAGGGGCGCACCATGTTATCCTAGTTTATCTTTACCTATGGTGCTTTCAGTAAACGTTCGTAAAGTGGAAACATGGATATCCAACTCATTTTTGATATGGTTGTGTGATAAAAGATAATATAAAACAATAGAGGGGTTTGAACTAGAACGTAAAATAAATGAAGTGTTTTAATGATTGTTACTAGCTTTACGAGCTTTATAGTAACAATCATTAAAAAACACTTCAGTCAAACAGTTTTCAAATTATGCTGCTTAAATGTCAAACACATTGACATTTAAGGAAAATACAAAGGCTCATTGAGTTTGTTTTTGACAAATAACATTTGTGAGTAAATATTGTTTTACTTTTTAAGAAAATGGGATAAGAGCATATTAAGGGCCCTAGAATGAGGAGGTCAATATACGTGTTAATGCCCTGATAGATGAATAATGTACATATCAAGATGAGAAACAGGTTAATGAACTTCGTATGGTAATTTATTTTCATGAGCAAATAGACGTATCTAAAACAAGCGTAAAAATATACGAGAATATATTTCATGTGAATCTTTGAGCTAGAAAATAGATAAAGTAGTCAAATAATGTTGAAAAGTAGCCAAAGCAAATGCAGGTATAATATGTATATGTATGCTCTTAAATTCTTTTTACAGAAGCTTCTTATGGAAATAGCTGACCTATGATACCTATTACTTGTCTGAATATTAAAGTGAATTGGATATTTGCTTTGAGACCTATAGCGAATGTTCTGAAAATCCCTTTTCAAATCTCATTCCTTCAGACTGGACGTTTTCATCTGATCTTTTGACGTTATAGCGAGCCATCTTTAAGACTTATACTTATTTTGTTGAATAAAAAGATTGGACGCGTGGAACTGTGAAGAGTATTGCGTCGCAGTCTCGCTGTTTGTTTGTCTTTGGAATTAAGAAAGACTAATAATATAATAATAATTGGTTGATATAAGATTCGAAGGACGAAGAAAACACAAGTATATCAAGTAATTCAAGAGTAATATCTAAAGTAGTTTATTACTCATGGGAAGACACTGAGACAAACAATGATTACGAACAAAGAACATACGTTACGGAAAGCAAACTTTAGTATTCAGTGGCTAATGTCGAAGTTTCTGCTGAGAAACGAATATCTAATTTCTGAGTAAGGAAGCAAAGCTGCCGTAGCACTAGACATGAATATTAAACGTTGAATATCTGCCAGAGTGCAGACATTGTGAAAATTCACTCCGATCGAGGAATCGAAATTCTACGCTTCACTTGCATTTTGTCATTAATATGATTTGAATTCGACATTCAAATAAGGCGAATTTTATGGAGGGAAATGGATGTATATGACAGGATATGACATGTTGCTGCTGATATTGAGTTTTGATCGCCATTTTATTATGTTGATTTGAAAGCGATTTTCATCTTTCAGTTCGATTAAACAATTTGGGACAATGATATTGAATGTTCGACAAAATATGTGTACAAAGATTCAGTACGAGTATTTCATTGGCCTTTTGCTTCTATAACTTTACTCTTAACGTGATGTCTTATAAAGCCAAATTGGCTTTTTAGAAGCCTTTCATTACGCTTTCTTTACCTGTCGGCGGCATACTCTTAACTCATTTGCATATCCAACCCTCCTAAAATTTTTAAGTAAAAATAAAACCAAAAAGCTTCCTGAGTACGTAGTGAACGTGTGAGTGTTTTCTAGCATAAATTCGTCAGAGAGAGTTCCATAACATTAGGCGTGGAATCAGGAAAATGCACTCGCTCCGGCCGCTAACAGGCAAAAAGTTTTATAAAACAAAATCCCACTCTGGGGCAGGCCATGACAATAATAAGTACCTCGCGAGGGTACTCTGTAGGTAAGCTTTAGTGACTTCGCTGCTTTTATAGTTAGTGTAGGTAAATGTTTCACGCAAAAGGACGTGACCTAAATATTACGCACGTCACATCGTCACACGTGTCTCATTTCGCACTTCTTTGGTTATCTGCTAACTTGCGAAGTGATGAAAACAACGTTGAGTATTCCATAAACTTTTTAAATTAAAATATTTGTGATTCTTCTTAAAAGAAAATTGGAGAATTTAATCAAAAGTTCCGTTTCACTCTTTTAATCTGACATAGTTATTGAACCAATTCGAAGAACTTCTTTTGGAGACTCTGCAAAGTCTCATAGTTTTCTACCAACAAATTCATGTCTTTCGATGGATGTTTCTTGATTGAAAATCTTAGACACAACTCCATCATAAAAATTTCATTACGGCTTAGGAGTGCGCGCTCACGTTTTAATAATTTCAATTTCATATGTATGTCGACCCGGATGAATTGAAATTCTGTATTCATCGATAATTCCAAGAGCATTCTTATACGTTCGAGTTTACATGAAAGCTTATTTGCAAATCATATTGTTTACTTCCACAAATATAGAGAATTCAATTCAAATATAGGGAATAACAGATGACAGTTGCCGAGAATCGAGTTGAATGACGTGCAACTGGAGAGGCCTATGTCCTGCAGTAAGGTGCTGATGATGATGATGATAGGGAATAGTATAACTGTAATGTTAAACATATTAGAAAGTCTGTGATTTTTGCAAATGATTGATTTTAATGTGATGTGTTTCGTAATGTTAATTACTTCTCATGCGATAAATGTGTGTAGAGTCAAGTTCTTCCAACTAAACAGACAGCTGTGCTGCTGGGGAGTTTGTTGCGCCACTTCTTCTTCCCAGCTAAAGCACTAGGAAGTGGTGAAGGGTGGGCGTTTTTGGGGGACTGTCTTATGTAACTTTGACCTTCAAAAAGTGCTGATCTTCAGCCTAATTTGAATAAATGACTTTTGATTGATTGATTGATTGTAAATGTTTGTGTGATAATTATGAACGATGGCGGTCAAGATTGCACAAGAAACCAAAAAGTTACTATAAATTAATATAAATAATTTAAATTACATACTTAATATTCTAAATTAAGATGAAGATCGTTCTACGATTTTATTCTAATTCGAATTCTAAAAGTACAAAAGGTTACACAACAATTTACTGTTGATTTTAACTCTTTGGTCTTTTAAGCCTCATGAAAGTTGCATAGCGTTGAAAAAATATCCTTTTACTGTGTAGGTGTTTGTCTTATCCTGGCTTGCAGCCATCCAATTGCTATGTGTTGCCAGATGTTACAATATTTTGGCTTCCGCAGCAATTTTTTCAAACGAAATATTAAGCATAAAGCAATATTTTCAGAGACAACCAATCCACTTGACCACCACGTAAAACACCATATATGAAATATAAAATTGAAATCACCATACTAGATAACAATTTGTTCTTTATAAAACGTTAGTTACAAAACCTGTCAGCTAGAGCGAACCATTACCTACCCATCGACATCGGATGGACTCGCAATTTCCACGAAGGCTACCCGGAAATGAAAGACCGGTATCGGTAGCCATCGCGATGCACTGCCAGACACATTGTTCAAAACTTTTATAACTAGTTAGTAGTTGAAACGGTAAAAATAGTGCTTTATGATAATTTGTGACCTCAGTAAGTGAGGATGACTGGAAAAAAACAAAAGAGATTGCAATCTGGTATACTTTGTAGCCGCTTCAATGATATGTCCCGAATCTATAATTTTAGTGAGCTTTTTTTTTGACTGTGGGACTGTGGGAAATCATTAAATGACTCCCCCCGCTCTGGGAGTGTCAGATTCTTACTGACTAAAACCCATCCAGGTTCCTTCCTTAGTTCCGGGCTAACGGTAACCCTTTCAGACAATCCCGCTTACCCGGCAGGTTTCGGCGCCTTCACATGTTGACATCTTTTTGTGGCGCGTATGGGCGACAATAGTTAGTATGTTGTTGTTTTGATGAGAAAATAAAGCAAATTATTTGGATATTTTTTTTGTTAGTGGGTAAACAATTAAAGCATACATAATGGTAATACATTCGGCATTTGGCAAACTATTTGGCTTCGCGCTAGTTCAATCAAAATCGCGCGAAAACTGTAATAATTTCCATAACCGGTAATAAATAAAGATTATGTAAATTCAAAATGATTACATTTTTCGCATAATTATGTGTTATGCTTCATTTTGGCACTATTTTCAATACTATTCAAAACCTCTCCGTAATCACAATATATCGCACTAATCGAACTACGTTACGTATTATCCAAATAAACGATAATCTATAACCCGAATTTCTCCTAAGTATAATAATAATTAAACCCGTAGGTAAGTTCATAGAACTTGAGTCATAAATAACGAAACTTGGATGATTCCATATAGGAACAAAACAACATTAAATCAAAGATTGTGTGAAGTACCTTCAGTTATTCATTCTCAGTGTGTTATCTGGAAATAGTTACTCTAAGTAAATATATAAATCCAAACATGGTTCATCGGGATGATAGTTATCTGGCCGACGAAAACAATAAATAGTACAAGTATGTCTGGTTAAAATATTACTGGTCGATAATATTCTTCAAAATATAAGCCCACTGTCACCAAAATGACATTGAGTTTATCGCTAAAATGAATTATTAAAATATATATTTAAATAAAATATTTGAAATATATTTATCAAATTTAATATAAAGAATCATGCCCACTTTCCATATATCGCCGCCCCCGGAGAATAAAATGATAATTGCCATTACCATAGTTTTATTGTTATGCCATATTTGAAACCTACGGAGCCTAATACATCTACTCAATTTTTTTTGTGATATTTCTCCTCTAATTCACAAAGTTATAAGATAATACAATAATATTCACTACTTTTTCCCAGAACAGATGCGTACTAGAAAAAAAGATAGTATAATGATAGTGAAACAGTTTCTTTACAAATAAGTGACAATAACGTTTGCAATAATATTCTCGAAAAAACGAATCGGCGAAATAATGATGAACGCCATTATCATTTTGTTCTCGTAAAAATATGGCTAGGCGCGGCGACTAACATGTCCTTAGTAAAATGGTACGATTAATACGGTGCAACGAAATATTATGTTGCCATTCTTTTCTGTCATATGAGTAAGAGGACGATAGAAAGTAATAGCACAATAACTCGATGCGTTAGGTTCCCGGCACGTGGCAATGTTTGTTTACGTAATTTAGTGTATTCTAAATTATACGCAATTATAATGAATGCAAAAGTTCATGGTGAGAAGTACAGTGTGAAAGAAATGTCGCAAAATGAGTTCATCATCATTCTCCTGCCCTTATCCCAATTTATTTGGGGTCGGCGCAACATGTCTTCTTCTTCCATACTTCCCTATTATTCGTCATCTCGGTAGTCACTCCCTTTCTAGCCATATCATCTTTCACACAATCCATCCATCGTTTCTTTGGTCTTCCTCTACTTGTATAGCCATCCACATTCATACTCACAACTTTCCTGACAACATTTTCCTTATTCCTCCGCACAACATGCTCATACCATAACAACCGATTTCCACACAACTTTTCAGTCACCGGTGTCACTTTCAGACTTCCTCTTAAATACTCATTACGTATTCTATCCATTCGCGTAACACCACACATCCCTCTTAGCATTCTTATCTCAGCTGCATGCAATTATTGTCTTTCATTCATTCCTTTTGTGGCCCAACAAGACCACCCATCCATACAAGACGGCAGGTCTAACCATGCTTTTAGAAATCTTCCCCTTGAGTTTAAGGGGAATGGTGGAGTCACAAATTGTGCCCGTGACCTGCCGCCATTTCATCCACCCAGTGATAATTCTATGCTTAACAGTCTGATCTATTTCGCCATCGCTTTGCACAAGTGAACCGAGATACCGAAAGTCGGAGCAAACTGGGAGAAGCGTGCCATCAAGCGCTATGACCCCAGAACTGGAGAGACCGCCGAAATCGCAGAACATGTACTCAGTTTTGGTTCTGCTGATTTTCAGGCCAACAATCTCCAGTTTCCATTGCCATTTCTCCAGTCTGCTCTGGATCTCAGGTCCATCTTCACCGACAAGAACGATGTCGTCGGCAAATAGCATGCACCATGGTGCCTCTTCCTGTATGTCCGCCGTTAAAGCATCCATAATCAAAAGGAAGAGGTAAAGGCTTGAAGCCGACCCCTGGTGCAAGCCTACCGCCACATTGAACTGGTCGGTGTTGCCAGCAGCCGATCGAACGTAGGTACGGGATTGGCTGTACATAGTACGAATTAACTCTACATACTTTCCGGGCAAACCTTTCGCCTTCAAGGCCCACCATACGACATCCCGAGGTACCCTATCATACGCTTTCTCTAGATCAATGAACACCATGTGCAAGGTTTTGTGTGCACGTCTGTACTTCTCGCACAATTGGCGGAGTGCAAAAGTGGCGTCCACTGTTCCTCGACCTGGCATAAACCCAAACTGGTTTGGGGTAATCTCACTCTCCTCTCGCAATCTTTTCTCTATTATTTTCTCTCATACCTTCATACTATAGGACATGAGCTTTATCCCTCGATTGCAGTCCTGTACATCACCTTTATTCTTGAAGATGGGCACTAGCGAACTATTGCACCATTCTTGTGGGGTGATCCCACAAGAATGGTGCAATAGTTCGCTCCTTCTTGCAACAACTTATTGAAGAATAAAGTCAGCCACATACATCCATCTTCTTTTAAACACTTCCATACTTCTACTGGTATATCATCTGGGCCCATGGCCTTTCCATTCTTCATACTTTGAACTGCCTTTCTTACTTCATACATGCTAATTTCCCTTACCAAACCCATATTTGCTTGTACCTCGCTGAGCACTCCATTCCATTCATTCTCTTCGTTCATTAGCTTTTCAAAATACACCTTCCATCGTTCTTTTATTTCGTCATCTTTGCACAGAACCTTACCTGCGTCGTCTTTCATACACTTAATCTGAACCGCAAAATGAGTTCATAGAAAAGAATTGATTAAAAACAAGAACTGGGTCAAAGATGAAGAAGGACAGAAAATATCATGGTCTAAAATAATGGAAGTAAGCGTTTTGAATTCACAGCCAACAATTTTACGTTTTAAATATGATTTTGATGCCGATTATTCTCAACTTAATGTCAACCCGCATCAAAAAATTACGCAAAGAAGCAAACGAAACTCCCGGCAAACAGTAAACAATACTTCAGTCTCTTATTACTGAGCCTCAATTGAAACTAGCTTACGACAAACCTCTACCACTAAGCAAGGCTTTACACGCCGACCTTATGAGTCTATGTAGGACAGAAGCAATCCGGAGTACTACCATGGCTTTTACGATTCAAATACTTGTATCGATGGTTCTGAAGACCATGTACATGATGATTATGATGATGATCAAGAAGACTGATTTTTATTAATGTTTACTGTGTTTATTTTTAATATAGTAACAGTTGGTTACTTTAATATTGTTTTATTACATACCCCAGAATAAAAGTTCATGGTTCTATTACCGAATAATGCTTGTCCAATATTAACGAGAATAAAATTGTAATGGATTATATTTTCCGTATATTTGGCCTACATTATTCATTGAATATTATTGTAATGCACTATAACAATACTTAAATTCTTTTATAAGTAACGAGAATAAAATGATAAGTGTATATTAGTCACCCGTGCCGTACGGCGCGTATATGTTCCACGCGCGCCTCAAAGAGATGTCAGCATATGAAGGGGCCCCTCAGGGCCAAGCCTGCCGGGTAAGCGGGATTGTCCGAAAGGGTTACCGCTACCCCGGAACATAAAGGGCTACGGAAGGAACATGGATGGGTTTTAGTCAGTAAGAGTCTGACACTCCCTTCCGCTCCACCCAGAGCGGGAGCAGTCATTGGATGATTTCCCAGCCTTAAAAAAAAAAAAAAAAAAAAAAAAAAAAAAAAAAAAAAAAAAAAAAAAAAAAGTGTATATTAGTCAATAAAATTAAGACAGCAGTCAAATGCTACTAACTTTTTAAATTTTAAATATCTTCAGTTTGGATAGCCTAAATAAAACTATTTTGAAACATTATAAAAGGTTAAAAAATTAGCTACCACTGAGCATTTTTTTGATCTCTCTACGTCTATTGCTTGACAAGTTATAGTCAAAAATAGGTTTTTTATTTTTCCTGAAAAGTTGTGTTTTTGCAGTTATCATTTTATTCTCCGGGGACAGCGATATATAAAAACCTGATTATGATAATGTTTGTATAGATATAAGGTATAGCAGAAAGACTACCTGTAAGTTTAGAAAATAATGTCATAAAGTAATTTTTACGATATAAACGCTACGAAGTCCAGAAAATATTAATTTTACTTTTCTTGGCATAATGGCCGGCATCGCCTTTGCTTGCCTTAGTAAGAAATAGGTAATTTTATGTAATAGAACTGTCTAGTTAGGATTTGACATTTACCAAATATAAAATAAAGAAATAAACACGAAGTACAAAGTTCGACAGCCTGCCCCCCTGTGTATCCGTCCCAACGTGACACTGGCAGAATAGTCGAAACCGGCTCAACCGGCCTTATAAACAAAACAAAAAACATGCGCTGGAACCTATCATTAACGCTCGAGATAGGAATACTTACTTAGCTATGGTCTAAAACGTCATTTTTACTTCGTGACAACAAGAAAGGACTGCGCCGATGCCAATCGCAGTATTGTCAAATGTCATAAAATCCATTTCACTTGTGCGCACTTAATGACATACTGTATGATTAATGTTTTTTTTTTTTAATTAATCTGTTCTTAAAAAAGACTTATAAGAATAGAAATACTTACTGATTAAATAAAACGTAAAATAATGTATAAAACTCAGAAACAGAGTTGAATAAAGTCAAGTAGCAGTATGTAAAATGGAACGTCTTATAAAACGGTTACTTGAGATCACAGACTACATAGAGATACTGTTGAGATGCGTTCAAAATAATGTTAAATACGTTTTACCCTTGACGTAGAGAAATATTAATATATTTTTTTTCCTGCGTTTCTTTTAACATTGTGCTAAGCGTAATTAATTTGCAATTCAATAAGCTGATTTTAAGATTTATTTCATTTCTATACATAGTCAGGTGAAAAATGGGCATTCTTCTTTAAAACATAATTTTATTTATTAACTAGCTTCTGCCCGCGACTTCGTACGCGGACCCTGTTGCTTATGCCAGCGACAACGGGGTCGCCATTTATGTTATTTTTTATCATTTTTCCCATTTAAATCTTTTATCACACTGAGCTTTAGTTTTATTTCATTCCAACAACCACCAAAACATACAGTCCATTTGTCATCGTTTTTATTTTGGTAACCGCATTATTATATTCCCCACTTATCTCTAGACACCTAGAAGTCACTGCGTAGATACGGTTGGAACTCAAGCACAATTCTCTATCCGTGAACGTCTCCGACTCGCGAGACAATACATGACGTTCACGATCAGCGGTCAGTCGCACATCACGTGCCCCACTTGTCTCTAGAGACCTAGAAGTCGATGCGTAGATACGCTTGGAGCTCAAGCGTAATTCTCTTTCCGTGAACGTCTCTGACTCGCGAGACAATACATGACGTTCACGATCAGCGGTCAGTCGCGCATCATTTTCTTCTCTGGTCTCTAGTGACCTAATGAATACGCTGAGAACGCAGCCGTGCTTCGCGACCCGAAGAGTTTTCCACGGAGCGAGTTGCAGCCTAATGTTCTCGAACAGCATCAAGTCTCTCCTGACGCTCTTCGATAGATTCTTGGGATCTTATGATCCTCAATCTTTTAGCTCTCCTGGAACATTGGGAAAGATTTGACCTCTTTCTAGGCATGGTCATAGTTTTATTGTGAAGATACCTGATCAATAAAAATCTAAATTAAAATGACTGCTCCCCTGCGTTACCGGGTAGGCTACCGTGTCACGAAGATAAATGGAAAAGGAAATTAAACACTCAAACAACATATTATAAGACCGAAGGCATATTCATACGATAAAATAAAAAAATAAATAGGAGTTTTGGCCAGTAGAGTCAAATTTTCAATGATATACCATCGTCATCGAAAATCAGTCCTAAACTGTTACCGCCTTCACCGCGTGCAGGTACTCCCAGTTTATGTTATTTTATAATTACACAGTAAAATTAGTGATAGCTTTGATTTCCACATCAGATGTTTCTGATCTTCGATTTTTATAAGTTAACAGGAAATGCCCATTAGGTTGAACAACTTTTGCTTAGACGTCATTGCTATATGTGTTATGTTGTAGCTAGGCTCTTGGAGTTCCACAACAGGTGTTCCAGATCTTCGATTTTTATAAGTCAACAGAGAGTGCTCATCAGATTGAACAACTTTCGCTAAGACGTCATTCTTATATGTGTTATGGTGTAGCTAGGCTCTTGGAGTTCCACAACAGGTGTTCCAGAACAGAGAGTGCTCATCAGATTGAACAACTTTTGCTAAGACGTCATTTCTATACGTGTTATGGTGTAGCTAGGCTCTTGGAGTTCCACAACAGGAGTTCCAGATCTTAAATTTTTATACGTCAACAGAGAGCGCTCATCAGGCTGAACAACTTTCGCAAAGACGTCATTCCTATATGTGTTATGGTGTAGCTAGGCTCTTGGAGTACCACAACAGGTGTTCCAGATCTTCGATTTTCTTCTCTCAGCAGAAAATGCCCATCACGTGGAACAATTTTTGCTATGGTATAATTTTTGTATCTCTTATAGTTTAGCTGGTCTGTTGCGGTTCTGCATCAGATGTTCAAGTTTCCAAGATAAATTATAGCCTATATGTTGCCCAAACTTAATACCTATACAACAAAAAAAAAACATTCCAATCCGTCCAGTAGTTCCGAAGATTAGCGTGTACAAACAAACAGACAAACAGACAATTTTTTTTTTGGATTCGTGCTCTATTATTGTTTCTAAACCCCCCTCAATTATTTTTTTTTTTAATAAATTCAATGTACAGACACAGTTTTTTTATTGTTTTATTATATGTATAGATTGAATACATTTAAAACATCATTCTGTCTCTGTCAGAAATGGACAGATGTTTTAAATTCGTTTAGCGCTAAATGCATTCCGTGATTTGTTGCGAAAGTGGTTCTAAATGTAAAACGTGATCGAAAAACACTTTTATCAATCTTACTTTGGTTCGAAAACTAAGGACATATTTTTGAAACAATATCAAAACGAAAAGAATCTGTATTGTCTGAAAGAGTCAAATACCTTGGCTAATAATCTCCAATAAGAACTATCTTTCCATCTTTTTCATCATCACGAGAGACACAAGAAACCATCCTTCCTCTAAAGGATGTTCATACGAAATTTCCAGAACATTCAAGCGATATCCTTACAATATTGATTGATCAATTCTATTAAACACCAGAAATTCAATTTGGTACGATCAGACAGATTTCTGCCTCAGTTTGTGCGTCAGTCGGCTAGACTCGAGCAGTTTGCCGCATATCTAGAACTTGCTCAGCTGGGAAGTAATGGAGATATTGCCCACTATGGAATAATAGTTGCAGGATTGTCGGGTCTTAGTTCACGTTACGAGATCTTAGTGGTTTGATTTAATGGTTTTAATCGGGGATATTCGATTTTGGTTTGTTTTGTTTTTAAATTATGATGTTTAATGTGGAGCTCGTAGCTAAGTAATAACAGAGACACGGATCGATCATCAGGTTAAGCTACGCTTGCCGGGGTTAGTCCGTGGATGGGTGACCATCTTTACATATCGAGTCTCCTCTGTGCCTCGAAAAGCACGTTAAGCCGTTGGTCTCGGCTGTCATTCGTGGATCTTCAACAGTCGTTACGGGTAGTCGGAAGCCCGAAAGTCTGACAGCAAGTCTTACAAAGGGGTATCGTATTACCCAGATAGGTATTGGGTTGTAAAGGTAAGATATTTTAATATAGAAGTTGGTATGGTTTTCATGCGTAGATCTTTCTTAGTCGTTACGGGTAGTTAGTACCTCAAAAATCTTGCTACGGAATACTACCCAGTAAATGGTTAGACGGAAAGTCAACCCCAACATTGTTACGCTTCAACATGAATTAATACACATTTTATTTTAATCTATGGAAGTAACACTAATTCAATCCAGAAGATTGCAGGCTCAGGCTCGCATAGACCAGGAAAGCATGGTGCAAAAGAGGTCTCTTCCTAAAAAGATAACTGCATTGTAATCAGTAATTAATTACAACAGTTCTACCTGATGCATGAACATATCAACATCTATAATAAATAATGACGCCATTGCTTTCCAGCAATGGCGTCAGCGTCAACTTTTCCAAGTTCATAAAGTAATAAGCATTTTTTTCTCTTTCCGAAACTCCGCCTTTTATAAACGAACTAATTAATATTTCCATAGGAAACTGCGAAAATGCTAAAAGAAAAAACAACAAAATAAATGACTCGATTTCTCTTTGATTGCTTATAAATTCATTGATAGGCGGATAGGGTAACCAGGCAATGAAAAATCTCATTTGAATTTTAATTGATTTACGATGGAAATGAATCTGGGGAAGCATCAATCGTGTGGATATAGATCGCGGGTAAACAAAGGAAAGAATGTTTTTTAAAACAGTTTCCGTTTGTCTTTTATTGCTCCGCTTTTGTTTTTTATGTTATTGTATGGTTAGTAAGTAAGTGGTCTTTTGTAATACCAAAGGCAGTTTGGCTCTAAAGAACACAGGAAAGATCCGATGTGCTTGATATATTTTTTTTCATGGCAATGGCATCTCGCATTTCAACCTAGCAGGTTGTCTTTTGCTTAACCGTGCTTGCTTGTGGATGCCTGAATTAAAGCCTCCAGGCAGGGCTAAAAACTTATGCACGGACATTGGCTTAGGGCGTCGCTGGGGCCTTTAAGGGATGTCAGCATGTGAAGGGGCCAGTTAGGGCCGAAGCCTGCCGGGTAAGTGGGATTGTCCGAAAGGATTACCGCTACCCCGGAACATAAAGGGCTAATGATGGAACATGGTTGGGTTTTAGTCAGTAACAGTCTGACAGTCCTTTGCGCTCCACTCAGAGCGGGAGGAGTCATTTGATGATTTCCCACCCTAAAAAAAAAACATCGCTAGGGGGAGGACAGGAAAACTGGATCGGCTGACCCTATTATTATTTCTATATCTACGTGCTTTTAAAGAAATATCTCCACCATAGTCCAAAGTACCACTGCTGGACAGCAAAAATAAGTACGTTTTTTTAATTCGAGGTTAATTAAATGATTGAAATACGACTTTAACAATATTAACTCGATCACCGATTTATCGGTCGCCTGTATCGCAGCTAAGCCAAAGGATAATGCCATAATTATTCATTAATATTGAATTCATTAGTCTATTAGTTGTTATTCACAATCGGTTTACTCTTATTATATATTTAATACTGATTAATGCCAAGAATTATCGTGATTAATTACCTATTATTGAAGAACCTGTTCCGAATTAATAATATTTTTGTAACATAATTCTATTATTCTATGGATAGCTCATTAATTACAGTAATGAGAAGTGCCTACATTTATACGTAAAAGATAAGAGATAAGAATGGGCTTATTTTTTTTTTTCGTCTTAATTGCCTAAGGCCATACACGTCTCTATTTCAGAACACAGTGTTTTTTCATCTAATTCTTCTTCGTCTTGTCGATAGGATAGTGTGTCTTAAGTCCCTGTTTAAAGGATTGGTAATTGCTTAAAATTCATATTACTTATGTACGGTCGCCAGCACATCAAGTTATAGGTATCAAACAGTAAAATTTATTCTAATGATTCAAAACCTAGATTGTTAAGTTCAAAATCGATTGAGAAAATTTGACAGTTTGAGATAATTTCTTGTACAGGCGACTCTACCGACATGACATTTAAAGAGCTAAGAAAGAGTGGAGTTAAACTTTCTATAGCTTCAAATGCAAATGCTGTTGGACTTTCAACTCTCGGCATTGAGCCGATTGTTTTAATTTAAACAGCGCGATTTTATTTCATTCAAGTACGTGTCGCCTAGTGTTAAAAGCGGATTTGTTAAGAAGTTGTAACATAGGCTAGGTTCATACTCATGTTATTTTAAAGGACATGAAAAGGGAACAGTAGGTATTTATTCACTACAACTTGCGTTACTGAAATATATATATATATACAAGGAAACATAATAAAGCTTTGTACTGCTACTGTTAGCTAAAGTGCAAACAGTATTCAACATTTCAACTACGGAATATAACAGCATGAATAATATATCTTCTTGTTAACCGAAGATAGTTCAGGCGTCAGACTAAAGCGCGCATCACATCAAACGCGAGCACAATCGTAGGCGGCGAGAGAGATTTAGCCGCCGTACCCAAGTGCGATTGTTTTCGCGGGGAATATTTTTCCCATTTGTCACCAGTGGTGGCGTCACCAGTGGTGACAACTGGGAATGGCCATTCTTCTAGTTCCCAGTTGTCACCACTGGCGACAGATGGCAAATATAAATTGATACGCCTCTGGTGGGGGCGATGCTAGAGCTGCATTATATAGTGATGGGGTTTCATTCTAGTGTCACTAACGAAGTTAAATAGGTATATTTTATATTTTCTTATATAAAACTTTTACACGTTACTTGGGAAGATATATATTTTTATAAATCACAATATTTGTATTCATTGAGATTAAAACTGCACAAGTACAGATTCCAGTACTACAACTATTACAGATCGTATAATTATGTTACTTAAAACTATATTATTAGGTTCTTATCACAGATTAATCAACGTATGGCAAATGGGAAAAATATTCCCATTTGTCACCAGTGGTGACAACTGGGAATGACCCTTTTCGCGCACTTTATTTTCAACGTAATGTTGAGTACAGTTGAAAATCCAACAATGTGTTTTAGTAACGCGCTGGTTAGTCCTCTGTTGGCTTGTAGAGACAAGGACTAACCAGCGCGTAATTGTAATTCTCGATATTGAGCTGAGCAGTGGCTTGGCTGAATACTGGGAATTGGAAATTCAGTGTGGCATAAAATATTGTCGCATTAAAAAAACGTCTGCCCTGCCCTGCCCGCAAAGTTGGCTCTGATTTCGTATAGTTAGCTTGTTATCTATGTATTTTAAATATAAAGGTGAAAAGTCACTCATTCATACATTTACTCTCAGAGTCACTGATTAATCCTGAAATCTCAAAAACTACGTGACTTACGAAGTTGAAATTTAGCGCAGAGGTAGATTTTGAGTAGGGGACTTCAGCTAAGAAAGGATGGTTTATAGGCTAGATTTCTGCATTTTAAACATCAGTACACCTTTTTTTTGTTTACGGGAAGAGACCTTCAAAAGGCGCTTGGACTTTTGGGGAAAAGACCAGGGAATGTGGGACTCTTACCTCACTAAAACCGTCTCAGTGATCACATGGCCCCTCTACCTCTAAAAGGGGCACCCCTGGACCTCCTCTGTGCAACGCCTGTTAGAACACATCCCTACGAAACGCCTGTCCAGATCCAAGCTAGCTTAGCACTCTGTATGGCACACGCCTAAGACGTAGTATTGTTGAAGTATTTGAACTTCGGAACTATGGAAACGGTTCAGTATCGTCATACTAATTACAAGTTGATACTAGTTTATCTTTGTGGTATCTATAAATAAAGGGCCCAAGTTTCTCTTACAAACTGGTTATTGCTTTTCTTCTTCCTGAATTTCGGGAAGGGATACACTTAATAAATATTGAAACTAATAATTTAACAGTCCACTGTTGGACATAAGCACCGCAAATTATTTAACTTTATAATTCATTTCAAATTAAAACATTTTATAAGAGTAACGTAGAGTTTCTTACCCATTCTCCTCCATACGAAACTACCCTTTGGAAGGGGTGACTAGAATTAATTCTATTTCTTGTTCATGTTGACGTTCAAAAGTGCCTTTCTTGTGCCTATTTGAAATAAATGATTTGACTTTGACTTTGAAATAAAATTTAAACTTATTTAAAATAAAATAAATTTAAATAATCAAGAAAGCATTCCCTAACTACTCTATACTAGCCTCTACACTAAGATTTCTGACGTAAAGACTCCTTCGTTATAAAATAGTATCTAGGCACATAGCATTTGCATCGCCGATAAAAAAAAAGAAAACAAAACAGCATCACCCTCCTTCTGGCGCACTCGAAGCAGTTTCCATCTGGGAGGTTCACGTTTCTATTAAAAGGAAACATCATAATATATGGAGCTTAGCTACGCCCACATAGTTGCAGAAACTTGCGCGAATACTTATGTAAATACTCTGGACTCAGGCTTTTATGAAATACGCTGTGGGTGGTTGTCAAAACAAAATACTTTATTATCTCCCGAAGTAAGTCTTTACCTTAAGTTTAAGTAAGTAAAGGAAACTGTAAATCTTCTTGTTGTCCTGAATAGTTGTTTTTCTCCTTATTAGGGAAAAAAATATGAACGTAAAAAAATATACCTGCCCTTTATACAAAGCAAAAAGTTTTGCTTTGTAAAGAGAACAAAATATGGTATGACGGTCTCACTGGCGTTTACAATATTACGATCTATTTTGATAGCTTTTAAATACTCCCAAGATTCCTCAATAATATTTTTTTTTTCATTTGGCCTATCAGTGCCTTCTCCGTCCATTGTAGAATGGCAAACTTAGTAACTAAACTTATTTAAACACGGGTTTTTAATCATTCACACTCTTAAGACTTTACTTAAAACGTCTTAAGAAGGACACGTACAACGCAACCCTTACGACAGTAATTACTAATCAACTTTATCATGCTTATATTAACATCACCGAACGGATACTATGTCACCATATTGACAGAAATAGATAAAATAATAATAAATTCAGCGGTTTCAGCGCTTCATATATAGATTTGATTTTTAGTTGCAAACTGGTGCATGTTACGCTAAAGCACTTACAAGCGCTAGTCGACGTTATTACTGGCTTGTAACACTAGCTTACCACTTTGTTTTTGACTACTCGCTCACTTTTATTGTATTTTCTTTTATTTTTTTTTACGAATTTGCGATCTTATACTTTTGGCATATCTATTGAGAACTAACATCGAGTAATAGATAAATTAACAAGTAAAAAATAAATATAGCGTTAACGTTGTCATTATTTAGACAACTACTTTACGCGTAACAATGAATAGCGTTAGAAGTCGGTAGAATCAATAAGTGTGGCGTAGGTACCGAAAGACGTAGCGTTGGAAGGCCTTCCACTAGTTGGACAGATGACCTGGTGAAGAGCGCAGGTATTCACTGCGATTCGTTGCGAGAAGCGCAGAACCGGACAAAGTGGCGATGCCTAAGGGAGGTTATGTCCAGCAGTGGAGGTGATCCAGCTGAAATAATGATGCTGACGAACTGAAAAATTCTGAAAATTACGGATTCAGCTAAATGAAATATGACAATTATAAAGTAGAAGCGTTCCCTACAATTTTCGTGGAATGATAAACACTTGATACTAAGTGCGAAGTTGATTCCAATTACGTAAATTGAAAACTTAGCGCTCCTTGCGAATGTCTGCTAAAGTTCGTATCCGAGATCTAACTTTTAGGAAGTTGAGAGATTAAGCTGATAAAAACTTTTACAGATCCGAATCCGTTGATAAAAATGGGAACTAAACTTGGTTTTAGTACTTCTTTCTTTTATATGACTTAGATTGATCAAGTCAAATGTCTGTTGTATTAACCGACTACAGCTTATCCAAAGAAGGGTTATGGTTTTAATTTCCGTATTGCCTACTACCTATTTTTAACAGGCTCATAACTTCTAAACTCGTTTTTCGACAAACAATATTAAATGTAGATTATATTCCCTTGTTTATGTATTGATGAAAAATTATTTGCCTTTTTATCAAACGTAAAGTCCTTTATATCAATCCTGGCCTTTTCGGATACATCCCACTTTGTCATATTTCAACAAAGCAGATTCATAAGTTATTCTGATATAAATAAAACTCTCCCAAACAACCCGTGAGTGCGACCAAAATCACCCGCACTCCATATTTTATACTCTATCGAACCCTCAAAATGGCGGAGAGCCCAATAACAGCGCCGCTCAGTTGTCAAAAGTCAATGCAGGAAAAAAGTATTCATATCCCAGAGCACTACAAACCACGTAACATCACATTCTCTTGTCACAGCACTAGCCGTCACATGAACACGATGAATAGCGACAGTTTAAAGATGTGAAGCTATTGTATTGCTTGTAGTTGTTTCACGGCGGAGGCTGCATTGTGTAGTCAGGCAAACGTCACTAGCACGTCCTGTTTCCGGTAGGCTGCGCTTCAAAACTGCGCCATTCTCACCGTGTAGGGCTGCGGACTGTTAAGGGTTTCTTTTTCTTTTAAAATATGGCGGAAAGACATTTGAATAGGGAATTTGATTCGAGAATGTTTGCGTTAACAAAATGGCTTTAAATATTTAGATGGATATTTTTTTCCAAAATTATTGGTCATATTTGGTTTGGTTTCGTAGCGAAATTTTCATGATTTTTCTGGACGCTGGCCAACTAAATAATATCCTAATGTATTATTTTTGTAGGATTCAAAAGAAGAGTTCGCACGTCTAACGCTGGCACATACACTTATTCGCCAAACTTATGCCAATAGTTAACCAAAAACGTGATATAATTAGGATAATAATATCATTGGCTCGGTAGACCCAAAAGAGGATCATCGTCTAATTAAATGAAAGAAAAGTTAATTTGTTAGAGAGAAGGTTACGAAACAAATTTTTCCCCATTGGATGATACGTGCCAAAACTTGTGCAAAGCGACGAAAGTGGATTGTTCGAATGGTTGAGGAAGAACAAAAAGTTAGTTTTTCTCACTGAACGTATGATTTTATTGGCAATCTTCTACAACGTGAACGTCTTTAGCAGTGACAGGATTTAGATAATTTAAATGTGTTTTTTCATGTCACTGCTAAATTAAAGGACTGCAAAGCGTTAGCTATTCAACGACTTTTTTATTTATTATTTTACTAGCTTGCACCGCATGCCCCGTCACATACACACGTGAGGACCTTATGGCTACGTCAGTGAACGGTATATTAGGCCAAACAGGCCTTATGTAATTGCAATAAAGTTGAATTACTATCAAAGAAATTTTACACATTGGGTTAACTTGATGTGCTGGCCTCTGTACCTGTCTGTAATAGTTGGTGAATATAAGCTTGTAATAAAGTTTAAACTAAAAATACAATAGGTCATTCTCGTTAATGAAACATACCCTTTAATATTAAATCCTTAATAATCCTTGTGATTTTTACTGACATTAATTTGTTATGTTGGCTCTCGCAGTCTCGCCTAACTTTTAGGTAGGTAGTACATAAAAGAGTTGTTATTTTTTTTTGACAGGGGTTGTTACCTGATTTTTTTTTCAAAGTATTTCAATAACCCGGCCCGGTTTTGTTTACTTGGTCGTGTTTCCTTGTTTGGGTAGGATAATATAACACATTTTTTACCAAAGGCATTTTTGCTTTATTTGCCGCTCGAGCTAAATATAGATACCATGAATTTAACATTGATTTACGGAATATTTGTTTTTTCATGATTAAAAATTACGTCAAATACTACATTTAAAAAAAATACACAATTATTACTTTCTTCCAGTAGCTATGATCATTTCAAGTTTAACACTGAGTAAGCTAAATGTTAAGAGCTGCTAAGAACAGTCGACATTTTTGAATTCATTATTTCTAAGATGATGATTATGTCGGGAATTCTCCCACGGGTACAGACTTACGAGATATAGTAGTATCCTATGTATTAATCCAGGTGGTAATCTATCTCTATGCCAAATTTCATCCAGATCCGTTCAGCAGTTTTTGTGTGAAGACGTAAGTAACATACAAACACACACACACAGTCACAAACTCTCGCCGTTGTTCTGCCTGCCTAGCCTTTTCCCAACTATGTTGGGGTCGGCTTCCAGTCTTACCGGATGCAGCTGAATACCAGTATTTTACATGAGGCGACTGCCTATCTGACCTCCACAACCCAGTAAATGGGCAATACGATACCCCTTGTTAGACTGGCTGTCAGATTTTCGGGCTTCTGACGACTCGTAGCGACAGTCAAAGATGAACAAATGACAGCTGGGACCAACGGCTTGACGTGCTTTCCAAGGCACGGAGGAGTCTCGGTATGTAAAGATGGTCACCTATCCACGGTCAACCCCGGCAAATGTGGCTTAACCTGATGGATCGACCTGTCCGACTGTTAGTATTTAGCCACGAGCTTTCGCCGATGTTATTCATAATAAATACCCTATGCTTTGACATCCCTATTTGCAAGTATTATCTGGTTACGTCACTTTCAGCTCATTGGAATGTTATAATAGAAATATTTCACACGATTTTCTTTTGTTATAATTATTTTATTTTACAAAAGAAAGATTTGTAATAATTGACGTAGGTACGAACTTTCAGTGTTATTCAAATAACCTTCGCTTTGAACTTTTTGTTGGGCTCTACTTTGCATATTGAGAATTAGATTATTTTACGTCTGCAGTTGATGCGTAGACTAATCAATTACATTAAAATCCATGATTTTAATTACGTTTAAAAATGTTAATATTAATAGTACGTATAGTCGAACGAGCCATTTGGTATACAAGCAGCTAGCTTGCAACCACTTTTAAACAATGATGGGAGTGTGGTGAGTAGTCAATTCTTTTGTATCACTCTGTTTAGTACCTACGCCATTATGTTAAAAAAAATAAAACACACTCAATAGTAATAAAGAAGATAGATACATTTATTTTTGCCTGTAGGTATACCAGGCCCGTGCCGGACGGTGCGTACGTGTTCCACGCGCGCCTTAAAGAGATGTCAGCATTTGAAGTAGCCCGTTAGGGCCGAAGCGTGCCGGGTAAGCGCGATTGTCCGAAAGGGTTACCGCTACCTCGGAACATAAAGTACTCAAGAAGGAACATGGATGGGTTTTAGTCAGTAAAAGTCTGACACTACCTTCCGCTCCACCCAGAGCGGGACGGGTAATTTTATGATTTCCAACCCTCAAAAAGACTACGTAGTCGTAGTCGTAAGTCTTTTATTGTTGCTAAGCAATCCAAGCTTTCCTTTCGCATGTATAAAACATATTATTATGTGGAGTTATTAGCTCTGTTTCAACCAGTTTAAAAGGAACCACCAAAGTCCTTCGATTCAAAGAAAATATACAGTTCCAGTGATTCAAAAGTATTTGGTTTTAAAGAATGTACAAAGTTTGTTTCTTGTTGTGACTGCTTTGAGCTGCGTTCAGTTAAGATTCGAAGTCTAACACGGTACAATACACTATTCTTTCTTTGGCTTAAAGTTCCTGCAGCCTTTTCCAGTTGGGGGTCCACTTGCTTTGTACTTTTTCGAAAATAAAGAGTAATTAATTAAACGTCAAATTTACTAGAACGTTCTGCAACAGCGGTGGTAGCTAACAAATCAAATCCTGTAATTGTTTGAAATTAATTGCTAGGCCAAAATCAGTATTTTGTATGGAGTGTGAATGGAAGTGAAAACGGAGATAGAGGAAAACATTATGGAAAACTGTTTAGTCAGGTAAAATAATTGCATAAAATACGGCAAGTTGACGGAGGGTCAATTTGCTTACAAATTTATTTCTTTGACGGTGCCTATGGAAGAAAACAAATACTACGCCGATTCCAAAAAAAATGGGATAAGGCTAGGTTCACAATGAACGATAAAATGATTACTGCGCGTTTTTAAGGAATCGGTAAACATAGTTTCTAATACATAATTAATTTCCAGTAGTGCTATTCTGTAAAAATCTCACCGTGTATAATGTAGGTGAAGAGAGTTTAAAGTCACCTGTCACTAATGTCAAACCCTAGCATTAGGTGGAACGTCAGGTCACTTCACCTGAGTTTTCACGTTGTGATTTTTACAGAATCGAGCGAAAAGTATTAACACTAGCACATTTATTTTCAATATACCGCAAACTTAATAGAAAAACCTTTATTAAAAACTATTTTTATGTAGCACGTATTTGTAAAATACATTAGAATGGGCGCAGCGAAGTTTGTTTGCTACTGGGATTGGTCCGGAAATAAAAACTGTATTTGGAACGCTGCACAACACCCGTCTACGTGTACCGCATACATATCTGTGGACACTTTCAAATTATATAAACCTCCCTTTTCATAGTTTGTTTGGGATTATGATTACATATGACGGTGTTTTTAATAAGTAGGGGAAAATTAATAGTAGGTATGCTTATCTTTATTCACACTACACCAGCTAGTCTATAGTCTATTTGTAAAGTGTTATTAATTTAGCCAGTCGGATCACATAAGAATGTAACAGCCACACGAGTTGAGAGAAGTTTAAGCGCTTCCGTCGGTCGTAGATGAGTGACCATCGATTTCATATCGAGATCTCTCACGTTAAGCTGCGCAGTCGTAACAGAATTCTCGTTAAGGGATTATATCTGGTGTCAGAGTGGTGTGTGAGTAGTGGATTAGTATGGGTAGGTAATATGTATAGGTAAAAGGTACATATGGAAAGCTTTGGAGGAGAAAAGAAGCCTAAAAGACTGACAACGAGCCTTATCAAGGGGTATCATGTGATCCATTAGTAGGGTTGATAGACAGTCGCTTCATGTAAAATATTGGTAACTGTATGTTGGGTATACTGACAGTCGACCCCAATGTAGTTGGGAAAAGGCAAATCCTGTCTTCAAAGCAGGCACTTTACTTTGTGTATTTAATTTCATCACCACTGCTCTTTAAACGGTGAAGGAAAACATCGTAAGGAAACCGGCAAGTCCTAGAATTCAAAAATTCGAAGACCATCCGCCAACCCGCACTGGGCCCGCGTGGTGGATTATGGCGGCCAAATCTCTTAGAGAGTGTGTGTCCTAGCAGTGGGAACATTATAGGCTGACTACGTATGTCATGTAAATTCGGTCTGTCCTGGGTATACCTCGATGGCACCGGACGTTTTTTCAGACCCACATTGTGTTAGATTAGAATTTCGTGTATTGATGCCGACATGAATTCATAATGAAAAAGGATTGTGTGGTTTTATGAAACCACGGTAAAAGTGAAACTTTTTTTCACATTAAAGACATTTGACACTATAGGCGCCACCATATTGGCCTTGGTTGCTCTGACGAGCGCCTTTCACTTTATCCCTACTCCGCGGCCGACCGTCACGCGACATGCAACACACAGACGAAAAAGTTTGAGACGATGTAATAAAAGTTTCATTTTAATAACATTTTTTATGATGCAACGCTCTGAATAGCAAAAAAAAAATCAAATAGAAAGTTACTGCATCCCAAAGTAAGTAGAAAACTTATTCTAGTTAAACCTCCAATAACGAACACTTGTGTTTAATAACAAATAAAAATGAACCAATTCTCGCACACTTATCCGTCACCCACCATTTCTCGAGTCGTTAATTACAAAACGATATTTACGAAGTGTTGATACAATTACTTGAAAAATATATAATTTTAGTGAGAGATATCTCGCTCGTTACGCGAAACACTGCATTCATAAACAGTTGGCTTTGTTCCAATGCTCTGCACAATTTGTAGAGTCTTCAACGCTCTATGACGAAGCAAAAACGTGACTAAGAGAAGACTCTTGCGTCAGCAAACTGTTGTTAGAGCCGCTTAAGCAGCTTAATTATAGCCAATAGCTTTATATGATAAGATGTCTTCGCGAATCTTGAGGAGGTATTTTGATACTGCTTAGATTTTCCTTACGTTGGGAGTATGGATTCTTGCTTGTTTTGTCTTTGTAGTAAGGCTTACAATCTCCAAAGTGTCTTTATCGGTCGTAGTAAGTAGTATGCAAATATCGTGTGTAAAGCAAAGGCATAGTTTGCTAGGAAATTGATATCAGATTTTTTTTTATTATCTAAACAAATACAATACCTAGTGTTCCTTTATTTTTAGTTAGATATTAAAGGAGATTGTTCTACGCCCATACGTTGTTCGCCCTGGAGCCAACGGCATAGAAAAAATTATTTTCTATTTGTAAACTGCCCTTAATAGCCCATAAGAAGAAAGTTTCTTGACGGACACTTTAGAGAAAAGATTAATTTAAAGAAAAGGATCCGATTTTGAGGTTATTTTTAATAAAAGAAAACGTTAGTAATTCCTTCTAAAATCGCTAAGTATTTCTGGTTTCTACAAAGCATTAAACTTCAAATACAGTAAAATATTACCGTACATACAGTTGTATTATGCCTTTTAGGTACAGTTATTATTTATTGGTTGAAGTTTACTTTAAGCGAAGTCCGTTATCCGTTGTCAAAATGCTAAGGTGTCGTTTAAGCAGATCACAGAATCAGTTATTCGAAGCCAGGTCACGTTGAAAGCAATCCAAATTGTAGTCCGTTAAACAGAAACAAAATCAAAAACGCCAAAAGAAATCGCCAAATAAAATACGTAGTCACAACAACACAACCCAGCCACAGGTTCGTCTCGGTGAGACGCTCCGACTGACGTAGTGACATAGAGATGCTCTCTCGAAGATCAATCATTGTATATCGATTATCAATGACCACCTATTTAATCTGTGGTTTTAATTTAGTAGACCAAAATGACAGATCAATATGTCAAAAGTAAATTAATTTGTTCCGTTTCAAACATAAACACGTTGTTGCTACGATTCTACTTCGATTAAATTAATGCCAAAATAAAATATTTTGTTCCCAACGAACAATGTGTAACGTTTTAGTTTGCGACATTTAAAAATAGAGTTTAAGTACTTAAAAAGTAAAAATATGGCTATTGAAGTCGTGAAATGGTTATGAGAATAATTCACTAGAGTTGCGTCGTAAATGACATTTCAATCGTTAAATGAGAGATTTTCTGACAAGTGAAAAAACATAGTTCAATAGATGGCGTGGGTAAAAAATACGTCTTTGTTTTACTGGCTACTGATAACAAAAACAAGATCCGTAAATAAGAAAGCTTATTTGATGTCAAAAACCTGAGACAGTGACGTATTTTTTACTAACGCCTCTTTTGAACTAATATTTTCTCACTTGTGAGAAAATCCCTCATTCGACTAGTAAGTAGATTTTGTGAGTTTGTTTTGTTCATTATATTTTCAGCATAATCGTTCTAGGCCATATTCATCATAAGTTCCATTAAAATGTTCACGGAACTAATTCCATGAAAAAAATATGCATGAAAAACTTTTATGTTGCACATTTTCAATGTTTTGGAAGTGATAAATATCGAACATCCATTATTTATCACTAGATATTATGGACATCGTCGTCGATATCGATATTTATGTAATATGAGCGAGAGCGACACTGTCAAATCTTTTGTGACATTCACATTGACAATTCCTTGAAAGATGGCGAGTTCAGTTGGTAATAAAATCAATGAGGTCACTTTTAAAAACCTATTAAGAATTAAACAGTGTCCGCTTGAATTTATTATTTTTAAAAAGCATATTAAAATATAATTAAAATTAACGTACACGTCAAATGTTTCTTGGTTATAGGGCGGTCTAGAACAATCTCCTTTTTGCAGTGGCTACTTAATAAATTAATATGTTTTTGTACACACGATCTAAGTTCTGGGATTATCTTTAATTGTTTTGTTGGTGATGGTTGGTATGTGGTTAGTGACGTGCCTCTAGAATAAAAAAAAAATTGTATAAGATTTTTTTGATAGTAAAAAAAAAATAAACCATTTAGGTATTCATTTTTCAAATTAATCTAATAGAGACGTATAAAAAGGAGGTCAGAATGATGACATGGTACGTAAGTTTCGAAAGGAAAACAAAGGGTTAGGGCTAGGAAGGATGGGTTTGAGTCAACAAGAGTCTGACTCTCTTTTCTGTTCCCACCAAATCAGGTGGAGTGATTTGATAATTTCCCATCTTTAAAAAAAGTAATTCACAGAAATACCTTTCATCAAAATAATATTTTTTCCGCTACAGTGAAAATTTAGAAAGAAAAATGAGAAAACAAACACTGTTACGCGATTTGATTTCCTAGTGTTTACACTCTACCGTGGTCCGAATTCAATTTTCCGCTCGGACGAATATGATATCTCCTGTAAACGTGAACAAGTGTAATTCGTCCCTTATACTGGGAATGGAGTTATAAGTTATTTTATAGGATTTTCCTGTGGGCAATATAGGTAATAATATACACACCGCCGCTCACGACAGTTTAACTTTCTTTTTTTTATAGGTAAAATATATATTTTTTTACTGTCAGGTATTCCTTTGTAATTATGCTTGAAACGCAGTTTTATAGCAAATCATGAACATAAGAAAAAAAGAAAAAATGTTTTTTCTGCACAAACAAAACGCACATTTATAAATAAGAAACTAAAAAGTCATTAAATACACCCTTCACGGGTGTATGTAATGACTTTAAAAACAGTTTGAACAGCAAAAAAACATTAAAAACATTGACAATAATAGTATCTCGGCTATGGACAATGGACGGACGACAAACAAATAACTGACAACTTGATCAACTTATTGTATAATAATAATAATAATATCCTTGGACATTTCACACAACGCCATATCGTCCCAAGCTAAGCAACCTAATGCTTGTGTTATGGTAACGAGATGGCTGATAAACTACTTATATACATTTTTTTTTTGTAAATACATACATAATATAGATAGAAAAACACCCAGACTCGTAACAAATACTTGCAGGTCGTACAAATATTTGTTCCGTGCGGGAATCGAACCCGCGACATAGTGCCCAGCAGTCAATCGCTCAACCACTGCGCCAACCGTGTCGTCGTATAAGAATATAAACATGACAACAAACACTAGAATAACAAATCTGAATACTTAGTTCTTTTTTAAATAAGAACATAAAATGCATCAGCAACAAAAAATCCGATTGCAGGGTGATAACTCCCGCGGGCCTGCGGACGGTGAGTAATGGGTGACTCACCGTCCGATCAGCACCAGGCCTGTGCCGGACGGCGCGTATATGTTCCACGCGCGCCTCAAAGAGATGTAAGCATATGAAGGGGCCCCTCAGGGCCAAGCCTGCCGGGTAAGCGGGATTGTCCGAAAGGGTTACCGCTACCCCGGAACATAAAGGGCTACGGAAGGAACATGGATGGGTTTTAGTCAGTAAGAGTCTGACACTCCCTTGCGCTCCACCCAGAGCGAGAGCAGTCATTGGATGATTTCCCAGCCTTAAAAAGGGTGATAACTCAACTACTGTTTTTTAACAACTAACACTAATCCCCTTCTCTTCTGGATCTCCTCAATTTAGATTCAATCACGTATGGAGGGTCTCCTACAAGGTGAATTCACTGCATATGGGAAGTACAGAACCGGTCGAAGTGGAGGTGTTTGAGGTAGGCATATTATATTTTTAGGCGTTGTCTTTCAGTTGAAATGATGATTACGTTTAAACTCCATGTCAAAACAGAACTGTAAACATTTCCTAAACCATCCAGATTTTTCCAAATACAAGCTTTACTCCTGAATTATACATCTAAGTACACGTTGGAAAATACTGCACTCGTTACTCGTTAGTCGCACCTAAAACCCCTAGATAAAATATAAGAGCCCAGTTACGTAGAAAATACACGAAACTATTTCGAATAAATTGTTACTGTCTGCTAGCCATTTTCCGGCTTTCTAGGTGCCTAATAAGCCGTGTTAAACTAACAAAAAAAAAACTCAGTACAATTTCTCGTCAGGAGAACGTTGGAGCTCATTTCGTTTCTCATTACTCGAAATCCGGCGCAGGTAGTGTGGAGATAAAAATACATGCTGCAATAAATTTAAAAAATGTGAGCATGGAGTACTCATGGGAGACATAACGTTAACAAATTATGGCAATTTCCAATATGTAACGTATTTCGATGGCCATTTTCTCGGTAAATTTCGGTGAAGTGGTTTGTGAGGCGACATGCGTTACGATGTGTCATCAGCGATGTACATATTTATAGCTAAACATCGCACACGTATTGCTGTAAAACGTGCCCTTACTTTTCTCGAGGGAAGGCGGTAAAATTGAGCACGCTCTAACGATGAAGCTTGCATGAGTACTTTTCATATGCTGTAAGGGAACGAATGCAATTAGTAGTTAATCAATCAATCTGCCAAGCTTTTGCAAGTATGTTGGGGTCCGCTCCTAGTCTAACCGGATACAGCTGATAGCAGTATTTTACATGAAGCGACCACCTATCTGATCTCCACTGCACAAAATCAATCTGCCTAGCCTTTTCCCAACTATGTTGGGGTCGGCTTCCAGTCTTACCGGAAGCAGCTAAATACCAGAATGTTACATTTTGTGCCTATCTGACCTCTACAACCCAGTAACTGGGTAATAGGGTACCTCTGGGTAGACTAGCTGTCAAACTTTCGGGGTTCTGACGACCCGTAACGATTGTTAAAGATGCACAAATGACAGCCAGGGCCAACGGCTTCACGTGTTTTCCGAGACACAGAGGAGTCTCGGTATGTAAAGATGGTTACCCATTTACAGCCCAGTAATTGGATAATACATGATCCCTTGGTAAAATTGACTGTCAGTCTTTCGGGCATCTGACGACCCGTAGCGACTGATAGCCGGGGGGACCAAAGGCGCGTGCTTTGAACGGCGCGGGGGCCCACCCCTCCACGGACGCACAAGCGCAGCTTAAACTAATCGATCGACCCGTAGGCAGTTATTACTAAGCGAGTTTTTCAACCAGAAATTGGTTGCATCGATATAAATATTTGCGTGTTTTTTTATTTCCTGTGGCGGAAGGGAGTGTCAGGCTCTTACTAACTAAAACCCATTCATGTTCCTTCCTTAGGCCTTTGTGTTCCGAGGCAGCGGCAATCCTTTCGGACAATCCAGCTGAAAATATATATGTGTGTAAGTTATAACATTTATAAAAACAAGGTATGTAGGTAAGTAGATAGTAAAAAACTGTTTGAATATGAATTTGTGCTTGGAGAGTTACGAGGTCGTAACTGCTGTGAAGATTTGGTTGCACTACAAAGGATTTAACCAGGATTAACTTGAGTGCAGAACACACGTAGGTACTTTTGAACCCGGCCCCGGCGGCCTGGCGGTAAAAATCAACTCCAACCAACCAACCAATTCAGCGAAAGTGGACACCGAACAGAGTTTGCCGATCGACATGAGCCGAATGAAAACCGAAAATATATAGACATTCTTTCCGTTCGGCTTTGTTGAATTGATTGTGCCGACCCGAATTAGTGGCAGAACACTTCGGTCTACTGCTTTACAGCTGTGGTTTATAACTTTAATTTTAAATATAATATATTATAACATTATATACTTTAACTTGTGTTCTGGATTATATTCGACGTAGCTTTTAGCCCCCGATGTACTAAGTTGTACGTCGGGATAATAAGCTTCTTTACGTTAAAAGCTTAGTAGGTGGGTAATTGTACTTACGTGAGGATATTTGCTGTGGAAATGGAGAAAGGCTAGGCTAGGTAAGGCTGTAATTCTCCAATGAGAACTTAAGTAAATTGAATTCGCAGATTGTATCTACTCATTTTTATTTGTATTGGTAGAATCTTGATTCTTGATTATGTAGCCACCTAATCTTAGAGTATATAATTACTTAGTGCTCAAATTGCTTAGTGCGCATCATAGGCAAATGAGCTATAGACACATACATTGATGAGTGTTTGACAGATAGGGATGTATCAATTACTTACCGATCGGCAACGAGCTATCGATAAATTATGTAAATTAATATCTTTGTTTGGTACTTTTAATGTTTGTATATTTATATGTGTTTGTCACGTTCTCACCCGTACTTAATGTTCCCACTTCGTTGAGCGCACTCTATACTACGGTAATTATACGGCAATATTATAAAGGGTCATTGGTGTATAAGTCTACGCGGCTTTCGAAGGACCATAGGGCGGGAAATTAATTTTATGCGGGGATGTAGATTTTAGCGTGGTGAACTGTTGGACGACACACAGAATTGAGCACACGGGGAAGTTGAGGTTATGAGAAATAGGAATGGATGGACTTACTTGTGAATCTTCTGGACGAAACACGTGGCAAGGACAGCCTTAGCAGACGTCTCACGTGTTATCTGGTTTCTTCCTGTGGCACACTTTCACTTCTTTAGATGTCACACTGATATTTTGTGTTGGCCAACACTTATTATAATAGTTTTATAGTTTCTTATTGCGGGTGCGGTTTTTGTAAGCGGGATTAGTATTAGCGCGGCGCGGTTGAATGTAGAACTTGCACTGAACTATTTTTTAGACCATTTTCTAAATCACAGTTAATTTGTGTGTTGCGATTGGTCGTGCAGCGGCGGGAACGCTTCTGATTGGTCGTGCGTGACTATCCTCCATTGGTCCGTTGGATAGGGAATAATTGATAGGATAGGAAGATAGATAGGTAACTCAATTCTGCGTTCGGAAATTGTAAGTGGCAAAAACTTATAAATAAAAAACTTGCGCGAGCAGTCATTGTAAAAAAAAAATCAGCTGTTTCATACATTATGCTCGCATAACTCGTCAAAATGTAGGTCAACAGATGAGTTTTTTTTCGCGATTTCAGTTTTGTTTCCATAGTTAAAGGTGTTCATTCCCTTAATACTCTAAGTAGTTAAAAATCTTATTACTTATTACTATTTTAATGAGATTCAAGCATCTGAAGTTAAATCCAGGGAAGACCTACCAATCTGTTTTTTATCACAAAAATGTAAGTCTTAGAGTAAGACTTCACTAATTGTGCATCGTGACGCTCTGAGGCGTCACACCGCTGTCCCAGGCGCATCAAGAACCAGTATGCGAATAAATTTAGAAAAAGAAATGAGGGTAGCTATTATAAAAAATCAGCCCCAAGAGGAAGAGGTTGAAGTTAGCTGCTCAGAAAAGGAAGGTCATCCGTCTTATTAGTTGTACCTACGGTTATTCCTAGCCTAGTAAATATTATTTTCACGTTATATGAAAATATGTATGATAGGAACACTCAGGTATCTTCTTTTACAAGGGAATCGAAGAATTAAAACATTACCAAGGGAATGGGAGTGTAAAGAACATTGAGAGCCCCTGTCTTAGGATATACATGTATACTTGTATCCACTGCAAAAAATTGTCTCAATGCAAAACAAACCATTAAAGAACTTACTTAAAACTCAAAATACACTGCCCAACTTGAGGCTACAACAAATCAAAGAGATAGCACTTTTATACGTCTTTGTTTTTATGATATGGAACCTTTCTCCCTTTATTGTTTTAGTAATATCACGCAAAGATAAATGCGGGTTCCGCACCCAAGTCCCGCGAAACGTCTTTTTGTTCCTTTTGTATAAAATATCTGGATTTTCATACAAAAGATATTCCTATTTTATAATACGCATCATCATTTCATACAATATAGTTTTATATTTTCCAATATTAGTAGAAAGCAATATGTCTTGTTATTTTGTGTTATAAAAATTTACAAAGGAGTATACGTAAACAGTTCAGAGACTTAATAGCATATTAACGTTTAGCATAACATCACGCCTTGTTCCCCGCAGGGTTAGGTAGAGGTGTACCCAAACTAGGTACAGAGGCCGGCACATCAAGTTACCAGAATCTGTCAAATTTCTTTGATAGTATTTCAACTTTATTGCAAAGACATAAGGTTCATTTTTAATCGAGAAATTTTGACAGTTAGGGATAGCTTGATGGTGCTGGCGTCTGTACCACCCACATTTCGCCGTATTGTATAATTATCACTTGCGTAAAATGGTGAAGGAAAACATCGTGAGGAAAACAGCATGTCTGAGAGATATTTCTCAACAGCATGTGAAGCTAAGTTAGCGGCCCATGGGCAGCATTTAAACTCTGACACCAGGTTAGTAACTAACCACACGAAAATAAAGAAGAAAAACATGCACAAAGTGGATGAAATACATTATTATGTATTATCGAAGCTAACTTAATAACTATCCAAATAAAGTTAAAACAATTTATAAAAGGGACCACCGGCACCGCCTAAGCTTCCTCCACCTGAAAGAAAAAAATAAAAAAGACATACATCGATGAACATACATACATAAAAAAACATACAGACGAATATAAAACCTCTTTCTTTTTGGAAGTCGTTTAAAAAAAATAAAAAACCAAAAACTTTTGAAGTAGTTTAACAAGACATCAAAAGTCGGCAAAGTCAAAGTCTACGTTGCAAATGTGCAGCAAACCACAAAGTTCCATACCAAGTAGAACGAGCAACCAAATTACTGGCGCATTTAACTCGACGTGATTAATGAAACATCGCCAACTTCTCTCGCAAAGGTAATTTGGTCCAACAAACATCCTGACTCCGGCATTACCGTATTACTCTGCATAGTAATAATAATTCTTGGAACCCTGAATTGTAAACAGTAATGCTGGATTGTTTGGAATTAACACCTAAGAGCATTATATCCTACTCGGGGAGGTCGATCTTAAACCCTAAACAGCCCTAACTGCATCAGTTTGATTTGACCGGATTGCCCACGTGTACACGAAATAGTAAGGCTGTGTAATAATTAATAATAATAATAATAGTTTGTTTCAGACGCTCTACCACGAATGCATGCCGCCTAGCTGCTAGCCTTTTCCTAACTATGTTGGGGTCGGTTTCCAGTCTAACCGGATGCAGCTGAATACCAGTATTTTACATGGAGCGACTGCCTATCTGACCTCCACAACCCAGTAACTGGGCTATACGATACCCCTTGGTAAGACCGGCTGTCAGATTTTCGGGATTCTGACTACCCGTTACGACTATCAAATATGCACAAATGGCCGCCGAGACCAATGGCTTAACGTGCACGGAGGAGTCTCGGTATGTAAAGATGGTCACCCATCCACGACCAACCCCGCCAAGCGTAGCTTAACCTGATAGATCGACCTGTGCGGCTGTTAGAACTTAGCCAAGAGCTCTACCACGAATGCGCGACGCATAATTAGCTTATAATTTTTCCACTCTGAGACGCAGGCCTCCCCTCTGTAAGCGAGAGTGGGCAAGTGAATCTATGTATAGTTGGAACTACTTAAAAAAATATGGTATTAATACGTAATAATAGTTATAATTTGCTCATTTTTGTAGACATTTGCTTTACTGACAACTAGTCTTTCGAAGGGGTATCGTGTTAACATGTTACGGGACCCAGTAATGCAGCGACGGCCTATCTGACCTACAATACCAGTACAGGTCAGGTAGACAGTCGCTTCGTTTAAAACAGCTGAAGCCGGTTAGATTGGAAGTCCACACATACTTGGGAAAAGGCTAGGTAGATTGATTAACCGTTAGATAATATAATCATGGATCGTGTTTCTCCTTTATGTAAATTCCTAGTATACGTAAAAACATACGTTTTCCACGAAACTCTCTTTCCGTTCATTTCGATTAAGCAAATATCCGATTTATTCTCAAATACAATTTCGAGAATCGTTGTGTTGGTGACAACACAACGATTCTCGAAACAAGTGAAATGAAACATTACAAACGAATAAAAAGAGTATCCGTTTGGAAAAAGGAGCTAAAGAACTGTGCTCTATTTTTCAAACGGATAGATACTCTTTTCATTCGTTTTGCTGTAAAAACATGCTACTTCGGACATATGCTAAACATATTACAAGGATCGTAAATCTCCGAGGATTTACTGCATAAGATCCTACACGCTGGCGTGTGCTCGGCAGTTGATGATCTTAGTGTCCATAAAGCCACTGTTATATAGAATAGAAAGGATTTTATAGGTATAGAAATAGAAAAGACTGTCAAAGATGATGTGAAAGTTTCAGATTGAAAATAATAAAAAAATAAATAATAAATTCTTCACGATACGAGTGAATTTAGAGACTAGCATTTTCGGAATAGTTTCAAAAGATTGAATTCTCAATTTATGAACAATGTAATGAATATTGCGTCCTCCTACCATGAAATGTGGGGTCAAAATATGAAGGCGCTCGCTGAAGAGACTGTGTACAAAGTCCAAATTGTACAAAGGGCTGTGGTGCGCACCAAGTTAGGCCCATCTCTGAAATACCAAGTTCCGTTCTCAAAGATGCAACGTAGGACTATAGTTCAAGACGTCAGACTACCGGTAGTGGCTCTAAAACGTGGACAAGAATACTTGGCGATAGGTGGTGTTGGCAGATGGAGCAGAGCCCTAAGAGAATATCTGCCGAAAGAGCGTTGGCAGACCCACGGCTGGGTGGGTGAACCCAAGACCATTCTCAGATCTCGTATCTTCTACATAGGTACCTACTGCTTTGGAATGGGCAACTAGCTTCATCTCTCTGACTGACCGACACCTAGACAATTCAAAAGTGCCTGTAATTGGTTTATTTGAAATAAATACTTTGAGTTTGGCCCCCTCAAATTGGGCAAGAGCCGCTTGAAGGCGGCCCTAGCCCGTTCCAGCTTGGGGGCCAAACGTCGGAAATGCTCCACGAAATTCTGTCGGCTGTCGAGGATCAGACCTAGGTATTTCATCGTGGTCTCGACGCCGATGTGAACCCCTCCTACCGTAAGTTGGGATCCCGATGGTGGCCTATTCCGAGGCCCATGAAAGGACATGGCCTCAGATTTGTGCAATGCCACCTCGAGACCCAACTGCCGGATCCTCTCAAACTGCCGGATCCTCTCAAACTGCCGGATTGAGCTCATGTTCAGCAGTGCGCTACTGCTGTCGCTTGCGTAGTATCAGTTGCGTCCACTAGATAAACGAGAATGTCATTTTAAAATTAATTTCAGCAGCTTCAATGCATACGACATCCGTTTCATTAACAATTTATTCACACTTGAAAGTAACCATAACCAATAAATTCTTTAATTATTCCGATATTTAAATTACAAGCCGCTTTCAGCTGCAGCCATTATTATTTCAAAAATATCATCGAAAACATTTATTTTAATATTCATTTATTTCAGCAGAAAATATAATCTTGTGTGTGCATCATTGTGGTAGTAAAGAATTGTCAGATGTACAACTTGAATTTAAAAAAATAATGTAATTAAAACCAAGAAGCAAAATTATTTAAGTTGTTCTAATTTTACTTGAAAGAAGTAAAGGAAGGCAGAACCCGTTGTTGCTGCCAAAACAAGTCAACCTCGAAGGATACTGTTTTTAATGTTAGCGTGGAAAATTTATAGACCGTTTACCGTGTACTGGGCAGGTGTACACCGACGGGAAAACTAAGTAAATTGTTGTGTGACTGGTCTAAAATAAAGATATAATATTGTTTTCACCTCACAGGCTCGGAAAGAGTCTGTTTGTTATTCGAAATCTGAGCCCAAAATTGCATTTTGCTCGCTAGCGTGGAAAGAGTTTTTAAAATTCGAACCTTTCTTTTTAATATTTTTTTATACTGCCAGTCCACTGAAAATACATGTAAAAAATATTAAATCACATAGAAATAATACCGCTCACCTTAAAAACTCCCATCACAGTATTAAAAATTATCCGAGGGTATAATTGTAAAATGGAATTAATGTTAATAAGTATTCCCTTTGATTAAAAAAATTCCGTGACGTCACATTTTAATATGCCATAATAATACTACCAATCAAATACCTACCCAATTGTGTAGTAATTTAAGTTATTTTTTTAAATAAAATAATTACTAATATAATACGTTATTTACACCCTTTGCTTGGCAAAAATAAATATGTATTAAATTAAATTAGTTAGTTATTTGTATTAAATTCGTTTTTTTCTTTCATTCTCCTTAGAGGACGAGTAGGATTTAGAAAAAAATACAGGGTATCTAATTTTGGAGATATTGTATGTATGTCATAATATACATTACCAAGTACCTATCTGTTATTTTCTTCACGTGAGTCAATGTATCTGAGACGCTCGAACAAAATAAAACTCAACATATAACAGCTGTTTTCTTGCACCTAGCAGTTTCCTCGCTGTAGAGAGGTGAAAAATTGTGTGTTGCGCTCGGCAGCAAAGCTTTTCTGCGTCTCGTACCTTTGAAACCTTCGCTACGCTCAGGATTCTATATTTGAACCACTCGCTTCGCTCATGGTTCAACCCTGGAATCCTTCGCTTGCTCAGGTTTCAATACAAGTACTCGCGCCAAAAATCAACTTTGCAGCCTTCCATAACAAATAACTATTATTTAATGAATGCAAATGATTAAATTAAGCAATTATTAAAATAATTAATGAAAAAATCTCAACGATATAAATTTTGAATTCAATCAGTTAAACGGCTAATGCTAAAAGAAGAAAAATACCGAATGGTATTGAGAGGAAAAGGTTCCCTATAAATCAGTATTTTCCGGTTAATAAATCAGACAGAAATTCGTGGATTTATTCCTTTAAACGAAGGTATTACGCTAGCTTAGAAGTGGTTCGAGGGGCATTCAACGATGATATTATTTT
Organism: Hyppa rectilinea; assembly: GCA_951799385.1. Taxonomy (NCBI): domain Eukaryota; kingdom Metazoa; phylum Arthropoda; class Insecta; order Lepidoptera; family Noctuidae; genus Hyppa; species Hyppa rectilinea. Next base: position 7,988,680 of record OX637305.1, read on the forward strand.
TACACTTTACTTCTTTTGATAAAGTTCGTGGCTAAATATTATTAGCCACACGGATATATCGAAGATTAAGCTACGCTTGGGCTGCTCGTTTCGTGGATGGGTGACCATCCATTATAGAGTGTGTTGGATGATTTCCCAGCCTTAAAAAAAAAAAAAAAAAGGTAAAACGAGGGACATACTTTAGGAGAGTGAAGTACTCTTGAAAATAAACGAATTTTAGAAAAAGATCAACTCAGAAATAAGAAAAAAAGAACTAGCTTCTCCAATCATTTTTGTTCGCATAGGTGGCCAAAATGAAGGAACCGTTGTTTTTTTTTTCAAATTTTGGATTCTGCCCATAATAGAAGTTGTTAGTTTTCATGGATACTTCACTCTTCTAAAGTATGTAGTGTGTCATAACCTAACACACTGTATATAATATTATATTGCGAACTCTCCGTGCCATGGAAAACACGTTAAGCCATCAGTCCTGAAAAGTCATGCTCGCGAAGGAGGTGGTGGGATGGGAGAGAGAAAGGTCCTCCCGTCCCAGCCGCCGCGGGAGACGCCCCAGGCGTCGGGAGCCACGTGACGACTCCCGGCCACCGTAGGCGCGGGCCTGCGGACGGTGAGTAATGGGTGACTCACCGTCCGATCAGCACCAGGCCCGTGCCGGACGGCGCGTATATGTTCCACGCGCGCCTCAATGAGTTGTCAGCATAATATGAAGGGGCCCCTAAGGGCCAAGCCTGCCGGGTAAGCGGGATAGTCCGAAAGGGTTACCGCTACCGCGGAACATAAAGGGCTACGGAAGGAACATGGATGGGTTTTAGTCAGTAAGAGTCTGACACTCCCTTTCGCTCCACCCAGAACGGGAGCAGTCATTGGATGATTTCCCAGCCTTAAAAAAAAAAAGCCATCAGTCCTGTCTGTCATTCGTGTTTTTTTTTGACATTCGTTACGGGCAATCATTAACTCAAAAAGTATATCTTACCAAGGAGCATTGTTTAGCAAAGTGACTAGATTGTGGAGGCCAAATTTTAATATTCGCTTCATCTAAAACACTGGTATTCAGTTGCATCCAGCTAGCCTGGGAGCCGACTCCAACATAGTTGGGGAAAGACTAGACATATCGATTTGACTTTTAAAATGCAATATTACATAAATTATTTTAACTAGCTTTCACTAACAACTCTGTTCGCGTGATTCGGGGTAACAAACCATGTTTAAAGCATCCATTAGCATAATGAACTAACTCCCTAATTGAATTTAAATTTTATGTTTATGCTGCAAATCCTATTACCATTTTTTCTTTTCTAAACTAATGAATAATAAGAGATTTCTATAAAAAGGGTCGTTGAAAATAAAATTATATCCATTTCTATTCTTTCAAGCGACGAAAAACAATTACAATGCTAAAAAGATTCAAACTCTATTTAAGTACGCACCAACGCACGCATTTGTAAAAGAAAAACTAATCATATTCTATCATTTCTCTCAGAATCCTCACGTAATGCAAAGAAAATAAAATAGTGAAATATTACATCTTATTTTCATGTTAGCAGCTAAGGTTATTAAATAATAAGTCTACTGTTATCACTCCTAATGTTTATACCTATTCAATCTTTGAAATATTTAGCGTATACTGTGTCTTTTACAATGAAAACATTAGATTACTCTTGTGATAAGAAATGTGTGGTCATGTTAAAGTTGTGGTACGGATCCTCAAACTAAACAAGTCCTTAGGAACAACATGGAAAAAATATCAACTGTTCCATACAAAACTTCATTATCCATGTATGAATGTGAGGGAATGCTGATTATTTTTAGGGTTCTGTTCGAGCGAAAAAATGGAACCCTTATAGGATCACTCGTGTGTCTGTCTATCCGTCTATCACAGTCAACTTGCTTCAAATCTACTGGACCCATTAAGTTGAAATTGAATACACATAATAATATTATTTTTGTGTCCCAAACACGGACATGTAACGTAAATAAATGAATTAAGAATATATGGGTCACTTTCAGAGGACAAATGGGAAAAATTAAAAAAAAGTTTTGCAAGCTGTGTGACAAATCAAAAGAACTCTTGAGAGGGTCTAAAATATTTTTATTTAATAATTTAATAGGTATAAATATATTTAAACTAGTTTATTAATTGCATTCTTCAACAGTTTAAAGTGATTATTTGACATAGATTGGTAGGTTTTATAGAAACTTACATAATGTGTAGATTTTTTTAATATTCTGTTTTGTTTTTTAATTATTTTTTTCTGTGTATTTCCAGTGCGTCACCAAAACAAAACATTTTTCTTACTTTTTTTCCTTCTAGATACACATAAAAGAAGTGGTTGTATCGAACAGTTTTCCATCTTTCAGAACACGTATTTTATACCTTCATCTTCTACGACATCTTATTCTTGCATGATATTTATATTATTTGGTTCCAAAAATAACTCCATGTCCTCAGATATTGTAGACGGGACTTTCGAATATAATAATGGTGAGTATTTATAGTCAAAGTTTAATGGATACATTTAACGTTCGTCGTGTTAATTAAGTTCTGTTTGCTAACAATGATCGATGGTGTTGTCTTGTCAGTGAGTATACAGCTACTCAGTGTACACACGTAATTTCGAAGATTATTCTCGTGTATTATGCTAAAAGCAGTGGTGGATACCTCATGTTATAGATAAATGTGTAGCGATAAATAGATAGGAAAGCTTAGGAAAATTAAATGTTCAGCAATTTGATTACCACCCTACATTGTCCTGCCGGGTAAGCGGGATTGTCCGAAAGGGTTATCGCTACCACGGAATATAAAGAGCTAAGGAAGGAACATGGATGGGTTTTAGTCAGTAAAATTCTGACACTGCCTTCCGCTTCACCCAGAGCGGGAGAAGTCATTGGATGATACCCACCTTCAAAGAAAAAAACCTGACATTGTCCGTGCCTGCATATTCAAATCAGAAATGTAAGTCTTTGACAGTGGTATGAAATAGCTATAACATGGCAAATTGATATAGAGTGTTTGTGAACGCCATGATATTTGGAAGATCAGCCCTTTATGTCATAGTTTTATAGTAAAAGTTTACCTCATAGTTCGATAGATGGCGTTGGCCGGTTTAAATTCGCGATATGGTTTCGTTACCTACCACGCGAATTATAAGAGACCTCCAAAATTTTGAATAAATGTCGTCGTTCTGAGTGCCTACTTGTTTTTATATAACCTCTCTACTCGTCGATAAAAAGGGCTACATATCTTCGATGATCAGTGTCAATTGCTTGTTTAAATAGTTACTAATCCAGCTTTGTTACACATCTGGGAAAAAGCGCTCTACCATGATTTGCAAATATTGTCTGTTACGTATGCTTATGTTGCCGTATAGAAACTTATTTTTATTAGAAGTACAGATACCCTAGGATAACGCAGATACCCAGAAATAAAAAAAAACATTCAATTCTAATAGTCTTTTTGCAAACAAATTGTCAAGCTAACATTTGTCATACTTTACTCATTTACTCATACTTCGGCTGACGATTCCCTGATACAAGCATTTGGGCCAGGATAATAAGATGGAATTTGATGGCATCAGCTATGGCAAATTAATTTGATTGATGATGCTGCTGGGAAGCCTCCTATTGATAAACTTAACTATTGATATATGTATCGAGAGGTTTCAATACATTTTATTTTGTAATAGCGGCTCATATCGATTTGGTATTCTTTAAATATAAAATTACATATTCGGAAACCATAACAGGTGCGAGCCTAATGCCACCATGGCACAAAACTAAACTCCGAGTTGCTACTGTAAAAATCCAACGAAAGCATAAAAAAATGATAGCTAGGTTAGGCTATCTCTTTAATTTACAATTAAGCTTATTCTGTTCGCGTAAAATAAGGGATTCCTACGACATAATAACTATCTGCATGCTCTAAATCTTAGCCTAAGCCGTTCAGTAGTTTGGGCTATGTGCATGTGTTAAATATTAAATATGGGATATAATTTAAATAAAGCCCGAGAATTGCAGTATTATAAAATTTATTTTAGAGGGCCGATATTTTTAATGGCTAATAGATAAATTGTACAGTAGACATAGCGTCACTTTGACATTGACGTCAGTGTTGCCAGAATAATTTTGCGCAGAATTGTAAAATGTTGCCACTTATGAAGGTTGTTAGTCAGTCAGTCACGGTTTCCTTTAGTACATTATACAAGATGTATTATCATGACTGAGTTTAACACATAAAGAAATCCTAGTTAGTCATTTAATTTTATCACCATGTAGTTACTCGAACCATATTTGCAAAATTAAAATATTTATTGCATGTACCATAAATTATGTATTATAATAGTCACGTTCAATAGTGTTGTTATGTTACCTATTTCAAATAAAATCCGATTTACAACCAATTGTTGCTTTATTATTACAATCGAATGAACAATAAGGTATATACATAATAATAATTTTGTAATAGATTTGCTTTGTTATTAACCAATGCATAGACTACTAACTAACCGTAGGAGGTTTTTTTTTGAGGCTGTGAAATCATCGAATAACTTCTCTCGCTCTGGGTGGAGCGGAAGGGAGTTTCAGACTCTTACTGACTAAAACCCATCCATGTTCCTTCCTTAGCCCTGTATGTTCCGGGGTAGCGATAACCCTTTCGGACAATCCCGCTTACCCGGCAGGACAATGTAGGGTGGTAATCAAATGGCTGAGTAATTAATTTTCCTGAGTTTTCCTATCTTATCGCTACACATTTAGGTATCTATAACATGTAGTATTTATTTATTTCTTAAATATCGTAGCATTATGCTGAGAATGGGGCCTTTTTGGCCTCGCAGTGGTCTTCGATATTTAATCCTTTTTTAAAGTTTTCGTCTTAAATTTAATTTGTTTAATATTTTTTTATTCTGTTTTGTTTTGCTAATAATTTTAACCGGTTTTTATAAGTTTGTTACGGCCTTTCTTCTTAGAGTAGTCAGATAGCCATAGGAAACGCCGACCTCAGTGACTGAACGTGATTGTGAAAACCTTTTTACAAAATATATGAATCATTTAACCCCCGACGCAAAAATAAGGGTGTATAAGTTTGACCGCTATAAATGTGTTTGTCTGTCGCACCGTAGCTCTTAAACGGGTGAACCTTGCTTGAAAACAGGTTTTCTAGCGGTGTTTCTTAGACCCGCCGCCACCACGACATTTTAGCACAATTTCTTGACAGTATTATTTATAGCTTTCTTAAATGTTTGGTTTTCTTTTTGGCATCGGGGATTGTATTTAGCATTAACCTTGTTGGCTTTAAACTTTCTTAATTACTTATTACGAGAAATATACATCTGAATGAAAGTCAGTAACACTTCTATCGATTCTGGGAAAACAAGTACAGTTACCACGAACTGTCTAATTGTCTCAACCGATTTTGAACTTAATACTCAATGTATTAAGTCTTTAAATCATTTGGACAAATTTGACAGTTTGCTTTAGCTTGATGCGCTGGCTGTACAGACGCCAGCACATCAAGCTATCCCTAAGTGCCAAATTTTCTCAATTAAAAATGAACCTTATATCTTTGCAATAAAGTTGAAATATTATCAAAGAAATTTGACAGATTGTGGTAACTTGATGTGCTGGCCTCTGTACCTACATACTTATTTACATAAACTCATGGCTTTTCTCATACCTGCTGGTAGAAACGACACCACGTGTTACGATTTTACACACTTACAAATATTTCGTTTGTTTATTTAATAAATACTGGTCGAGTGTGTCGCAAAGAAAAGGGTTCCGTAGTTGGGATAAATATTTCGCTAGAATAAACTTAACCTTGTATTTGAAAATAATTATCTCCCTAAAATCCGTCACGTCCGTCAAATACGTCACGGTTAATTCTCCAACTGCGATAGTAAAAATAATATGTAAAAAAACTACAAATTAACCATTTCTAAATTTTTCTTTACAAGTTGTGCTGTGAGATTTCAAGCTCCTTACCAAATTTTATGTTTCTAGGTCAACGGTAAGTACTAGTTTTGATTTATTTGCTAGTATCAACAACATTATGTCGCATAAATGACCGTAGATACCTACGTATTTGATAATAATTTCAGCCTAATGCCTCGACACGTTCCTGAGAAAAAGAGTATCGACAGACAAACGGAAAATGAAGTGCCTGTTCCATTTTTTCCTTTTTAGGTAGGGAATCCTTAAAAATATACAATTTCAAATTAAATTAACCGGTGAAACTACACAAACAACAAAATTGTTTCTTCTAAACTCATAATTTCAAGCAGTTACACAACTAGTGGTTGTTAACCTCGGAGCTGTACTTAGATTAAAAGTTAAAAAAATATTTGATTTTAATTAATCATCATTAAGATTTCGATGCCAAGTTAATTTGACCTCATTAATCTATCATGTAATTAACAATTAATGGATGTATAATAAACTAGCTTCTGCTCGCGGCTTGGCCCGCGTAGATGTCGGCAATAGTTACTTTATTGGAGTTTTAGTTTTTATCCCTATTTTTTTTTTATATAATTAATATAGCTTATGTCACCCGGGGATATTGTAGCTAACCAACAGTAAAAGATTTTTCGAATCGTTTCAGTAGTATTGGAGCGTATTCAATGCAAACAAAAAAAACAATCTTTCCTCTTTGTAATATTAGCATGGACTTGCGACTCACCCCTGCTTCGCTCGGTGACAAAACATTAAGATAACTTTATTAATATCAATTTAACATTCACAATAACTAGAAAGAGGTCAAATCTTTCCTAATGTTCCAAGAGAGCTAAAAGATTGAGGATCATAAGATCCCAAGAATCTACCGAAGAGCGTCAGGAGAGACTTGATGTTGTTCGAGAACATTAGGCTGCAACTCACTCCGTGGAAACCTCTTCGGGTCGCGAAGCACGCCTGCGTTCTCAGCGTATTCATTAGGTCTCTAGAGACCAGTGAAGAATATGATGCGCGACTGACCGCTGATCGTGAACGTCATGTATTGTCTCGCGAGTCAGAGACGTTCACGGAAAGAGAATTACGCTTGAGTTCCAAGCGTATCTACGCATCGACTTCTAGGTCTCTAGAGGAGGAATATAATAATGCGGTTACCAAAATGAAAACGATGACAAATGGACTGTATGTTTTGGTGGTTGTTGGAATGAAATAAAACTAAAGCTCAGTGTGATAAAAGATTTAAATGGGAAAAATGATAAAAAATAACATAAATGGCGACCCCGTTGTCGCTGGCATAAGCAACAGGGTCCGCGTACGAAGTCGCGGGCAGAAGCTAGTTCACAATAAGGTGCAGTGGTGGCCCAGTGTAGTGTGTTGTAGATTGTGAAATCTACCCCGTTTTTTTTTTTTTTCTAAGAAAGGAACATGAATGGGTTTTAGTCAGTATGAGTCTGACACTCCCTTCCGCTCCACCCAGAGCGGGAGAAGTCATTGGAAGATTTCCCAGCCTTAAAAAAAAGGGAGCCACTTTAGTTTGGGTATTTAATTCCATCTCTAGTTGCGGGCTCTCAAAACAATGACGGAAAACGTTGGGAGGAAATTGGTATGTCCTAGACCCAAAAATTCGAGGACATGTGACATCTGCCAACCTGCACTGGGCCCAGGTGGTGGGTTATGGCCTACGTCAGCGGTCCCCATTTAGTTATGCTCTTGGTCAACAATCCAGGTCACCGTCGCACAAGTAATGCTGCTCGATGCAACGCCTGCGCACGCGACCTGAAAAGTTTATATTTTTCATTTTAGCTATGGTACAGAGGCCAGCACATCAAGTTACCACAATCTGTCAAATTTCTTTGATAGTATTTCAACTTTATTGCAAAGATATAAGGTTCATTTTTAATTGAGAAAATTTGACAGTTAGGGATAGCTTGATGTGCTGACGTCTGTACCTATCCCACATTAATTCGCAGTCGCAATCCACACAACTATTTATAGAAAAAAATATTTATTAAACAAATGGTATTGACGAAACGGTTGGCGCAGTGGTTGAGCGATTGACTGCTGCGCAGCATGTCACGGGTTCGATTCCCGCACGGAACAAATATTTGTACGACCTGCAAGTATTTTTTCCGAGTCTGGTAGTTTTTCTATCTATAATATGTATGTATTTACAAAAAAAAATGTATATAAGTAGTTTATCAGCCATATCGTTACCATAACACAAGCATTAGGTTGCTTAGCTTGGGACTATATGGCGTTGTGTGATATGTCCAAGAATATTATTATTATTATTACTGAAATAACAAAGGTATTTTTCGCTTGTTAGCTCCTTACTTCGCGCGGCGGCCGTTCGAATTGACGTCAACAAAGATAATAGAGGGGATACATTTTTATTAAATTACGTACTCTATAGTTCCTGTGTTCTCGCGGTCCACCATTTGGCGACTCCTGGCCGACCTACGTGAAGGAATAGGCCAGAGAGTAGGCCTGTGTCCCAGCAGGGGGACATTATGGACTGATATACACAATAATTCTCTCGGAATTAATTCTCAAATTTATAACGAAAATTGCATCAAAAACCGTTGCTTTGTTTAGGAGAACAACGCAGTCAGACAGGCAAACCAGAAAAGTGTCTTCAATTACTTATAATACCTTTTAAAACATAATAATATAGTTAGATATAATCGATACCACCTTATGTTGATACAGGTAGCAGCATTTTATATCCATAATTAATATAATATTCTAAGTACAGACTTATCAAGCTATCCCAACTGTCAAATTTTCCGAATTAAAAATCAACCTTATGCTTTTGTAATAAAGCTGTAAAACTATCAAAGAAATTTGACGGATTAGGATAACTTGTTGTGCTGGCTGTACATGAATAAACATCGGAATCCGGAATCAAAGACGGTAGTTTTAAGCCAAGTTCAGATCCGGTCACGTGTGTCATTTTACACGAAGGGTTCCGCATTATTCCAAATAAGGCGCAATATTATTTTATAAAGAAAACTTTTTGTTTTGTTGAGAACATCTAGATAGTTTTCGATATATTTTCGACTATGTTATTGGGATGGAATATTGGTCGATTTATTGACCACGACAGTCGTTACGGGTAGTCAGAAGCCCGAAAGTCGGACAGCCAGTCTTTAACAAGGGGTATCGTATTGCCCAGTTATAGACTGAAGGAAATTATCCGCCCTTGTAGGTACGTAAGTACCAACCAAACATAAAATCGTACGCAAACCAGAAAATTTATTGCTTCTTTACACGTGTTTCGTAATGACTTCATAGCTTTTCATTATCTTGTTTATAAGTGAACTTTAATTTGAAATGAACAGCTAATTAAATTTTTTTTTTTTTTTTTTTTTAATTTAAACATTTGCAATCGGTCGGCAGACCATAAGCGAATTTGTTGCAATTCGTATGGCGTTGTGGTGGAGCAGCCAGAGCTGTGCCTCCCACTTATATAAGGTGGTTCCTCTTCAGCCTTTTTACCACCGCTGTCGGGTTCAACAGTTCAGTTACTAGTGGGTTTGGGTGTATGGTTAGGCGTGCCTTGTGTTGAATTTTGTACCGCTCAATTTCAAAGTTTACGAGCGGCACCTGCAGGAAATCGTGTATTTCGCTATTCCGAGCAAACCAAGGTGCATTTACTATGGCTCTTAGAATACCATTTTGAGCCCTTTGCAGGCAGAGAATATTAGATTTGCTGGCAACGCCCCACAATTGGATTCCGTACGTCCATATTGGTTTAAGGACCGAGTTGTAGATGAGTAGCTTGTTGTCTACAGAGAGTACCGAGTTTCTTCCCATGAGCCAATTCAGATTGCGGAACTTATGGTTTATCTCCTCCCTTTTCTGTTTAATGTGATGCTTCCATGTTAGGCGCCTATCTAGATGGAAGCCATTCTCAAGCTAATTAAATGAACTTTTAATGAAATACTTACAGGAAATTTGATCCCAACGAAGTGCTCTCGAAAGTAGGTATGTGAAACGTGAGTAAAGTGTTCCTTAAAAAATCCTCCCGTAATATATTTCATTTAATTATATCGAGGCAAAAGGTCTCGTTTGTATTTAAACGGAACTCTGGCCAATAAAAATGTAACGGTTTATAATTTATTCCACGCGGACGGAGCTCTGTTTGTTAGGTTAATAAGTCATTCGTGACCGTGATTGTGGGCCGGTCTGATAACTCACGTTCAAATACAAACAACGAAGGGAAGGTCGGTTGGGTTGACACACTGATCTAATAATGCTTTGCGTTATCAATTTGGTTTGTTTTGAAAAATATTCTAGAACAGCCGGTTTATTCTGTAAAAATCTCACCGTAAAAACGTAGGTGAAGTGAGCTTGGAGTGATGCTGGATTGACACTATTGACAGCTCAATTTAAGCTCATTTCACCGTAGTTGTCAGGGTGTGATTTTGGTTTCATACCCAAAGGGTAAAACGGTACCCTATTACAAAGACTCCGCTGTACGTCTGTCCATTTGTCACCAGGCTTTATCTCATGAACCGTGATGGTTAGACAGTTCATTTTTTCACAAATGATGTGATTCTGATGAAAAAATACTAAAAAACTGAATAAATTAAATATTTAAGGGGGCTCCCAGACAACAAACGTTTTTTTTAGGGTTCCGTACCTCAAAAGGAAAAAACGGAACCCTTATAGGATCACTTTGTTGTCCGTCCGTCCGTCTGTCAAGACCGTTTTTCTCAGGCACGCGTGGAGGTATCAAACTGAAATTTATATCTAATACTCAGGTCTACTGTCCCTCGGAGCTGTGAAAAAATCAAACTTCTAAGCCAAAGCCATCAAAAGATACAGCTGTTTATGCCGGAAATTTTCGAAACTCGCACGGGAATCAAAACCTACAGGGTACTTCCCGTGAACTTAGAATCTTGAAATTTGGTACAAAGTAACGTCTTACAGTGCAGATAAAGAAAAAATTGCGAAAACCGTAAATTTTTTGTTACATCATATAATAAAAAAAATGTTTAATTATCAATAATGAAACGAACAGAAACAAAAGGCATAGCTCTGATTACATTCTGGAGACGTCATGTGGTCCCATTTGTGATAGCAAAGAAGTTGCTCAAGAATTTGTAAATTTCTTTACCAGTATTCCACTAAAAACTACAGAAACCTTAAATTCATCGCCTTCCCTCTCTCTTGATTTAGTAAAGGCAAACGTTTCAGCCTGCTTGATTGAATTCAACTTTAAGCATATTAACCCCATAACAGTAATCAAAACTTTTTAACAAATCAAAATAAAATTAACCGAAGATCTTTGGGGAATGTCCACTAAAATCTGCACCTCGATCATTGAGACAATAGCACCTTACTTAGCCTTAATATTTAATTTATGTGTGGATCAAGGCATCTTCCCGGATTTAATGAAATACAGCAAGGTAATACCACTTTTCAAATCCGGGGACAATAAAGATACCAATAATTATAGACCCGTATCCGTGCTGCCGGTTTTCAGCAAGATCTTTGAAAAGATAATGCTTAACCAAATGCTTAATCACTTTTACACTAATAAAATCCTTAACGATCAACAGTATGGTTTCACCAAAGGACGTTGTACAACTGACGCCGGTGTGACCTTATTAAAACACATTTTCAATGCGTGGGAAGAGGCTCAAGACGCCACAGGAATCTTTTGTGACCTCTCCAAAGCATTTGATTGCGTTGATCACGAAACCTTGCTGTTGAAGCTAGAGCATTACGGACTTGGAAAACTTGCGCTTAGTTTGGTAAAATTTTATTTAAATGATAGACAACAGCAAGTTCAAATAAAAGGTGTCAATTCACTCGGTTTAAAAGTAAAAATGGGTGTGCCACAAGGTTCAATATTGGGTCCTTTCCTCTTTTTAGTATATATTAATGATCTTCTCCATTTATTAAAAAATCAACCACAAATGGTGTTATTTGCTGACGACACTTCTTTAATGTTTAAGATAGATAGACGTGCCAATAATGTTGACGACGTAAATAACGCCCTACTGCAGGTCCAAAATTGGTTCACTGCAAATAATTTAGTATTAAATGGAAAAAAAACTAAGTGCATAAGATTTTCTTTACCAAATGTAAAAAGTAGTGATTGTGAGATAGTATTGAATCAAGAGAAACTAGAATTTGTCGATAAAACTGTTTTCCTAGGGATCACGCTCGACTCAAGGCTACAATGGGGTCCTCATTTAACATCTCTTGCAGGACGGCTAAGTTCTGCAGCATAATATGCTGTCAGAAAGATCCGTCAATATACTGATGTAGATACCGCGAGGCTGGTCTATTTTAGCTATTTTCATAGTATTATGTCTTACGGTATTTTACTTTGGGGACGTGCTGCAGACATCGAGTCTATTTTTATTCTGCAGAAAAGAGCTATCAGAGCCATTTATAATCTTCGTAGACGCGATTCTCTAAGGGAACGGTTTAAGCTTATTAACATCATGACTGTACCTTGTCAATATATCTATGAAAACATCATGTATGCAAGGAAAAATCTACATCTTTTTAGTAAAAGAGGTGAAAGACACAATTATTTCACTAGAAATAGGGACCAATTAGTTCAACCAGGTTTCAGGCTGGCTAAAGTAGATTCATCTTTCATGGGGTACTGTTTAAAATGTTACAATAAAATACCTCCCAACATTCTTGAACTTAATGAAACAAAATTTAAATCCTGTATAAAACGCACACTATGCAGCCAAGCATATTATAAATTGGGAGATTACATCGCTGATAAAAACGCTTGGGTCAATGCTATTCCCGCTCCACAAGGGCGTATCACCTAATTCATTAGACTTCTTAAAAAACTGTTGGAGCTGCGGAAGATCAACAACAATAAAAACTATATTTGCATTGTATAAATTCAATTTCTTAATATTGTATAATTGCTTAGCACATATGTGAGTACTATGTACCTAATATAAAGCGACCATTTACTGGGTACGTCTTTCATTGACTTGAATGTGCTTTGGCGGCTGAGAGTATGTCATGCTCACTTTAATGTCTCGCTGATGGTGGCGTGTGTGTTGGATCATTTAGCTCCCTTCAAAATGATTGAGCTGAATGGTGCTAATCCATGCGTCATGTTCGTGAACGGGCGCTGTCGGTAGAGACTGGTCATCTCTTAGCGGCCATGGCTTGTTTTAATTTAATTTTTGAACTTTTTTTTTTACATATTTTATATCGGATGCTTTCACCGTTCTGCATCGTTCTCACATGTATAATAATAATAATATGATCTATGTAACCAACATTTTGTAACCATATTTTGTTTAAAAGAGTGTCCATGGAGTTTCTTGCCCGTTCTTCTCCATAGGTACCTACTGCTTTGGAATGGGCAACTAGCTTCATCTCTCTGACTGACCGACACCTTGACAATTCAAAAGTGCCTGTAATTGGTTTATTTGAAATAAATAATTTGAGTTTGAGTTTGAGTTTTTTTTCAAAATATAACAATACCATAACTATGACTCGATTCGAGTGATGGGTGAACTTTTACTTATATACCTACAGGTTTGTACGGAACCCTCGGTGTGCGAGTTCGACTCGCACTTGGCCGGTTTTTTTAATCATTGATTGAATTGTTGACCAAGTATTAATTGTACTGTATATTGATATTTTGACATCTAAAATAAATAATTTGACATGTTAAATAATTTTAAATGTAATGCCACCACATAATTATTGTATGCCTATTAGGCATTTTTTACTTTATTGATTTTTTGAACTTTAATTTATTGTTAATACCTGTAACTAACATATGCCCACAATAAAATATTTTGAATTTGAATTTTTGTGCCGTTTCTATAGAGAATGGTTTGGAACCCTTCATGCGCGTATCCGACTCGCACTTGGCCGGTTTTTACAGATGAGATCGACAGGTTTTAGACCCTCCCAGTCGGGCACGAGTTACCGACTTCGTACCGAAGTAGCGTTGAGACAGGGACAATCACCACAAGTGGGGGGGGGGGGGGTACGTATACGTACGTACGTACGTAATTTATAAGTTTAAAGTTACTTTCCATGTCAGTGACAGCGTTAATCTTATCTTCTCAGCCGTTATTAAATCTGCCAGAGATAAAAAACAATAGAAAAATTGTCTCATTAGTCACAGTTGAAAGTTTATAAACTAAGCCATGGATTTTTAACCTCCTGATAGATTGACCGGCGTCTGATAATTATTACTTAGCCATGAGCTAAGCGATATTGGAATTAAATTAAAGTTGCAATAAAATAACTTTTTCACTAATAACGGTAGGTTGGTATCCACATAAATGTAATGTGAAGACCGGAGGGGTCTTCACTTAGAGAGCTCTCATTGGTAGAGCTCGTGTAGTGTGTTGTGTCTTGGTGTAGGGATTTCAATCCTACAATAGAAACTTACGAGGCAGCAGCTATTGAATTATATTACTTTTAAAGAATACATGCGTTCATCACGCCTAGTGACATTGTCCATCGTTTGTTTTTTTTTATAAAAACCTATTTAAATTAACCTACCTTATTGAAAGGTCGAATACTGCCAGTTATTTTGTAACCAACCAGCTAGGTTTCGCATAAGGCTCTACAGTATATTGTACGTCCAGCCATATTTTAGTAATCAGCCACATACAGCTATAATGAATATAATGCTTATTTTTTTACTTTAATCAATCTTCGAAATTCTTCGTACAATAAAGTATGACATTCTGCAGAACAGTACGAAGTGATGCGGCCACAAAGTTACACCATTCCGATTATAAACGACTTTCAGTCTTCCACAGGAGCTTTCATTTTAATTGTGACCATTACACGCTTGGTTTAATTAGCGCACCCGACCACTAATACCCACTAATTAAGAGAGGAGAATTAAAACATTTTCTCGCTAAGAAACGCAAGGAGTCTAAAGAGCGAAAGTAAGCACGAAGCTTAAGTCCAGTCCAGGCTAGGTCTTTTGAGAAATGATCTTAGATTATTTTAAAATTATTATCAATGAATGCTTCAGGCGTTTATTATGGTAATTCTACATTTCTCATACAATCATAATACTTATTTAGTCATACATTTATCAGAGAATCTTTCTAACAAAATGATCATTAATTTGTGAAATCTTAATGACAATTTTAATCATTAGGCGTAGGTAAGCGGGATTGTCCTGGTAAGCGGGATTGTCCCGGTAAGCGGGATTGTCCTGGTAAGCGGGATTGTCCACATGGATGGGTTTTAGTCAGTAAGGGTCTGACACTCCCTTCTGCTCCACCCAGAGCGGGAGATCATGTCATTGAATGATTTCCCAGCCTTAAAAAAAAGGCGTACTACACACTCATTTGGGTCGGTTAAGTTTTGACACACTTTACAGAATATATGTTTGTAGCACATCTTACAGAAAATGTATTTGAAGCACACCTTAAAGGACATGCATTTGTAGCACACTGTTCAGAATAAGCATTTAAAAAACTGGATCAAAATTCAGTTTCCATTTACAACAACAGCTGCGTAAAAACAAGTGCCTATCAACAGAATTTGAATCGAGAACAATAAACAAAACTTTACCCGGTATTGGAACACTCGAAACCATTGACTGGGCAGCGGGCAGTGAAACTAAATCCGAAGAAAGTTCGATTCTGTTTGAGTTAATGGCGAAAGGATAGGAACCTACACAAGTGACCCTACTCCCTTGACGGATACGACTTTCGTGAGAAGTTTCTTGTTAAACCCCAGATGAGCGTGAAAAGCGTTTAGATAAGTTTCCTTGAGAAAAAGGTTAGTAGTACCTTCTCTGAATTGAAGAACTGAATAAGTTGTATGTTGTGTAAATTCATTGTTATTTATTGTTTACAAATAAAACATTGATTAATCATAAAACAGAAACATACCGAAACATATTCAAAATTATACAGAGATTTAAAAAAAAGCTGAACAGCTGAAAGAAGAAGAAATAAAAGCTGAACTAAATACTTCCAATTAGGTGAGCCACCCGCCGCACCTCTTTACTCACTTCGGGAACAATTACAAATTCTGACATTCTAATTAACCAATGTCTTATTCTTTATTAGGCAATGATGCTGTTTTAATTAAGAAAACAAAACACACCTGTTTTACTTTCGAATTTCGGTTTTAGAATTACGAAAAACAAAATATTATCGGCAGCCAGTACCTACCTGAATTCTTTGTTATAATAAACTCCAAAGCTTTAGTCTTTTAGACTGTACATTTTCCGGAGTGCCTAACAGTAATTTGAAATTTAAAAGTGTTCTAAAATTAAAATTACAATGGCCGCTTTTTCCGCCTAAAATAATTTTCTCGGTCAGTGATTAAATTTTCATTAAAAGGGTAAAGTGGTTATCAAGATGATTATAAGAAGCGTTGAGTGGTTAATTGAATGAAAAATGTGGAACTTTGAGGGTTTTAATCTCTTACTTTTAATGATTTATGTCCCTGATGATGCCTTTTTGTAATGCCTTTTGTTAGTACCATTAGATGTGGTTTTATTCAGTAGGTAGATGGCGATGTTCTTTTTGAAGATTTCAAATTGTTGCTCCTCTTGTTAATGAAGTTACAGGGCCCATAGAGCGCATTTCACACTTTTTTTTAAAACGCGTTTGCGTTTTCGATACTGCATGCGTCATCTACTGGCGAAAATCTTGGGGCTTCCGGGCGGGCACTGCTTATAGGGCTGTTTCAAATCACTTGAAATTGCAATCGTTATCGGTTGAATTAACTAATATTGAATTGATAATAAAGCCGTTATATTTGGATTAATTTAATAACATGGTTCCAACGACCTCAACCATACATACCAAAAAAGATCGCCTTAAATAAATATCCAAGGACGACGACCATTCATTAAGACATCATTAAATTTTATCGATCTACCTAACCTAGAAAAAGTCAAACAAACAGCAATTCATTCAATACGATTATTGATGTTTTCTACAATCTAAACACAAAACCTTGTTATGTGTAACAAATTCGAGTAAATTTCGATTGGTACACGATTGATTTCACATGGTTTATTTGCTTTGAGCTCGCAGTAAAACGAATAAACATTAATTCTGTGTGATTTTTGAACAAATACAAACAAAGTCATGTCGGCTATTTCAGCGGACAAAGGTTCCAATAATTGAACGCGTAATCAGTTGATTACTTAATCACAATCTGCCTATTTTTTTTGCCAAACTGTGTTGGGGTCGGCTTCCAGTCTAACCGAATCCTGCTGGATACCAGTATTTTACATGAAGCGACTGCCTATCTGACCTCCACAACCCAGCAACTGGGTAATACGGTACTACCTGATAAGACTGACTGCCAGACTTTGGGACTTCTGACGACCCGTAACGACTTAAGATCCACAAATGACAGTCTGACGAGTGGCTTAACGTGTTTTCCGAGGTACGAAGAAGACTTCGTATGTAAAGATAAGCACCCACCTACGGACCAACCCCGGCTAGCGTAGCTTATTTTAACATGATCGTTCGACCCGTGCTGCTGTTATTAATTTAGCCCGAGCTCGTCTTGATAACTTAATTAATAACATCACGCTTATATTCCTGGAAAGGTCAGACACGCCTGCACACCCACAGTGCCCCCACATTCCATTAAAGTAACTAATAGAACTCGCAAATGTGGAACTATAAAATAAACATAAAAATATTTTATTTTCCAGCATCAAGGTCCATGAGTATTATTATTACACCTTCATTCTATGTACTATACTAGTAAAATGCAGAAAAAAAGAAAAATCACAATCACAGAAAGGTCAAACTGAAACTCGCATTTATTTCAAATAAACCAATTACAGGCACTTTTGAATTTACAAGAGGTCGGTACGTCAGAAAGATGAGGCTAATTGCCCCTTCCAATGCACCTATGGAGAAGAACGGGCAAGAAACTCCACGGACACTCTTTGAAATCAGGATATGGGTTACATCATTAATGTTGAAATCATACATAGGTAATTCCATTCATTTCAATTCTACACCACTCGTTTCCTACGTTTATTCAATTAAGGTACAGGTCTTTCCCTAAGGGTAGTAGGTAACTAGTATAAGGAAAAAAACAAATAATTGTACAGTAAAGCACGATGGTTGGAAAGTTCGGAAGCTAATCAATCAAGTTTCCCGCCGATTGTCTATAGTTAATAATTTTTGGTTCCAGTGAAGTGTTGTGGCCACTGGGTAATGCTACGATTTACGAGTTGTAGGGCGTAGATTTGAATGCGGTCAGGAACTTCACTTTGTGTAAATTATTTCATCTCCACTGCTGCCAAAACGGTGAAGGAAAAATCGTCAGGTAACCAGTATGTCCTAGAGCCACAAATCGAAGACATGTGACATTTACCCGACTCCCGGTCACCGTAGGCGTGGAGCTGCAGACGGTGAGTTATGGGTAGCTCACTGTCCGACCAGAGCCAACTCGTGCCGGACGGCACGTGCGTGTTCCACACGCGCCTCAAAGCGATGTTAGCTGTAAAATAGGCTGGAGCCTGCCGGGTCAGCGGGATTGTCCGAAAGAGTTACCGCTACTCCGGAACATAAAGGGCTGAGGAAGGAACATGGATGGGTTTTAGTCAGTAAGAGTCTGACACTCCCTTCCGCTCCACCCAGAGCGGGAGGAGTAATTTGATAATATTGCCACCCCCAAAAAAGAAAAACCCGCACTGGGCTCGCGGGGTGGATTACTGCCATTCATCGACAGGCGTGTGTCCTAGCAGTGGAAAATATTATAGCCTGATTATATAGTCCATTCGAAGGTAAAATACCAGTTGACCTCAATATAAATATTCTCACAATTAATCAATTATTAACATACCAGAATGTAAGAATGTATGTAAATATTATTAAAAGGATTTTATTTTAATAATCAATCAATACATAAAGTATGACCACCTGGGGTTATTAGTAGTCGGCGACAATGTTGCAATAATTGTTATGTCAGCGATCTTGAATGGTAAGTAATGAACGGTTATTGTAGTATTTGCATTTTAAAGATATTTTATTTATTTAACGCTACATCGATAATTATCGGTACCTTTGTATAATCGTGATTATGTGTGTTGTTGTTTGCGGCTAAATGGAAACTTCCGCACTCCGTCTATGGAACTTAAACTTTTAGTACGCCAGGGAATAAACGCACGCACTTGCCCTACACGCCATGCTACAAAATTTCTTCTTGCTATCATGAATTTCCCAATATCCATGGAGTATTTTAATTTGTTTCATGTCATTAAATACATACCGAGACCTTTACGAGAATTTATAAGATATCTATACAAAGATTTAATTGTTTATTTCGTGTTACCGTGTAGCAGTACAGGGCATGCGCTTGCTTGTCACGTATATATGTGACAATGGTGTTCAAAAGGTTACCCTACACTTGCCGGCGTAGCTTTGTGGGCAACCATCCATTGTATACCGTGACTCCTACGTGCATCTAAGTACACGCCATCTTAACATCCTTTATGACTTTTATAGATCAGCATAATTCCACTGCTTTCTATAAACGGGGGTTGGTAAACTACCATGAGGGCCCAGTGCGGGTTGGTAGATGTCACATGATTTCGAACTTTTCCTTCACCGTTTTCAGAACAGTGGTGATAAAATAACTGCTCCCAAAAGTTTGAGGAAGGGCCAATTTTCATACAACATTTTGTGTGTGCGTAGGTACTGTTTATATTATCCGATTGGTTCCGGAAATCAATTTAAAAATATGTATCTTGCGTATCTTACCTCTACAGCAAGGTCGCATTTCCGTGTGTAGTACATTGAAAAAAAAAGCAATATTCCTTTCAATATCTATAAAAAGTTCGTTAACATCAAACCTGTATACCCTGAAAGATGCTGCAGAAGTGTGCCTATAGAACAACTACATTTTGCCAGTTATAATTAAGTCCCATGTAATAGGCAATGAGCCTATTGCCACCAACTAGGCCCCAACCCAGACTCCGGGTTGCTACTGAGAAATTTCAAATAGAAAAACTAAATAAAACTTTGCCCGACCTGGGAATCGAACCCATTTTCGTCACTTTGGTATATTCTGTTAAAATTTTAACTCACCGTAAAACTTAGTTGAAGTAAACTTCCAGTGAGCTGTTATTTCTCCGCTAGAGGTCACTTCAAGCTCACTGCACCTAAGTTTTCACAATGAAATTTTTACAGAATAAAAGCAAAGGAAAAGCTACAAGTCTATAAAAAACTAAGTGCAAATATATAGAACACGACAGGATCGCGATGCAATCCACTAACACTAATCTCAACTGTCAAATCTCAAAATACTTTCATCGAAATCAGGTCGCGATCACAAAAATACTCGTGTCAGAATACAAACGCCCTCATACTTGAATATGGACCTCAATTCCAGAAGCAGAACACCTCGGGTCGCTTTCAATTCGCAAAGCGATCTCTGTCTGGCTGAGAGAATAGAAAATGTGAACTTTAGAAATAGCTGACCAACTAAAACTAAGTTTAGCAGTTTTGTGTTAGTAGTATGTTGTACTGAGACAAAAATATCTTTGGCTGGGGAAAGTTTAAATTTAGCTATTTTCCTAGTTTCTCTATACTGTATTATGTCATGTGGCTTGCTGTGTTTTTGTTTCCTTTAAACTGTTTTGTTTCAGGCGGTCTTATTACAAAACAAAATAAGGTTTTTCTTTAGACCCAAGTTTAAAACATCGAAACCTTTTTGAATTTCGAACTGTGTTTCGACTAAGTTAAAGTTCCAATTACAAACAAATGACGTCAAATCCGAGGTTAAAATTGGCAATTTTGTGTTAAGAACTTTAACGTGCTCAGAATAGAAGTCAAAATGCAATAACCGGCTTCAAGGGTTAGGCTCGGCTAAAATTACTCGTTTTGTAATAAGACGGAAGGAGTTTTATGCAGTCATTTAACAAAACAAATAGTATGACAATATTTTCTGATATATGTTGAGTATCTATATCTACGAGGAAAGCGTAGAGATCATTTGCAGGCGCATCATTTGCGCAATTTAGGGACACATGTGATACGGAGCGAACCAATCACCATTTGCCGGAAACAACTCCAATCGTATCTTCCCATCTATGACTGAGTTTTTGCCTAATACAGCCAGCCCGATATGGGAACGATATTATAATGAAGTCTCGGCTAGTGCAGAAATATTTTATTTTTGACTTTTAATGTAGGTATGTTTTTGATTGTCAATCTAAATGCTCGAATCCGGATTCTGATTCTTGAATCATCATCATAATCAGCCTATAATGTTGCCAATGCTTTTGCTCTTTGTGGAGCCGAAGAGGCTGTCAGACTCTTTCTGACTAAAACCCTTCCACGTGTCGTATTGCTGACACGTCTTTGGTTGGAGGCGCGCGAGGAACACGAACGCGCTGTCCGGCACGGGCTTGGTCATGATCTAACGGTGAGCTACCCATTTCTCACCGTCCGCGGTGAGCGCCTACGGTGGCCGGGAGTCGTCACGCGGCTCGCGACGGCCGGTGCGTCTCCCGCGGCGGCTGGGACATAAGGCCCTGCACCTCAACCATCCCGCCACCTCCTTCGCTAATGGGACAAAGATCTCCTCTTGGTGAGAGAAAGGGCCGTAATCGGTAGATTATCGATTATCGCATGGTAATGCGGGATAGTAAATGTGACATGTTTACGAATGTTCGGTTCTAGGATATGATGATTTCCTCACGATGTTTTCCTTCACCGTTTTAAGAGCAGTGGTGATGAAATTATTTACACAAAGTAAAGCGCACAGGTTCGAACCCACGACTCATAACTTGTAAGTCGCAGCCGTTGTCACAGGGCCACTACCGCCTCGCTGCACGGATGCTTCACGGATTATAAACTAAAAACTTTAATTTCCATTTAATTAACTACTGATTTAATTGCTAATGAGCTTTATTACAAAAGGAAACCTCAATCCTGCCCAGAAAGCAAAAGATAAAGGATTACAAGTGCACTGCAGAACCATTTAAAAGCGATAACGAGCTAACAATAGCCGCGAACTTGTTGCAAGTCTATTATCCGACTAAATAGAGAAGCAATTAGTAGTATAACGGTCGTATTTAGGTACCGACCAACCGTGTTTGGTCGAGCAAACAGGTTTCTAGTAATGTGCCCACAAGCTGTGTTAAGCTGTCCGTTGTGCAACCACTGAACAATTATGAGTGGTACGATCGAAGCTGTTTAAAACTAAAAGGTATTCTTTCCTGATTTTGGGCGAAGTTCCCCAGTGAAACTGAATGCGATCAACATATAAACCTTGTTTAAGGGCTGTCAGTATTATTATTTTCTGTGAAATATTGATACTTTGGTCGGCCTTGAACACGGTTTAGATGTCCTGATCAAGTTCAGTTTCATTTATGAAATTAGCACTTAGTGGTATTGTCATCAGTGCCGAAAATATGTAGTATAAATAGAAAACCTATTTAATCAGCAAGGAGTTCATATATTAATTGGTGTATTAATTACCTACTCTGGTAGTTATTGAGTACCATACGCTTCTCTGAGAACATTCCATTATAATTTTGGGACACTCTCCAGAACTCTCTCAGTACATACACAAGAAGTTTGTCATACAATCTTCTTTCTTTTTGGTGTGGTTCGTGACTAATCTGGTGTCAGAGTTATTATGCTGCCCATGGGCCTATGACACTCCTCTCCTCCATGGGCCTCTCTCGCAGGAGTGCCTCACGATGTTTTCCTTCGCCGAATTTTAAGCAAATGATAATTCTACAATACGCACATGAATCCGAAAAATCAGAGATGCCTTGGGTCCAAACTCGAGACCTATGACTTGGTAGTCCGATGGTCACACGACTAGGCTATCACTGCTCTGTATCATACAATATCAAACAGTCTTATGTTTTCGTAAAATTATATGCAGGTGCAGTTTGTCTAAGCGTGATTGTCGGAAAGGGTTACCGCTACCCCGGAACATATAGGGTTAAGGAAGGAACACGGATGGGTTTTAGTCAGTACGAGTCTGACACTCTCTTCCACTCCACCCAGAGCGGTAGATGTCATTAGATGAATTACCACCCTCAAAAAAAAAAGGCGCTCTTTGTCTCCATCATAAAACAAAATAATGGAACATTAAGTGACTGTACACTCCTTAACGTCAAGAGAAACCAGGTTTTAAGCTCCAGGAACATATACAAACTTCACTTAAATGGCTTATTATGTCGGGTGGTCCCCGTAGACCGTAGAGAAACGTTTTAGTGAAAATATTTTGTCTACAAAATCTGAGGAGAGCAATGAACACTATTTCCTTCGAATTTTCAATTCTGGCTAAAGTGGGTATGTAACTTTTTCGCTTGTCGCAAGCGCTAGTGCTGAGAATGAGGTCCTGGTTTCGATTCCCAGGCTGGACCAGGTATTATTGTGTTTTTTCGTCAGCAGCCCAGACCCCGAATTTGTGCCCAGTTGATTGATGCAATAGGCTGGCTTCATATTACATGGGACTCATACTGAATGTGAGTGTACTATAGGTAAACCTCTGCCTAAACCTTTTGGGATTACAAGCGTGATGTAACGTTATGTTCTAAAGTATGTTACTGTGTTTTCACAATGTTAGTGAAATTGGACCCGCGTGCTTTGGGTAGTACGCGGGTCCAGGTAGCAGTTACTGCTGCAAAAAGCTTCATACACACATACACATCAAATACATTACCCTCTTTCTTTGGCTTCGCGGCAGTCGAGTAACTAGTGACTAATATTACCAGTACACAGCAAAAGTAAAGGAATTTACTTAAACTCAAAGGTATCTAGATTTCTACGCCCACAAAGTAGTTATTACTGAAACAATCCAGTTCCTAGAACCCTGCGCGGAGGTCGACCAGGCATTACGAAACGCCACGCCTTCAATATTGAGATATTACAATCTTAGTAAATAAAATGTTTTGAATATACATGACCTACCGGGATATCTGCTGAGAATTATTAGTTTGCATAATTTGTTCGCGAGGAGATAGGTCAACCGTGCTTTCCTGTGAGGTCTTATAAGCCATTACGTGAAGCAACGCTCACAGCATATTGTGTAAATTAATAGTTCATGCTGGGTAATTCTCTCACTGAACTAGTATAAGCATGGTCAACAGATGTTCCGGGTCTGTCTGAGGTGTTCGTATGCAAGAATGTGAGATGGCATGATTTTTTATAACTTTTTAAATAACCTGTTTGATACAATAACGAGAGAGCGAGAGAGAGGAGCTCGTGGCTAAGTACTAACCATCAGGTTAGGCTACGCTTACAGCATCTTTACATACCGAGACTCCTGCGTGCCTCGGAAAGCACGTTAAGCCATTGGTCTCGGCGGCCATTTGTGCATCTTTGATAGTCGTAACGGGTAGTCAGAATCCCGAAAATCTGACAGCCGGTCTTACCAAGGGGTATCGTATTGCCCAGTTAATGGGTTGTGGTGGTCAGATAGGCAGTCGCTCCATGTAAAATACTGGTATTCAGCTGCATCCGGTTAGACTGGAAGCCGACCCCAACATAGTTGGGAAAAGGCGAGGCAGATGATGATGATGTTTGATAAAATAATGATTGCCAAACAAATAAAAGAATAAGTTTTTAATAAAAAATATAATTCAGCATCATCATCAACAACTAATCAAAATAATTTAAATGAGACAACAGAGGTAGGCATTTAAATTTATTTGCTAAAGCAAATCCAGGAATCGATGATGATCCGTAGGTGATATTTTGAGATAATTAAAATCAACTTTACGTGTTTGGATAATGTTATTGAAATTCTTCGCAGATAACTTCGGCGTTCCAGTCTGCTTTGGACTACTGAAGTCTACTTGATAGAGACCAAACTTTTCTCCGTAAAAATAAAAAAAAAACAAATTTGAAACGTTAAGTTATAACAAAGTGATTAAACTTGCATCCTAATAAAAATACCTCACAAACCCGTTATGATAATAACTTTAATTTTGACCATCTTTAAAGCTACCATGCCTACAGTCGAGCGCAAAATTGGTTTTCAATTCAATTAGACTAAAACATTTATTCTCACACTTACATGTGTGAGAATAAATGTTTAAAACCAAGACAAACTTTTTATAACGAGAATATTAACTAAATGTCATATTCAAATATAATACAGAAATAATTAAGTAATATTACAATTGGTAATAATTACAGTAAAAAAATATTTAGTTTTATTAAATAAGTGTGGGGTGTAGGTGTAAATCCCTAATTGAATAATATTGGTAAGTGTATATTTCGAAGTCATATATTCATTTAAAAGAATTGGCTATACTCCCTGACTGTACTAATAATGAAATTGGACAGTGGGTCCAGTCGATCTATTCAAAATGTGATTGCGTTGTGTGATCCTGCGGATCCATTTCGAATGGGTCCAGTTGACCAAAGACTCGAGTGTATTACACAATAATGTTGTTGAAGTTGAATAGTTCTAAATTCAAGTGGACAATCTCGCACACGTCATATCCGTTTCATGTGCAAATTGTACGTTCAAGTACAATTAGAGTCTGACACTCCCTTCCGCTCCATCCAGAGCGGAAGAAGTCATTGGATGATTCCCAGCTTTTAAAAAAAAAGTACAATATTGTATGCAGTATCTGTGATTGATATCTAGTACTGTATCACAGTATGCGTTTTTGATTGCCAAAATACTTAATGGGAGCTGTGATTACACAGCTATGCATTCTGAATTTCCCGGAATTGAGAGCAAGCTGTTCGAATTACTAATTTGCTTTTGCAATATGGAAGGCAAACTCGATCTAAATGCATAATTATTTACCTAAAGCTTGGCCCTAATAAAGGGGTGAACTAAAGGGAAGCCAGGACGCTTGCCGGGTAAGCGGGATTGTCCGAAAGGGTTACGGCTACCCCGGAACATAAAGGGCTAAGGAAGGAACATGGATGGGTTTTAGTCAGTAAGAGTCTGACACTCCCTGGCGCTCCACCCAGAGCGGAAGAAGTCATTGGATGATTTCCCACCCTGAAAAAAAAAGGACACTGACTTGCGCAATAGATCATTGTAGTGTATGGGTTTAGTAGTCAAGTTTTTAACATCGCACTTCATACACTGTCCAAAGGGACACCAAGTTTGGAAAGTTATTTACACTGTCAAAAATTATTATTAATAGCGATCATTACTAGTGTGTACTTAACCTTTTTGCTGCTTTTATACAAAAAGGTTATTGTTCGTCTTAAGACAATCAATCAATCAGCCTAGCCTGTTCCCAACTATGTTGGGGTCGACTTTCAGTCTAACCGGATGCAACTGAGTACCAGTATTTTACATGGAACGGATTACTGCTTATCTGACCTCAACAACCCAGTAACTGGGAAATTCGATACCACTTGGTAAAACTGATTGTCATACTTCTGATGACCCGTAACGACTGACGGAGACTGTCGACCGCCACTTAACGTACTTTCCGAGGCACGGAGGAGTCTCAGTATGTAAAGATGGTAACCCATGTACAGTCTTACCCGACCAACGACCGGTGTAGCTGCTATTACTTAGCCACGAGCTACTTGATTGTATGGCAAACAAAATACGGTAATTGCCATTCAGCACCTTCCATATAAGAAATGACCTGTACCCATCTTCC
The DNA here is from genome assembly GCA_951799385.1 of Hyppa rectilinea. Classification (NCBI taxonomy): domain Eukaryota; kingdom Metazoa; phylum Arthropoda; class Insecta; order Lepidoptera; family Noctuidae; genus Hyppa; species Hyppa rectilinea. The sequence goes on from OX637305.1 coordinate 8,015,192, forward strand.
CATTCAAATAATTTATCCATGAGACTCCAAGCGAAATAGCCCTTGACATTACTGCCATCTTCATATATGGACAGTAACAACTCATACATGTACTCATTGAAATAAGAGATTCGATCGTAATCTTCCAACTGTCCTCGGTCTCCCACACCGTTCTTAGTCACAATAATCGGTACTTTCAAATCGTATTTCTTCGTTAACCAGCCGATAATTTCCCTTAAACCTGGCGCGTACACCTGTAAATAACTTATTTATATTAAAAGGGATTTCATATTATTTTGTTCTGATTTCTTGTTTTAAAGCAATACTAAGGCAATTTAACTTGGAGAGAAACTCTTCTTCCAGAATGATCTTTGAAGTAACAGGATTTTAAGTTGGTTGTGGCTATGGATTCAAATTTATGAAAAGTTCTTTTCATTTACGCACGTGTAAAGCTGCGTATCCACCAGAGATGTGCAAGGTAGCTAAGCGGTGTGCGAGGAAAAAAACCACCAATAGGATCACTTCATTTTTATAGCTTGAGCTAAGCTAGCGTTGTCATTGGTTACTTTTATGGACGCTACGCATCCGCAAATCTCTGGTTGAAAAGCATCCTTACGATACGATACTTTTACTCCACTACGGTCACGGTCACGGTCACATTGATAGCTAGATGTTTGCCGTTTTTTTTACCATATTACAAACAATAAAAATTCTATAAAAATGATGTGCCGACCCGAATACATTGGGATAAGGGTAAGAGGGTTATGATGATGCTAAACTTACTGATAACCAGAAAACCCCTGGTACAGCCCACGAAGAGTCCTGCTACACTTTGACTCCAGTGTCATGGTCGTATGATGGCACTGTCATCGTATCTTCTTCAGAAGGTGTAGTTATCAAGTAGCTGGTGTAGTGGTTGAGGCTGAAGAAGTCGGAACTTTGTCGTAAAGCTTCAATCTATAAGAAAATTCGACAATTTTCTCGGCTCAAAAAGCATCTTAAAAGCAGTTGTAGGTTTTCTAAAAAGTGTTTTTTTACCCATAACTCTGGGGTTGTAAAAATAATACAAAAAGCCCTAGAATATGTGATCCAAAACTGCATAGCTTTGAAGACATGAACAATCATAATAAATTTATCGTAATACGTGTGTAGGTATCTAAGTTTCATTGATAAATGATTACGAGCAATTAATTTCGATTCAGACCTAAGAAAATGCGTCGTTGTCATGTCATAGGTACCTACTGATTTGGAGTCAAGCTTCTTTTTTCTGACTGATCGACCCTATGAAAATTCAAAAGTGACTGTTATTTGTTTTTTGAAATAAGTGCTTTGAGTTTGAGTTTGATTAACTTTAGTTTGCTTGTCGGATTATTTTGTATGAAAAATGAAAACCAAAAAAAATGAAAATAATTGAAAATACATTATATGCTAGTTCATTCTTTGCTATGGTCTCATTTATTCATAGAGTTATGGTAAATAAAATAAAACACTTTGTATATCGTTAGAAACAAAGAGATATGTTGCGGTTAACAGCACAACTGCGCACTTACGGCTAACTGGTTCTGTATTGGTAATAAATGTTGGATAAGCGACTGCAGCCTGACCTTGGCCTAATTGGTTACTACCATAGATTGTAAGAAAATCGTGTCTATAATAGAAAATGGGAGTGTTCGATTGTATCAGATAACTCCAAGCATCCACTTGAAACTTGTTTTGTAATTCCTATTTCACGTTTCGAAATTAACATAACAATATCAGGAGTAGATAAAAGATCAATGTCAGTAATGGTGCAATGGAATAGATAAACAAAGAAGATTGTGGAGTCAATCATACGTTAGATAATCTTTTATTGACAGTAGTCCAATATTACAACCACAATGCTTTATTTAAAATCCTCATTAGCAGAGGAATAACCAAGCCTCAAATACAATTACAGTTCATCTACACTCTATAGGGTAAAATTGAATTCATGAGCAATATTTTAAGAATTCATTGTATTGAAAAAAAAAACAGCTATTCCATACATTCTGCTCGCATAACTCGTCAAAATGTAGGAAACAGCTGGTTTTTTTTCGCGATTTTAGATTTGTTCCCGTAGTAAAAGTTGTTCATAATTAAGAGTACAACGACCTCTCAAAATATTGCCCATGAATTAAAATTCACCTGTATACATACATACAAATAAATATAATTGAAGTGTCTGTTTGTAATGACAAAATAACTAATAACTAATATTATAATAATGCAATACTACATGCTTAGAAAAGTATATTCATTTCTTATAACAAAAATATATTTTTTAACTTTTGTCCGTCTGTTCCAGCTAATCTCCCAAACGACTGTACCGATTTTGACGGGACTCTCACTGACGGATAGCTGATGTTATAAGAAGTAATTAAGGCAGAAAAAGAATAAGGGACCAAGCGGGCAAAGCCGCGGGCAGCAATTGTATAAAATAAAATGTAAAAACAAACCTCATCCTTCGTGAAATATGGTAGACGGGACCTCAAGAAGCCTTCCTCTAAACTAGCGTTATCAATTCGCTCTCGGTCTAATGCTGGATAGTCACCAGCCTTAGAGTATATGGGATGAGCAAACATTACCACCTGGTCACAAATAAAATTGTTTTAGTTGCCTGGCTTTTTTAACCTACTTCAAATTCAAAGTTGACATGGGAAATCATCAAATGACCCCTCCCGCTCTGGGTGGAGCGGAAGGGAATCTCATACTCTTACTGACTATGACCCATCCATGTTCCTTCCTTAGCCGTTTATGTTCCGGGGTAGCGGTAACCCTTTCGGACAATCCCGCTGTTTCGGCAGGCTTTGGCTCTAGATCACTTTCGACATCAACTAATTCGTTTTAGTCAAATATTTATTTCAAAGGAAGAGAATAAAGATTAACAACATTACATACATGCATTTCAAGATGCCGCTCTGCCGCTTTCTGGTCTTCCGGACTATCATATGTTTCGGCATACTCCAGTTACAATCCAAAGATATGGCCACTTTACCTATTGGACCACAAAAAATATTTTAGTTATAAAGTTACCAAATAAATGAACAGATATTTATTTATTTGATGGAGTTGTACTGTAGTTCCACCATAAGACTAAAACAGAATAAAACTTAAATATTCATCATTACGAAATACTACAAGGTTACTTACTAAAATTCTATTCAAACCATATTGAAGCAGACGCTCACAAATCGTCAAAAGAGAATATATTAACCAACCGCTGAACATGGACATAATTACAATTTCTTGAGCTATCTTTGGTCCGGCGCACACTGGCGGCACGGCATGGCAAAGTATTTTTAGGCGACGAATAAAAATATAACTTAATCGTATGGAAATAAATTTAAATTTCAATGTTCGCCGAAAAATACCTTTTCATGAAGTGCATGCAAGGTACCTGCTACTGTGTGTAGCTACATACTAATTTAGTTACATAATCATTTTGTCCGCCGCAGTTGTTTGTGTATGACTTGCACGAGTTTGACTATGTCATACAACGAACCAAAGTGAATGAGTTCTAGGAGCACCAAGGAATGGAATTGATATGCGCGCACCTGGTCAGGTACGCAACTACGTTTGCACAAATCAATTTATAACACCATAGTGCCGACAACGGCAGGCTCTTGAGGAGCATCACGAGCGTGCGCTTGGTGCCGACTGGCGCGACTTTGCGTGCCTTAGAATTATCAGACAGTCCATTAACTTACGCTAACACAATGTTGATGAGGGTCGTTCACTGTCAGCCAGTTCTTTACAAGATCACCAAAAAGATGGAACACAATTCGTGCATAATCTTCAAAATAGTCCACCATTTTCAGATTGGACCACCCATCAAGGTCAGCGAATATTGTTGGCATGTCCCAATGGTATAGAGCAATGATAGGAGTAATATTGGCTTTTAGAAGCTCTTCAAAATACCTTCGATAGTGCATCACTCCTTCTTTATTTATGTAGTTATCAGTCCCATTCGGCAGTATACTGAAATCAATTACAGACAAAATTGTTATAATGCGATGATCGAAACTGAGGCTGAGGATTTTTTTTAGGTAGGAACCTATTACCAAGGACCAAGCGCTACTGCATGAGGTCCTGGGTCCGATTCCCGAGTTGGGCAAAGATTTTGGGTTTTTCCATCTAAAATTTCTCAGTAGCAGATTGGAGTTTGGATTTGTGCCCGGTTTGTGCCAATGGGCTCTCCCCCGTATTATGTGGGTCTCAAAAATAACTGGTGCAATATAGGCACACCTCGGTTTAACCTTCGAAGGTTACAGGCGTGATGTTATCATACCCATTATAAAGCGCGGCCCCGATAGGGTCAGTGTTTGTAAATCTATACAAATTAAAAGTTAATCCAACCGGCCTAAACTGGTTGATACGGTCACTGAAAGTGGTCATCGTCAAGGGCGGATCAAGGACTTTTTCTTGGAGGGGCACAAGGGGTGGAAGGGTAAAACATCAACAGTAACTGTTAGAAATAAACTCGAAGTATCATACTTCAAGTTTGAAAGGGATGCAACAAACAAAATTCGCCATTCCAGCCAGAAATTTATACAAGAGTACCACTCATGTTCTTTCTTTTATTTTATTCATAGGTATATTTTAACAACTATGATAATTTGATTTGCTTCTAAGCATGTATTGTGATAGAATCTCCACAGTACACAAAAAAATCGTCTGGGAGCACATGCCCCTGTAACCTCCTCCCCCCTTAAATCCGCCCTTGGTCGTCAATGTACGTAAGCTATACTTTGTGGTTACTTGATGTGCTGGCCTCTGTACTTGTGGTAGGAATCTGTCGCAACGTCAGCATTTGAATAATCCTTCGCGTAATGTGGATGATTATGGAGGTACCTATCTCAAACACTTTCTTCACCTTTGCCTTAAATAAATAAATAAAATTAATTCATAATTAACTGCTTAATAAAGGATCTCCATAACGGAGAAGAGATCCTATCCGCCGCAGTCTAGCTTTTGCCAGCGGCTTCGCCCGCGTGGATGTAAAAAATGTTCCACGGGAACTATACATTATTTCAGGATTAAAAATGGCTAAAAAAACTGTAAACTTAAATCTATTTGCCGAGCTATCGCAATTTTCGTCTAGCAAATCGGAAAGAAATACCTCCAAAAACAGACTTATTTGCATGCGCTGCCTAAACAGTTGTTTAAAATTGAAAGCAATGTATGGCAACCCGGTTCGCCTTATTTATTTCTACAAAAACGTCCGCAACACCATATTCCTATCTTTTGTATTTTAACTTTTATATTTCGTTATATGTTTAAAAAGTATTTTTTCGACTTACTTCAGTTTGGATGATTATTTAAATAACAAAATATCAATTCTTATCAAATTAAATTATTTTATGATCACAAGGACATCACAGAGATAAGATTTGCCCTCTACAGTATTAGCCGCAGACGAAGTCGCGGGCAGAAGCTAGTTATCTATAAAAACGGCAAAAAAATCATGTTTGTAGTATGGGAGCCCCCTTAAATATTTATTCTATTCTTATTTTTATTATTTGTGGTTATAGCGGCAACATACATCATCTGTGAAAATTTCAACTGTCTAGCTATCGCGGTTTCTGAGATATAGCCAGCTGAGAGACTGACGGACGGACAGGGAGTCTTAGTAATAGGGTTCCGTTTTACCCTTTGGGTACGGATCACTAAAAATTACTTAGTCATCTAAGTTTAACGCATTAAACTTGAGGAGTGGGCGCGCTACGTCATACCTCAGTATAAAATCTACACAAGAGTGATGTTATGTCACATTTTAACAGAGTGTATCGACGTCATATTTTGAATACGTGAGAAAAGAAAAAACACATGTCCAATACCTATTTTTTAATAATCCAGCTGACGGACTAAAAGTACATTTTGTATTTACAATTTATACTGTAGATTTTTATAACAGAAGTTTGGCAAGTAGGTATCTACATTTTATCATGTCGAGATTCTGGTCCACCTACCATTTGGGTATTTGAAAGGGTAGTCAATAACGTTACTTTTTATGAACTGTCAAAACGCGGTGTTTGTACATGATTTGTATGATGTTTGTATTGAATTTTAGAATCAAATGGAATACTTATTAGCATTACTAAAATGAAATTTTACAATTATATCTTCGCATAATATTTAATTTCTGTATGGTGATGGAAGTTTTTAAGACGAGTGGTATTTTTCTATGTGATTTCATATTTTATTTTTTTAGCGTTTCAAATAGTCAATTTATGGATTCCCCTAGATTTCTAATTGGATTAAAACGTATTAAGTATTGACAATGTTATAGCAAATTATCTTTATTGCTAAACAGTGTTGTGCTGTGGAATGTTGTCACAGTTGTTTATTAGTGGCTCAACGCTAAACTACGGGTCGTAAAATGAAAATCCCTAGAAATACATTATCTTTGAATTAATAGATGTAAAGTATACAGTCAGAGAGTGATAACTCTTTGGTGTTCTAATTTTAACGCGTTTGTTTCATATATTTACTGTATACGCTAGTAGTGTCCTAATTTGTCAGTTTGTTTGTTACCTACCTTTTCATACCTAAACCACTGAACCGATCATCCGGTAATTTTGCATATACGTTGTTAGGTGTACGGACACAAAGTCAAAGTCAAAAGTCAAATCATTTATTTCAAATAGGCACAAGTAAGGCACTTTTGAACGTCAAAATGAACAAGAAATAGAATTGATTCTAGTCGCCCCTTCCAAAAGATAGTTTCGTGTGGAGAAGAATGGGCAAGAAACTCCACTGTTACTCTTTTAAAAGGTTTTGTATACATGAATTATAATATTATATGTGAAGACGATGCACCCTGAATAAAAATACTACACGGACATACAGTATGTGTGAGTATGTGTGTGTATGTGTGTGTGTGTGTGACTTTTATCCCGAAAAAAGTACCTACGATTTCCAAGTAAAACAACGTTCTATAATATAAGATGGCGCCACTTATACGTTCCGTTCTGAGCCCATAATTGCAACAATCATTGAAAGCGGGCAAAGCCGTGGGCAAAAGCTAGTATATACTAAATAAAATCTACCACAGATTAAACATTATTTATTTAGTCACTGGTAGATTTTGCTCAGATAAGGCCTTATTTATTTATTTAATTATTTATGTGTTCACGGAAAAATACAAAGTGACACTCATTATTTTATTTGTGTAACTTTCAATTTGTACTAAATTAAATATACATTACTACAATTAATTTCTTTCTTTCACACGCGTTCGTATATACGCGTTTAATCTCAAGTGCGTTGACATAGTGGGAGTTAATTAAATCCATATGAACGCGTTAGAGTCTTATCACACAGGCAATTTGTGGGCATGTTTGTGTTCATGTTTTTGATTATTTAGAGCGGTTCACGTGACCATACAAAAGAAAACGAGACAAATAAAGGTGTAAGATCATGGAACTCATGTTTTGCAACCGCAGAGTGTACGTTCCGACAAATTGTCAGTATTGCTCTAACATCTACATGAACACGTTTTACTCATACATTAGGTACTGTGTGATTATCAGTTTTAAAATTAGTAGAAGAGGTTCTATGTCCACCTGTATGTCTTATTTTTTGTTTTAAGTGCCTATGTTCATCGATATTTCCTCCAAATTATATTTTTGACATGCACTAACTTGTTGGCACATTATTTTTCTAAAATTATACAATTTTATGTTTTTCGGCCAGACCAACCCCAAAGGGCGTTTAAATTTAAAAATAGTAATAACATTTAAAATAGTTTTTACCTCCTTCATTTCAGGCTCCTTCAATTTGATAAGCTGACGTTGATACCCCAAACATGAAATCGTCGGGAAAATAGTAAGCTTTCTTTGAATTGGTCGGAAAAGAAAGGTTTTTACTTTCTGCTTCCAAATATCTTCCTCTTGCAAGCTGTAGAAAGCTGGATTAAATAAAAAAACACACGAACTTTAAATCACATCGAACATAATTATTTTTATTTTAAATATACAGGGTGAAATTAAATTCATGGGCAAAAAAACTCATTATTATGAACAACTTTTATTATGGGGACAAATCTGAAATCGCGAAAAAAAATCTACTACTCCATACATTATGTTCGCATAACTCGTCAAAATGAAGGGAACATTTTTTTAAATACACAAAAATATTGGCTGTAACGGTGAGATAAGGATTAATTCACGTTGAAAATATTACTACATTCTGATTGGTCAATTTTCTCACCTTAAACTGACATATCTATCGGAACAGATCAGATCAAATTAGAACTCAATTTATTGCTGAATTGATTCTTTCCTGCGATTGGGATAGATTTAAAAATCGATCTTGTTTAGGAATAATCGTCATCCCTACCGGTACGTCTGTAATCTGCCTTGGCAGTTGCATCTGCGTGAGACGAAACAAAAATAAATATTTTCACAACGGAACTATGAAATACATAATTATTATACAGTACCTACGATGATTATGATATTACTAATTATTTAGCTATTTATGAGTTTAATTAAATTAAAATTATGATGTTTTTATGTAAAGGCTCATACTTACGTAACTCGTACAAATGAGAACGAAACGTCCATCATGACTATACGGAAATGTACCTAGCAATCGTTAATTTACTGTTTATCTTAAAATCATAATTCCGGATACGAAAACAAAATTCGTGAAGTGAAAATCTAGTAAAAAATAAGCAAATAATTTGTATATTAATTTGGTTTTCATACGTGCAACTTTTCAAGACTGCTTTTGGTCATGATCCTTTCTAGTAGTTGTTTAATATTCATAGAGAGTATAATGTGAAAGCCAATTACAAGAGGGAATTTAAAGTTACAGCATGTCAAAGCTGTAAAAAAATGGTGTGAAAAAAAAAATCATAGCGTGCCGTAACCCCGTTATCTAAACTGCTTCGAAAAAGGGGGAGGTTCTAAGTTCGACCGTTTGTATATCTATCTTTTTTTTTGTATATACGTTCACGGATTTCTCCGTCAATTGTGAGCCGATTTTGAAAACTCTTTTGTTTTTTAAGAGTATACTTTCGAAGTGGTCCCATATAAAAGCAGTTAACTTCAAAAATGCGTATTTAATCCACTCCTTTTATCTTGACGAATTTTTAGTAGTAGTACAGAGGCCAGCACATCAAGTTACCACAATCTGTCAAATTTCTTTGATAGTATTTCAACTTTATTGCAAAGACATAAGGTTCATTTTTAATTGAGAAAATTTGACAGTTAGGGATAGCTTGATGTGCTGGCGTCTGTACATAAGGTCACTGTTATTTACATAGCAAGTTTAGTAGTGGATACAAATCGGTGTGTAGACATAGACACCATACGTGAAAAAATGTTTTGGAAGTCGGTTGCTTTTATTGTAAGAAAGTGTTTAAACTTCAACCCAAAAAAAAATGTCAGCTATATGAAGTGCGTATGTGTGTAAGTTTGTTGCGATGTCACATCAGGTAAAACTTCAAAAAAATGTCAGCTGCATGATGTGCGTGTGTGTGTAAGTGAATTGCGATGACACATCAGGTAAAACTAATCAAGTGTGATCTAACGAATCAAGATCTCAATTTTGAAGGCAAATCACTTTTTCAAATTAACTAATAGATTTTAAAACTCTATGACTTTTGATCTAGCAGAATCGCGTCGACACACGCCGCCTGTCTTCGGGAGCCTTATCGCCAAACAAGACTCAAAAAATCTTTCTGTCGCTACAATTTAAAATAAAAAGGACAAAGAGAAAATAAAACGTAAAATGCGATTTAAAATTGAATTGCCTTTGGGTATTTGGCCATCATTTTCGTAATTTGAATGCAGACTTTTATGATGAAAATTTCATTTAAGTATCATCGTTTTTTTAACCAATAGCATGTGCGAAATAAATTGTGTTTAATTAATATTTATGGGTTATTTTTATGCAGATACATTTAAAAACTACGTACTGTTATAACTTTTTACGTATTTTTTTTTCAAACGTTCTATAAACATATTTCATATAATATGTGAGCAAAAACACCACCGCAAGGTGAACATAGGTAAAAAAATAATCTATACTAATATTATAAAGCTGAAGAGTTTGTTTGTTCGAACGCGCTATTCTCTGGAACTACTGGTCCGAATTGAAAAATTATTTTTGTGTTGGATAGTCCATTTATCGAGGAAGGCTATAGGCTATGTAACATCACGCTACGACTAATAGGAGCCGAACAGTAGATTAAACCACGCAGGAGCAGCTAGTTATAAATAAAGTCTTCGACAGCGCCTGAGCAGAGCAGGGATATCACGTGGTCAATATGAGATAACAACTTATTAATAATCCGTTGATAAATTGTCCGACAATTTTTTTTAAAAGATTCTCTCATTTTTATCTAAAGATTTTCACCGAGTGTGCACACACAAAACACAAAATTTAAACCTAATATTATAATAAAAATATCGTGGTTATAATTCTATTATTAATATTTTGTTATTGTATAATTTAATCTAATTAAAGTAAATGAAGTTATTGTTCTTGATTATGTCTGATTTGGTTTTGTAGCCTACAGCTAGCGTTATTATTAACTTATTATTTTGTTTTATACTTTGTTTGAAAATACTCACTTGTTAATCTTGGCAATGTCGTCTAGTGGCTACCACTGATCCTTAAATATTCAGATAATGCAGATGACTGCAACATTATTACTCAAACTTTGTTAACCTTAAGCTTTATAAATACAATAATTATGTTGTAGTTGTTTATATATTTACGTAGCCTTTTCGCAGCTATGTTGGGGTCAGCTTCCAGTCTAACCGGATGCAGCCGAATACCAATATTTAACATGGAGCGCCTGCTTGTCTGACCTCCACAACCCAGTACCTGGGTAATACGATACCCCTTGGTAAGACTGGCTGTCAGACTTTCGGGCTTCTGACTACCCGTACCTAACGACTGTCAAAGAAAGTTGTACATAGTTGTTTGTTATCTTTTAATAAAAAACCGGCCAAGTGCGAGTCGGACTCGCACACCGACGGTTCCGTACAAACCTGTAGGTATATAAGTAAAAGTTCACCCATCACGAGAATCGAGTCATAGTTATGGTATTTTTATATTTTGAAAAAAAAAAACATTTTTTTTTATTATATGATGTAACTAAAAATTTACGGTGTTCGCAATTTTTCCTTTATCTGCACTGTAAGACGTTACTCTGTACCAAATTTCAAGATTCTAAGTTCACGGGAAGTACCCTGTAGGTTTTGATTCCCGTGCGAGTTTCGAAAATTTGCGGCATAAACAGCCGTATCTCTTGATTGCTTTGGCTTAGAAGTTTGTTTGTATTTTTTCACAGCTCCAAGGGACGGTAGACCTGAGTATTAGATATAAATTTCAGTTTGATACCTCCACGCGTGCCTGAGAAAAACGGTCTCGACAGACGGACGGACGGACAACAAAGTGATCCTATAAGGGTTCCGTTTTTTCCTTTTGAGGTACGGAACCCTAAAAAGATGAAAATAAAACACGTGTTAATAAACAATCTAATGGATAGTCTCTCACTATTTTTCGTATTTTTTTTTACCAGTCCTGGAACTTACCACCGTCTCTTATTTTTATATTGGTTTACATTGGGAGAGAGATAGAACTACACTTCCTGTGTAACTTCGTCTCTTTCTCACACTGGAGCAATATTAAACATAATTCTGCTGGCAGTGCTAGTAATTATTTACCCACCAGTTAGATTCTCACTATAGGCGGAGGATAACTCCGTGGTTTCGTCGATAGGTAGAAGTTTGACATAACCTTCCATTTTAATGAGATGGAGGTAAACAATTAGGATTTTCCCACGAGGAAAAAAAGCCGAATATTCTTCAATATGTTGGTAATTATAATTTAGAAACCAATTAAAATCTAAGTATATTACGATAGAAGTACGTGACTAGTGCTGTGACATTCTGACAGCTCATTGATGATTTGAGTTACACGTTACTTTTGAGCATAGATATGCCTTTTGAATGATACTGTTGTGTTACTTTTGAGTAGGGCGAAGGAGTTTAGAAGCTCATTTGTTTTAGAATGTTTTTGAGTTGTTTGCAGCCAATCCACAGTAATCAATCAACCAGGCTATTAAATCCTACGGAAGGAACATGGATGGGTTTTAGTCAGTAAAAGTCTGACACTCCCTTCCGCTCCACCCAGAGCGGGAGAAGTCATTGGATGATTTCCCAGCCATAAAAAAAAAAAGGCTATTAAATCGTTTGCATTAAGTCTGCCTCTAGTTTAAGCGGGAATGTCCGAAAGGGTTACCGCTACTGCGGTACATGGATGGGTTTTAGTCAGTAAGAATCTTACACTCCCTTCCGCTCCACCCAAGCGGGAGGAGTATTTTAATGCATTCCCATACTCGAAAAAAAAAAGTCTTACTTAGATGGTCACCTCGTTGGTCCATCTGGCTTAAAATGCCTCTTTCGCTACATTTGGTTGATTTCTCTCACTTACATGGGGGATACACGACTGTGGCCATAACATACAAAATAATGATGATCTGAAAAAGTTACGTTACCCTTCGTATTTCGCCGGTTCACGGCAGATTTTGCCTAAAAGCCAGTATAGGTATTAAATACCGCACTGTCTAATACTTAATAGCCGTAACCGTTGACCTATAATTGTGTATAAATTATAGGTCGCAAAAACATCTCATTGGAATTTATCTCCGAAAACATAATATACCTAAAAGATACTCCGCGGACAATTTCAATTTGTAAATGAAACAAATATTTTAAATGCTGATTAATTTTACTATATAAATTATACTATAACTAAATTTATAAATTATCTCAGGCTTATAAAATCTACTCAAGTAGTAATTTATTTAACTCCAAAGGTGGTTTAATGTAGTCGAAATCAATACGATGCGTGCGCGCAATGTGGCTATAGCTATGCGCAGACAGTTTTGGCGTACGTGTCCTCTCTGGACTGTCGAAATCCACTTTGAATAAGCCGAATTTTGTCCTGAAAAGAATACAAAATTAAATATTAGAAACAAACGAAATCACTACACATTGATTTATCCAGAACTATTCAGAATAAAAACTTGACTAATTAAAGTATTTGTTTTAAATCGTTTTAATTTGTTTTAAAGATTACTGGATAGGCAACACTGGATAGGCACCTTCGGTTTCGCGGTAAGAATAGCACTAGCTATTCTGTGAGTAGGTGCAGTGAGTTTAAAGTAAGCAGTCTTCGAGTACACTTCGTCAGTAGTGTTATTATCAGAATGTGGTGCAATGACAGCTCACTTCAGCACAAAGCAGTGATAGCCTGGTGGTGTGACCGTCGGACTGCCAAGTCATAGGTCTCCAGTTCGAACCCAAGACACGCACCTCTGAATTTACGGATTCATGTGCGTATTATATAAATTATCACTAGCTTAAAAATCGGTGAAGGAAAACATCGTGAGGAAACCAGCATGTCTGAGAGATATTTCTCAACACCATGTGAAGCTAAGTCAGAGCCCATGGGCAGCATAAAAACTGACACCGGGTTCTGAACTGAAACTGACACTTCAATCTCACTTAACGCAAGTTACCACGGTGAGATTTTCACAGAATAGATCGGCAGGAGTATTTAAAGAAACAGTAAATGTAGGTATTATTTCCAATAAACTGCTATTATAGTATTTAAGGCGTCTATTTGTTTTGAACAGCTATTTGTTAACAAGTTTTTAGTTAATTTTGCATATTAAACCATAATTTATACTAATTACAAAATCTGCTAATCGCTTTGCAAATAGATTAATTGGATTGCAGTTTGTAAACATAAATATTTAGAACACTGGAATTTTAATATTAATTTTCATTGTAACACCACTATCAAGAACACGTATTGAATGAATAAATTAATGTTTTTTTTTAAATATTACTCATGCCAAGAAACTGCGGACAGAATGTCGACCGACGGCAGCAAAATACAGAGAGTCAACTACACTTTTTACGAAATTCACTTTTGTTCATAATTTTTACTTTTGTCAAAGGATTTTTTTTCTCTCAATATTTATTTTATTTTTTTTACTGTCAATTTTTACTCATATCAAGTCACATATTATATTGTACCCAATTACACCTATTTTTCAAAAAGTGACCAAGTAGACACGTACGACGAGGTACGTCGGACAATTGGCGCATTCAACTATTGTAAACAATGATAATTATCTGTTACATAGCCGGTTCGCCCTTACATAACCATAGAAAAAGAAAAAATAATATGTAGGTATTTATTATAGCAATCAACAATGTAAGATGCAAAGGAATAGAAATATCTGTTTTAATATTTTATAAGCATTAGCAATTAGGAAGTCCCGCGTAGAAGTGGATATAATTATGGCAGTTGACTCATTAAGTTTACTTTTTGTAAAAGAAGATTACAATAACTACCTACTGTATTTTGTGAAAAAAAGATATTAGTTTGGTAATTGGCCTTAACCATCCTTGGCAATTACCAAAATGTTGTGAAGCAGAAAATGGTAGTTTTGGTTCTTCTATTTAATATCCAAAACGCTCTACTGTAAAATTATGATTTTGCAGATAGCCGTACATACTTTATGACCGTCGAATTGGACCACGGTTGATTATTGTTTTTTTTGTTCGACACATTATCAGCGTTTATGGAACATCACAAAAAGTCACAATGTGACCCTTCGATATGTTTTTCAATGTCTCTAATATAACCGGATTAAAAAAAATTGCTTATTTGGTTTGTTCAAAACGAACACCCTATATCCAAAAGTGTTACCAACATTAGAATTAGCAGATTTGCTGTCGAAACTAATGATGATGGACTATTATAAAATAATGCCAATAAAAAAATCTTTGGAATGATTTTTATTATGATTTAAATTTTTAGAAAACTACTTTTTTAAAAACTAAGTTCTTTTACCGACATAGCACCACGTTAGCGTCGGTAATTATTTTATTTACCATTGTCTTTATATAAACTGTAGGTACAGTATGTCAAGGTCTTGAAAAGCGTTCGATCTACTAATTGGCATCTTTTTATGGAACAACTAGCTTCAGTCCGCGACTTCGTCCACGTTTTCTTGTTTTGAAGTAACATAGGTATATTATAGTAGTTTCTACCCGTGACTTCGTTCGCGTAGAGTATCGGATGCCTACGTCATAATCAACTAACTAACTATCTGTATGGCAAATTTCAGCTCAATTCGTTCAGTGGTTTGAGCTGTGTTGATAGATCAGATCAGCAAAAAAAAATCTGCTGTTCTATACATTTTTGGTCACGTGACTCGTCGAAATGTAGGGAACAGCAGTTTTTTTTTTTCACGATTTCGGAGTTGGTCCCAATGTAAAAGTTGTTCAGTTTGGTGGTCTGTAGCATATCCTTTTGTATGTATATACCCTTTCTGTTACACCCAGTATACATTATGACACTGGAACAACTGTAGCTTTCCATTAGTTCAATAATTTTCGGGAATCGGATCATATGAGAATGCGGTGTTCATTTAGGCTGACCCCACAGTAGGCGTGCGCGATCCTCGGGCGTGTGAGTAGCGCGCGCGTCGCAAGTGCGCTGCGTAAGCGTCGCATGTTGCTGACGTTTGTGTCGCTCATACGCCCGAGGAACACGCGCGCCTAATGTGGGGAAGGCCTTAAACGCCTTCTTTCTTCTTAAAAACAAAAGAAGATTTAAACATGAGTGTGGCAAATGAAAATATCGCTTGCGTATACTTACGCATAGCCATCTGTCCATTCGAAGTCATCCATTAGGGTCCAGCTGAAATATCCTTTCACATTGCACCCATCTTCATGCATCGCTAGCAGCACTTGGTAGAGGTAGTCGTTGTAATAGGAAACTCTCTCGTAGTCCTCTGTTTGGCCCATGTCACACAATCCATTTTCAGTTATAATTATTGGAATTTCTTTTAACATTCTGTAGTTATTTTGGATCCAGTTGATCAGTTTTCGAATGCCAGGAGGGTTTACCTGCAAAACAATTGCCAATGTTGATATTTCTATAGCGCTTTAATCGAGTAAACGTTCATATTTGTATATTATTGCACGCTCACACGACATAGACAAAATTACATAGATATGAACGTTCATCTACTCATTTTATTTCCCATGCACACGACTTAAACAAAATTACATTGGGAGAACGTTCATCTACTCATTTTATTTCAAGTTTACACGACACAAACAAAATTACAAAGGAATGAACATTTATCTACTCATTTTATGTCACATGCACATGACAGAGACGAAATTACATAGATATGAACGTTCATCTACCCATTTTATTTCACGTTCGCATGACATAGACAACATTACATACGAGTGAACGTTCATCTAATTATTTATTTTTGATCATTCTGACCCTGAGTAACAAAAACGGAAGCTTTGGATATCAGCTTAAAACTGACAGGTTTTCGTTATTACGTAATTTGAAATAAGTACAGTTAATTTTATGATTATTTATTTACAACTAGACATATCAATAAAAAACCCAGAAGTAATTATAACTCTATCGTGCTATAAATATTTTGCTATATTTATAGCACCTCGATCACGAAACGATAAAATTAAACGATTTTTTATCCTGGTAACAATAATATGCTTAAGAATGACTCATTATCTAGAATACCATAAAAATATAGTACCTTATTCACGGTAATAATTTTTGTATTAATAGTTGTTTGCAAGTTGCGGTCAAAACTGTTATTATCCATTTTGTGACGTCACTGTGACCAAGACGTAAATGAAAATTAGATGAAACGTAGCAAGGGATATGAAAGGAACCTTTTTTAAACCGATTATGATTCATGTTAGAGCATGGTGAACTGTTTTGACTGACTTAAGTTATTTAAAAAAAAACATTATTGTAAGCTCGAGATTAATTTCAATAATTTCTATGACCTTGCCCTCGATAACCGGGTCCAGAGTACCTTCCAGTACTGACTCCATCATTTACTATTCTGTCCCGGACTACCTCGTTGGTCTAGTCGATTCCCAGGTCGGGTAATGTGTTTATTGGATTTTTCCATCTGGAATTGTGCCTGGTTGGTGGCAATAGGCTCGACCCCCATTACATGGGACCTACCCGTATATCGCTTTGGTGTTAAGTTCTGCCGAACCTTTCTGGTATTACAGACGTGATGTTATAATATTTCGTCCTCCTGGTAACATCCACTCCGTGCACCTCACCCAACAAGCTTTGGATGGCCCTAGGTTTCTTAACAAACTTACAGTAAGCCAATCAGCTCCTGGTCTGGGCCAGCTTAGGTTCTGCTCCATCCTGACACCAGTGTCCTGGTCCCACGAAGGGACCTGCCAATCTGGCTCCATTGAAGATGGAGTCATTAAAAATGTAGTGTAATGGTTCAGAGCGAAGAAGTCTGAACTGCCGTGAAGTGCTTTAAGCTGAAATAAAAACAAAATGCGAATTATATTTCTTTAACATATTAGATTTAAGAATCGACAGCCTTACTGCCAAGGGTTTTTTGGGTCCAAATATGGGTAGGGCAGAGGTGTACCTAAAACATGAAGACTATGGGAGGATGGGTAGGGTTTGTAGGGTGGGTGTTAGAGAATGGCAGCAGCAGTATCGTGTACAGGAAAAAAAAATTGAGCGACGGTTCTAATAGATTTACCAGAACAAAGAAAAATATTCGCCCTTAAAGGGGGCAATTTCAAAGTGCCAACGATATTTTTCTTGCGAGAGTAACATCTCATTAAGTTAAATAAGTTTTGTAGTAATGTACGGAATATACAAACCTCTTCATCAGAGAAATATGGGAGACGTGACCGCGAGAATCCTTGTTGAAAACTCATATTGTTAATCCGTTCACGAACAAAACTAGGATAATCGCCGAATTCCGAGTATATTGGATGCGCATAGATTGCCAACTGAAAAAAAAAAAACAAAACATCACCATTCCGATGCACTACCTACCTAATCGGAAATATCGAAGCATTATTATGTGTGACATCAAGTTCAAAAAACCCATTGACATAAGTATCATTGGAAACGATTTATTGGAATGAAGTTTAATAAAGCTGGTTGCAGTGAGATTTGACTGGCAGAAATCGTCACGTAAGGAAAATGCGTTAAGCCACTTCCTTGCGAGTTTCTCTGTCTCCTTGTCTCTTTATAATATAAACGAGAGTGAATTTTTTTTTTAAGTGTGGGAAATCTTCAAATTACCCCTCCCGTTTTGGGTGGAGTGGAAGGAAGTGTCAGACTCTTGCTGACTAAAACCCATTCATTCCTTCCTTAGGCCTTTATGTTCCGGGGCAGCGGTAACCCTTTCGGACAATCCCGCTTACCCGGCAGGCTCGGCCTTAACGGGGCCCTTCTTTAATTCTGACATCTGGCGGCGTGTGTCCACACACGCCTCCAGATGTCCAGACAGACAGATCACCAGTCCAGACAGATGTCCAGACGGCGCGTACGTGTTCCAACACGTACGCGCCGTCTGGCACGGTCCTGATCGGACGGTGACCTACCCATTACTCACCGTCTGCAGGCGCACGCCTACGGTGGACAGGAGTCGTCACGCAACATTTATATATGATTACCGATCATACGCATTTGGCTGTTTCCGTACAACAACCATGTTCGTCATTATTAAAAGAACTCACATGCATCTGAAGATAATCTTCTGCTGCCTGAACATCCTCAGGGCTATTCGGGTCTTTAGGATCAGCCCAAAATGCATCTAACGTTATAGCAATTTTTCCTGAAAAACAAACAATTGAAAATGATGTCCCCATTGTTTTCATGATAACCCACAACGGACTCAAGGTTTTTAGTGAAAGCGGTGATAAATATTATCTCAGAGAGTTAATTTAACACAGCAAAGTTATCCAATTAATGCAATTTATAATAAGCCGAGATGATAATGTAAGTAATAAAGGATCAGACAGTCTCGTACAACATTAGATAACAGATTCTAACAGATTATTGCGAAACAATGCAACAATGATAAAGAAAGTGAATTAATAGAGCGTTCAATGTATTAGGTAATGTAGTATAAATGTAATGTAATGTGAATCGGAATACCTTTCTGATAGGGTTTAAATTCCTTTTGATACATGCGGTAAACGCGAGCATGAGATAGCAAAGTGTAGTGAGTGCATAAATAATCACCAACTCCACCTGACATTAATGCTGGTACGAAGTGATTACGCCCATAACCCTGGTTCAAAGATACAAAGTATAATAATTCACAGTACCTTTCTGATAAGGTTTAAATTCCTTTTCATACATTCGGTAAACCCGAGCATGAGAGAGCAAAGTGTAGTGAGTACATAAATGGTCACCAATTCCACCTGACTTTAATACTGGTACAAAGTAATCACGGCCATAACCCTAGGGCAGAGATAAAGATTAAGGAAATAATGAAAGGTGTAGCCGGAGGCTGTGATAATGAATTGTTCTTGAGATAACGTTGGATCAGCACTCATCAACGTTAAATTCTTATGAGAATGATATTCGAATGATGAGAACAGACATTAAAATTATTCTTTATAAAATAGCAGAAACAGTTTGTCAGATATCAACTATTATTAATTAACTTACAGGCAACAGCAAAAGTAGATGATCAAAATCAGAAATTCAATAATAAAGAACGGAGTTCGCGTCAGACCTGTGTGGCGTCAGAGAAATTCAAAATTTTGTGATTGGTAATTATACCAAACATTTACTACTAGTACAGCTGCCATATATTCGGGAACACCGTTCATTAATATAGAAATTCCGATTTTGAGCATCTACTTTTGCTGTTGACTGTACCAATAATAGGTGGGTACTTTCTTTATTTGTCAGTATACTGCGTGTATCAGAAATGTGTGTTCATGTTTTAGGGAGTAGAGACTATCAAACTAAACATCTTTCTCCATGGGACCATCGTCATCGTCATCACATCCTTAAATATGACCACATACCTATTTATGATACACGAGGACCTCGTGGCTAAGTAAAACAGCCAAACGAGTTGATCCATCAAGTTAAGCTACGCCGGCGGGTTGGTCCGTGGATAGGTGGTCACCTATCTTAATCTTTACATACCGAGACTCATCCGTGCCTCGGAAAGCACGTTAAGTCGTAGGTCCCGGCTGAAAATTGTGCATCTTTGACTGTCGGTACGGGTCGTCAGAAGCCCCAAAATCTGACAGCCAGTCTTACTAAGAGATATCGTATTACCTAGTTACTGGGTTGTGGAGGTCAGATAGGCAGTCGTGTAATGTAAATTACTGGTATTCAGCTGCATCCGGTTAGACTGGAAGCCGACCCCAACATAGTTGGGAAAAGGCTAGCCAGATTGATTTCTGATACACGCTGTTTAATCAAATATTCGTAATTCTCACGACAATTAGACCAGTAATTATTTTGATTCTTCATCTAAGTTCTTGCATTTTCTTGGCTATTTTAACTAGGCGTACCTAAATACTTACATTATAACACTGTTGATGAGGTTCGTTTATCGTTGTCCACATTTTGATAATATCGCCATACAAATTAAATACGACCCGCGCATAGTCCTCAAAATAGTCTACGATTTTTGGGTTGGCCCAGCCGCCGAGGTCCATCAGAGGAGTGGGCATGTCCCAGTGGAATAAAGTGACCACAGGAGTGATGTTGGCTTTCAGGAGTTCCTCAAACAATATACGGTAGTACTTCATGCCGTCGTGGCTTATATTATTATCCATACCGTTCGGCAGTAACCTGCGAGAAACATTGAATTAATATTTTATTATATTTATATTTTTTTTAATTATTCTATAAGGAGTTTTTATGGTAAAGTACAGCGCAGAACTTCAATATTAGGTACGTAAAAGGTGTTTATTGAATTTGAAACACCTGGGTCAAATTAAGTTAACAGGTAAAACTTCACTGATTTGGTGTGTACCTACCACTATCAAAATAATCATGCTAAAAAAAAACAAATAATAAATTTTATGTAGGTTTAGCAGCTGATGAGGGTCAATGCAAGGTAAATAAAATAAGGTAATTAATGCAATTATTTATTTATTTCAACTTTTCGCGCTCAAAAAGGTACGAACGCGGAATTATTGGCCACCATGATAAATATTTGACGTCAAAACAAAAAATCTCAATATTCATTGATGAATATCGCAAGGCTGCATATGGACAAACAAGCTAATTGGCAATTTTAATGGAAAAGGATCAAAGTGCAAATAGCATCATTGAACATCAAAACTCATCTATCTAAATGCAAATTTCAATAACATTTTGCGATACAAAATGTACCTTTATCAGATGACTTTAGAATATAATTTTATTAATCAAGTGACCTTGGATTGTGGACGAGACGAAATTTTCGGATAAGATCAATAAACTTATGACCACAGAGTATCACTATAATATAACGTGATATTTTATTATCAGAAACAAATTACTGTTATAAGACGTTTTTTTAAACAAGAAAAGAATAGGTCGTCTGCAAATAAATCCATCCTAATATTATAAATTCGAAAGTAACTTTGTCTGTCTGTATGCCCTTCCTTCCTTTGTGTAGGACAAACACTGAACGGATTTCGATAAAATTTAGCAGCGAGATAGACTACATCCCGCAGAAGGACATATGCTATTCTTTGTCTCAAATAGTTCGATGTAACCGAATTTCACGCGGACGAAGTCGCAGGCAGAAGCTAGTACTGTATGTATAAGTTTCTTTTTCGCTGTTCGAGAAGCAGTCTCTACAGTCAGCCTAGGTATCAGAATAACATAACGGGTTTTGTTTCGAGTTCGGCATTAGAATTATTTACCTATTCTGTTTCCTACTTTCGTCAATTTTATCACGCTTTGATTCAAGTTTTCTTTAGTCACAATTACGAATGTATAAGCGGATAAGTATTTATTCATATTCATATTTTTTTTATATTAGCTGAAAAGATGACTGGAAAGATTTGGGAGAGGCCGTTCTCCCCGAAATTTCTCCAGCCATCTTTAGCTAAAGCTATGTCAACACCCTTGCGTTCGCGCTAAGCGAATATAAAGGTCCGATTCTACCAAATTTGTGTTCAGCATATTTGTTCACAAACATTCTGCGCTGAACTCAGACAGTACTCGTACTGAGCTTTAGATCCTTTTCCACCGTCAAAATTGTACGTAATTTTTGTAAGCGTACAGTGCAACACGTTTGGAAATGTTTACTTGAGTGAGTCCAGCGAAAGAAACATTTGTGCCGTACACTGCGTACTACAGTGTCACACAGTGCCGCACACTGGTGGAATAGTGCCTTTAGAATTATATTCTGTACAAAAATGGTACAAAATAATATTTCCCCGAAAGGTTGATACCACATAATATTTTTATTTTCCTCAATATCGTGGGGTTTACATTCCAACTTAGTTTTTAATAACCGACCTGCCTTTTTATACCGCTACACTTCAAAAATGTTAAGTATTTATCGGAAAAAACACCTACCTTTTTTATTAGGTATTTATTTAGGTATCCGTATTTAATAAATTACCTACCTGGGCCACGAAATGGACAATCTATAGTATTTTATGCCTATACTTTTGATCATTTCAATGTCCTCCATGAAGCGGTGGTAAGAGTCTGCGGCAACATCTCCGTTTGACTTGTCCAAGGTATAGTTTGGATGTTTGTGGATGTATGTATCCCACATACTTTCGCCTTTGCCTGTAAAAAAAAAAACAGTTTGCACTGCTAGGGACTCCACCATGTGAGAGGGAGTGGGTCATCCATCGCACGAGCCCAATGGGTTTGATAGATGCAACATTTTAATTCTTTGGTTCTAGGACGCGTCGATTTTCTTTGAGCCACAACACGCATGTTGTTAACCTACATTGATTATTTATTCTAGTAACGCTATACCTACCTACTAACTTTAATTTCAGTTCATTTACATATGATATGCCATGGCGTGGCATGAAATTGTATGTATACATACACTTCATTTCAGGCCAGGCCATGCGTGAGGCCAGCAAATCAAGCTACCCCAATCTGTCAAATTCTTTTGATAGATATTCAACTTTATTACAAAAGGATAAGGTTTAAGTTCAATTGGGAATATTTGACAGTTTGGCAAAGCTTGATGTCTGTACGAAAATACATCCTGGTGGCACTTTACATCATGGATCCTTCAGCTAAAAGATTTTCTTTGATTGGCTAAGATAAACTTAGCCGCAAAATGAAGTAGTGAAAAAATATAATACTGAACGAATTAAAACAATTACCTCCTTCGTTCCATCCTCCTTCAATTTGGAATGCAGCCGACGCGACCCCGAATATGAAATCATCAGGGAAGGAGTAATTGCTCACCCCAGAGGTCACTCCTAGGCTCTCACTTGCATATTGCAGCAAGCTATAAGGTAGAAAATAATTAATTAAAATAGAATTATGCTTGGTCAAAAACTCCTTAGACGTGTAGGATATCGGTGTAACAAATCGAAATAGTTACGCTTGTTGATTGAACTGTTTCATGTAAAGGAGACATATATATATATGAAAAAATATATTTAAGTAGTTTATCAGCCATCTCGTTACCATAACACAAGCATTAGGTTGCTTAGCTTGGAACTATATGGCGTTGTGTGAAATGTCCAAGGATATTATTATTATTACCACGCATTCGAATTAAAAAAAATATTTCCAGTCAAGATTCGTTTTAAGTGTTTCTTTTCCATGATAAAACAAAAACGAAATGTTGTGATGTTTTCTGGGTATCAACGACCCTTAGAGGTGGGTTCTTGAAATACTTAAGAGTTATTTTTTTTGGTTTTAGTTTTGGTTTTAGTTTACCTATAAATAATAATAACTTTATTTCCAATTTTACTATTCAAATAAATGTGACAGGTCGCTACTATGACTATCACACTAATATTATAAAGGCGAACGTTTGTGAGTTTGTATATTGGTTCGTCCTTCACGCTCAATCTCCTGGACTGATCTGGATGAAATTGGCACAGAGGTAGTCTATGACCTCTCGCGCCCGGCCCTGGTGCAAGCCATGGTCCGGGGCGAGAGGGAGTGGGAGGCAGTCACCTCCTTCTGCGAAAAAGTTATGCTCGCGAAGGAGGTGGCGGGATGGGAGAGAGAAAGGTCCTCCCGTCCCAGCCGCCGCGGGAGACGCTCCGGGCGTCGGGAGCCACGTGACGACTCCCGGCCACCGTAGGCGCGGGCCTGCGGGCGGTGAGTAATGGGTGACTCACCGTCCGATCAGCACCAGACCCGTGCCGTACGGCGCGTATATGTTCCACGCGCGCCTCAAAGAGATGTCAGCATATGAAGGGGCCCCTTAGGGCCAAGCCTGCCGGGTAAGCGGGATTGTCCGAAAGGGTTACCGCTACCCCGGAACATAAAGGGCTACGGAAGGAACATGGATGGGTTTTAGTCAGTAAGAGTCTGACACTCCCTTCCGCTCCACCCAGAGCGGGAGCAGTCATTGGATGATTTCCCAGCCTTAAAAAAAAAAAAAAAAAAAGGTCATAGACTACCTCTTTTTTAGCATGGGTACCTGGCACCCATGCTAAAATTAAACGGGAACTATATTTTCTATCACCAAAATTTATATTTGTCATCAAGTTGTATCACCTAATAAATAGATCTATCGCCACGAAATATTTTCGTTCTCAGATAAACAAAAATTGTTCCCAGGTATGAATTATCAAATTAATGTTAATATATATGTGTAAAATAAGAGATCGATAACCAATAAAATTATATTGCATTACATGAATATAAACTTCGTTCTTAAAATAACAGTTTTGTTACTTAAATAATAGCTCTGTGCTCAGAATGGTAGATCTGTCACCAAATAAGCGAATCGCTTTTGTAAAAGGAAACAGTTAGGTTAGGTTAGGTTAGAGTATAACAAACAACGCACGAGCCGAGCGAGCGGAGCGAGCGTGCCGCGGCAGCGGCCGGCGATGTGCCAGAAGCGAATCGCTTTTGAAAAAGGAAACAGTTTGTTCTAGTAACATAATATGATTTATTGGTGATCTCTTTAAATTAGTTTGCTTAAATATTTATTAGGACACACCTATTATAATACATACAAAAACATTTATTTGGTACTAGACCTCAGGATTTTAGGTGATTTATTGTGGAACTGATTTTGCATTGTTTGGTGACTACATTTTGGTGACAGATCTACTATTTTGAGGACAAACCCTATTATTTAAGAAACACAAAACTAATTAAATTGGTGATAGCTTAAATGATACCCAAATTAAACTTGCATTATTAGTGCCATCCATGTACTTTCATGAAGTTCACGGGACGTATGACAATTAGTATTAAAAAAAAAGGTTACAATGACTTTTGTATCCACCCTTTTGAATAGCATGCACTATCGCTTTCTTTGACGACTTCAGAATTACTCCCTTGGAGATATATGTATCTCCCAAATAAATTGGGAAAAGGGCAGTAGAATGAGATACTTAGACCACATAATTGTGTATGTGATAGGGATACAAGATTCTAGCGATGAGTCGGTAATTCCATCAAAATGATAGGCAAAGGTGAGCCTTTGCCTATAATTTTGGATGGAATTCTATTCCATCCTGCTGCAGAATGACAAAGACGTATTATGGTTCTGTCAACTTAATTATAAACCGTGGAAAGTAGCGCGAGAGAGTACGGCTGTGTCCGGAGAAATGGAACATGAATTTACCTAAAATTAGAACTTAATTATGTGTCGTAAGATTAGCCAATTTTTTTTTTAACTCATTAACGATTTTTCATCAAGACTCAAAAGGGTCAAGAGGTCTGTGGGAGGAGATTTAGAAACTTGTTTATTCAGATTGTCATTTATGACTTAGGTACAGTCACGAGCAAATATCAGATAGCTAGTTACAAAAGCAGCTTCCTTCACACACATTGCATTTTTGAATCCATAGATTTACTGAACCAGCCCTATCTCAAAGTTGACATAGTTATTTTACGAGAAAATCGCTTCTGAATTTGGCTCGGTATGTACATATTGGTGCTCGTGACTGTATAAGGTAGCATTGGGATTATTTATTGCTTTATTAAATTAATTTTATAACAGTTTTGGATCGGTTTAGTAGTGTTTTTTTAAAGTTTCTTGTGCATATTTTAATACCTTTTTTTTTGACGGTGCGAAATCATCAAATGTCTCTTCCCGCTCTGGGTGGAGCGGAAAGGAGCGTCAGACTTTTACTGACTGAAACCCATCCATGTTCCTTCCTTAGCCCTTTATGTTCCGGGGTAGCGGTAACCCTTTCGGAAAATATTTTAATACCTGCATCTGAGTAGTCCCAGTGTGATCGGTTTTTTTTACTTCCCAGACGACCGATAACTGATTTGAGTGTTTTTTTTTGTACAATTGAGGTAATTGTATTCATAAGAACATCATTAACTTCATTCGAACACTGATCACGTCTGTGTAGTTCACACAAAAAAACGGGTATTTTTTTTACAACTGTTAGGTATTTCAAAAGAAACTAGACCATGGAGTCGTTGACCCCAAAAAAAGGTTATTTTTATTTTAAATCCTTTTAAGATATCCATTACGCCCGACCTTGTTACAGTGCCAATTAGTTTTAAAAAAAATTAAGTGCGGTGTCTTATAAAATTTATTGTTTTGTTTTTTTTTGCAGTAGGTAAACTCGTTAGAAAAACCCATCGTTTTTCTTCCACGTAAGAACATAGCATACAGAAAACTATAGCTCATTTTATTAATTAAGTGTTTTAGTTTAAGGTTTCAGCTGAACTTTGGTAAGACAGAACAGATGAGTAAACTAAAATAGAGCGGAACATTTTTTGGATCGAAGAAAATTTTAAAGAAAATAATATGTTTGTTCTGTATTTATGCCACTTTAATGCGGGTGAGAGAAATAGCAATATAGAAGCGAATTGCTTATTCGATTATTAGGGTTCCGTATCAGAACTATTACTAATCCTCAGCTGGCTGTCCGTCCGTCTGGCTGTCAGCAGACTGAATCATATGAACAGTAATACGTAGACAGTTAAAATGTTTATAGATTGTTTATTTTTAATTTACACAGATAAAAATTGCAGGGGTTCCCCGTACAAGAAACGTGTTTTGTTTATTAATGTTTTTTCTTTAACTTGTATTGTGTTAAATATTTGACTGTGTATGGAATCCGTTTGCGAGTCCGACTCGCACTTAGCCGCATTTTTGGATGTGCCAATGCTTTAATAAATTAAAGTAATATATCACTTTATAATAATAAATATTCAGCAACTCGAGCTTATATATTGACACCCTACATTTTAGAAACTTGAATCGGCATTTTTTTTACATAATAAAATCCATAATTCACGGGCTGACACTTAAACCCACTTTGGTCCCAGTGATCAAATTAATTTAGGTCAAAGAATAGTTCAAGAGAAATTCGCATGTGACAAACTGACATAGAAGCAATTCAATATCAAGTTTTCTGTTTTACTATTTTTGGCACCAAACACAAAAAATCGATAAATACAAACACGTACAAGGTTCTGTTTAACATAAGAAAACATCAAAACAACATTTGTTTGAAAATAACAAATTCGTTACACTAATATTCACAAAGCTCGTTACCATGGCAATCCACTTAACAAATCACCACACTTAATAAATATTAAAAAAAAACAAACACTAGTCACTGTTCTCACCTAAGAGACACCAAAAGTGCTCTGTTCAGGGCGACTCCACTCGAGCTCTGCATTGTACTAACTAAAACAAGGTATAGGTGCGTCTATCCACTGAATGCGACAATCTTAATTGTAACCTTCTAACTACGGAATAACCTTCTTAGGGGTTTCCTGCCGAAGGAACTTGCTGCAGCGGAAAACACCTCGATATCTTTAAAAAATATGCATGTGACCGCGAAGTATCCATAATGTTTGTTTCTGACAAAATTTATTGGTCATTGGATATGTTTTCTGTGGTGTGTGCGTCAATTTGAGATATGTTTACGTCAGGCGCATAAAGTTCAAAGTGACTTTTCATATCCGGATTGCACCAGTTATCAAGGTCCATAGTGTGACGGATTTATAGAGAATGGTCTTTATAAAAACCTTCTATAGGTACATTGCTCCTTGCATCCTTCCCTATTTATGTTGTTATCAGTCCCCTTCTGCAGGATACCTACATAGGTACTTGCTGTAGTTCAATTAGTTCTAGATAAAAATATTAGTCTTACTACTGTTACTACCAAAAAATCAATACTTTTCAATTCTCAATCTCTCTAGTTACATATAATAATGATTATACAATTGTAACAATGTGTTGTGATGGGGTAGTTAAATCCTAATTGTGATAAATAAATATTATGATTTAAATTATTTATAGGATTGTCCGCGGGTAAGCGGGATTGTCCGCCGAGTAAGCGGGATTGTCCGAAACGGTTACCGCTACCCCGGAACATAAAGGGCTACGGAAGGAACATGGATGGGTTTTAGTCAGTAAGAGTCTGACACTCCCTTCCGCTCCACCCAGAGCGAGAGAAGTCATTGGACGATTTCCCAGCCTCAAAAAAAAGCCTTGCTGTAATGACCCTGCCCGTCATGGCATACGGTTCTGAAACGTGGACACTGACAGTCGGGCTGGTCAAAAAATTCAAGGTCACTCAGCGCGCTATGGAACCGGTTGAGCCTCTTTAAAGAATAAACCAGGAATGAAATCATCCGGAAAGGAACCGGCGTTACCGATATTAGCTTGCGGACTTAGCGCTGTGGCCATGTTTGTCGAAGGAACGATGGCTAGTGGAGCAGACGAGTTCGGGAGTGGAGACCACGAATCGGCAAGCGTAGTATAGGACGCCCCCGCCGTAGTAGATGACCGATAACCCTAAGAAGGTAGCTGGGGCAGACTGGATGCGGAAGGCGAAAGGCAGGGTGTTGTGGCGCAGCCAGGGAGACACCTATGTCCAGCAGTGGACTGAAATTGGATGAGTTGATTGAATAATGACCCATTGCAAGCCTATAAATGTATACTATAAAATTATAAATCTGTATGTAAGTCTGACTGTTGTATGTTATCTTTTCATGGCTAAACCACTGAATTTTGTAAGGAAATAGGCTACTTTTTGTCTTAAAAATAATCCAAACGGGGAATAAAATTTTGTATGGGAAACTCAATATTATGAAAATTTCAAATGTTTGCTTTTGGTAAGAATTACATGTTTCAGCGTTTGTATAAAATGAACATGCATTACTGATTATTTGTATACTTTCTATTTTTTTTTTATCCATAAGAGCTAATTTCATCAAGGTAATTGAACGCGATCAGCACATCGAAACTGCGTGCAAGAGCTGTCAGTGTCAAGATTTCCCAAAAATGATATCACTCTTAAACGCGGTTTATAATGTGCTTATCGCATTCAGTATTTAAGTGAACTTTAGCAGTCTTCATTTCATTAAAATCAGCCACGGAGGTCAAAAGTATTACAACAGATATCTAGTGATAAAATTACCTTTCTCACATTGAAGTAATAATATGTACTTCTCTTTGAGGTGGTGGTTGACCTACAGGAGGAAGACTAGCTATGATTTTCATTAGATAATAGCTCTAGTAACTGATCTATCGTTTTGTTAACACCTGATAGTAAGAACGTGCTTTTGCTATGACTATTAAGGAGGCGCAAAGTGCAGCCCTTTTTTTTGGTGGGAAATCATTAAATGATTCCCCTGGTTCTGGCTCTGGGTGGAACGGATAGGAGTGTCAGACACTTACTGACTAAAACCCAATCAAGTTCCTTCCTTAGCCCTTTGTATTCCGGGGCAGCGGTAACCCTTTCGGACAATCACGCTGCAACTTTGTACAGCCCTGTCATGTGAACCCACGAATCATCTCCTTCATAACCACACAGGTACTTACGTTTAGTTGACATTAGATAGACAGTTCAATTTTACATTACCGATTGACGTGAGCAGTACTGACCCAGTGGTATCGACCTCGACTTAGGAATTGTAGGTCGTGACTTCGAACCACTTTACTTTGTAAATTTAAATTCATCATCACTGCTCTCAAAACAGTGAAGGAAAACATTGTATGGACACCGCGGCATGTCTGCTCTTGAAGCCTTTACATTCAGTTTCCACTGCTCTCAAAACAGTGAAGGAAAACATTGTATGGACACCGCGGCATGTCTGCTCTTGAAGCCTTTACATTCAGTTTTACTAAAGAAGATAATTTCTTTTCCATTGTTCTTTTTTTTTGGACAAATTGACCCCTACTAAACGTTTTATCTAAAGACAATCCATCCATTTCTCTCGCTATCTTAGTTCATAGATCTCAGCAGCAGTCGGATGTAAGCTGGGCCGTATAAATTATAGGACGACGTGATCGACTGTCCCACCAAGATGTTTATTGCTTCGAGGATGGATAATAAATAGCTCACTGGGTATTTGTCTTATTGCTTACGGTCCTCTTAGCTTTACTCAGGGCAATATTCTGAAACTGTTCATTTGGTGTGCCTTTGAGTATTCTGATGCGTACCGTTACATCTGAGCTTCACTCGTCTACCTTTCTACGATCAATCAAACGCCCACGAAGGAACAATTTGAATTTGCCAGTCCTTATTTGAGTGAAAATTACGTAACTAAAGATAACCATACATTTTAGTTTATACAAATTTTACACAAACATAATACTTAATTACCTTATGAAATTTAAACCACTTCTTCTGTTCAGATTTTTGCTTCCGATACAAGGAAATGATTCTATAAAGGAAACCAAAGGCGAATCGAAATAAAAAAACATGTGCAATTTTTTTTTCATTTTTATGGGTACTCACACTTAAAGCATTCGCAGCTAAGCGATGTTTCTTAAGACATTTTCTCCGTGTCTCTTATAGATTGAGAATTCTACCTACAGTCCTAGTTAAAAAAAAAACACTGTCACACACATGACACGCGTATTGTGTAGCAATGTAGTTTCGCTTTTAGTTCTAACTCTTGTTAATAGATGTCGCTGTGCGCTTGCGCAGCATTTCTGAATCGCGGTGTTAAGATTCTCCGCCGTTTGGTAGGGTCTCTAGGACCAATCGTCAATAACATCTCTGGTTTCCCTTCAAAACGCATAAATCTTTCGCCTTTTACTAAAGATTTCCGTGGAGGGGAACACTCAAATGAGTCTATAAACATTTTTGAAATGCTCTGCTCTGCAGAGTTTATTAATGAGGTGGGTTATCGTTGAGTGTAAGTAGGGTTCATCTTAAAATTAAAAATCAAGCAGGCTGTCAAACTAATAAGCCTGTAAGTACTTCTTTTCTAGGATGATAAATAAAACAATATACGGCTACTAATTTAAAAATGTAAATAAGCTTATAAAATATTTCAACAGTTAGATTCACCCTAGATACCGGGTCAATGATGGCCTCGTTCCAGGATCCCTCCCTACGCTCTAAGTCCGCTATCGACGATAAGGGCCCGTTCAAATCAAAAGTAGTCCATATTTCGGAATGAACCAACGCCTGTAATTTTTGCCAAACATCGAATTTCATTGCGTTGCGACCTATGACACACATATTTTTGGGATAAGGGCAAATCTAACGATATAAATCTTTAATGGTAGCTGTATTTTTATTTGTGAAGAGTACATAGAACGCTTAGACGGGAGAATTTTCATTTAATTTACTCGTATTCTGAACCGTGGGTTGCTTGATGTAATCGTAGTCAATTCGACGCGTGCGCACAATGTTGGCATAGTTGTGCGCTGATAGCTTCGGTGTCCGCGTTCTATTTGGGCTGTTATAATCCACAAAGAATAAGCCAAACTTAGTTCTGAAAATGACAAAAAAGATTTGTTTGAGTACTAATCACTGAATACAATATTTTATATTAGGTACAGTCAAGTCATCACCTTCCTTAATTTACTTTTTTTTCTTTTATCAGGTCAGGAAACACACACTTCTTTACCTTTAGAAGCTTCTGCACCATGCAGATTATATTATTAATGAATGAATGAAAAACATTTACTTGTATGTTGTCAGTAACAATTTAGTTAACTGTCTCTGTTCTAGTGGCGTACTTCTAACGTCACAGTATAATAAAAAAATGTATTCAGTTACATAACAAATTAATAATTAAGTTAAGGGGGTTGCCCCGAGGTAGCCCGCGATATTCAAATTTTCATAAGTTTTTTGCAATTAGCTGGTCAGTATCAGGTTGATGCCGAGTAAGCGGGATTGTCTGCCGGGTAAGCGGGATTGTCCCAAAGGGTTACCGCTACCCCGGAACATAAAGAGTTAATGAAGGAACATGGATGGCTTTTAGTCAGTAAGAGTCTGACACTCCCTTCTGCTCCACCCAGAGCGGGAGGAGTCATTTGATGATTTCACATCATAAAAAAAAAAAGTGTCAGGTTGAACGTTGATCAAAAAGGATTCGCGGTCGTAGCAAGTAAGTACCAGTTTACAGAATCATTCGAATCATCAATACAACTCTCTACGTTAAAATTACCCTCAAATGTCATGATTTCATAAAGTAGTCACTCGGTAGCGGTATATGAATTTAGAAAGTTGGTATCGGTGATTTTAATTATTACAAATTACAAAAAAACGTAAGAAAATTTGAATTACGAGGGCTACCCAAGCGCTTTTATCGTAAGCAGTTAAGATTATTTAATATTAAATTAAAAGCAAACAAATTCGACAAAAAATAAAAAGAAGTCAAATTATAATGATAATATTATGTCCCACCGTGAACACAAAAAAAGAGCTCTAAACGCACCAATGAGCAAAGAAAAAGAGCTTTAAACGCCGCCGTCTAGAATGTTTTGTCCATGACTGTACCTGAAGTGAAGCAACGACTATTGTAAACTTACGTATATCCGTCAGTCCATTCAAAATCATCATCTCTGGTTTCCCTTCAAAACGCATAAATCTTTCGCCTTTTACTAAAGATTTCCGTGGAGGGGAACACTCAAATGAGTCTATAAACATTTATGAAATGCTCTTTATTAATGAGGTGGGTTATCGTTGAGTGGAAGTAGGGTTCGTCTTAAAATTAAAAATCAAGCAGGCTGTCAAACTAATAAGCCTGTAAGTACTTCTTTTCTAGGATGATAAATAAAACAATATACGGCTACTAATTTAAAAATGTAAATAAGCTTATAAAATATTTCAACAGTTAGATACACACACAAAAAAAGAGCTCTAAACGCACCAATGAGCAAAGAAAAAGAGCTTTAAACGCCGCCGTCTAGAATGTTTTGGCCATGACTGTACCTGAAGTGAAGCAACGACTATTGTAAACTTACGTATATCCGTCAGTCCATTCAAAATCATCCAGAAGACTCCAACTGAAATATCCTTTAACATTGCACCCATCTTCGTGTATAGCTAGCAGCAATTGGTAGAGATAGTCGTTGAAATAGGAAACTCTTGCATAGTCTTGGGTTCCACTGAGACCTAAATCACCAAATCCATTTTCAGTTATAATGATTGGGATTTGCTTTAATATTTTATAGTTGTTCTGGAGCCAGTTGAGGAGTTTGCGGAAGCCTGGTGGATAAACCTGTAATTTTTTTTATAACACTTGATTTTTATATTCAAAAGTAGATTGGTTACTAGCAAGTAGGTTTTTTTTTTATTTTAATGCTTGGAAATCGTCCAATGATTTCTCCCGCTTTGGGTGGAGTGGAAGGGAGTGTCAGACTCTTACTGACTAAAACCCATCCATGTTCCTTCCTTAGCCCTTTATGTTCCGGGGTAGCGTTAACCCTTTCGGACAATCCCGCTTACCCGGCAGGCTTGGCCCTGAGGGGCCCCTTCATATGCTGACATCTCTTTGAGGCGCGTGGAACATATACGCACCGTACGGTACGGCCCTGGTGCTGATCGGACGGTGAGTCACCCATTACTCACCGTCCGCAGGCCCGCGCCTACGGTGGCCGGGAGTCGTCACGTGGCTCCCGACGCCCGGGGCGTCTCCCGCGGCGGCTGGGACGGGAGGACCTTTCTCTCTCACATCCCGCCACCTCCTTCGCGAGCATGACTTTTTCGCAGAAGGAGCAAGTACGTTTGACCTTGCGTTTCAGAATAAGTTGCTGGTGTATAATAATATAATTCCACCTCCTATTTCACCCCTTTACGGGAGGCATATTCCTTAAATCCTTTCTTAGCTGACGTCTCCTACTCATAAACCTCTGTGTCAAATTTTATCTTCATAGGTTCAGAAGTTATTGAGATTTCGTGATTAATCAGTGAGTGAATTAATGAATGAGGAGCTTTCTCTTTTGTAATATACTGGATGTAACCGAAAAGGTATATAAATTCAAAAAATATGCTACAGACCACTTAGGACAATTCCGAAATCGTGAAAATTCATTTTTCATTTCGACGAGTCACGTGACCAAAAATGTATAGAACAGCTGATTTTTTTTTGCGATTTTGGATTTGGTGGTTGGAGCACTTTGCCGGCGTGTTTTTGTTATAATATAACCTGCGACACGCACAAATAACGTGACCTTCTGTTAGTAAAAGAAATTTCAAAATCAGTTCAGTAGATCCAGAGATTACCCTCTACAACCTCACAAACTTTACCTCTTTAAAATATTAGTATAGATTATTATTATTATAATTACCGGCATAGGACCAGGTGAGGGCCAAGATGGATCGAACTCCATTTTGACACCAGTATCATGGCTCCAAGAAGGCACCTTCCACTCAGGTTCCATCGATGATGGTGACATTAAAAAGGTTAGGTAGTGGTTGAGACCGAGGAAGTCTGCGCTTCCTCGAAGTGCTTTCACCTGTAAATATAATAAAAGTCATTTAATCAAAATAGACTGCACACACTCAGTCTTTTTGAAGGTCAATCAGACAATCAGCACTTTTTGAAGGTCAAAATTACATAAGACAGTTCCCATGCCCGCCCTTCACCAATGACTGAAAACGAACTCAAACTTTCTCCAGCTTTGTTGCTTTCACTTTGAGGTGTATTGTAGCTACTGAAAGACAACTAGATACAACAATTAAACTCTCAAATTAGCCGAAAAGGCTAAATATAAGTAATTTTATATAGAAGTTTTGTCGTAAGATATTGCGATACAAACCTCTTCATCAGTGAAATACGGGAGACGTGTCCGCGAGTATCCTTGTTGGCTACTCATATTATTTATTCGTTCACGAACAAAACTAGGATAGTCGCCGACATCCGAGAATATTGGATGAGTTAACATTCCCACCTAAAAAGGAAAAAAATACAGAAATATAACATAATCGACAACAATACCTACTTCTTGAGATTTTAATTCTGGATTTTTTTGTTATACATGAATTAGGATTGTCTCGCGTAAAGAATGATTTCCATGAAGTTTTCATAGAAGTTGATTTACTACAGTCGCGTCACGCTGTCACGTCGCGCTTCTCAGCGGGAGCCATAATATGTGAGAGTTTATGTAGCTACAAGGTGACAAGCATAAATATTACTATGGACAGCTCGGCAATATTTCGTGATTCATGCATTCAAATTCAGTAGTCAAAATGACCGCTAATAGTTGATATCACTTATGGAAGGCATAATATACAAGTGGCAGCAAAATAATTTGGTTGTCATCGAAAGAACACCAAAACAATCTGTGCCTTTTTCTTTTGTGTGGGAAATCATCAAATGACTCCTCCCGCTCTGGGTGGAGCGGAAGGGAGTGTCAGACTTTTACTGACTAAAACCCATCCATGTTCCATCCTTAGCTCTTTATGTTCCAGGGTAGTGGTAACCCTTTCGTACAAACTCGCTTAGGAATGTGATACCTCGTTATGATTAAAAATATCTGATATAACTTTGGCAGCATTAAAAAAACTTAACATCATGATGTTTTAATATACTTAAAATAATATGCTAGTGATTATACCTACAATTAAACAAATTACTGGGTATAGAGGCAGGAAGCTGTCAACAAGTTTTAAACAACGTTTTATGGGTACTGAATAATAAATTATTTTACAGGACTCTCTTAAGCTTAAAAAGTTACAACGCACCAATTAAAAATTAATATTGGTGGAGTAGTGGAAAAAACGAGTACTTCGGGATATCGCCCACCGGTTGGTCGACTCTACACGTGACCAGAAGGCTGGTCAATTTTTAGGCCAAAGAATCAGCATTGCCATCCAACGTGGCAACGCTGCCAGCCTTTTGGGCAAATTGCCCACTGACAGCGATGAGGATGAATTTTTTGACGCCCTATGAGCCCTTCCCTTTTTTTACCACTTGTATAATAGATATTATATTTTTTAGTTTTAGGTTGTATATTTGTATTTAAGATTTGTGTTTTTAAAAACTTAATTAAGTGGAAAAATTGATGGAATCTTTTTACCTGTACATCAAATACAAGTAGCTTGTTAGACTGAACTAATGTAATGAGGAATAATTAAAAGTACTAACGTGCATTTGAAGATAGTTCTCTGCCGCCTGGACATCCTCAGGGTTATTGGGATTTTTTGGTTCGGCCCAACTAGCGTCTATCACTATTGATACTTTTCCTGAAAAACAAATAATTTAATTTACTATGTACTAAGCTAAGTCAGAGGCAGCATAAAAACTCTGTTACAAGGTTAGTCACTAACCACACAATGAAGAAGAAGACCGTGTGATGTGCCGTCTTTTTGTTTAACTCACTTCAAAAGAAGTGATTGTTATTAACTGGATTGTATTTTTTTTCTGTTGTAACCTGAGAACTCCGTCATTTATTAACCGGTTTGTCAAATTATTTTTTTGTTTGGAAGGAATATTTTCAGATTGGTCCTATATAAATTATGTCAAGTTGTGATGAGTGGTTTTTGAGCTAGCTTCAATAATACGTATTTTTCCTACTTAACCTACGTGGATGATGTTATAATAATTTCCTGTGATGCTAATAATTACGTTGCAGGTAGGTAGGTAGTAAAAAAAGTTAAAAACATAAACCCATCAACACCCAACCGATTTCCAAAAAAAAAAAACAACGTGAAAAATTACTTGTGTTATCGGACTCGATTTTTTTTTTGTGTAAAAGAAATCTTTTTAGTGTCGCAGAGATCAAGCTATCTTTTATTTAGTATAATACTAAGGTGCTTTATGACGGTAATTTATTAAGCAAGGAGACGATTTGTTGAGAACCAAGAGTCACACTTTACCTTTTTGATCTGATTTAAATTCCTTTTCATACAGGCGATAAGCCCAAGCGTGGGCCAGCAAGCAATAGTGGGTACATAAATACACTCCAATTCCGTCTGACTGCATAGCTGGTGCCAGTACATCAAGTCCATAACTCTAAGGAAATAATAGTGTCATTTTTTCTCTTTTATTAGCTTCGCTTGTATCAAAGTGCAAACGTAATTTTCACACAGTTCTTTTGAACCGAGTGAAAATTACGTTCACATAAAATAAAATGTATTTTTTGATATTCACACTATTTTTTGATAATCACACTATTCTTATTTAGTTTATTCTGTATAGTTATTGAAGATTATTTTTGACTATTTAGTTTAACTTTCTATAAAGAGTGTTTTAAAAAAAACCCTAAATTTAATAAAAAAGACACTTCCATTGTGTAGGTAAACCCAATTTATACGATGGAAGTTTCCTTTCTTTACAATAATTAAATTGTGCCAATAAATGAGTTGATTCATCCAAACACTCTTTCCATGATAAAACTTTTAGACTGTTTCGTTAAATTGAATTCATGGGCAAAAAAAAATCCGCTGTTCCATACATTATGCTCGCATAAGTCGTCATTTCAGGTTTTTTGCCATAGTAAAAGTTGTTCATAATGATGAGTACAATGACCCCTAAAATATTGCCTATAAATTCAATTTTATTCTGTATATGCAGATTTTAGCGACCCCATTCTGTCTAAATACCTGTGCAAAAAATTCTTTACCATTGTGGCTTTTAGAGAACAATACCCTAAATGTACGGTGTCTTCCTATACCCGAATCGCTTTAGCGTGGCAAAAGCGGTCATTGCCCTTCCTCTAATATGAATCAATATCTATCATGAGATCATGATAGATATTGATTCAGGATGTTAACGAACTTTATTTCAAGAATACTGGAAAATGATGGTGGGTCAATGACCGCTATTGCCGCCACACTAAAGCGATTCGCCTTTGGGAACACCTACAAAATGAAGAATTGGAGAAGGTAAAGTAGCCAGCACAAGAAGATTCCAGGCTGAAATGATGACAATTCCCTAGCACTGACCGTAAGGCAGATGCGCAAGCGCCACGGTGCGGTCAGCGCGCACGACGCCCCGTACAGTAACGTGTACTTACACTGCTACAATGCTCCTGAGGTTCATTTATCGTCACCCAAGTTTTAACTAAATCGCCGAACAAATTATATGCTACTCGCGCATAGTCCACGAAAAAGTCCACAATTTTCACGTTAGTCCAGCCGCCGAGTTTCATAAATGGTGTGGGCGTGTCCCAGTGGAATAAGGTTACTACAGGAGTGATGTTGGCTTTCAGCAGTTCCTTAAAAATTGTACGGTAGTACTTTACGCCTTCCTGGTTTATGTTGTTGTCAGTCCCGTTCGGTAGAATCCTGCGAGAACAAAAATGTCTGCATTAAAATGTCTCTGTAAATACAAACATTAATTTATAGATGCCGTTGATGGGAAATATTGCTAGATAGGATAATGTGGCCAACTTCACCACCGTCTGGCTGGCTAATATTTTTGACATTATCATAATAATATAGCTCACGGCAATATGAACAAAAAAAAAAAGCTGGCGGTCTAGACAAACCTAAACATTGAAGAAGATTTAATAGACATCTCACCTGGTCCATGAAATAGACATCCTATAGGCACTAACGCCTAAACTTTTAATACATTCAATGTCTTCCATGTAGCGGTGGTAGGAGTCGGCTGCCACATCCCCGTTTTTATGGTCCTCTGTGAACGTGGGGTGATCGTGGAGGAATGTGTCCCATAAACTTTCGCCTCTGCCTGTAAAATTGAAACTACAATCATTAAAAGCGCAAAACGGTTAACTAATAAAATATCTATACATTATAAGATGAAATTAAACCAAAACGAATGAATCTCAACATCTTTTAAAACACTTATACTAAACGACCCACACGTAATAACAACAAAACTTCTATTGTGTCTCGTACAGTGTCGTTCAAGAGAATAAACAAAAACATGATGAGAAGAAAGAAGCAAAACAATATCTCTAAACACGTTCAAAGTGATACGATTTCAGTAAGTAAGTTAAGGTTAAAAGCAGAGCCACTTTAATCAATTAATTAGTGGTAAATGGATTTCTGTGGTTTCACAAAACAGTCAAATTCGTCGGTTTTTCTATCATAGATGAGTGCTTAAAAACGCTATACCGAATCAATAGCAAGATTGAATAGTATTTTCTCAGAAGCCGAGCATCAAAATTTCATAAATAAAAAAATTATTCCTACCTCCTTCGTTCCATCCTCCTTCAATTTGAAACGCGGCCGTCGATACTCCGAATATAAAATCATCCGGGAAGGAGTAATTGCTCATCCCAGAGTTCACAACTGGACTTCCTCTTGCTAATTGCAGCAAGCTATAATCAATAATTATTATTTAAAAGAAAATTTAAATAAAGAACACCCATACGTACTTTTTCTATCACAATAATTATAATCTCTACACTTAATTTAAAATGATTACTACTCGATTATCGATTTTCCTTAAAATGTATGGACAAAATAATTACTAATATTAAAATTTATTTTTATAAATTTACCAGTTTGTTACTAGATAAAAAACACAGTGGTCACTTCAGTCTCACCTTAGTGTTACCAGAAGTGCTCTGTTCAGGGCGACTCCACTCAAGGTCCGCATCGTAACTGACTGAAACGAGGCTTATCTGATTTTACCTACTTAATGCCTATTTAAGACGAAGTCAATGAATGGAAAACTACATACTAGTTGCTTACAATGCATAGCAACCAAATAACTAGTTATGTAGTACGAAGCTTTAAAGACAGAAAAAAACATAAAATATAATAAATATTTTGTCAAATGCCTTACATGTCACAATACTAAAAAAATAAGTACCTACCTACTGTAAATAATACTAATATACGGTACAATTCCCACGTCATAGTAATTAATTATGCACAAAAGTACCTGCCACTCAAATCGTTCGATTTATAGTGCACTTAGAGCATAATGCTACTTATGAATCTAAAATATGGTTTAACCCATTCATTATCCATGGCAATACAAATGCTTAGCAGCAAAATTGTGTGTGATAAATCATGAGTATCGGTCTTTGTTTAGTTAAATAATGGTGGTTTACTACACACTATAATAAATACATATAAACATATTATGAATAAAATATGACGTACTTATGTCCTACAATATTCAAATTCCACAATTATTTCTAATCATTAACAATATACTGGTGGTGGGTAACCAGTATTATGTACAGAGGCCAGCACATCAAGTTACCACAATCTGTCAAATTTCTTTGATAGTATTTCAACTTTATTGCAAAGACATTAAGGTTCATTTTTAATTGAGAAAATTTGACAGTTAGGGATAGCTTGATGTGCTGGCGTCTGTACAGAGTCAAATGTCTTTGATAGATTTTCAACTTTACTACAAAAGCAAATACAAGTGAAATACTACAGATTATATATATTTTTAATATAAAGGATAATATATTTCAAGGCGGCTGCGTGGGTTCCCTGAAGATGGAAAGTGTGGAATAAGGCCTTGTCCCGGAGAGGGACAGCGCAGGCTAAAATAAAGAAAAGGTTGCGGCTAGAATAATTTTTGTAAAGTCCACTCTTTCAAGGCATATTATACAATTCTAATGTTAAGACTTACGTCTACCTCTCAGTCCATTCCATGTCATCTAAAAAGTCCAGCAGAAATATCCTTTAACATTGCACCCATCTTAATGTATCGCTAGCAGCACTTGGTAAAAGTAGTCGGTGTATTATGAAACTCTCACGTAGTCTTCCGTCTGTCTCCTATCAATCAATCCATTTTATTTATTTTATCATTTTGTAGTTATCTTAGATCAGGAGGATAAACCCGCGATAGAGTAAAAAATATTTAATTTGTTATAACATGCTAAATATCTTTAGAATTTTAATAGGCTATGAAATGGTAAAAAAAACCTCCTTACTAATAGGAACGTGGGTAGACGAGATAACCCGAAACAAACACGTAAGTAAATACTGTAAAATCTGAATTTTATAATAAAATTTAAAATGAAATGAAATGATTGCATAAAAATATTATCCACACGAGTTTTATTCACATTAGTCACCTAATTTGAAACACTAAACGCTGCTTTATGATATATTCCTATTGTTATCCAAACATAATGGGCTTGAAGTACAATTCGATCAGTGAGTTCTCAATTTATCGTCGACGGATAAAATATATTTTTTTAATTTTAACTACGCAATGATGGGCAATAAGAGTATACGAATTAAGTAAATAAAACAAAAGTGATTACTATACTAAAAAAAAACCGCATAATATAGTCAAGTCCAATATCTGTGTGCATACTATCAACAGTGGTGCATAACCACTGTTTCTGGTTACATTATTTGTGGCGCAAAATGGCGGCGTGACATCGCAACCGCTGGTCGGTCTGCTGTTATGGCTCTTACTCCCTAGGCTAGATTTGGGCGCCATATTTACGATATTATTTACCGTGTTCTTTGATTAAATTGTTGAATTTCGATAAAGTAGGTAGTGTATGAAACTGCATATAAACACTTTTGTTACAAATTGATACAGTTTACTATAAAACTCGCTTGAAGGAAAGAAAGAAAATACGTTTGTTTGCAGCAAACATGACGCAGTAAAAAACAAGTTGTGGGGAAATATGCGTCACATCCGCGCAAAACGGCCATCGCTCAGCATAATGCTTCGATCCCATGCGAGACGGAGCCACAGCGGATTTGAGGCTTTGGTCAGAAACAAGTTACAGCTGCATCCATATCTGAACATAGTATAATCAAAGTCGCTGTTCGTGTCGTAATATGTGAGTATTTTTTAAGTGCCCTGGATTTTCAATGCTATGCTTAACACCGAGAGTTAAAGTGACCAATAAAATCCCGCCGTGAATTTTAAGTCCATGCAAATTGATGATGACAACATTGATGCGGCTTTCACCTTGATTTAGAGAATTAATTGCGGAATGTTTCCGTGTACTTAGGTAATACATTTAATCTTAGATTTTACTTAGTTACAAACAAAGTAGTAGAGCACCACCATCACGCCCTAGAGTAACTTCCTACAGAAGCAACGCTTCTAAGTTTTCTACTACCGCGTTTTACACCTGTTATAATGCTAAGTTTGAAGTTTTCTCTCTGCCGGGTATCTGCTCCGGTCTCAGATCGAAATCATTTTGTATCACAAGTACAGAAAAGTTTTTTGGAATAGCAGAGGAGTTAGTCTTTAATTTTGTGATAGTAAAATAGGCATTAGGCAAATACTTCCATCAGCGAAATTGTCCAAAAGAGTAACCGCTTCCCCGGAACAAGAAGGGCTAAGGAAGGAACATTGACTCTCCCTTCCGCTCTACCCAAAGCGGGTAGAGTCATTTGATGATGATACTCAAAAAAAAGCAAATACTTCCATGGTTGTTACAGCTCTATATTAGATCTCATCATTGCGCTTTCGTATTTACGAAGGCAGACGATAAATGCCCATGCGCTTGTTACAATAGTAACTACCCAATTGAAAATCTTTTTCCTCATTATCCATAGCATCACGTTTAACAGTAAAATATTATGCGATACATCATAAATATGATATAGGTAGGTATTGTTTGCAATTAACTGTAAGGCTAGTATGATGACAAGTCAGTTTCAAGGCTACAGATTGTCAGTTTAGTTGTTCGGACAGATTTGGACCTGGGTTTCGAACTTGTTTTTTATTGCTTGTTTTTACTGCGTCATGTAGTCACTAACCATACGAAAAGAAGAAGACTGCGTCATGTTTGTCGCAAATAAACGTATTTTCTTTCTTACTTTCTAGATTGGTTTAATCTGGGAGCCAAGCATCACCTCGAAGAGCAGTATTTAGTATAACTTCAGAGTGCGAA
This sequence comes from Hyppa rectilinea, assembly GCA_951799385.1. Taxonomy (NCBI): domain Eukaryota; kingdom Metazoa; phylum Arthropoda; class Insecta; order Lepidoptera; family Noctuidae; genus Hyppa; species Hyppa rectilinea. The sequence goes on from OX637305.1 coordinate 8,058,162, forward strand.
AAAGATGAAATTATGCAAATAACGAAACTGCTACGGTCTCAAAGTGGATCGCCTACGATGGACGGAACTATTACTATTGTATCTAGACAGCATGCTGGAACCTGATGCCCTTTACTTTGGTATAGCTGCGTTTAGCAGAATCGCTCTTTAAGATTTTTATTATAAACCTACTGCCCGCGGATTTGCCCCGTAGACCTTAACTAATTTATCTTTAAAATAGCCTTTTTTTTTAGGGTGGGAAATCATCAACTGACCCCTTTCTCTCAGGGTGGAGCGGAAAGGAGTGTCCGACTCTTACTGCCTAAAACTCATCCATGTTCCTTCCTTAGCACTTTATGTTCTTTCGGACAATCCCGCTTAAATCTAAAAATAGCCTAAGGTTCTTTTTATAACATCAAATAATTGCCTGTCTCGTCAAAATCGGTTCAGCCGTTTCGAATTTAGCTGGAAAATACTAACAGACAAATAGAACAAAAAGTTTTTTTTTGTTTTTTATACCGTAGGTATACAGATACTTTCAGCATATACAGATACTAATAGTTATGGTGTAGATAGTATAGATGACTAAGCCTAGAGGGTATATCCCTCTTCTCTAGAGCCACTTGTGCCTGACAGTGTAATGACCCTGGTCACATACAGGTCTGAAATAAAATCACCAATCAAGTTTAGTCTTATCCAAGAGTAATAAAAAGTCCTCTGTTCCGGACACCCCCCTCGATCCCACCAAGGTCCTAACTTAAACCACGCTCAGGTGCGTTCACCTATTCAATACCATAATTTTAATCACAGCCTTTTAAACTATCGAATTCAAAGGAGTAGTTGCAGCTGCAGCTCTGCATTCTCCAATCGGAACCGAATCTAAATAGAAAGTAAGTAAGTACCCATACACAATATTTTTCTTCATAATTCACCGATAATGGTTCTTCTTTTGTCTTTTTTTTTTTATGGCAGGGAAATCATCGGTAGGTAGCGGTAACCCTTTCGGACAATCCCGCTTACCCGGCAGGATCCCGCTTACCCGGCAGGTCTTCTTTTGTCTGTAAGATGATTTATTCTTTTTTTGTACCTATGTCCGTCGATAATTTCGTCAATTGTGAAAATTTGTTTAAAAAATCATCTTCTTCTTTTCGGTGGTTAATGACTATCCCATATGTTAAAAAACTATGGAGCACGATCATGCTAATTTTTGAAAACAGTAGAGAAACATGAAGACGTAGTGTCATCCCACACGTTGTTGAGAAATATCTCTCAGACATGCTGGTTTCCTCATTATGTTTTCCTTCACCTATTCTTAAGCAAGTGATAATTTATACAATACGCACATGAATCCGTAAAATCGCCTTGCGTTCGAACTCGAGATCTGTGACTTGGCAGTCTAACAGTCACACCCATAGATATACTGTTTTTAATATTTCTGTGGTCACACCACTAGGCTTTTCTTTTGGGATAAGAAACTTAGGTGGTGATCTCATATACATAACTTTAATTGGGTAGTTATTGAGTTAGCTTCGATAATACGTATTTAATCTACTTGGTGTATATTAACGATGTTTAAATACTTCCTATCGCTGTTGTTTACACAGTCAGTTGCGGTATTCGAATTAGTGTGGGGGCTGTGGTAAAAGTGAAAAATAAAAAACCTTTTTGGGAAGTCGGTTGTTTGTTTTTTTGTATTTTTTACTATTTGCGACACGTGCCTTTGCATTGGCCCACTTTTTTCTTATCCTTGCGATGATCTCGCGTCTTTTGTCTCACAGTCCTTTCTTTACTAATTTGCTAATTACCCAAAAATAAAAGAAAAGTTTATTAGGGAATAAAAAGCCAACCTACTTTAGTAAATTCATTACATTCCTGACAAGCATTTACCTTAGCTAATACTAAAATATTTGTAAAGTGTTTGTTTATGTCTCCTTCCTTTCGGACAGGGAACGACAGTTAACGGCACAGTATTGGAGTCAACTTTCAAGACGCATGAAAAATTCATATTCCTCAAACATAACTGTGTGTATCGAAATTTTCTTCATTTTTTTTTTGCATAAAACGTACTCATATTGTTTTATAAAACGCTTGTTGGTAGCAGTTTAGGCAATAAGTCCATTTTGATTGCATGAAAGTAGAAGTGAAGAAGATTCCAGGAAAGTAAAAGTGACTGTAAAGTTTAAAACTGTGTGTGTGTGCACTGTGATGTACGACGGCGCGTATATGTTCCACGCGCGCCTCAAACTAGATGTCAGCGTAAGAAGGGGCCCCTTATGGCCAAGCCTGCCGGGTAAGCGGGATTGTCCGAAATGGTTACCGCTACCCCGGAACAAAAAGTGCTAAGGAAGGAACATGGATGGGTTTTAGTCAGCTGTAAGAGTCTGACACTCCCTTTCGCTCCACCCAGAGCGGGAGAAGTCATTGGATGATTTCCCAGCCTTTAAAAAAAAAGTGCACTGCGATTCGATCTTGACGTATGTCTTTGCGTTGACGGCGATTTGACCATAAGCCCGCGGGCTAATCAAAACGGTCGTCGCGCGAATACGGGACCTTTGAACGAGTGGTCGCGGTGAACGACGCAATTATTGAGAACCAAACCAAAATAGGGACCTAATTTATATGTAGGTATGCTCTAGCCACTATCGCTAAGGATCTTTTTGGTTTACCAAAAAAGATTAGAAATTAGTCAGAAATTCAGAATTTTCAGCAAGATTTTGTATGATATTTTTTTTTTTTTTTTTTTTATATTTTTAGCTTTGACAAAAACTATAAATATTCACGTAATTTTATGAAGAACTTTATTGTTCCTGCTTATGGAGCAGGTGACACCACCTTTTATGTTATTTTTATCGTTCCCAAACTGCTGTAGAGATCGTACTTTACAGCCGCTATCTCTTGCATTATTTTGCCCACGGCTTTGCCCACCTGAAATTATGTCGTAACTTAACCCACGGGAACCATAAGCTGCTCCCAGACAAAACAGATGGCTTTTCTATGGTATCCTAACTGAATCTGCTGGCGTTTTTGTACCGATTTTGTTTAAAGGAGACTACGTGGGATCTATTGTATCAGAATTAGTGAATCTGCTAACATAACGGTTAAATGAGTTGAATGTTTGTAGAACACTATGTAGGTATAGACGCCAGCACATCAAGCTATAACAAAACTGTCATTTCCCAATTGAAAATGAGCCTTAATGTTTTGGAATGAAGTTGGAAAAACTAACAAAGAAATTTGACAGATTGAGGTAACTTGACAAGTCGGTTTCCACACGATGTTTTCCTTTACCGTTTTCAGAGCAATGGTGATAAAATTACACAAAGTAAAGCGTCTATTGAGGGATTGAACCCACGACCTACAAATCGTAAAGCGTTACCACTAGGCGATCAAAGCATAGGGCTTTGTTCGCCTAGTGGTAATGCCTTAAAAAGTTCTTCTTAAAAAGTAAGACTAGCAAAATAATAAATGCTATATTCTACTTTCTTATTAATTATGGAATTCCTTATCGTGATATGTAATTGTAGGTAAGTAATGCAATGATAAACGCCAAGAACATAATATTTTTAAAATATAATACGTACAATAAGAAACCACCACGACATTAATTTAAAACTTCTGGACAAATGTAAAGACTGAGTTGCGGTATCTGTAGGTATCATCAAAGAAAAATAGACAACTGTTTTGGTTATTTGTTTTTTTTTCGATAAACCCGTTTAAAAGGTCCCTTTTTATGCCTAATATGACTACCTAGGTGTCGGTGTTTTTGAGGAGAAAAAAAGTTTTATGTTGAACACTATTTATTGTGTCACTCTCACACTAGACTCACGTTAGACTGTGAAATGAACTATTAGAATACACCCGGCTAACGCGGTAGACCAAAGTGCACTGACTCTAAAGTCAACTTAAAAGTAAAAAGTATGTTTCATGAAGAAATTAAATAAGGTCAACGCGTCACGACGGTATTGCTAAATAAAGTGTTCGGTGAAAACATCGAACACTATGGTACCAAGGTAATAGAAAAACTATGCATCAGATTTCAAAAAAATTGGCTGTTTTAATTTTTGAGAACCTTAAGAAAATATTTTGGCGCAAAAGATTCATACAGAGTTTTCACACATACAGCAAAATAAAGGTAGCAATTTTTTCAAGTATCTAAGCTTTCTAGATGCCGACATTTGTTCCACATTATCACGAGCCTTAAATAACAACTTATCTAAACCAGTTGCGAATTTAATCGGTACAAAAGGAAGAATAAAATGGCGCTGATTGAAAAAGTTTATCAGAATGCATGTGAAGCACGTTACTAATGCAGCAGAGCTTGAAAAGTTAGTCAAAGTTACATAGATACTGGAGTTTCGATTAAAACCACGTATGTGCACTAAACAGTAGTTTAAAACATTGTATCACAATATAATACATTACAATCGTTGTCTATGCGGTTCCGTAGTCAATAAGGAACCCTTATAGTAACGCCATGTCCGTCTGTCCGTCCGCAGCTTAGCTCAGAGACTCTTAGTACTAGAAAGCTATAATTTGGTATGGATATATTAAATACAAAGTGATAGAATACAATCATGAAAAAAAAAATATTGAAGATACTTCCTTCCATATAGAGGAGAAGTTTTTTTCTCTTATGGGGTGGGGTGTTGTTGGATGGGTCTTTAAAAAATATTGCGAGTTTGTAAAAACAATTTTTCAACTAGGGGTCCGTTTCTGAAATTTTGGGCTTTAAAGTGCAAATTTTTGTTAAAAGTCGTGTCCTCCCCCTGTCAGCTAACCGTTTTGGGTAGATAAAAAAACAAGACAGTAGTATATATAACGAACTTAAAATGAAAACTATCACAGTTAAGTAGGCTTTTCAAGTTTACGCGTAATAGTCGACCAACTCATATTTGCAGTTGGAAAGTGTGGGATAACATGATTTTCAGCTACGATGTTAAGTAGGTTTTTGGCATTATCCCAACTACGGAACCCTTTATCTTACGTGGTCCGACACACACTTGGCTGTTTTTTTATCAGCAATTCCTTAGTAGCAGCCTTTTTTTTTTTAAGGCTGCGAAATCATCCAATGACTGCTCCCGCTCTGGGTGGAGCGGAAGGGAGTGTCAGACTCTTACTGACTAAAACCCATCCATGTTCCTTCCGTAGCCCTTTATGTTCCGGGGTAGCGGTAACCCTTTTGGACAATCCCGCTTATTAGTAGCAGCCTGGAGTCAGGACTTGTGCGTCATTGATGGCAATAGGCTTACCCCTATTACATGGGACTTAAAATGTATCTGATGAAATGTGGTTGTACTATAGGTACACCTTTGCCTAATCCATTGGGGTGTGATTTATATATTAATTTGCCCGAACAAGTAGGCATAGTGACTTATACCAAAAGAATATTTTAACAAATAATACTAGCGCCTGGTGAAAAATAACAGGCAATTTCCCTGATTATTGAATTTGAAAACAGTATTTTTCAGTATTTTTTTAAATAATAAATTGGTACTTTAATATTCCTTTTGAATTTATGGTTATTAAGATTTCATTAAAATAATCTCAGAGCGTTTAAAAATCACAATCCCCAATGGTTCAAACATAACAGTACTTATTTTGAAGCACGAAGTCAATTTTTTAAGTACATAACTATCTAATTGATGTAAGGTTTTTGAATCTAGCAATCACAGCCCTTACAAATTGTGCGACAATAATAAATTATCTGACCCTAAAAGATTTCACAATTCCAAGCGAGCTTGTACCTACACCTAGATGAATGTCCAATTGTAAGACCGTTCGAGGTGCCAAGCCAAATAAAAGACTACTCGTCGAAAAAAATCCAAAGCTAGGCGACGATTCTACTCGAATAAAAGCCTTTTATGACCAGGGAAGTCTCATAAGAGCTTCTGCCTTCAGCTACTTCAAACGCCTTGGAAGTCATCCAAAACTATTTATGGCAAATTTTCGGTGACTTGCATCGTAGACGTCTTGCAGCACAGTTCGGCGTATCTCAGGAGGGTTAGCAGAATAACTTTTTGAAAATTTAAAAGCAAAGTTTTTTACAACGGTCTCCACCGAAAACTTATGCATTGAAAGAGCCACTGGAACTTTAATACCGCTACGGTATCTTACTCCTCGTTTTGAAGGTAGAAATAAAAAAAGTAGAATTAATCAGTTGTATCAATGTGACTCTGAGAAGTATAGACTAGATTTCCTATGGCTATGGACTCGTGGTTAACCCATCTTTTGATACAAAAATCCAGTCATGGTGAAAGTTTTGAACTATCATTTCAAAATTAAAAACCTAACCACGTCCATCTTCAATAAAACATAACCCAAGTCAAAAGCAAAGAAAAGTCCGTGGAATAAAATCAAAGATATGAAATTGTAGAGTAAGATTCAAATTGAAAGGGAAATAAATTTTCACAAATATTTTCCGAGATGAGAACATTTTCAAATTCCAATCTTGCACTTTAGTCCGATGGTAGACATGCAGATGGGCCGGGAATTTCCAACGATTTGCATCGGTTGCAAAACTAAGTTATGGTAATTTGGCTATAAGTTACAAGCCTGAGCTGGTAAGCTTTTCAATTTTATTGGGAGATTGGATATTTTGAGCCTTAACTCTTTAGGGGAATGAAATCTTCCCCGCTTTTAGTAAAGCGAATGAATTAATTTGCATAGCGTTCGTTGAATCATATCCTTTGGTTTTGTACGTGTCGGTCAAAGGAATTATTCAACTGGTTTCCTTTGAAGCCTTTTACTAATAAATCAAGCGTTTGATTTTTTAAATTAGACAGCTGCTTTCGTGTTCGAATCCTCATGTTGCGTTTCATGAAATATCTCTCTTGTATCTTAAATTTAAAATCATATAAATGTATAGGGTCCCATTAAAAAAGATGGACAACCTTTTATAAATCATTCAGACCACTAAAATGGAAAAAAAAAATTATCACAAACGCATTAGATACTTTCAAACTATATACCATGAATGTATTTATTCTAGTTTGCCGGCTTTATTATTTTAGTTCAAATCACTTTAATAAGTGTTTTTTTTTGCTTGGATATCTTTGGTTAGACGTAGGTACTAAACGCTGTGTTAAAATTTGTCCATCTATTTTAATGGGACCTTATATATGGTTCACATCGTCTGATCATATTTAGAGAATAAAAAACGACTAACAAAAGATATTTACGAGGCAGATGTGCGTGGAAACGTCGGGATGGGAAACCCTATGGGGCGTATAATGACCGAATTGGTGATGTCCTTGCGAAATGTCAGGTGCTGTCAATATTTGCAACCGGCGTGCGTGTATGCCCAGATTAAGCCTGTCTTTCCCTTAGAGATGTGCTATCCAGCTATGCTGCGAGGATGTGAAAACTAAGCTATTAAACTTTGTGACCGTTTCCATTGATGCTAAGCTATGTAGCGGGCTAGTAACATGCGCTATGAAGATGCGCCACCGCGAGGACGCTTTGCGATGATAAACGCGCGGTATCTGTAGGTACTCTGTTCTGCACATAGCTACACCATTCGCGACCATCCATAGCATGCATTCAGATCTTGCATCCATATAAAAACATAGCTTGGCAGAACCCTTTTCCACCCTTCTTCTTCTTTTCGTGTCGATGGTATTTTGTTATATTTTATTAAATTGAATGCGCCCAGTAGGTTGCCACATTTATCGCGGCATCAGTGGCATTCTTTAAGTCGTTCGAGGTACAGCTAAACGGGCACTTAGGACCCTCCAGCAGGTGGGGCATGGTCTGGTCAGAAGCTCTGCAATCGCATTGGGTGTAGAGTGGACCTTTACCACCAGAGCTACGCTATATGTGACAATGAATATGATTGATAATACGACGTAGCATAGCATATCTGTGGTATCGGTGGTTAGGCACCCTTATGAACGTAAACGAAACAAAACGAGTTTGTAAGGAGCATAGCAGGTAGCGTTCTACAGTTTCAGCCTACCGCCATAGCAAGGAGGCGTCTTTTGATGTAGGTATGTGTATCTATTAATGTATCCATCGGTCCCACAATAATATATTCGCAACAAAACTGAAACTGTGGCTAGAATACCGAATACATACAATAGAAAAATATGTAGCAATATTCCGTATAGTTGCAGATTTGTATCGGAACCAACACATCACTCTTATCCCGGAAATAAACTTGCCAGGACAACACAGCTCTGTGTCAACGAAAACTCAGCCAAGATTTATTAAAGCTTACGACCAACAATATTGATATTCAAAAGCTTTCATAAATATTCTGTTGCTATCAAAGATATAGGAAAAACTTTGATGTTTGCTTTGTATTTTATTTCGGCAGGAATGTCTGTCTGTATGCCCTGTATGAACGTTTGCATTTAATTAGATAGATAGATAGAATACTCTTTATTACTGAGCCAGTAAGTACATCAAGCTACCCCAATCCGACAAATTTCTTTGATAGATTGACAACTTTATTACAAAGGGATAAGGTTCATGTTCAATTGAGAATATTTGACAGTTATGGATAGTTTGATGTTCTGGTGTTTGTGCCTACATAGTGTTCTTCAAACATTAAACTCTTTTTACCGTTATGCGAGCCGATTCACAATTATAAATGTAGACGAGTATACTGTATACGTGGTGACACAATGGGTGATCTAATCATCTTAGATTTTCTTTATTATTTTTTTTAGCTAATTATTTCCATACTAGCACGAATTCTTATAACATTGAATGAGTTAAAGCAATAACTTCAATTTATTATAAAATACTCCAACTTAGTGTAGGTGTTCTAGGTATGTTAATAAACTGGTAAAATGTCGGCGAACAACCTACTCTGCCGCACCTTTAAGGTAATACCTACATGCGTGATGATATATCATAAGAGTACGGACGACACATAAATCTTTGCATGAAAAATGCATTTATTTTATAGCCATAGGCGATACAGCTGCGGGCAGCTCTTTCCATCAGTTTTGCCAACGCGTAACGTAAATATTAAAAAACAATAAAGTTGCTATACGATTCATTAATGTACATCCCACAATTTATTACTCTTGCTTACATATAACTTTTTACAAACACGCTTCTAAATAAAAAAAGTTTTGCTTACACTGCTTTTCATTACCCTCTCAATTTATGATTTGGAAAACTTGCTAGCGGGAAAATTTAATTAGCCTCAAGAAACTCTCACCATTCTTGCGAGGCAAAACTTACAATAAAAATATTTTCAATCTTCAAATTTTTTCTGCCAGACAAAGAGATTTTTATACTACTAAAGTCAGTATAGTTAAAGTAGTCAGCTAAATAGCAAGTGTCTATCGAACGAGGCAAGTTTGCATCTCTTAAATCGTTTAACAGTTGGGTTTCATTATCAGGCACTCGACGAAGCTCGCTCGTCAGGGTTATTATTCGCATGCGTAAACCTTGCTACCGTATCAGAGCCAGTCAGTGCCAGTAAGACACCGGGGCGGGAACACGTCCCGTCCCTGGGCTAGCCAACGTTACGTATTACGCGATCGCGAACCAACTCAGACTAAACTGTTTGTGATAAATCTGATCGTAGAAGTGAATGTGGAATTAACAATTAAACTTGACAGTGAATTTAAATTAAACTTGACAGTGAAGATTTTTTTTTTATTATTTTATTACGTATATTAAAAAAAAGTAAAATAGTTGTTAAAAACATTTTGTGAGGAATTGAGGTGTAGGTTTAAAAAAAACAATAAATTATACTTAAAATTATTGTGAGTAAAAAATAAAGGTAAAAATTCGGATTGCATTTGACTAAAGCAAGGCATATTTCTGTATGGATTATGTCACTAGCAAATTTAAGTGATACAATAAAATCTATAGCAATGAAAAGGAAAAGCTATTTTCCATTTTTACGTAACGTTAAGGTCCATCCATCGCATCGCAAGTCGTTTGCACAGCGATGATCCCCTACTTGTCATTCTCTTCGCTCACTACTTTATCATCGCCTTAATCTATCTATTCTTATTCCGATGTAGTACCCGACAAATAACGTGTTCTGACAACCTTTTATTCAGGACCGCATTTCTATGCGACGGCAAATCCCCAAGGAAATATCAAGCGTAATGCTCTAAACAGTTCGCCAGTTACTCAAAACATTTAAGCAAAATTTTCCCGAAACAATCGTATTTTCAGAACAGGATAAGTTATCTCCCGTTTATGAAAATGCTTTCAAAATTACTGTGGGAAATGCCTTCACAGTTATATTCAATATAAGCCCTTTGAAAGGGTCGCGGAAGGGATTTGGGCAAAATAACGCAGGTATAATATGAAAATAGCATTTTAATGCTTAAAATATTAGGTGCTTTGCTGCGAGGGAGGTTGTTATTTTATTTTTTGTTTGCTTTTTAGGAATATGGCCACATATATAACTATAATTCATGGTTATGAGGGTTCAGACATCAAATTTTCATTATGCAAATTTAAAGAGCGCAGACAAATCGTGTTATCTTTATAACACCCACAATTCAACGTTTTGGGTAAGCGAGCTCCCAAAGCGAAATACTGTTATGAGTTTTGACGCACCGATCAGCAAACTTTACGCAAACAGCCAACTCCAAAACTTTGCAATACCCGTATTTGAGTAACGTTCTAAATTGTACCGAAATAATGTTCACTTATTCTATCTACTTAGCACCATTTTCTCGGCGCTTTGCCAAAACTTGTGCGTCCATTCGTACTTTTTTTTTCACTTTTTCCAAGTTTGGTGCATTCAGTAAATTAATTAGTTTGCATGTGGGCAAGTTGATTACCAAGTTTTTTAATGCGTCAAAATTATAAAGTATGGGTTTTAAAAATATTTAAATACTAATTGAAAAGAAATATAGACGCAGAAAACCTTCAATAATTTGATAAGGGAATAAAATCGTGACTATCACGGTCGATAATACTGACAAGGAAAAGAAACTTTAGGGGCAAGATGATCGGTTTCGTAAACATAATTCGTTTCCTGTTTCATGTCTATTTTGGTTTAGGAAAATAACAAATAGCCCTTAGGAATCAATTTATCTTACGCACGATAAGGACCGCAGTATTGACAAAATCATTGATTACAATTTGGGACGAATTGTTTTTTAAGATTACACGAGTTGCGCCGTGGCTATGTCAGTAACTTTGGTATGGAGGAGATGAATGGGTAAATGATATTAAGTAGCTTTCATTGATCGGCAACTTTTACGTTTCTAAGCACTTTTTTCCTTTAGGTATCATCATTTCTGTTCTATATGAACATTAACAGAGTTCTTTATTCATTACATTCACTAGACATTGAGTTTTTAGTGCGATACTTATATACTTATACATAAAAAAAGATAAACGCATGAATGTGAATCAAATACATTGAAACAGAAAAAAAAACTTTTGTTGAATTATCACTTTTTTGTACTTCGGGAGGTGTTTTTTTCTTTTAACCGGGTTTTTTTTAAATGGTATTTCCAGTTGAAGATTATAACCAGATGTCTGCCATTTCGGTATGAAAAGGAAAATCTGACAAACAAAATATTGAACATAGAAGAATATTATTTAAAAAAAAATGTTGATGATGAAGGAATTATAATCATAAAGGGTGATGAATCATACAGTTTTACTTTGACAATACGACACGATCATTCCAAATACCAATTCAAGGATGCACTTGAAACCATAAAAGCTTAAATAGAATTTTAAGTTTTGCTGAAACGTACTACATATTTTACTTCAACGAACAAAATAAAAACGGTACAAAACAATAGATATGTGTCCTGACCACAGACACCTAAATACAGTCAACAGAACGACGATAACTTAATACAATGGACCCGACCACCCTCCAAGTTTAAACTGCAAAGGATTTTTTTTAAAAGCTGAACGAATTATTCGTCCGTGTGTAGGTACGTGTAACACGAAGAGGCGTGGCACGTAAATTTAATATTTCACTCTTAATTCAGCACAAATCCGGGTGAGATATTCTCCGAGAATGAAGGATTATTTTGCTTCTGTACTCTGACTGTAGAATTTTTAATGGTCGCCTTGTTGTACAAAATAATTTGTAAAGTTTTATGAAGAGATTTCGAATTGTTCTCTTTAACACAGACTTTGGTACAGACGCCAGCACATCAAGCTTTCCCTAACTGTCAAATTTTCTCAATTAAAAATGAACCTTATGTCTTTGCAATAAAGTTGAAATACTATCAAAGAAATTTGTCAGATTGTGGTAACTTGATGTGCTGGCCTCTGTACCATCAGCGGGATTGACCGTCTCAGCGGTTTTGTCCGTTCAGTGGGATTATCCAAAGGGTTATCGCTACTCTGGAACATAAAGGTCTAAAGAAGGAACATGGATGTATTTTAGTCAGTAAAAGTCTGACACTCCCTTTGGCTCCACCCAGAGCGAAAGGAATCATTCGATGATTTCACACCCTCAAAAAAAAAAGACCTTGGTACAGTCAACCAAACGTCAATAGTGTCAAATCTTGAGCAGGCCTTGCGTAGAACGGAGTTTTAATAGAATACGAGGCCAGCTTATTCTGGTTTGTAAGACAGTTGTACCTACATGCGGAAGACATACGGAATGTTTAGACGGTTTAAGGATTTTCAAAACCTCTCTCTATTATTTTTCCTTTCTGTCCTTTTTTTAAGTGCCAATTTTACCAATGAAATGGAGCGCGATCAGATCGCGATCAGCATATTGCGCTGTATAATATTCCTCAACAATGTTGACACTGACAGCTCTTAAACGCAGTTTAGATGTACTGATTGCGTTTAGTTTCATTGGTGGAATCAGCCCTAAGAAGTCTTAACAATGAGCTGAAATTTTAATAATAATAATAAAAACGAATATTAAGTCTTTATTTTAAGACACAATGAACCAATATTAAATTAAACTTTAAATCTAAAATAATAGTTTAGAGAACTGAAATTGTGTATTTGTAGGGAATAACTGGACTTGATAATGCGATTAAAATTATTTCACTGAAAGGAAGACATCTACCGAGTACCATTATAATAATTATATTTTATTGTATCGATCGAATTTCACACGGGCAAACTCGCTTCTAAGTAAATTGCAAGAAGAAACGTGAGTAAAAAATATTTAAAGCAAGCCTGTTAGCTTAAATTAATAAATTGTAATATTAACAATTACATTATTCCATAATGTCGTAGAAATGTTCATATCTCTTCGCTGGCTTTATGGTAGTCAGCGGAAGCGGCTTCCGTTCAAGCTGTGAAGTGAGCGCACAATGTGGTAGCAACAATAGCATTGTCAACACCTTGTCCGTCTGTCTGACTTAAACTTTGGGCTCTTATTAAAAGTTCTTCTTGTCTTGACAGTTCGTTAGGACGGCCATCAGATCTGTATTTCTTTGTCTGTTTTTACCAGAAAAAAAAACATGGCTTCTATAGGTGCTTCATGCTTGTATTTAAAAAGTCGTCCAAAAGCATAATTTTACTTCAATTCAAAATCATTAAAAATCATTTTTTCAAGTAGCTTCATTAAGTTAATTTTCCATTCCAAAGCTACATAATGTAGGTTCTTACGAAGAACGGGCAAGAAACTCTTCAGACACTCCTGTTGTTACAAAATATTGATTACGTCATTCCAGTTGAAATACCACCTATGTATAAATGAAAACGTTGCAGAAGGACGTGTACACGTTAAAAAATTCATAGTTAAAAGATTAGAAAAAAAAAAATCGTATATAAGCGAAGTCATATTATATTAAAAACGAAAATTGCGCTTATACGAAGTCAAAAATACATAAGATGTTATTTCTGTGACTTATTATGTAAGAAAGCCTGACAAAGCTTCTATTTTTTCACTAAGGTCTTCGACATATTTCATACCCGCACGTTATGTGCTTCGCATCGTAATAATCCTTTTAACCCTCAAACAGAGTTAAATATACTGCCGAGTTATAAGTGACTTCTCAACAATAGTTTAATGGGATAGCATTTGAACTGGAGTCCTTTTCATGGCCATTCTCCTCAGTCGCTGTTAGGAATTATTGCTTATTCAATATTAATGTCAGTTGAGATATAACCATAAATACAAAATCTGCCTAGCCTTTTCCCAACTATGTTGGGGTCGGCTTCCAGTCTTACCAATTGCAGCTCCAGTATTTTACATGGAGCGAATGCCTATCTGACCTCCACAACGCAGTGAGTAACTAGGTAATATGATACCCTAGGCAAAACTGGCTGTCAGACTTTCGGGCTTCGGACTACCCGTAACGTCTGATAAAGATCTACGACAGCCGGGACCAACTGCTTAACGTGCTTTCCAAGGCACGGAGGAGTCTCGATATGTAAAGATGGTCACCCATCCACGGACCAACCCCAGCAAGCGTAGCTTAACCTGATAAATTGATCCGTGCGGCTGTTATTACTTAGCCACGAGCTCCTCTATAACTATATCTCCTATAACCATAATTACAAAGGATTTAAAATTGAGTTAGGTGGATTTATACATTGATTAAAGATGTTAATTTAAAATGATGTCACAGTTTTGACAAAACGTCACTCAAACACGTAATTAGGGGTTCAATTATAGTTAGTTTGAAATGAGATTAACATTTTTGGTACAAATATCTAGTAATATCGTTAAAAATAGGTAATTATACTTAAGCATTAATTTGATTTCAAGTCTACAATAAAAATGTAATTACATTCCATCTCAGCCAGGTAGCTCGTCACAGGTTTTTCAGCTGAAATAGGTTGCAAAAAGTAAGTTTTCTTAGTTAAATATGTCAGGTCAATAAGAAGTGACTGAGTACTTACTAACTTTCTCCATATCTTGTGTTCACACTTAAAATAATGACCAAACTTTACTCGCGTATGAAATAGAATACTACATAAGGATATAGGTACTTAAACAGTATTTATTAAACTACAAAGCCATTACTACTCATTCAGCTTTCATTCCTCTTGTGCTGGCAAACATAGTTCGCTATCTAGCGTCACTTAATCATTTTCGGGTCGGCCCGGCATAACCCGAAGTAAGCTGAATAGCTTTTCCCTGATCACAATATCTATACAGCCGACCCGAACATGTGTGCCCTTTACTGATCTTTTCCTAAAAAAAAAGGGTATGTACTTATTTTAGTCAACCAGCAACATCACCAATAGTGCAGTTTGATAGTATAAATAAATTAACTTGCTTCTAATTGTTCAATGAATTTTAACAAAGGGAAAAACAAAAAGCTGATTACCGCGCTTAAAGCGCGTGCAGACCAATTATCAAAATTTTCAGTTATGTAGTATTATTTTGTTCACTATGTACAGGTACAATTTTCAGAATTAGTGAGCCACACGATAGTTAATAGTTATTCAAATGCCATTGATTTGTTTTATT